>CM053577.1:121026176-121209602 GCA_028646485.1 Cryptoprocta ferox
TTGTCCTGAAGAGACCATGTACCTAGCAGTGCCACAATTCTTGATGTCTGCCCTTCAAACCCTATCCATCTGAAGTGTGACAAAATATGCATGTGCAAGTGTAAATGACTCTTTAAATAGAAACTGAGAACTAGGAGGGCTTATGGTGTGGGGGCCTACCTTGGGGATTTTTCAAACACTGGGACCTTTGGGGCCATTTTAGTTTGTCCCAATGAAGTAAGTCAGGGATGGAGATTTCTTAAGTCTGCTTAAGCCTGCTTAAGTAGCAGAAGCCTGTGCCAGACTTTTTAATCTCTAATTAAAATTAAGTACCAAATGAGTTTGTCAGTACCTTTAGAAATTAGTGACTATAATATGAAGCAAAGCATTAAAAAAAAACCTTTTTTTTTTAATTTCTCTTTCTTCTTTCCTCTCGGTCACTTGTTTTTTTGAAAAAGCAAAATCCTTGAGCTTGCTTTAAGCAACCCCATTGAGGACATTCATAGACCCCCACCCAGCATTGTCGCAGAGCCTCCAAGGACCCGCACTTCCAGATGCTGCTCCCCCGTATCTCAGCACCCACCTGCTGTAAGAAAGGGCACATCGCCATGTCTCACCTGGGCAGAGGTTTGAGGTTATCCCTACTGAGCAAACAGACCCAGCATCTGGGAAGTGAAAGGAGGGGAACATCCTGTGGGGAGTAGCGCTCCAGAAGACCTGCATTCCGGGTGTGTTGCGTGTCATTCACCCACTCCATCTTTTGTTGGCAGTACCGCTAAGAAAATAAACGTCTGTGCCCTTGGCCCCCTGTTTTCCTCAGGAGCCTCACTGAGTCAGAATATGCACAACAATCTCCTGGACTAACTGACTGGGGGCGCCTGGGTGGCTCAGTCAGTTAAGCGTCCAACTTTGGCTCAGGTCATGATCTCATGGTTCGTGAGTTCGAGCTCCACATCAGGCTCTGTGCTGATAGCTCAGAGCCTGGAGCCTGCTTTGGATTCTGTGTCTCCCTCTCTCTCTCTCTGCCCCTCTCCTGCTCACTCTCTGTCTCTCTCTGTCTCTCTGTGTCTCTCTCTCAAAAATAAACATTTTAAAAAAATTTTTAATAAATAAACAAACAAACAGACTAGCTTCTGGCCACCACATGCCTCGATCCATCAGTCCTACCGGAGGCCACAGCAGCACCCTGCGGGCTACTCAGGAAATGGCTGCCCTTCCCCCACACTGGCCTCTGCACACATAGTGCCTCCCAAGAGCATCCTCGAGTTCATTCCTCACTCTCAGGACACAAGTTCGCCTTAGGTTAGAGGAGGAAGAATTTCACCAAACCCTGATAAAACCACATTCCTGTTTTCAACTCTCCCCCTCCCAGCTGTCTCTGTACACAAGGCCTGCCACTGCAGGTGCCATGAGCTGACCACCAGTGTGGACACCATGGAGTGCGCAGGTTCATGGCACGGCAGCCTTGGCTCTGACACTGAGTCTTGCCCCACCCTGACAGGTCAGCAGCTGTTCCCCAGTCTCCTGTTGATTCTTCCAAAACTGTGCATAGCATTAGCTTGCCAAGCAGGTGTGGGGCATTTCTCCAGGGTTGCAGGGGCGCGCCAGCACTCCTGAAACACAGCTTCGTTGACACCCTCCAGCTAGTGTCACCGGTGCCCACACTCACTCCTGCAGCTACACTTCACCTCCTGATCATTGGTTCCCAACCACCCCAGCTGCACGCTGCCAGCCAGCCAGCCTGCCCCGCCCAACAGCTTCTGGCCTGGCCCCAGTGAGTGACTTCCCCTTAGTGACAGGTGCCTCCACTTTCCACAGGCTCCTGGGATATTTCCCAGGTATACCGTTCTGAACTCAGCCTCAGCCTCCACATTTTTATTCTGTCTGTGATGGAAAGTTTCAGTGTGGGTTTGGCCTGGGGGAAGACGGGCTTGACTCTTCAATTCTAAGATTAACAAGTATCTTGGAGCCAGCTTTGTTTCCAGAGTTGACTTACAATTCCAGGTTTGCTTGCTCCCAAATCTTCACTAGTTATTTGTTGGCAAGATGTGCACAGTGTAGGGGGGTACATGGGGTGTTTCTTGGTGCCTCATTCTTCCCGGTTCCAATTTGGGGCCAAGTTTTCACCCTCCCACAACGTTCCCTGTCATCATCATCTCATCTCTTATTTTGGCCCCTCTTTCCGCATCACTGCTCTTCCCAGATTTCTTATCCCTTTGATTCCAAACATAGTTTCCTCAAAAGAACCAACTCAGTCCATCTGATGGATAAGGGTAGCAAGAAGGATGATCATTCTCAAGAATTCTGGCAAGTTGGTTTTTTTTATTAAACATTTTATTTTTTCCTGTTATATGTATAATCTTCTAAGTACTAACTTCAAGGAGAGCTTTGCTGTGGAAAGCCTTTAGAAGAGTTGGAGACTTTTTCTTCTGTCTGTGCAAAGTTTCCCCTTATTTTTTATCTAGAAGAATTTTTCTTTCATTGTTTTTTTTTTTGTGGCTTGTTTGGTTGGTTGCTTGCTTTTTCTTACCCTTACATTACCCTCACCCCCACCTCCCCTTCTTTGCTCGTCTCGTGCCTCTTGAGTGTCAGCAAAGAAAAGGATATGTTCACGGTATTAAAAATAAGGCAGAGGAATCTGGTAATAGTATTCTAAACAGGTAAACTTTTTATCCCATAAGGGTTTCTTTAAGTAAAACAAAAGAAGTCATCCATACTCTTTGGAGGCATTGGATATACATGGAAACAACCAGAAGTGCACAGCCCTGAGTGAAATGATGTTTTTGCCTGATGGGCAGTGAGTTGCTCAGGTGCATAAGTGTTTGTGTGGGGGCGGGACTGGGGCTGTATGTAAGGATTACGGAGCAGGAGCAGGATATATATATCCATTACCAATATCCTGCCTTGTAAGTTCTGTCTAGTTACTTGAGCTTTGAGGATTCTCCTGGCTATAACCCAGCCCTCTTGAGAACTTTGAGAAAAGTCCTTTAGGGATTCCAATATCTTATTAAGTGGCATCTTGCATCCCCTTTTGGAACTTTCACTTTTCCCATCTCTAAAATTCCCTTGACTTTCACTCCTCAAACTGATCTTGTTAACCCGACAAGACTGAAATCCACAGCAACAGTCCCTGGTGTGGGGACATTGACCACAAGCATCTGGGCAACATATGAGGCCAAGATCATACATTACCTTTCTTACAGTGTCTGAGAGGCTACAGTGTTCGTATTGATTTACAGAAGCACTTAATCAATGCCCCTAGTTTTGTTGTCTCTTTGCAACTGTACAACACAGCTTGAATATTAGAAGGTGAAAGCCATGCTCCTTAATAACCTAATGAAAGTTTAATGGTAAGCATTTGATCAGTAACAAGCTTGGCTTAGAACAAAACCATGTTTCTAATGCTGTTGTTGAAGGCTCTCGCGTGCACTGAAATTGTTTTCACGTGAGAGTGGCTTCATAAGGGAGATCATTGTGGGTAGGTACCATGCTCTGGAGGAGTTAGAAGAGAGGGATAGGTAGGGGCTGGGAAAGCATATTCACAGAAGCATGCTGAGTTTAGACTTTTTTTTTTGAGAGAGAGAGAGAGAGAAACAGAGACCATGTGAGGTGGGGAGAGAGGCAGAGGGAGAGACAGAGAAGCCTAAGCAGTCTCCGTGCTCAGTGCAGAGCTTGACACTGGGCTTGATCCAAAATCATCGGACGCTCAACCAACTGAGCCACCCAGGCACCCCAGAAGCAATGCTGAGTTTAAAGTTAGCTGTTTCAGTCTCTTTTGAGAAAGTGAAAAACAAATGTATTATATCAACAGGCAATTAATAAATGTCTTATTTACACAACTACCACAATAATAGTTTCCATTCATTGAGGGCTAATTACATGCTAAGAGCATCTTATGCATGTGTAACACTGTGCATTTCTCCTCAACATCTTTCTACCCTTACAGATTAAATGACAGCCCTACTGTTTGGGGCATTGACCCCCGCCTTCCCCCAGCTGCAGAGCAGACCCCTAACTAATCTCTGGTAATGGTGGTCATTTCATTTCTTCCACCCAGTTCTAAGCTAGTCAGTGCATGATATTTCCTCCATGACAAGGATTGGCATAGGAATGGGCCCTAACTCAACTGGGACCAGTGATTTTTGAGGGGAAGATCTGAGACATCTGAGGACCTCAAGGAGCATTTCTTTGTGCTTGGGAGAGAACCTCAGGGAGGATGTTTTCCTGTGTGGATGACAAACCTGGACCTTTTGGCACATGTCTGGAGGTATAGCTGGCCTATGTAGGAGAGCAGAGCTGGGAAAATGGCAGAGAAACCAAACCAAAGCCACTGCCATAGGACAGCCCTCTCACCTGCTCTACTCTTAACAAGACAAATTCGGTCCAACAGATTTCTGCTTTCCTTGAACTTTGAATTGGGAACTCTGTTACCCACAGCCATCAGCATCCTGACTGAAACAGTATGTTGATGAATTACACATTATAACAATTCTCTGAGATAGGTAATATGGTGGGCTCTGTTTACAGATTAGGAAGGAGAGGCTTGGGGGCAGCTTCCCCAGGCCACACAGCTAGTAAGTAACAGAACTGCAGTGTCTGATTCCTAAGCCTGCGCTCACCTGCCCACCAGTTTCCACCCATTCCCATATCCTGAACAGCTTTTCATAAGGAAGGGGGGTGGGCAGGAGGAAGCTTTAGAACCCGAGTGAATAAATAAAGTCCAGAGCACCAATGACCCTGCAATGCATCTCAGAGCTCAGAGGCAGTCCTGTACTTTAAGCACACAAAGTACCATGGGGCATAGCTCAGAAGCCTCTTGGCATGCAGCACATTAAACTGCTTTACCTTTTTATTGCCAAATACAACACATATGCAGAAAAGTGCAATAAAACATAAATATATGATGCAATGAACAATCATAAAGAAAATATCCCCATCAAGGTCTATTTGGATTTGGCAATTAGGTTTTGGTGGCAAAGGAAATAGTTATGATCATCTCGGTCATCCCCCCCAGCCTAGTCACATCATTAACTTTATCTGTAGCATTTGACGCTCTTTAGGAAAAGAAATGGTGTTTATGCCATAGCCTCTAAAGTTTATGCCAAAATTAACATCTACAAATATACCCACAAAATGGTTTAATGGCTCCTAGAAAAGAGCCATTAAAAAATAAAAGTGAGTTTCTGAATAAGGATGAGAGCAGCAATGAAGTTATTATTAGCCCTGTTCTACTTTCTGGCTCTTTGTAGTGCCAAATTCTCAGGGAAAAAGTGGCCTCTCAAGAGATTTCCTGGAAATCCAAAGTATGGAGTGGTTCCCAGGACTCTCGGGAAGAGGGGACAGCTGCCCCCTACGGCCTCAGCCTTGGCTCCTTTCCTCCTGTGGGTGAGGAATGAGTCTCGTTTGAGAGCCGGGGCACACTCACAGATTCATGGTGGACAGCCTTCAGCAGACACACTTCATGGTGTGTGCCTGTGGTTTAATGATCTTTTTATTTTCCAGCAGATATCCTGCAAAGATAAATACCAATTTCTGTTTGTGTGTATCCCTTGTAATTGATTCTTTATTAGCTCTTTTCAAAGACAGTAGAATAAAAAGGTCTGTTTGAGGAAAGTACAGAATGTCCATGGCTGCAAATGAAAGGATAAATAAATCAATGGGCTGTAACAGCCACCTTTTATCCCAGAGTGAGCCCTCTGTGACCCTGTATGGTTTAGAGTCAGGAGAGCACCAAGAAAAGCTGACCAGTGAAAGGAACCCCAAAAGCCTGTGATGCGGAGACAAGCCCCCAACTACCAACCCTATAATTATCAGATGGGTTAATCAGGACATTCATCTCCAATTCATATTTTCACCCTTACTTAGAGTCTTCAATTAAAAAGACAAAAGATATATTCCAGCCCTGATAACTCCTTTCATTATTTTAATTACTAAAATAATCTATTTGATACCGTACATTCCCAGGCAGCCAGCAGATAATTATCTTTTTACACTGCGGAGACCACCCCAAAGCTGGGCAGGCTTTCCTCTAGAAGCCAGAGCCTACTCTTGTGAGCAAAGATAGTGGTCTTTAGATGGTTCATGGAAGAGGAAATGCACGCACATACTCACGCACACAGTCTTCCATACCATTAGCATCCAGTTTTTGTGTTGACAGCAACAGATTCTTGTCTGCTTGCATATATTCGTTTATTCGCACTCTGAGTGTAATCCAGACAGGGGCTTTCTGGGCCCCATGTCAGTAAGCTTCCACCACTCAGAGCCCCCCAGCCAAGTAAGATGGCAGGGAGCTCTGAGTTCTTTCTGACCCAAGTTCTTTGCAGATAGCTCCTACTCAGGCCTGAGGCTTCTGTGATTAGTGGGCCAGCCTCTGGGCAGCAGCCAGATCTGGCTGGTGAGATGGGGGGACTTGATCAGGAGGAGTGTAGAGGCGGAAAGGGTGTGCTTTCTTAGGACAGGGTCAGGTCTTATTCATCCTTGTCCCCTCGGTGCCTGAGCCCACTCATATTGCTTGATAGTAACCAATGTCAATATCTGTTGAAACATATTAAGCCCCTGCTGTTTGCCAGGCTCGGAGACTGCATCAGTGAACAAAATTGAAGAGAAAGCACTGTTCATGCACAGCTTTTATTCTGTGGGGACAGATAATAAATGAGTAACATATGTAGTGTTTTATGGGTCATGACAAGTGCTATGGATAAAAAGTAGGGAAGTGAGATAGATTCTGAGGCAGGTACATGCCCCAAGTTTGGTCCCCTGGGGGCACCAACCAGGAAGAGGCCATGGTAGTTAGAACAGCAAGCATGATAGGTGTCGTAGGAGATAAAATTGGAGGTAACATTGGGGGCCTGGTCACATGGGATCTTGTAGGCCACTGAAAGGACACTTGCTTTAACTCTGAATGCAGTGAGAAGTTCTAGAAGGTTTTGGGGACACGCAGGTGGCGCAGTCAGTTAAGCGTTTGACTTTGGCTCAGGTCATGATCTCACAATTCATGAGTTCATGCCCCACTTTGGGCTCTGCTTCAGATCCTCTGTTTTCCTCTCTCTCTTCCCTTCCCCCCCCCCAAAGATAAACATTAACTCCCCACCAAATAGACAGAATTTTTAAAAATATGAAGAAAAAAAAGGCTTTGAAACAGAGGACCATGGGGATGGGGAAGGGGAAAAAATAGTTAAGGAGAGGGAGGGAGGCAAACCATAAAAGACTCTTAAATACTGAGAATAAACTGAGGGCTGATGGGGGTGGGGGAGAGGGGAAAAGGGGTGATGGGCATGAAGGAGGGCACTTGTTGAGATGAGCACTGGGTGTTCTATGGAAATCAACTTGACAATAAACTATAAAAGAAAAACAAAAAGGCTTTGAGCAGAGGTCACATCATGTGACTTAATGTTTTAACAGCATTATTTTGGCTGCTCTAAGGAGGCAAGGGGAGAGACAGGGGGACCAGTTAGACTATTGGAGTAATTCAGACAGAGAGGGTGCTGATTTGGATGGTAGTGGGGGAGGTGGTGAGAAGTGCTCAGTTCTGGATATGCTTTGAAGCTACAGCCTGTAGGGTTTGCTTATGGATTATCATGGGGTATGAAAATAACATACTGTTGTATCTACCATATTCTTTTGGCTGCACAGATATGTGTGGTGTATGGTGTGACATAAGAGGGAATTACATGGAGGCATGAATACAGGTGGCAGGGATCATTGAAGACCATCCTACAGACTAGATACCACAATGTGGGAAGGAGAGTGGATGCTAGTGTCCACTTCAGTGAGGCTCAGAAGAGTTAAGTCACTTGCCAAAACCACACACATGATCTTGAGAGTCAGACGACAAAAGTGGCTGACAGTCACCTATCAGCCTTCACCTTGTTGCTAAGTAACCTTTTTCTTATCACTGAAATACATTGAGCTACTAGCCCATTAGCCTCTCTTTTTCAGGTATTGAATTTAGAGATTGTTCTTAAAATCTATAGCTAAGCCTTCCATTTTCTCCAATTCCAAGCTCATTCCCTTCTTTACTATTCTGTGGTTTATCCTGGACTGTTTCTTAAGATGAAGAGTTTATCTGAAATGACTTTAAAATTGTCATTCAAAATCTGGCCCCCAACCCAGTTCCATCCCCACCTCAAGAAAACTCTCCCAATGTGGCTCCTCTCTCCCTTACCCCTCCTCCCCTCTGCCCACCCCTGCCTCTATCTTCCCAGCATGCCTCCCAGAACTTTCCTTTCTCCCCCAAATCTTTCCCATTGGCATTCTGGAGTCTTTTTTCTCAGAGCTGACCAAGGGAGAAATGACACCTCCCATTTTGAGCAAAAGAGAGAAATAAGTATGTCTCAGGGACTTATTTATAATGAAAAGAACAGTATGTTTATTACAAAGGGTGCTGCCAGATAAACGCAGGAAACGTAAAGAGAAAATAATCTTGAGAGCTTCAGGAATCATAGTCCTCGAAGCTAATATGCTATAAGAACTTGACCTTTTTCCTTACCAAGAATGGTGGGGAAGGAGGTCAGCACCAGGCATCATAGCCACAGGTAAGAATCAGGGGTTAAGAGTAAAACTGAAAATAAAAAGAACCAGCCTTCATTATTAATGTATGCCAGCTAAGCGTACTACATACAATATATCATTTTGTCTTAATAATAAGACTGAGGCTCAGAGAGGTTCAACAATTTATTACAGGACACATGACTCGTCATTGACAGAGCCTGGAACAATAATGAAAAATAAGTTGGTTCAACTATTGTCTGCCGTTACTGAGTACTTTTCATTCACCCATTCAGCAAATACAAATTCAGTGCTGCTTATGAGCAAACACTGGGTCCTTGCTACTTTGCTTTTTGACTTGCGTGTGGTTTTAGCCTGAAACAGCAACAGATTGTGTTTGTTGACATTTTGAGGAGGACCAATAAATGGCACTCCTCATCTTCACTGAATTGACATAGAATTAAGAAGTAGATACAGGAATCAGACAGGTGAAGATCAAAATACAGTTTTAATATTGGTACATGGTCGGGCTCCCAAAATTACCTTCCCTGAAATCCATTCCCTACCTCCGTGGATGGGCAGATATCCAGAAGTTGGGCTGGTGCAAAAGGCAGAGCCCTACATGGGCTGAGACCCTCATGCCCAGCCCTCTTCCTTTTCTCCCCTTCAGACTAATCCCTCCCCTGAGGGAAGGGATTGCATGTGAGGTACTCCTTGAAGAACCAGTGAGAAGATTGTGTGACTTCCCCTGCAGACCTAGCCCCACACGTGGTAAGCACAGCACAAGCTGGACCTCAGCCCTTCAACCCTCTTGATCAGACAAGATTGCCGTGCATTGGGAAATGAGTAGCAAGAGGATGTGGAGGCATTTAGACAGACATTTGCAGGAAGCTTGGCTCTGATGGAGAGGCAAGAAATAAAAGAGAACCAGAGGAGACCTCTTGGAAAGAGTTTCTTTAAGATGGACTTAGGCTTCTCTAAATACTGGTGGGAGGGCAGGGAAAGCACAGAGAGAGGAGGGCCACAGATACAGGAGAGAGAAAGCATCCTTGGTAGACAAGGCCCCCCAGAATTTGGAGACTGTAGAATGTACATCGCCATGCTGGGGTTCAACCTTCTGGAGGAGGCAAGACAGTAGAGGAAGAGGAAAATAATGGTGTGAATGCTGGTGAGTGCAGGTCTGGTGGCAGGGAATTGAAGGGGTTTCTTGTGACTTCTTATTTCTGCCTGGGAAGGAAGGCACAATCATTTAAAAGATGACTTTGGGGGGCACCTGGGTAGCTCAGACAGTTAAGCCACAGACTTCAGCTCAGGTCATGATCTTGTGGTCTGTGAGTTTGAGCCCTGTGTCAGGCTCTGTGCTGACAGCTCAGATTTGGATTCTGTATTTCCCTCTCTGCCCCTCTCCCCTCTCAAAATAATAAATAAACATTAAAAATTTTTAAATTAAAAAATAAAAGACTATTCAAGGGCTCTTTCAACTTTCCAAATGATCCCTAAGCATCTCTCTTGGTGAACCCATTTTTATAGGATTTCAAAGTCTTCACTATGTTGGGTATTGCCTTACTAGACACCCTATTAACTCAACCTAGAACTTTTTCCTTCCTATTTCACACTGAGGAAACTTCATAAACATGTAAGTTAGGAGGATTCTGAGAGGCTAGGCTGGAATCCTAATACCTCTGAATGTTGCTTCTGGGTGAAGAAGGTGTATTCTGGGTACAAACTCACTGTCTTATAAATGGTATTTGGAACATAACTCTCCGTAAGGGATCCCATCCACCCCCCTTTAGTGATTTTAACTATATGGGGAAATTATAGAACAAGTCGAGCCTCCTGGTGTGTCGGTAGAGGGAGGAAAGCCAGGAGTAGCCAATGAAGTGACTTAGGCCAATAGACTTTCAGCTAGTTTATCAGGCAAATGGCATCTTGCAGCCCAGGGATCAGGTGCTGCTGTCCTGGACACTTGATGGTTGATGAAAAATAAAAATGCAGCAGTTCCCAGCATGCAACTGACAAGTTTTTCCTATTGAGCAAAGCAAGCTAAAGAGTGATCCATTATGTGAACTGCCTTCAGTTCTGTCTTCACCAGCATTCATTCCAGTGAGAAATCCTTTAAAAGGGAGTCAGTAAATCTAATTCCAATCATGGATCCTTCCAGAGCTTCTAAAGTGGAACATCTCCCCTCATGCCAGCTCCAAATTACAAAGCAGATGAGTAAATGCTTCTCCCCTGCCTGTTTCTGGTTCGAGGGGTGAGCCAGGTGGAAGCCTGAGGTGGCATGCAGGGCCTCCCACCCCGTCTGCTCTCAAGAAGACAGTCACATCCGAGGACCCCCCCCCCACTTCCTGCACCCTTGTTCGATGGCCCCACCCAGGCGCCTTAGTTCACACCATGCACAAATTTACTGCTCATTTGCAGTAAGGCATTAGTCGCACAAAAGAGAAATCTCTGAATTTCTTCCATTTAAAAATGACTTCTCCCGCCCTGTGTTGTGCCACAGTGCCCTAGCAAACGTTTCTTTTCCATGGCATAATGGTAAATTTCTCTCACTTATCACCCTATCAATTCTGGAAGATAAAAAAGTCCTTCCACCAGCTCTGCCCAGTGGTGGTTTTGTGAAGGGCCAGGCTCATTTCATCTCTCTTTTGTGATGTGCAAAGATCCCCAGAAAGGAAAGATCAGTGATTTATATGAAATACTTGAGCTTCTTCTCACTACCCTCCTTCTCCAAGAAGATGTCATAACCAGTCCATCAGGGCTCTGGGCTCTGTGTGTTTCTCTCCCCTGTCCCCACCAGAAATCTGTGTTGAGTTAGAGCTAAATCATGGGACACATTTAATTAAAAGACAAATGGCAAAATAAGGTTGTGGTGGAGGCTTTCTAATTGTGGTCTGTTAGATTTTAATTACGCGTCGTAAATTGTGAAAGCCAATCCCCTGCGTCTTCACACACTCCTGTTCTTTTTAATCACAAAGAAAATTTTCTCAGCTGCTGACAGGATGGGCCTCATCAACTGTGCAGAGGAACTTTATCTTACCCAATGGTGACTCAGCAACTTGCCGAATCCAATTAGCAGTTTGGTAGCTACTTACTCAGAAGGACCGTAGTAAACCCTGGCTTCAGACACCACAATCCACCGGATCTCCCAGCCGACTATCTGCTTGCTTGCAAGCAACAGTTTTCATGGCCAGGGTGCAGTAGGACAGATGCTGGGTGCCACAGTGAACTAAAAATGTGCTTACTCCTGGGTCCCAGCTTTCCATCCGTCCTGACCTGTGATGGATACATAAGCACTTAGAGACCCTGAGTGCAGGGGCCAAAGATCCTAGTGACCATCTAGTTCACATGAAGGAACTGAGGCCCAGAGATGTTAACTGCTTGTTTAGGATTACCTGGGTGTTTAGGGGAATGACTAACAGCACGGGAACCCAAATTTCCTAACACCCCACATGTTGCTGTTTCCCAGTGCCCCCCACTTCTCTCACCCAGAGCTGCATCTTAGAAAAGGGGGAGCGGGGTGTCCTGGAGAGGCCCCCGAAGTCTCTGCCCCAACTAGCAAAGCAGGTGAGGTGGGCAAGTCACACAACCCCTCTGACTCTCAATGTCCTTATTGTTACCATGGGAGTGATGCTCTATAAGAGAGTTTTGAGAAGTATGTAAGATAGTATACTCACAGTATATTAGAAAAGTATATTATAGTATATTATAAAAGTACTTGGCACTTTTTAAATAAAGGTGCACAAAACAAAGTAGCAACTCAGCACGCAGAAGTCCCTTGGATCTGGATCCAGGGGCACTGAGACAGAGGGATGGAAAGAGAGAAGGGCAGAGAGAGTACATGTGTTGCACGGAAACATGAATCAAAGTCACTTCTGCAAACACTGAAACAAGCAGGTGGCCAGAGGGGTTTCTGCTTTGGACATTGGTTTATTTGGTGGATCACAAGGAGAAAGGGTGCCCCTCTGGCATGGTTGCCTGAAGGCCCAGGGTATAGCCTTCTAGCTCTATTCCAGCTGCAGAGTTTTCTGCTCAGTATCCGCCAACAAGACATCAGATCCCCCTGCAGCACTTCTCCTTGAACTCGTGTCTGTTTTGTGAGTTGCTGTTTTTCTCATTGGAATAGAGACTGAGGTAAATGGGTGTCTTTTAATGAACTGCAGAAATGATTGGCCGTGGCACAGAGCTGTCAGTAATCCAGGCCCTTCTTTTGCCTCCCCCTCTCCCCGTGTTAACATGCACACAGATTTCATGGCTTTGTCCTGTCTGTTGAAAAGAGAGCAGCAAATCTGTCTTTTCTCTCTGCTCTATTTTGATTTTTCCTGTGGCCAGAGGTAACCGCAGAAAGTGGTTTTAAAAAATAAAACCAACCAGGATATATCTTCCAAATTAAGTACAGTCAACACAGTGTTTCAGAGAGAGACCTGCCGGCCACTTCCCTACAGTGTTAATTCAGCCAGCATCATGGCGATGTTAACAGAGGACCTGCTTCGATGTCATATAATCAGAGGTGCTCAAAGGCCAGGAATGGTGGTGAGCGTATAGTGGATAGTACTTAGCACCTGCCATCCGATAAATTTCTGTTGATGTTAATGCTCTTGTTTATTTTTCTCTTTTCCAGTAAATCTAGGGACACAGCACTTTTTTTGTTAATCTAAATAAATGTATGTACTGTTCGTTAAACAAATCAATTAGCAAAGGTTGTGATGCTAATACTAATTATAATAACTACTAGCTCTTATAAAGTATTTATTTTGTGCCAGGCACTGTGTTCAGATATTTATACATATAGGTATAAAGTATGTTCTTAGCCCCACTTAAAGGTTTTAATTAGGCTTACAGAGATTCAGCAACTTTCTTGAAAGAGATCACACCAAGTGTGTGCTGAAAGCAGGTGTGTGTGACCAGAGCAGGAGCTCTCTCAGTTCTGCCATGTGCCTTCACAGTGAGTTTCCACAAGTAGTCAGCTTCTGTGGGAAGCCTGGGACTGACGGTAATGACCAGAGCAGGAGATTGGCTTTCCTGAGCTGCCTACTCCAACTCAGAGCAATTCTGGGAATACCATCTAAAAGGGGGACTATCCCTGAAAACTGGGACATCTCAAACTTAGTTTTCACCTGGTTGTGATCTAAGCCATCATACTACTGTTGCTGGCTTCTCACATCCACTTTCTTTTTGAATTCAGTTTCCTTCCTAAAATATACTTTCCTAGGTCTTTCACTGAAGGTGTTGAGCAGTAAACTTTCTCATGTTGTCCCACTTTGTCTGAGAATGTTTTTATTTTGCCATTATTATAGAATAACAGTTTAGCTGAGTATAATTAATATAAGTTGACATTTTGTTGGTATTATTCCATTACCTCCTGACCTCTTTGTAGCTATTGAGAAGTCACCTGTTTCTTTCGTTGTTCCTTTGTAAATTCTGTATTTTTCCTCCCTAGTTGTTTTCAAGGTCATCTCCTTGTCTTGGGCATTCTGCAGTTTCATTACAATGTGTCTGGTGCAGACTTCTTTTTCTTATATCCCATTCAGAATTTACTGTGCTTCCAGAGTCTGGGGATTTCATCAATTCTGGAAGCCTCTTGCTGTTATCTTTTCAGATATTGCCTCTCCTTATTCTCTCTATATTCTTCTGGCACTCATATTCTATCCTATGTTTCTTACCCTCTCTTCTGTCTTCCATTTCTGTACTTCTTTCTCTCTACTGCATTCTAAAGAACTCCTCAGATCTGTCTTCCATGTTACTAATTCTTCATTCAGCTGTGTCTGATCTGTTGTTTTAACCTTTCCATCCATTTTCAAATTATAACTATGTTTTTATTTCTCTAAATTTTTATGTAGGTCTATTTCAGACCTGCTGTTCTCTTTTCATAAAGTTCTTTCATATGGTTCTTTTATGTCTTTAAGTATTTGGAGCATTTTTAAATGTTTGAATCCATTTTTAAGCATTTTAAATACTTTTAAGGCTGTTGTTGTATCTGAAATTCATGGGGGTACTGATCCTTCTGTGTTTTTTATCTAATGACTCAGGCATATAATGGGTTACTTACTCATGTGTTCTGTAATTTTTGACTATGAGGTTATGTTCACTGGAGCTTTTCCTGAAGTGATCCCATGTAGCTAACCTTCTTTCCAGAGCTGTTCTTCATTTTCTTCTGCCAGGCATCGTGGAGTTAGCACCATTCCAGGACCAATTTTATGTTGACTTCTCAGCTTGAGGATCTGAGGCACTGTATACTTTGGATCCAAAAGCCTCTTGTGACACAGACTTGGGATTTTGATTCTCAGGGTAGACTTCTTTGCATTGTTCTTAGAATCTAGGCAGAGACAAGATTCCTTTGCCCTTCTTTGTGCCAAGGACATAGTTTTTCTTAGTCTACTGTTTTATTAAGGATGCAGCCCTTTAAGGTACCAACTTTGTGCAGGAATCCAATTGCTTATACAGTTCCAACTTCTTGCTTCATGTGGACCAAAGACTTCATCTCTATTCCCAGGTGGACATCAAAATATAAACTCTGGGTTACAATAGCTGATATTGCTCCCTACTCTAGGCAGCTGAAGCATTTGGGAGATTTTCCCTTGCTTTCATGTTATTTATTTAGCTATTTGCCTTTTTTAAAAAATGTTCTTATATGTTATTCAACACATCTGGGAATATATAGCAGTAGGATCTTTATTTTATTCTGTCATCATTCTGGAACCTTCCTCGCTCACTGCTATCTTATACTGAGCTAATTGTCATACATGGAAAAGACAGACATACTCTTTGGTCACCTGTCTCAGCAATCTGTTCAAAGCATACACTGCCCAACTCTGCACACTCATTCCTTTGCCTGGCAAAAAAAGAAAAAAAAATCAGCATGAAGTAAGGGAACCTAATGATGTTGGACCAAACTAGTTGTTTCTTCAAGGCATGACAGTGTGTCACATTGCCCAATGAGCCCACAAATTGAGATGTCTTGATACTTTGCCTTTGAAATTGACCCACGGACACTCTTATCAAATCTTGCCTAATTATTTATAATGGACAGAATTCAACTTCAGAAGACTGATTATTTTTCTCTCCAGTATACCAGAAATATAAGCTTGATATCATTTTTTGAAGTAAGAAAATACTTGTTTTCACTGAGTTTGAAAATAGACAACTGTAATTCAATAATATTTTGAAATGCTTTATTGCCTCTGACTCTTACTTTATTAGTACTTTCTTCCAAGTTGCTCACAGTGCTTTGCTCACTTGACTTCAGTTTTTTTCCTAACTGAGGGACTTGTCAGGAGCAAATAGCATTGCTTCTGTTTTATTGAGACCTAGAGAGGTCAATGGATTTATCCAAGTAGCAAAGATACTAAAGATACAGCCACCAAAAAGGCTGTGTTGAACTGACCCACCTCCCTTACCTGAAGCAAAATTGTTTTTTCATGGAAGTACATTTTAGGGCTATTCCCTCAAGTTTCATCAAGGAAACAGCTTTATGAAACTCAACTACTGGCTTGAAATAGTGATATGGTTGAGACATTGGCCACTAATATCAGACAATATCCCCAGCCAAGGATTAAAAGCATAGATTTGGAGGCCTTTGAACACCCAAATTATAATCCTGTGTCTGTTACCTACTATTTGAGAGACCTGGGCAAGTCACTTTTAACCTCTCTGAGCTATAGTTTTTCTCATCTGCAATGTAGCGGAAATAATTCCCATTATGATAGGACTGGATAAAAATTAAATGAGGTAATGCATGTAGGCATACTTAGTGACCCATAAGTCATAGTCATTATTAATCTGAAGTTCCCTGTGTGGAGCCCCACCTGAGAAATTTCTTTTAGAATATTATATTGGGGTAAATTTTGCTTTCCTAAAGAACTGTGGTCTTTTCTCCTCTCAGACAGTACAAACCATGAAATTGAAAAGGCTTTCTTTTCATTTTCTTTGCATTCTAAAAGCAAGTGTATTATCTCCACTAGTTCAACTCACAACCTGCAGGTCTGGGTTCTGTGTTCTCTAGGTTTGACTATGTCTTCATCAGTTTCATACTCTCCCTTATTCTGGCTTTGTTTGTTTTTATTTTTTTCTCTCCATATTTTCTATTAATGGTGAGGATAAAGTGAAATATTACAGTGCCTAACAGTGAATATATAATAGATCATTCTTCCTTTTAAAGTATGTTTTCTTTCTTCTTTCATCCTTTCTTTCTTTATACCTCCTACATTTTCTCTGCTAAGTAATATTTGCTAATGAATTTCTTTTTTCCTGTTTTGTGACAAAGTCCTAGTCCTATTTCTGAAAGCATCCTGTAATTTAATTGGTTACTGTGATATCCCTGTTTAAAAGCCATTAATGGTGACATTAACAGGCTGAACAGAGTGTGCCTAGGACAAAAAGATGAGCAGACCTGATTGAAAAGGAAGCGAGTCCCCACATATTCTAGCTGTGGCCATCACTAAGTCCCTTCATCTCCCTGGGCCCATTACTGGCTCTGCAGAAGGAGGTGACAGTGTCCTCTAGTCAGGATTACCGTGTGGATCTCCACCAGTAAGATCATGTAGGTCTAAGGCTCTGGAAGCTGCATCACTTTATAATTGTTAATTTTTCTCACTGTTGCTACTTTGATTAGTAACAAAGTGTCTTCAATTTTACAAAGACTATGTGATGGCAAAGCCCAGAGCTTTCTTTAATTTTATCAATATATGGAATTTAAGCACTGTTTTCATATAGGTGTCACAGATTACTGTCAGTGTGGTTTCCTCATGTTAGCTTCTCAGGGAAATAGATGGCCTGGGATAGTCGTGTCCTTCTCTAGACGGTAAAAATAGATCCATTAGGAATAGCCATGACTGTGGTATGACTATAAAGTAGTAAGTACACCCAGCCATTCCAGCAGCTAGACTTTAAGTAACACTATACCCGCCAAGTGGTCTGTGTTAAAGGTTATATGATGCTGTTTTGTTTTCAAAAGTTGTTTGGAACTCTTTTTTTTTTTTTAAGAATTTTTATAGGACCAACAATAAGCCATATCAGAAAATGTATCTATATGTTTACTATCTTGTTTACTATATGGCTGTGCTTCATTTTAGCACTTATGAAATATTATTCAATTAGATTACCATTTCTCCCCAATTTTAGCACTAAATGTTGCTTGCCCATTTGCAAAGATGAAATCTCCCTTTTATTATGATATATGTAGTCATTTGTTTACAAAGCACTTTAAAAACCTACTAACTGTTGATAACACTGCAAGGCAGTTGTAGTCCCT
Source organism: Cryptoprocta ferox (assembly GCA_028646485.1). NCBI lineage: Eukaryota > Metazoa > Chordata > Mammalia > Carnivora > Eupleridae > Cryptoprocta > Cryptoprocta ferox. Next base: position 121,043,893 of record CM053577.1, read on the forward strand.
TCTGTAAAATAGGGAAACTAAGCTTCAGAGCCATTAAAGGACCTGTTAAGTAACTTGTCTTAGTGATAAGCTCTCAGATAAGAACCCAGGTTTCTAACTTTTGCACCCTGTCTGTTCTCTGCTGTATCTTCCTGGATTTATGCTCCATGGAAGCAAGGATTTCTCTTTATTTAGAAGAATGTGTTCCCCCAAATGAGCTCCAATTGTATTTTAAGCAAATTTCACTGGGATTTGTAAATTTTGAGATGAATTCAGGCAAACCATCACTGCCTCTCTGAGCTTTGCTTCTATTATAGAATCTGGGGTGGGTTTTTTTTTAAGTTTATTTATTTTTGAGTGAGAGAGAGAGAGTGAAGGAGGGGCAGAGAAAGAGGGAGAGAGAGAGAATCCCAGGCAGGCTCTGCACCGTCAGTGCAGAGCCCGATGCAGGGCTCTCTCAAAAACCATAGATTATGACCTGACCCAAAGTCAGACACTTAGCCAACTGAGCCACTCAGGTGCCCCTGGGATGTTTTTTAAATTGCCCTCCTTGGAGCTTTGGGGATTCTGATGAGCCAGCAGGGGAGGAAGCTGCTGTGGGCAGGAGGCCAAGTGCATGGGATCCTCAAGCCCACTTTAACTAAAGCAGCTTTGCTTTGAGCTGTGCTATATATACCATGTAATTGAGAGGGAACAAAATTGAAGGGTGTCATACAGGAGAGAAATTCGAGTTCTTTTCTTAAGAAAAAAGGCCTGAACTATGGGACTCTCAGATGATGGTGTTCATAGTAACCTGGACTGAGCCGATGAAGGCTTCACCTGCATGATGTGCAGAATTCTTTTCTCTGTGTTATAAACATGAAAACTGAGACCTGGAGGGGCGCCTCGGTGGCTCAGTCGGTTAAGCGTCCGACTTCAGCTCAGGTCATGATCTTGCGGTTCGTGGGTTCGAGCCCCGCATCGGGCTCTGTGCTGACAGCTCAGAGCCTAGAGCCTGTTTCAGATTCTGTGTCTCCCTCTCTCTCTACCCCTCCCTTGTTCACACTTTGTCTCTGTCTCAAAAACGAATAAACATTAAAATTTTTTTTAAAAAATAATAAATAAAAAAGAAAACTGAGACCTGGAGAAGGTAAGAAATCTGACCGAGATCATGGCTCAGAGGAGGAGCAATTAGAATCTGAACTCAGATCATAGGGCCTATATACATGTCATCCCTTTACCAGGAATTCCTCCAATCACCACCCCATCACTTTTGTTCTCCTAGTTAGTTCCTACCCTCTGTGGGATCTCAGCTCACTAACTTGCACAGGAAACCTTCTCTAACCCACCATCTAAGTTAATTGCCCTTTTATGTAGCCTTATGTACCTCTTCTTCAAACCCAGTAGTGTAGTTGCAATTTACATTTCTTTGTAATTCTTTGATTAATGCTTGTATCTTATGCTAGACTGTGAGCTTCATGAGATCAGGTTTGGTTTGGTTTGATTTGGTTTTTGTTCCACCATTTGGTCCTCAATACTTGGCAGAATACATGATTTATATTGGATATTCACTTCATCTGTTGAATGAATAAATGGATGGATGGATGGATGGATGGATGGGAGGATAGGCAGATGCCTAGACAGACAGACATTTAACCTCAGACAGTTAAATGTTAAACATTACATGCACTGCCTCTAACTCTATCAGTAATTCTGGGAGTCCCCCATTAGGGCTGTTCATGGAGCAGAACTGAGGACCAATGAGGAGAAATATAGAAAGTTCTTGTCAGCTCATTGTAAGGGGGAGCTTGCTCTCAGCCTGTGCTGGAGAAACCTGTAATGGTCTTCCCCAGAAGTACTCTAACATAGGCTTTGTAGAAGGAGCTCAAGCATGGGCCAGAATATCTTTAAGGCCCCATGTCTTGGATTCTATGATTCCATGAAGCATGTTTCTTGTATAGTGAATCCTTAATCAAGATATCACTGCTGTATTCCAGCCTAGAATACTATGAATAGTGGAGCTCATCCTGCCAACCAAGTCCCTATTTTGTCATTCTCTCCCTCAATCTCCCACTCACTATTTGTCAAGAGATGGTACTATTAATTAGACCGAGAGAGTCCCTCCTGAAAAACATTTGCAAAATAACCATAAGTCACTTGAAATGTATATAAATTTCTCTTTCCTAATACTTCCTTCATAATTACTTAGACACTGAGTCTTCTTAAGACAATCAGCACATTTCACCTGTTACTCACTAAAGAAATATAAGCTATACAACATAACACAGTTTCAGGTAATTGTACTCATAATAATGGGATTGAGGATAGATCTATAGCATAATCCTTGGTTGGATGACTATTAATATCAGATCAGGGGCCACCTGGGTACAGTCACTTGAGTGTCCAACTCTTGATTTCAGCTCAGGCTGTCATCCCAGAGTCATGGGATTGAGCCCTGAGTTGGGCTCTGCACTGAGCCTGCTTAAGATATACTCTTCCTCTTACTCTCTCTCCGTATCCCCCCGCCCCCCACCCCTTCTCCCCTGCTCACACTATCTCTCCCTTTAAAAAAACATTACCAGATTGGTGACATAATATACCATAATATCTGAGTAATCCTCTGTTGTTTGGGGGGAGTAAGATCTGAAGTTCACTGAGGACCAGACTCTAGATGGATAAAACTGCCAAGAGCAGTTATAAGGCACTGTAGAAACAAGATCCTGGACTCTGTTGTTTGGTTGATTGCTTAATGATGGATTTTCATTTGAGGCTTCTTAGTCAGGAACATAAGACCCTCCTCTATAATCTCCACCCACCCTGCCACCTCCTACCCTACCAGTTGTGTACTGTCTAGACCCAGACCAGCCACTCTGAACTACTCACCTCTTCTCAACCTGTCCATGTATGTTCACGACTCTGTCTGTGCCTTTGCAGAAATGACCCTTCCCTCTTACGGGGTCAATCACTTCCTGTACATGCTGTGACCAAAGCTGGCTTCCTGCTGTGGTTGTATATAGCCCTCTCCCAGCAAGCAGATCATGCATCCTCTGGATAGGAATTCACTGGAGTGTTTTTACCTGTAACATATACTCACCAATGCAGCATTGAAATGGAAGAGGAAAAAGATATAAAAAATGCCCCTCAGCCAGTTCTTGTGTCATTTTGCCAGCCTTCACCTGCAAAAATCCTGATCATACTTTAATATCTAAATCTAATCTCATCTCCCCTGCTAATGTTTCTCACTGCTAAGTTATTTACAATCTATGTTGTTTATTTAACATTTAGTGTGAATTGTTTTGGTATCCTTTCATGTATAAATGTCTTAAGTCCCAAATAGATGGTAATCTAGCCTAATCCTTCTTTGTATTATTTTGGGGTACTTCTTCCCCCTCACACCACCACTGAGCTGTGCACAGAACAGACACTCCATGAATATTTGTGTATTGATAAGCAATTCGTATTTTGTATCTTCCACAATGTCTGCCTCATCACAGGATAAATAATCGCTAATCAATTGATTGAGTTGGAAATGTAGCACTTAACCCACCACAAATCTTCTGTTTTGTAATGTCAGTCATCCACCAAAGTGTCAACACGTTTGGGAAGCTGCCATGTAACAGTAGAAGAGTTAAAGTTAGCTCTGTTGACTCTGGCTTGGCAGACTACGCCAGGGAGAAAAATAAAACCTCTTCCAAATTTTCCATGCAACCAAAAAGCACAGAGCTTTGGAAATCTGTGCAAAATGAGCCATTACTCCAAGTTTGTTAGAAATGTATGACGATGGCTTGGAAGATCAGGGAATCATGGAAAAGAATTGTTCAAATATGGTCAAACTCTGTTATAGCGTTATGAGCAAGACATTGTAAAAATTCATTTGTATGAAACACAGGACAGCTTAGGAGCCAGGTTGATGAAGTCAAAGGGAGCCATCTGGGGAAGATGAGAAACAAACACATATGCCCTCGCAACAGTCTGCCACATGGGTGTCAGTGATCTGGGGGGTTTTTGTTGTTGTCTTTTGTTTGTTTGTTTTAAATGTAAATTTGAGTTCGTCCATTCCTGCTTATAGTCAGCTAGGTTATTTGGGCCAACTCTCCTCAAATTTTTTTATTTTAATAAAATATACATAATGTAAAATTTACCATGTTCACCATTTTTAAGTATCTGGTTCTGTGGCATTAAGTACCTTCATACTGTTGTGCAGCCATCAAGCCATCCGCCGCCCGGTCTTTTCTGTCTTCCCAGGCTAAAACTCCATCCCCATTAAACACTAACTCCTCCTCCTCCTCCCTTTCCCCAGCCCTTCACAACCACCCTTCTGCTTTCTGCCTCTGACTTCACTACTCTAGGGACCTCGTATAAGTGGACTTATACGTTTGATCTTTTGTATCTGGCTTATTTCACTTGATATAATGCCCCCAAGTTTCTCCGTGTTGTAGCATGCATTATATTAGGGATCCATTTTTACAAATGAGGAGTAGAAACTCTGGTAATTCATCTAAGGTCACTCAAATCTTTCTGTGTGGCCCAAAGTAGAGGCTGTCTAATATTTAGGTACGTAAGCAATAATACTAATTGTTAACTATAAGCCTGAACTATGCTAAACACCTAACATATATTATTTTCATGCAGTTTCTTCAGAAAACCCTGTGAGTTCATTATCTGTGTCTTAGAATGAGAATCTGGATCAGAAATTAAGAACTGGCCCAAGGTCAAGATCCTCTGGCTGGGCCATCATGGCACTGACTAGTCTAGATCTTGTGCCCCTCTGTAAGAGATTCTTTTAGATGATTTTCCCAAAGCAATTATTTTCATATATACATGCATGGGGGGACCAAGAACATGGGCCCCACTCCCCATGGACACTGTCCCTCCTGAGGAGCTTAGCATGAGACACTCATTGGGAAGTACCAGGAGAAGTTACAGGGATTGATGGGAATAAAACCCTGGGGGTGCTTGGAAACTTCCCTACGGACTTGACAAGTGTTTGATGTGGAAAAGCATTTCTTGCCTGCAAAACGTGCCTCTCTGAGGAGCTCTTAAGTTGCCACCATGCAAGATGACTGGGAGCTGGGCAGGGGGCGGGGGAGGCAGGTTTGAAAGCAGCTGTGCTCAAGCTGCACCCAGCAAGTTCCTTTTTCCCTGGCTCTGGCTCTCCCTCCATCAAGGCCTGGATTGGAGTTGTCTTTCCCAAGGCAGTAACTGTCAGAGGAACCATCTGGTTTGGTTTCTTGTGACTGACTCCCAGGAACAGAAATCCCTCTGGGAAGAAATTGTAACCACAGCAGCAACAGCGAGAGGCACTGCTGATGCTGGCTAGCTAGGAACTAGGAGGAGGGGGAGGCCCTTCGCTTAGAATGGCCCATTGGGGAATGTTCGTCCTAAGACCTACCATTCTGAGAATGAGAAAGTCAGACCTCTTAGTTCTTTATGGGGTGGGGGGGGGGCTAGAAAAGGTAGTTGATGATGAAGGGCTGTAAGGTGTCCATAGTGTCTATTACAAGTCAAGGTCCACCTTCTACAGGAAGACTATCTCAGTGGGCTCTACCAAGCTGTAACCCAACCTCATGAAGCCAACTCCCTTCCCTCTTGCTTTGATCATGAATATCACTAATGTATCTTGTGTTCATGTGTTATCCTGTCAGGAGTTTGCCCCCTAGATCAGGGCCCCCTTCTCTTTCCTTCCATGCAGGCTTGCAAATGCTACTGGCTGGCTGGCTCCTTTCCTCTGCATGCACATTTGCTTTAGAAACTGATCTGTCCTCTGAAGTCACTCTTGGACTGTTAGAGCCAGAAGGGGCCTCGAGCATTCAGTCCAGCCATCTCACTGGGGCAGCCACACAGACATTGCTGGGGCTTGGACTGGGACCCGGGTCTCCCACCTCCCGCACCTATGTTCTTTCTTTACATTAAACCAGTGGTACCTCTGTCAGAGAAAACACCAGAGCAGTTCATTAGGAAAGTGATACAGAGTCACTGTATCAGATTTTGTTTTCTCCTCTTTTTTAGCACGTGCACACACACACACACACACACACACGAAATGTAAAGAAGAAAAAATTATTTACTTAATTTCCAGATGACTTATTTAAATGGTGCCTGATTCTGATCAATAATTCATCACTCTCCCTGACCTGCCTTCCTCACTGAACTTTCCCAGCCACAGCTAACTAATGTGCTCATGCTCTATAGGAAACACCTCCTACCCTTGGCCACAGGTCAGATTCCAGGCCCACGAAAGGAGGTTTCACAGAAGCACGTAAGAAATACAAGTCATCTTCCCCACAGTGCCGTTCCTCTCCCGATGCACCCCGGGAGTAGAGGAAGGGGATAGGACAGACTCGGGCTTGAGCTCTCAGGGAGGCAGGCTCCAGACATGCCACACTCAGCCTGCACAACCCCAGGAACAGGTGGTGACCCTCACTTCACAAGGGGTTAAGTGAACTGCCCTGAGTCACACAGAAAGCAAAGGGCAGAGTAGGGACAACTCAGATCTCTAGGTGCAAATTCTGGGCTCCTCTCCACTCCACCAGGCCCCATTTCATTCTGTATTTCCAGGAGTGGCCTTAAACAGATAGTCCCCTCTGTTCTCCTTTTCCCATCATCCTGTTCCCTTGCTTGAGTCAACCCCCACCACCACCCCATGAAAGCACTCTGCACCCTAACAGTGCACAGGACGTTGCCTTATGGGGCTTCCCACTGACCTTCATCATACACACAGGAGACACTAAGAGTGAACATGGAAGTCCCTGTTTTCTTTACTCAGAAAATGGAACCCACCCCACGGCAGCACCTGGGGCAGGAATTTAGAAAAAGACAATGACCTGAGTAGAGGAGAATCTACGTAACCTACACCCATATCCTCTGCACTGTGTAAAGAATAAGAGAGATATGCGTTATATGTGTGACATTGCACGTAACCCACGAAACAAGGAAACATCATGGAGTTGTGTATTCTCAAAAGTGAATGAAAGGATCCGGTGTGAGGCTGACCCATGTGACAGACCAAATGGACATTACTCTGTTGAGGAATCCCACCACGCATTGGTGGCATCTGCAGTGACTACCGGTGATAAATTACCTACTCCAGGTTGTGTCCAGTACAGCGGCCAAGAACATGAAATAGCTGCTCCTGTCACAGATGGAAAAGCCAACCACTGTGGGTGTTGCAGGAGCTGGGCTTTGGCTGCGTCCCATGGACGGGTTTTATTTCACGTTTGGAGCCTGTCTAGTTGCCAGAGTAAGCCAAGCAGTTGTGTAATAGAAGTAATCCAACCCTCGCTAGCACTCAGACCCCTTGTCCCTTCCTTCCAGTGACGCTTGATAGCCCCGAGTTCTTTCAGAGTCTACTGCTGGCTCCCTGTGAACTGGATGGAGCACAGCCAGTCACCTAGCAGTACTTTTGATACTTGTTAGTTTTATCACTTATTTGGTCAGGAAGAAAAGAAAGAGCTAGGGCAGGATTCCTCTGAAACATGTATGATTTCGACAATCCTCTACTAATCCAGGATCGATCATATGCAGCACCCAAACATCCCCTTCTGTAGGTTTAAGGTTAGTTCATGCTTCGGGAGAAGGAGGCATGAAAATACAGGCTCCTTCCCCCCAGGTGCACCCACCATGCAGCCCAGCTCTGCCACCTGCCCACATGGGGGCTTCCCCTCAGTTCCTGGAGGTGGGGGGCAACCAGACACACACAGGACAGCAGAGTTTGGCGTATCTTGGCAATCACACCAGAGCAGGGAACAGGACCCAAAGAGAAGTGAGTTTCAGAAAAAGTTCTGAGCGGTGTTTCCAGCTTCATGAGCCAGGCTGGATCTCTGAGAATGAGAACCGAAGGGAGGCCAGGTAGGAAAACACAAAAGTGGTGGGCTGGTCAGAGCAGTGAACCATAGCATCATTCAGACTCCACCATGCACGGTCCAAGCATGGACCATTCTGTGTCCTTTTTCTCACTAGAGGTAAGCCCCTAAGTAGGCAAGATGATCTGGATCCCTTTCGTAGGCCCTGGAGAGCTCAGCACCATGTTGCATGAGTAACACCACATAGATGTTCATGGAGAAGCCCCCAAGGGAAGAGTCGTTTGCTGAAGGAGGATGTGAGGTGGGAGTGCAACACGGCTGATTTCAATGCAGCACCAGCCCCATTATGGTGATAAGGGGGACAGTCCTCCACTTGGGCTCCCCCCTGGTTGCCACAGGACCTCTGCAGACCTCTGGTCCCCGGATGTGAGCGTGTTGGGTAAGGGCTCCTCTCACTTGCTTACCTCTGTCCAGCTCAGTGCCTGGAACGCACTGTTGAAGGACTGAATCAATCTCTGAGTAGACCAGTGATAAGTCCTTGAATCTCAAACAATTTTCAAAATCTTTGGATTTTGGAGTGAGAACCTGCAAATCCAAGCTCCAGCCAGTGACCAATTCATTTCAGCCACTATCCCAATACAGTGAAATTCCAGCACCAAAAGAAATGTTTAGACTCTTTCTTCAGACCCACTGTAATGAGATTTGTCCCCTCACACTCCATAAGGGGTATTCTCATTTCTTCTGCCTATGAGTAGAAGCTATCAAGTGCAGAAGAAAGAATTATCAGTGTAGTGTCTTCTCTCTTTCAGGGAAGGTTTCTCGTCTGAAGGCTGTGCCTGCATGAGTCTGGCGGAAAGGCTATGGCAGCTTCACACTGCCCAGCCCGCTGTGGGGGGACAGGAGCCACAACTGCACCCCTCCCCAATTCCCCTCTCATACTTTCCCTGCAAGCCCTCTTGATTTCCCACAACTGCTCAGCTTTGCAGCCTGCCTTTTTAATGGCCCCATAAACAGGAAAGACCTTTTTTAAAAAGCCTCCCTGTTCCAGGGCTTCCCACTCCCTGTCACAGTTATACCTCATGTCTGGCTTGTGCCCTCTGTTAGTCAAAGGGCAGAGCTAGAAAGGAACATGGGCTTACTCCATCTCTTCCTTGAATAGAAGGATTAAAGATGATTCCCTTCTCAGTAGCTTGCAAGCCCTGTCACTTCTTAGGGGAGGTTAGGGTGGAAGGAAGAGGCTGGAGAAGGGAAAGGAAGACAGGATGAGTGTGGTGGAGTATTCAGGCATAGTAGCTAATATTGGGCTCTGAAACCAAACTTCCTAGTTTCCTTGTGTGTGTTTGTAATGAGGTGAAAATTAACCATTTTTGAAGTGGGTGGGTCATTGGCATTTAGGACATTCTCCATGTTAGGCAACCACACTACCTACCTAGTTCCAAAGCATTTTCTTCACCACAAAAGAAAACCTCGTGCCTACGGTTAACCTTCAAACTGCCCATTATCTTACCAGCAACAGATATGCTTATTTGGGAATAACATTCCAGAACAAGCCAGCTACAGCACAATCATAGGCAAATCCAACAAACACAAGAAAAGAAGATTATTTTATAGAGAAGAAGGAGGAAGTTTAGAGGGGTCATTTTGGACAAAAGTTCATTCGAGAGAAGCAGGAGTTCAGAGTGATGAAGTTTTCTCACTGGCTGAGTTGCAGGGGTGGTCGATCTCCTGTAGGAGATGCAGTCTACATCCTTCCCTGTTGGGACCTGTAATTGATGATTGCTTCCTGTTGAGACTCTTCTATCGGGGTCTGTAATTGACACTTCCATTGGAGTCTGTAGTTGACAATTCTTCCTGTAATTGACATTGAGTGGAAGGGCTCTCCCTTGTAGGCTCCCCTTCTAGCATCCCAGTCCCCTTTATTAATTTTCACACCATTAAGCAATTTTTTCTACCTGTACCTCCTTCCCCCACGCTCTGGCAATCACCAGTCTGTTTTCTATCATATGGATTTCCCTATTCTGGATATTTCATGTGAGTGAAATCATACAGTATGTGATCTGTTGTTTCTGGTCTCCTTCACTTAGCATATTTTGGGGGTCCATCCACATTGTAGCATGTATCATTACTTCATTCCTTCAATGACTAAATAATATCCCATTGTACAGGTCCACTGTATGGCTATACCATATTTTGTTTACCTATTAATCCATTGACAGCCATATCCACTGTTTGGCTGTTATGAATAGAGCTGCTATGAAAATTCTTATACAGGTCTTTGTTTGAACACCTGCTTTCAGTTCTTTTGGGTGTATATACCTAGGAGTGGAATGGCTGGGTCACATGGTAATTCCGTGTTTAACTCTGAGGACCCACCAAGCTGTTTTCCACAGTGGCTGCACTATTTGCACTCCCGCCAGATTGCCTGGTTTCAAATCCAGCCCTGCCACTTAGTAGCTGTGTGAACTTGGGCAAGTTATTTTGCTCTCTGTGCCTCAGTTTCCTAATTTTTATAACCAGGACAAGAATGCAGTGAACCCAGTGGGGTTTTGATGCTTACATGAGTTAATGCCTGCAAAGGGCTTACAACGGTTCCTGGTACGTAAGAAGTGCTACATCAATGTTTGCTGCTGCTCTTATTGAGTGACAGGGTCATGGCATTGATAAAAGGTTGAGAAGCTTTTTGACCACAAAAAAGACCACACTGGGTGGTATAAAAGAATCAAAAGAGCTCTAATTCAGATACTTGGAGTTGGGCACTGAGGGCATCCCTCCTCTTGAGAAATCCATCTTCTTAACCTGGTCAGTGACGAGCCACGAGACCCTTCAGCTCTGTGACCCCGTGGTTCTCAGGGACAGCCTACTCCTCAAGGATGAGGAGACTCGTGACCAATTGCCAGCTCCACTGCTTTCAGTCCTCTAACAGGCAAAATGAGGACAGGAGTGTGTCCTACCAACTAAAAGCTTCAAAAAGAAGTTTCTAGAAAACAAAAGTAAGTTTTCTTTCTCTCACCAGTGATGTTAGGAAAAGGCAAAGCTGGTTGATTTTCAGTTGAAGCTACTGAATTATCACCAAATATTCTGCCAAATTTTATTTCTCTCAATTTATAAAATTAATCCATATGTTTATGATTCATTTACACCTCACTCATCAAAATGTTTTATAAAAACTGTTTGAATCCCAGAAATCCTTTTGGGGCCTTCTGGGAAGCACATAGAGACAAGATGATAAATTTCTCCCATTCATCTTTGGTTGGGCATCCCAGCATGTGGAGTGGCCACATTACAAGCACACCTCTTCAGCTAGGTATGAGATGCCTGAGTGAACCGACGAAAGCACACACCAACAGTTGCCACAAGGATACTTCGCCTCACACTCATATAGCTCTTCATAATTTGCAGAGCCCTGTCCTTTTCTGACTAGGTCTCTGCAACAGATTGGGAAGATTGATGGTATAAGTGCTATGCTGTTGACCTCTTTCAAGAGAGGAGAAACTGAGACCCAGGAAAGGTGTGTCATGGCCCAGAGGTGGAGGAACCAGCTGCCACTGACTTGCAAGGGGCCTCTGTGTCCCTTGCTGGCACAGGGAATCAGGAGGCTGGCGGAGGCATCCCCTGTGGTGGGCGCAGCTTGACATGGCTGTGCTCCCCACTTGCAGGAAACCATCACACCCTTGCACAATCACCAGGTCGCTGACAACCTGGGCCCCCAGATCCTGTCACCATACTTGTTATAGTAAATGTCAGTATCGTCTTAAAGCCTCTATGATTCCTGTGCCCTCCTTCTTGCTTCTTAACTAACTTCTCCTCCTCTAGAATCTTCCATCTCTCAGAAACTCAGGATGTTGCAGCCTCCTTCCTTGATGATGTCAGGTTGAAAAAAAGGCCTGTCTTCTGCACCTGGGGAAGGCATGGTGGGGTCTTTCCAGCAGCCACAAGAGGCCCAGTGCTGCTGGGTACCGTTGGGCTCTACGTCTGCAGTGGACTGCTTCTGAGGACCCCAGCAGGGCAGGCCTGGCCCTTCCAGCAGCACCAGGAGGCCTGTCCAGTCTACCTGAAACACACAGGCACACCTGTGTGTTCACAGAGAAGTGTGTTCACAGAGCAGCCACACCAGGTGCTGTGGCTTCAAGTCTATGAGGACTAAGTTCTGCAAAAGGCCCCACTACCTGGAACTTGGAAGCATGTCTGTATGGCACAATTGTCTCTATGCTTTTCATGGCCTGTAGAGGTGCAAAGAGTGATACGCCTCAGCCTTCTAGGTGGCTAGAGCCCCCGGAGCCAATCCTGGCCTTGTGACTGCAGTGTGCCTTCCGAATATGTTTTCTGTGACATGAGAAAGGTGGAGGCATGCTGGCCTTGGCTCTTGACCATCTCTGCTTAGCAGAGTCCCCTGAAGAGCCGACAAAAAGCCCAGGAACCCAGAGCCCACCTCTCACCTCTCCAGGGCTTGGCCTAGGAAATCAGACTTGTAAGAAACATCCTGCCCAGGGGACTTGAATGCAGCTAGTCTGGTGGGAATAAGCAGTCTTGATTATTCAAGTCAGTGAATTCAACCACCACCTCCCGGGAAGCCTGTAAGAGGTGCAGGCCATTAGTGATGGTGATGCCTCTGCCAGGCCACGCCAGTAGGCCCCAGATCTCGTCCTCTTCTCCTCTGGGGTTGATCTGGTCAGAGCCGGCAACACTGTTCCTGCAGGCAGTGGGCACGTCTGTCCCTCACTCACCTGTCTTTTTCATTCATTCTCCAGGACACACAAGACCAGCCACTGCTACCGCATCACCTACCGCCACATGGAGCGGACCCTGTCCCAGAGAGAGGTCGGGCAAGTACACCGGGCTGTGCAGGAGGCTGCTGTGCAGCTGCTGGGCGTGGAGGGCAGATTTTGATGGCACTACTTGGACCAGGCTGCAGCCTCTTGAGGTTCCAGGATTTGTGAGGGAGAAAAGGATATTGTTTGTGGACTGGGGCATCAGTCATGTTTTGATAATCGGGTTAGTTTTAGGACTTTCAGAAAATAAAGGATCGCTCTTGAGAAACTGTTGACATAGCATCTGTCTTTTATTTGGGAAAGGGGGGAAAATGAGCAATAATATGAATTCCCTCCTATTCCTTTAAGAAATGCTTTGCCCGTTGGCACTCAGTGTGGTTAATTGGCCCCTGGGTTCTATTAAAGTGTAAACACCAGGCATGATTTCTTGCCTGGCAGGCTCTTCCACCCATGTAATGAGTGAAGCCACACAAAGGGACATCACAAACTCGACACCAGAAGATTGTTTGAATCAGCCTCGTGCCTTCTCTTCATTTTCTGCTTTGCAAAGGGCAGGCTTCAAACAGGCATTAATGAAATGCCAGGGTCCCCTCAAAAGTGAAGGCAGTCACATTTCTGCGTGGGGCAGGGTATTTCTTGCTTTTCATAAACCCGTGGCTCAGAGTCAGGCTCCGCCCCCAGGGCTTGGGCTTCACACCCTTCTGGCCAACTGGTGAGGAAAGAGGAGCCAGAGGTGCCCCAGAGGCTGGGAAGCACGCAGGGGCCAGGTCCCTGAACCCCTGCGAGTTTGATTGCTAACAGGAGGCCTCTGCTTCCAGAGACGACCTTTAAGGAAGAAAACGGGCCTTTGATGTTCCCCCCTTTCCATCTCAGGCACTTTGTAGTGTGCCTGCCTCACTCCTGACCATTTTTAATAATCAGATTCCATCCCTGGCATGATGCTGGAGGCTGATGGAGGACCACAAGGGCTGGGATAAATATTTGATGAGGGGTGGCCATTATCGGCTAGCGGCGTGGGGGCTGGGCAGCTGCTCTCCAAAGGGAAGGAATGGGCCTTAATGTCATTTTACCATATTATTCATTTGGACTTTTCCTTCGGATTTTCAAGGGAATTAAGGGAGCAGTGCCCCAACTCCCTCACCCATGCACAACATCAAACTGCTGTCCAGGGTACTGAGGCCCCCTGGATGCAGTTCCTCAAGCAGATAGATCTTGTGTGGGAATGCACAGTATGATTAGTAATGTCTTCTTCAGGAGTGTTTCCTAGCAGACCATTTCCGGCTAGCCTTAGGCTGTGTTTCCAGAGATCCATCTTCTCCCCAAGACCAGTTAGGCATTTATTAATATTCTATAACAACCCAAGTTAGGTGGGTAACACCCAGAAAATCATGGTGCCACCCCATGGCTCACAACCAGAGCAAATTTTTGTCCAATACTGTGCTTGTGCCAAACCTTATACTTGGGCCCAGGGTAGGAGTGACATTCAGAAAGGTTCGCAGAGGGCTTTTCTGAATGTTCCCTCTCAATACTCTGTAACGTATATCCGTTATCTACATTTTACTAATGAAGCACCAAGGCCTAAAGATGTCACAGGACTAGACCAGGAACAATACCCGCACACTCAAGCCTGCTGCCTCCAAATTAACACCTTCTGCCTACACAGACATTGATTGGTGGCCGGGTCTGTGTCTCCCTCCTGCTCCTTGGGCCTCTGTTCTGTTCTAAGAATTCTAGGTGCATGGGCTTGCGCTGACTCACTTGTTCTAGTCTAGTGGGCTGACACCCCAAAGTAGACCCGCCCATCCAGCTCTTGACTTTGCTCATGGTTCCCACAGGACAATAAATAATGAGAAAGGAAACAATAGGAAAGGTAATATAATCCATAAGACGAACAACACCTTGCAGTTCAAAAAGAGACAATTCCGTATAATGTAGAGCATGGTGACTGACACCAGCACCATCACTGTGACCCTCTGGAATGCTCAGTTCTCTCCTTTGTAAAATGGGAGTCATAATAACACCTATGACAGAAGTTGGTTGTAAGGACCAAATGAGACCTCTCCTGTGCTATACTTGGCTTAGAACCTGGAACCAAACAAGCCGGCAGTAAATGATACCCGCTCTGATCGTGATTCTGGTGGGAAACAGTAGGACCGTGGAATATTACAACTAGAACAGATCCTGGGAGCAGCTGCATCTCCCCCTAGCTGAGTGTCTACACATGAGGACCCTGGAGTCCAGAGGGGCAAGATGGCTTCCCCGAGGGCAGATAATTACTGTAGAGCTGGGCCCAGAACCAGGCTTTCTGGAGCCGTTCTCCATAATACCACACTGTGTCAGGCATCCTGTGTCTTTAGGTGTGAGGCAGGAAGGCCCAGGCTAGGGTTGCAGCCGGGTCCTGGAGCTGAGGGCCAAGTGTTCTTGAGGCCCATGCATCACTTATCCACATGAACAAGCCTCTCAAGACGCCAGGCAGCCAGAAGTCAACAGACATTGGCTACTCTGAAGGTCATGGTAATAAATTCTGTGACCAAATGCAGCTCAGGGGTGGAGCCATTTGCCTCTTTGTCCTTCCCTGCTTTTCCCTCTTCTGGATGAGTGACATCCTGCTGAACTGATTCCCCTGTGCTGTACCCTGTGGCTTGTCATTCCTGGAACCAGCCAGTCACCTCAATACTGACCCAGTGCTCCCAGCCATTGGGTGATGGCCCTACAGTCAAGAAAAGAAAAAGGAAACCCTTCAACACTGGAAATTCTTTTATGTTTTTAATTTATTTTCATGGATCAGAGGAAACAAGTGAACTCAATATAAACGGCAGTCTCCAAGTGCCCACATATGGAGTCTACTTACCCAGACACCCCAGTGGGCACATTGTGTCCTCCATTCTCATGCTAGAACTCCTCCAGTCTTCATAGTGACTACTATTACTCGGCATTTACAGGCTGTGAGACAGGGCCATCTGCCTCCACCCATCTGCAGGTCACATTAAGTATTTGCCTAGTAGTAGGAGGGTCGCATGATGGTGGCACTGACATGGCTGACATCATGGTGCTCCAGGCACAGTGCTCCACCTTCATTCAGCCGTTTAGAGTGGGGGCCGCTGTTCTACACAACTGATAGAACCATGGAGCTATGGAAAGAGAGACCGACCACATCCAGTCCTCATGGAGTTTATATGCCTCCTCTTACTCAAGCCTCACAAGCCCTTGGGGCTGGTCCCATTATCTCTCATTTCCAGGTGCAAGATTAAGGTGCACAAGGAGATGTTGCAAAGCCAGCAGCACTGGAGAAGGTCTTTCTGACCTCCAGGCCTGTGCTCTTAATGTTGCCTCCCACTCCTCCCTGTGCACCTGCCCAGGCACTGGGACAACAACAGTCAGGGCTGGGAGTTCATTCTGGACCACGGCAGAAGCAATGGGCACATAGCGGTGGAGACCTTGCCTGCAGGGGCTTCAAGTTTCAGGACAGTGACAGCAGCCACAGACAAGCCACAGGACTTCTCAGTGAGGTGCTAGGACATCTGATGTAGGCCCGGGGGACCAGGTTCTATGTCAAAACCACGAGAAGCCCCTTTTTATCCTCTGGTGCTCAAAGCCTTCAATAGATTTATACATATACCCATCACTGTTTCTGGACAGCAAGTCAGATTCAAGGTCACTGTCAGAGTTGAAAAGGTCAGCTCCTGAGTGACAGGGGAGAACCCCAAACTGAGCAATCTAGGACCCTGCAAAGGCAATCCTTGCTCCCAGGAGGGTGTCCCAGCACCAGGGGAAGGAGGAGATGTGGTTATTCCTGACCTCAGCAATTACTCAAGGTCGTGTTGTCTCTGAGATTTCTGGGTGGCTTCTGTAGCCAGAAATGCCTTACTGCTTAAAAGCAATCAAGAGCAAACAAATTGCTGGTACTTTTTTCCTCCCATCCTGGGCCCTGCAGCTGTTCTCAGGAGGGGAGCAGTAAGGGATGCCCCACTGGGCACGAGGCCAAGCCCGAGGCTGAGGCCCAGGTCTAAACCCAGCTCCGCTCCAGGTGGGTCGCCTAACATCCCTAAGGCTTAATTTCCTCTAAAACGGAGGTGGTAATCCCTGCCCTTCTTACTGCAGACGGAGTATGAAATGAATGGCTCAGCAAGCAGTAAGAAAGCCGTGCATAAAACTCTCAAGTATTTCATGTTCACCTCACAACAACTCTGAAAGTAGGGGTTGAAAACATCAAGCCCAAGGCCAGGACCAGGCTCCTCTAGTCAGCGGGTAAAAAAACTAGAATTCAAGGCCACATCTCTGTAAGACTAAAACCCCCATGGCCTTTCTGCCATGCCACGTGTCTGCCACAGACGGAAGAGGGACTACCATGTCAATGCATTGCCCTCTGCAGCCACAGCAATAAAACGAGGAACTCCCCCTGCAGCCTTCTCTCTCAAAAATGAAGGCTAGGGTATGTGTGTGTGTGTGTGTGTGTCTGTGTGTGTCTGTGTGTGTGTGTGTGTGTGTGTGAGCGTGTGTGTGTGTGAGCGCGCTTCCCTATTATGGACACAAGCCTCACAGAGGGCTTGGCGTTCTCATGAATCAAACAATAGAGGGGATGCCAGGCTACACTGAGTTAACAGCAGAAATCAAGGAGGCGTTGAGATTGGTTACACGACAAGGATCAATCCAGAAAGAGAATCAGTGTGCTACACCCTAAAGCAGCACTTCCCAGCCCACGTTCCCGCCACACCCTCAGCTACTGGCCATTTCTGGGCAGGACCCAGGTGCACCAGGGGCTGTGTACAGGTCCGGGCCAGCCAGCCAGACAGTCAAGAAGTCATCTTTCCCAGTCAAGAAGGGATTTTGGAAGGCAAGTGTGTGAACTTGCCATTTTACAGAGGAAACTTTAAAATCTATTTTTAACATCTTTTCACCTATCAAGAGTGAATTATTTGGGGCACCTGGGTTGGTGGCTCAGTCGGTTAATCTTCTAACTCTTGGTTTCAGCTCAGGTCATGATCTAAGGGTTCGTGAGTTCAAGCCCCACATAGGTCTCTGTGCCAACTGTGCGGAGCCTGCCTGAGATTCTCTCTGTCCCTTTCTCTCTGCCCCTCCCCTCCTCACTCTCTCTGTCTCTCTCAAAACAAATAAATAAATGTAAAAAAAAGAGTGAACAATTTGAAGTCATCTATACTTTATTATTAATAAGAAATAACTAGGGCGCTGAAGCAACTCCATGGAGAAAAGGAGTCTTTTCAACAAATGGTATTGTAACTACCAGTTATTTGCATAAGAAAAAAGAAAAGAATCTCAACCCTACTCCACACTTCACACAAAGAATAATTCGAGATGGAGCATAGAGCTATATATAAAAGCCATAACTTGTAAGGCTTCAGGAAGAAAACATAAGGGACTATCTTTGTGACCTTGGATAGACCAAAATTTCTCAGAGAGGACACAGAAAAAAACTAGTAAAGAAAAACATGATAAATTAGACTTTTTCAAGATTTAGAGCTTCTACTCTTTGAAATACATCATTAAGAAAATGAATAGGCAAACCGTAGAGGAGAAAATATTCGCAACCTGTATTTCACAAAGAACTTATATCCGGAATACACAAACAGTTCCTACAATTCAATGGTAATTTAAAAAGGAAAAAAAAAACCCTTTGAACAGAATGGACGAAGACTTGTACAAACACTTCACAAAAAGAAGATTTATAAATGGCCAGTAAGATGAAAAGGTGCTCAGCCCTATTAGCCATCAGGAAACGCATTTATGAAGTGATCGAGCAGACAGAACTAATCTACAGTGGCAAACGCAGATAGATCAGAGGTTGCTTGGGCCTGAGAAGTGATTGACTGAAAGGGGCACATGGGGCATTTTTAGGTGATGGAAATGTTCTATATCTTGAGAGGAGGGCAGTTACGTGGACAAATGCATTTGTCAAAACTCATCAAACCATACACTTGAAGATCTGTGCCTTTCTCTGCATGTAAATTATGTATGTACAGTAACAAAGAGAAAAATTACCAAGCTGCTCTCACAACTAAATGAATGCTACAACTCCAAAGCAGAGAAAGCCACTCAGCTGTGAGGAAGCAGGGATTCTGGAAGACATGGGCAGAAAAGGGTCTAGAAGGACTCTGGGGTTGCACCTGGGTGTGCAGCCCTCTCCAGGAGAGGGGCAGCACATTCTGGGGAGACTGGGCGAAGGTAGAGGAATGAGGGTGCAAGGCCAGCCTGCACAGAACACAGATGAAAAATGATGGGGCCCTCAGTGCTGTCCTTGGAGCTAGGGTACATTGGGGGACAGGCTGGCTGACTCAATGGCACAGAGAGGAAAGGGAGGGGACCCAAGGGCTGCTGATAGAGCCTCTGGTTTAGCCGTACAGCTTCTCCCCAAAGTCCTTCCGAGCTGGAGCAGCATGGTGACATAAGCCATACTCCCCTGCTCCAGCTGGGGCATCAAGCTTACAACAAAGCACATCCTGCATCCAGCCTCCACCTGGTGGGAATCACCCAAGAGTCACAGTGAAGCCGGGCAGCTACCTATGGCTTCTGGGTCCACAGAACATCTCTCTCCCACCTAGGGGAGGCTCAGACTGTGCCCAGGTTGAGAAATCAGACTCCAATGACATTCTTCTTCCTGCTCTCAAACCATCAGCACGAACTACAGCCAGTGACACCCCCTCCCTGGGTCAGAAGCTGAGAGGAGCCGAAGGCTTGCCCAAGAGGTCAAGATGCATGCTTCGGACATCAGATGTGAGCAGGGGCCCTGCCACTGACTGGCTGGGTGAACTTGAGTTCCTGAGCCTCCTGACTCAGTTTCTCCACTTTACAAATGACGACGCTATTCATGCTCATGGGATTGTGATGGAGGTTAGGTGTGCTAAGGCATGGGAAGTTCTTGGTTTTTAGTACAATGAGCTGTTACAGGTGTAGCAGTATTTTTCTGAAGCCCATGTTGAGAAAATGTTCTGGAATTGGAACATTCCAGAACATTGAGTGATGTTGATGGCTGCTCAACCATATGAATATACTAAAATCCACAAAATTGTATGCTTTGAAAGAGTGAATTTCATGATATGTGAATTATATCCCAATAAAACTGATATTTTGGGGGCTCCTGGGCAGCTCAGTCGGTTAAGCATCCTACTTTTGATTTCGGCTCAGGTCATGATATCACAGTTCGTGAGTTCAAGCCCCACATCAGACTCTCTGCTGTCAGCACAGAGCCTCCTTTGGATCCTCTGTCTCCCCCTCTCTCTGCCCCTCACCTGCTCCCGCTCTCCTTCTCTCTCAAAAATAAATAAACATTTAAAAAATGATAATAAATAAACTTATTTTTTTAAAATGTTAAGAATATTGGCATTTAATAGTAATAAAATGTTATAAATATATATTTATCATATGACCCAGCAATTCCATTCCTAAATTATTTCCCAAGAGAAATTTTAAAAAAGGATCTTCCTGAATTACAACTGATGTGGAAGTGATGTGTCTCCCCTGAAACTGGCAGCCCCGTCTGTCTTCCACTCCTTCCCCGGGATCTGGCCACACCGAGGATTCAGCCAGCAGCTCCCGCACAAGGCTTAGAGCAGATTCGACCACACATTTACCAGGGATGCTGTTTTCTGGTGATTAACTGGGGCATTCTACTTTCTCCCTTGTAGCACATGGACCTGGCAGCCTTCCACCCCTCCCCAGGGCTGGAGGGGCTGGCGCTTGACCTGCTCAGAATGGCTCAGTGGGCCAGCTCCTTACTGTGTGATGTGGAGTTCCTGAAGCATGAGTGTCACCCAGGAGCTTGTTAGGAATGCAGAGTCCCAGGCCTCTAGACCTGCTGAATCAGAATCTGCATTTAACAAGATCCCAGAGGATTGGTGTATGTGTGTGTGTGTGTGTGCTAGATCTAAAGAAGCTTTGAGCTAGAGCAATGAGCGTCTTTCAGAGCGTGGAGGATTGAATCATTAAGGCTTAACCAGGCTGCAAAGAGAATAAGGAAGAAAATTCCACCCCTCAGATCCTTGACGTCCCTGTTAGGAGCTGAATTGCATCTACCCAATTACTGTGGATTACTAACCTCCACTTACTGCAAAGTGTGACCTTATTGGAGACAGGGCCACTGGTGATATAATTCATTGATAAGTTCATCCAGGAATAGACTGGGCCCTGATTCAGTGGGCCCAGTGTCCCTATAGGAAGATGGCCACGTGAGGACAGAGACAAACACAGGGGAAACACCATGTGACATGTGATGATAGAGGCAGAGAGTGGAGTTTTGTAGCTCCCTCCAAGCTAAGGATCACCAAAAATCACCAACAAACCACCAGTCACCAGGAAGGGGCAAGGGATGATTCCAGAGGCAACACGGCCCTGCAGACACCTTGAATTTGGACTTCTAGTCTCTGGAACTGTGAGAGAGTGAACTTCTGGTATTTAAGCTCCCCAGTCTGTGGTACTTACTTAGGGCATCCCTAAGAAACTAATATAGGCCCCAAGCCTGAGGGACCACCCCTCTTTCTCATTAGGACTCTGAAAAGAGGGTCACCTCACAGTTGCCCCTTCCTCTGGAATCTGCCTGGGAGTGAGCTGGTAAGCTGGGGGCTATGGTGTCTTCAGGTGGAGAGAAGCCTTCAAGTCTCACTTTCCCAGGAGATGCTGGGTTTCTCTGGCCTTGAAGGGGCATCTCATGAGCCCGTTCAGGGAAACACTAGGAGGACAGCTGACTTGGCCCATAGGTGAGCCTCAGGACCCAGAACCCATGGGGGTGCTCCAGCCAGATAGCCTTGAAATGAGCCAGAGAAGGAGAATCTGTCTACACAGAGAGGGCCAAGGCTGCGGGTGCTGCCAGGTGGTGATCTCCATGCCTGAGGCCCTCAGGCTGTGAGAGACACAGGGGCCATGAGCTGCCCGTGATGAGAGGAAGAGCGAGGCTCAAATGCTCTTCACACACTAGGTGAGTCTTCTGGATCCTCCAGGAGTCTGCCCTGCACTGGGAAGGGAGTGGCAAGAATCTGACTGAGAATCCACCTCCTGCTCCAGCCCCTGGGTGGTTGGGTGTGGCTCTGGGAGGGCACTTTCACTGTGGCCCCAGCCAGTGCCAGCAACCACTTACTCCTCCAGGTCTGTGTAGGCAGAGGGTATCCTGTTTTAGAGGAGTTCAAGACATCCCAAATAACATCTTTAACCCCATTTCCATTTGTCCCTCCCTGCAAAGCATTCACTTCAGGCAGCTGGACAGAACTCCCTCGGGGCTTCCCTCCATCCCTGCTCCTCTTCCTTCTTTTTCTTTGTCTCCTCCCTCCCTCTTCTCCTCTTCTTCCCTTCCCATCCCTCTGCCCCCTGCTCAGCCCACCTAGAGAAGGCAGCTCTGGCCTGGATTAACTCAGCCATGGATGATGGGAATGCAACCACAGCCCCCGCCAGAGGGAGGGACACTGGCCTGCTCACCTGCTCACCCCCTTTGATGAGGGAAACAGCACCTGGCAAATTGCCTCTCCCTGGCGAGGGCAGCCACTAATTCTCCTGTCACTGCACATTAATCATCTTCATGTCCAGGCTGGGCACAGGCAGCAGGGCCTCTTAATAGCACGGGGAGAAAGAGCTCACTGAGCTTCTCTGTCCATGTCCGGGAGAACCCCTCTCACCCCCTGCCCCAGAACCCAGAGGAGGAGATGCTAAGCAGTGCTGGCCTCCTTGCATCACGCCTCGGGGCTAACTGGCTCTGATGCAGTTATGTTGTGCTGTTCCAGTCAGGACCCAGGCCCCTGGCTGACCTGCCTTTGCTGGGCCAACCTCCCCCCACTCCCCAGCAGGCTCTGAATAGTATTTGCCGGTGACTCCACTTGGGACAGGCTAGTCTGTTAATTCCTGGAGTTTAATGCTGTGTGGGGGCCTCAGGGCTTGAAAAATACTGTTTAATAGGGTCACCTAAAGCTCATTCTCAAGATAATGAAGATAACGCAGACAGTTCACCAAGGCAGTTAGAACTTGGGCTTTGGAATCAGGCAGATGCAAGTTGAAATGTGGGCTCCTTGAGCACAGTGCCTCTTACTTAGCCTCACAGACTCACAGCTGCAGGATGGGATGTGAGATTATCCTAAGGATTAAATGACACAGTCCATGGGAAAGCAGCTAGCGTTGGAGCTGGGAAGCAGGCACTTAAAGAAAGAAGGAAAATCTGTGTGTAGGTTCAGAGAGGACCACAATCCCAACTGAAGGGATTGTGAGATCTGGGAAGTTTCTGAAGGAAAAAATGTAGCACTTGGAGGTATCCTGAAAAGACTAGACCCAAAGGACCCTTAGTGATCATTTTTCCAGTAGCCCCATTTTAGAGATGAATTGTTGATACCCAGAGAAGTAAAATGACTTGCTGTATTGTCTGGATGATTTCAACTATCAGATATCAGAATACCCAATCTAGATTGGCTTAAACAGTTATCTCAGAGAACAAGAAGCCTGCAGGAGACAGCTGATTCAGTGCTCTGATGCTGTCACTGAGACCCCTGGTTCTTCTCATCTTTGTGCTCTACCAACTGCCGTGTGTGTACCATCCATGTCTTCCCCTCATGGTTGCAATATGGCTGCAAGAGCATCAACCAACGTGTCTCCATACAACCTTCAAAAGCAAGAATGAAGATGGCAAAGCATCTTATTTTCTCTTCACAAATTTCTTTTTATCATAGGGAAAGTATTTCTTAGCCTTCACTCAAGCCTCATCAGCCAGGATTGGTCCACATGCCCACACTCCAGCATCTCAAAGCAAATGGGAAAGGAAGTATCTAGCATTTCCAGCCTCTGTGGTTGGAAAAAGGCTCTACCAGAAAAAATAAGTGGAGTGAGGAATGTTATTTTATAGCAAATAAAAAGTGTCTCCCAAACTGGCCCAATGTCATTCAGCTACTTGGCATCCAGAAACTACAGGGACTAGTTAAGCTGAAACTTAGGGTCCAAACTGAACAGAGTGCATAGAAGTCAGTCCAGGCAGGATGAGGCCTGAGTGTGGTAGACGCCAAAGCCACTCGACTAAGAACTCCACTTTCCACGGGGCTCACCCCTCATGACCTTTCTGCCAGGGTGTTTGTCAGTGAGGGTGGCCAACATTCCTTTGTGGATTAATCAGTCAAGGACATTGGTATTCATGACATGAAAGATGGCCCTCCAGAGCTGACTCTTTATGAAGTGTGTTTACTTGCCACCCATGCCTTTTCTTCTAGCGCTTTTAAGCTCTTTACAAATGTTCATTTATTTATGTCCATAACTCATGGTGAGATAGATGGCAAATATTCTTTCCAGTGATGAGAGCATTCAGTATGGAGACAAAGTGGAGGAACTGGTTTAAAACCACAGAAAAACCAGTGTTCTGATTCACAGGGGTTTACTGTATTTGTTGTCAGGGACTGTGTATCACCAGAAATCAAAATGCTAAGCCCTTGGTCACTTTCCAAAGTTAAATGTCAAGATCACAACTGTGGCTGACCCAAAGGCTTGGAGTCAGGAAGCAGCTGGGCCCAGGTGGGAGGCTCCACGTGGCTCTTGGTGGCAGGGCCCCGGCTTTAAGAAGGATGGTGAGGGATGCACTGGAGAAGGCAGGCGATGTGGCTGCAGGCCAGGAGCAGGAGAACACATCCATGATCTGGGAATTTGGCCAGGGAAGCAGGTGGGGCATGGCTGTGAGGAGCCAGACAGTGGTCCCTGTGGGATACTGTGGAGGGGTGGAGGGGTTGATGCAGAAGGTAGATGGGAAAGAGAGATAAAGACCGAGAGCCGACTAGGAGAGCTGGGGACGACAGAATAGAGGAGTCCATCACAGACAGAGGATACCACAGGGGAGGGGTCTGGAGAGAGGTGGCGGTGTCCTTTGCCGGCAGGTTTTCTCTGTTTACAGGATCTATTGTTTCTGACCACACTCTGAGACCCTGGGGAAGGCCAGTCTCCATGTCTGGCTTCTCTGGGAGGCCAGACCGTGCTGTGGCATCTAGAAGAAATGAACTCTCTCACTCTTCATTGCCTCGTTCCTTGTCAAGCTCAGAACCACAGTGAGCTGCCGCTTGCAGTAGAGAGTTAGAAACTGAGGTCCTCATGAATTCCATAACTTCCATGAGGCCTGACTGTTGGTGGTAGAATGGAGGCCAGACCCAGAGCAGCAGGCCTAGCCTTGGACATTTTCCTACCAGGCCAATGTTTTCACCATTTTTTTTTTACTACCAAGAAACTCATTTGTGACTTTTCTCCCTTAGGACCCCATGTTTTAAGAGATTTTCATCTACCAAACAACTGCATTTATCAAGTAATAATTTGTTCATTTTCCCATTTTTTAAATTAATCAAAAATATACATAACTGCCAGCCAGAGTCCCTGATCAGCAGGAGATAACCCTTATTACCACCCTGGGTTGATTTAATTCCTTCCAAAAGCAAAGAAACTTGACATTTTAGATAGCCTGAATAGCTTCATTGTGGGAACGTGGAGGTTTTCAATTAAGCTTTGTGAAATATTCAAAACAGCTTCTAGACCCCCCACCACTAAATCATGGAGACTTTGGCCTCCAGGGACCCCTAGTGGGAATCACTGCACCATATCATGCAGGAAGACACAAAAGGAATCTCATTGTCCCAGAGTCTTGCCACTACATTGTGATAGGGTTTATGGCCCATATCAAGCCCTTACCAGCCAGGAGCCTGGGACAGATGACTCAATCTTTGTGAGCCTCAGTTTTCCCATCAGCGAGATGGGAATGAGGCATTAGTCAGTGTTCTTAGTTGCAAGCAGCAGAAAAAAACCATGTTCATATCAAAGAGGGAAAAAAAGTGTGTTACAAAGATGCTGAGGGAAAAAGTGGGACTACTCCCCTGTAAGTTAAATATAGAATTACCATATGACCCAGCAATTCCATTCCCAGGTATAAACCCCAAAGAACCGAGCAAAGGTGTTCAAACAAACACTTATACACAACTGTTCACGACAGCTCTACTCACAACAGTCAAAAGTTGGGAACAGTCCAAATGTCCATTAGTGGATGAATGAATAAATATACAATAGAATATTATTCAGCCATAAAAAGGAATGAAGTTCTGATAACACGCTACAACATGGGTGAACCTTGAAAACATTATGCTTAGTGACAGAAGCCAGACATGAAAGACCACATAATGATTCCATTCATATGAAGTATCCAATAGGCAGATCCATAGAGAGAGAATGCAGATTAGTGGTTGCCAGGGCCTGGGGTGTGGACAGAGGAGAGTGGAAAGTAATTGCTTAATGGGCATGGGGTTTCCATCGGAGGTGATAAACAAATTCTAGAACTAGATGGCAGTGATGGTTGTACAACATTGAGAAAGTGCTTGATGCCACTAAATTGTACAGTCGAAAATGGTTTTGGGTGACTGGGTGCCTCAGTCGGTTAAGCATCTGACTCTTGATTTTGGTTCAGGTCATGACCTCACATTTGTGAGATCAAGCCCCGAGTCAGGCTCCTGGATGGGCATGGAGCCTGCTTAAGATTCTCTCTCTCCCTCTGCCCTTACTCCACCTCTGAACTCTCTCTCTCTCTCTTTCTCTCTCTCTCAAAAAAATGGTTTTGATGGTAAATTTTATATTTTGTGTATTGTACCACAATAAGAAAAGAGTACATACAAAGGTGTGGCAGAAGTGGGGGAAGATGCTGGGTGAAAGGCAAAGAGGCTGGGAGCCACACCTCTAACCTCACTGTGAGGATGCCACCACCACACAGGCACTGCCACTTGCCCTTTTGCCAAGGGTCTCCATCTCCTGCAGCCACTCTGGTCTCTGGTCCTCAAAACTCTGGGCTAGTGCATCTGACTGGGGGGCTGGGTCATGAGCCCCATGGCACTGCAAGGAAGGCTGAGGCAGGCAGGTTCTGGCATCCTCACATTCTCTTGTGGGAGTCAGGCCAGCCGAGACACAAAAGGGAGATCTTCTTCCAGACATGAGAAAACAGTGAGAGATAGTTCAGAAGGACAAATGCACAGAGCTCATGTATACTTCAGAGACCACAGAACAGATAGAGCTTGGAGTGTGGGGGATGTGCCAGGAATGCTGGCCCTCGTGTCTTCCCTCCTGTGAGACACAGGATAAGCAAACTTTCCCTTCCCTCTTCATCCTTCTCTGAGTACTTTTTCTCACCCCACCACCCACGAATTCATTATTCAGAGACAATTGTTCTTCACCTTTCCTATCTAGAGGTTTCTACCCTTTGAACAAGATGACGATAACTGCTGGTCATTTATCTAATGGACGCTAATCCTTGCCGCTGGCTTTCTATGATTAGCTTTGCAGTTGAACACAAGGGCTTGGCTACTTAAAAGCCAAATAACAATGAGCTGGTGCCTGGGAGTGGGGCCAACTGAGGGCGACCAGATGCTGGGAGACAAAACCCCTGCCTGCTGCTCAGACACAGTCCCAACCTTGCCAATTCCCCGCTCAGGTTGGGAAGAAACAACACATGTGATGGAAAGTCTTGCCTCAGATCTCTAATACAGACTTTTCAAAAGAGAAATGGAAGCAAAAGAGATGGATAGGATCAGAATTAGGTTTTCAAATGTTTTTCTATTGATATAATTTTAAACTTTCAGAAAAGTTGCAAAAATAGTACAAGGAACTCCTGTATACTGTTACTCAGATTCACTACTTGTTTCCGTTGATCACATCGACTTCATCATCCTCTCTCCCCGACACGGTTCCACCTTGCTGTAAATTTCTAGCAAATACTTCTCAAGAACAAGGACCATCTTTTATATAACCGCAGCCCAATTGTACAAATCTGGAAATTCCACATGGATAAATATTATTGCCTAATCCTCGGTTCATATTCAAAATTCATCCATTGTGTCAGGTCCAGTGAAGCTATTTGGGGATTTTCAAAATGTTGGCTTCTAGATTAATTCCACTGTGGTTGGAGAACATGCTTCCCAAGAGCTCAACCTTTTGACATCTCTTAAGTCTTCTTTTTTTTAAAAATTTTAATTCCAGTATAGTTAACATACAATGTATATTGATTTTAGGTGTGTAATATAATGATTCAACTATTCTGTACATCATTCATTGCTCATCATGGGAAATGTATTCTTTTTTTTTCCTTCCCCCCCCCCCGACCCCAGGAAATGTATTCTTAATCCCCTTGACTTATTACATCCAGTTTGTTCTGTACAGTTAAGAGTCTCTTGTTTTGTCTCTTTTTTTCTTTGTTAGTTTGTTTTACTTCTTTAATTCCACCTTTATGTGAAACCATACAGTATTTGTCTTTCTCTGATTGACTTAGCATTATACTCTTTAGCTCCATCCATGCCACTGCAAATGGCAAGATTTCATTCTTTTTTATGGCTGAATAATATTCCATTGTGTATATATTTCTGTGCGTGCATGTGTGTGTGTGTGTGTGTACCTTATACCACAACTTCTTTATCCATTCATCTATTAATAGACACTTGGGCTGTTTCCATAATTTGGCTGTGGTAAAAATAATGCTGCAATAAATGTAGGGGTGCAAATATCTTTTCAAATTAGTGTTTTCACAGTCTTCGGGGGAATACTCAGTAGTGGAATTACTGGATCATATGGTAATTCTATTTTTAATTTTTTGAGGAACCTCCATACTGGTTTCCACATTGGCTGCACCATCCTGCCTTCTCCTTTACTCCCTCCCTTCCCCCCCACCCCACCCCATACTCCACGCCTCCTCCTCCCAGGTTCTCTGGACTTTCTCCCATGCAAGCTCAGTTAGGAGGCCAGCCATGGACCTGGGGGCAGTTTATATGCAGATTTCAGGGCTCCCCTCACTGGCTTCCTCTTAGCGGGAATTTCTCCCTTTGTTTTCTAGCTGCTCAGGCAGCCCCTCTCCCTGCTCTGACCCCTCAAGGCAGTAAGACTAGGCTTTCTGCCTCAGCTCCAGCTAACCTGCCAACCAGAGAATGTACCACTGAGAGCCAGACAAATGCCCATTTCACCCAGAATCAGTGCCCTTCCAGTTTCTGCCTGTTTCTACCCACTCTCCAGAACCTTCACATAGTTGGGGTTTTTTTTTAATCTTTTGAGATTAAACACACACACACACACACACACACACACACACATTAGTAATACATCGTGTTTATGCCCTATTCCATAATGTAGACTGTCACTCTGAATAGGACAAACTTGACCCCAACATGATGACTTTCCATTTCAGTGGGATTTCATCTGATTTATTTATTTACTTATATGATGAAATGATTTAATCTTTACTTAATATTAGATGAAGAGGTCATTTTGGGACTTAATATAAATAATGAAAGAATTCAGTGAGGCAAAAGTAAACACATATGAAATAAACCAGATGCCATACACTTAAACCTATGAAGACATGGGCCAGTAATTCACTTACACCTGTGTGCAAAGGAGGAGAGACTGCTGAAACATTTCGGCTTGTATCTTATAAAAACAGTTTAAAAATATTTGACATAGTTTAGTAATCTTCTAGAAAACAGTCCTCCTAGTTTGGATGGTATTTTGTTTTCACAGGTGGCTAGGACAGAGTATCACAGACTGGGCCGCTAAAATAACAGTTCTGGAGGCTGGCTGGTTCCTTCTGAGGCCTCTCTCCCTGTGTCTTCACACAATCTTCTCTCAGTGTGGGTATGTGTCCGTGTTCTGATCCCCTCTCCTTATGAAGACACCAGTCAGATTGGATTAGGGCCCATTCCAATGACCTGATTTTACCTTCATTACCTCTTTAAAGACCTTATATCCACATATGGTCAGCTGAGGTACTGGAGATTAGGACTCATGAGTTTTTGTGGGGGCAGGGGACACAATTCAATCCCTAACAGATGGACAGTTTCCTGAGCCTTCTACCTTTGGTGTATTGACATATTTTACCTCAAAAAGAGTGAGGAGTGGACTTGATCTTAAGAAGGGTGGGATCCGGGCCCTAGAGAGCCAAACACACTCTGACAACAAACCCATTCAGAGGCCCAGGAGACTCTAGAGTGGGCCCCTCAGTCCCCGTGTCCTGGTGATACTTGTACCCGAAGGAGGAGAGAGATGGGACCAGCACCTGACAGATATGGAGGTTGGACTTGAGATCTCCTCAGTACATATCTCCCTGGACTGGCTCATTCTTAATCTGACCAACATCTACTTTACTCTTTCCTTTTCTAATTAAAAAATATTAGCAATTATGGACACGGTAACTAATTGAATGGCACAAAAAAAAACCTTATAATATAAAGATCCCATATTGCATATTTTAATCAGTCACTGACAAATATTTATAACTCTATTGCCCTCCCTGTCTTCATCACACTTGCCTGGCAAAAACCCTCATCTGCTTATCTTCATCTCTCTACCTACTTTGTACACATGCCCAAACAACTTTCTGTTCCTGGAGGAAAAGGCCAACCAGCACAGACAAGCGTCACTCAAAATTCATGACCATAGACCTCAGTGGCCCCTCAGCACTGCCAGATTCTACTACATGTGGTCGGTCAGCATTCTTCCCCATACTACACAATCATTTCACACCTTGTCTTTCCTGAGGCCTCCAAAACACCCCATTCCTCCTACATGCACTTGGGACCTAACTTCAATTCCCAGTTAATTTGGAACATGGAAACAATGAGAAGAGAGGTCTTCAACCTCCCAGCACCCTGTCTGCCCCCCACGCATGTCAGCACTCACACACACACACACTCTGCTAGTTATGTAGACCAGTTGTACACACATCTTCGCCTATTCAAAGACTTTGCCTATTCAAGGACTTCACCCAGCCCTTGTCCCCTCTGTCTTGTCATCTATTGAATAAGCCTGATGTAACCACATTTGAAACTGTGTAACCTGCAAAGAGTGAGGCCATGCTTTCAATCCATGAAAGTTTCCTGAGGATCTCTCTCCCCACTTCCAGTGGGGTATGCTAGGGAATCCCATAGATTAGCAGGGTATCCCAGAGACCAGACATCCATAAAACAATCACTTTCAGCAAAAAGGTATTGCCTACCTACAAAGCCTTTTAGTTACAAGCTGGAAAAAAAGAATTTTTATGCTTAATTTTACTCCTACTGACCTTTTTCATTGGAAATAAAATATAGAAATTCTCTGCAGTTGGACTGAAGAAGTATCAAATTCCTCAAATATTTTGAGCATTTATTTTTTTAAGAATAATTTTTTTAAGTTTATTTATTTATTTTGAGAGAGAGAGCATGCACTCACAAGAGAGTGGGGTAGGGACAGAGAGAGAGGAAGGACACAATTCCAAGCAGGATCCAAACTGTTAACACAGAGCCCGATGTAGGCCTTGAACTCACAAACTATGGGATCATGATCTGAGCTGAAACCAAGAGTCAGATGCTCAACTGACAGAGCCACCCAGGCGCACCACTTTGGGTGCATTTCAACTTCTCAGAACTTGTGGTTACAGTGGACTATGGAGCAAGATCATCTGCCCACAGCCCACACAATGTCAATGTCATGTGACCCCCTCTCCCCACTTTGTGACACAGAATATAAGGACACTCAGTCCTGCTTTCAGGCTAACATAAAAGGTATGTGTTTCCCTGCTACAAACCAGCCTGCGTTTGGCTATGGCAAGGCGGACATACAGGAGCTGTTTGGAGCAGACAAGACCTGGGGACCCATCAGTTTGTACATGAGTGTCATGTGGAATAGGTGACTGAATGGGATCTTTGAAAGTCAATTTCAACACAAGGTTAAATTAGGTCATTTAACAAATTGTGGTTGAGAGTGAACACATGCCAGGCATGGACATAGGTATGTAAAGATGACAGCAAACAAGAATGACATGGCTCTACCTTCATGGTGCTTACATTCTAGTGGGAAGGAAACACAAATACAAATAAGCAGACACATAAGTATATAACAATCAGATGAGGCCACGGAGAAGGGCTTGAGCCAATTTTAAAGGGCTTTGTAGTCAGATTAGGAATCTGGATTCCAATCTCAGAGAAATGGGAAGCACTTCGAAGGTCTGAGCAGGAGAGAGCCATGATCTCATTTATGTTATAAGAAGTTTGTTCTTGCTGCCTTGTATAGAATGGATTGGAGGGGGCCAAACTAGAAGTGGGAGACCAGCTAGAGGTTGCAGGCATGTAGGCTGGAGATTATGGTAAGGAGAGAGGGAAGGAGAAGGGATTCAAGATGGATTACTTGGATGCAACTAATGGGGGGTGGCATTGGGGATGGCCCCTGGATTTCATGGCTCAAACAACTGGGTGGCTGGTGGAGAAAACCAGAAGTGCACATGTTTGGGGAGTATGGGAGGTGTCCAAGAGAAACTGTTCTGGACAGACTTAAACAAGCAAGGAGGACTTTATTCAAGACTATTGCAATGGTGGAGAGAGGTTAAATTCAACTCCAATACAACAGGGTAGCTGGTGATTTACAGCCAATAGGCAGGGCAAGGGGGTCAGTTTGTGGAAAATTACTAAAAGGAACTTGGTTAGGTGTGAAGAGTGGAAGGATTCTTGCTGAATTGGTTGGCCGACTTCTTGCTATTCTGGGCTCACAAACCAAGGACAACCAGCCAACGCCAAGGAAGTTGAGAAGAAGGTTCAGAGGAGCCTAACTACAATTTGGTCAAGGAGGGGGTCCTTGTCAGTGGGGAAGACTAAGGGTTCTGTTTCAACTGTGTCAAGTTTAAGATGTCCAAGAAGAGATGTCAAGTGTGTAGCCCAGTATATAAATCTAGAGGTCAGAGGAGAGGTCTAGGCTGGTTATGAAAATGGGACCATCACTATAAAGCCACAACCCTCACTGAGCTCTCAGACCTTTGATGTAAAGTCTGATAGACCAATCCCAGCTGGCACTTCTAAACCCTGCATGGGATAGTTAAGCACCTAACAGGTCTTAGTGTCCCCTCTCCAGAGGGAGCAGGACCCAGTCATTCTCCTCCCTTGAGCTTAGGGTCCTTATCACTTAAAGACAGGGGAAGACTTAATAGGGACTTGCCCCTCATAAAGAAAAAAAGAAAGAAAATTCTCATGCTTCCCTAGTGTTGACTGAAAACATTTCTATTGTAATGACACTTAAATATGTATAGCATAAAACTAAATAGAAATGCTTTATGCTTATAGCTATTATATAGTGATCAACAGAGAGTAAATTGAAGAAGTGAAAACAGGGTTCTCTCTCTCTTCACCCACAACTGACCCAGTTTGAGGAACCCTAGAGAGATGAATTCTAACATCCCTTTTGTCTTAACATGCAATGGTTTTCGGAGCCTGCAGTTGAGGAAAGGGGCCATCATTGATACAACAATTGTAACCTAGAGATCCAAAGATAGCATGAGAGACAGCGTTAAATAAAATGAATAGATAAGAAAAATAAGCATTTTGCCTAAAGTAACAGAAACAAAACAGTGATAGGGAGAAGAGCAGGTTTATTGCTCAGTTGAAAAGAGATCTTCTTGCAAATTTATAAAAGTTCAGCATTTTATCTTTCTTGACTTACTTGGCCCCATACCTAACAGGTTTAGTTTAAAAAAAAAAAAAACGGATAAGAGACCTTTTAAAATAACTATGTTGTTGGCTTATATTTGGAGAAGTTAATGATGCTATTCTCTTTATTAATTACAAAAGTGAAGGGAAATCATGCCTAAAGCCACCCATCTAAGACAACAACAAATACTCTTTTGTGCATTCTTTTCTAGTCCTTTATCCTATGTGTGTGTGTGTGTGTGTGTGTGTGTGTACCTACTAACGTATAACATTGTAATCTTTTCAAGTTTAGGACCGTGAGATGTATTTCACTCTGTTGCCACATAATTATAATTTGTTGACTGTATAATTGCATATTTCTCACATATATGCTACAAGGTACATAATCCTCCTCCTATTATGTATATGTAAGTTGCTATCTATTTGTCACTAGATAAAAATTGCTGCAGTGAACATCTTCAAGCATACAGCATTTTCCATCTTGTGGAATATTTCATTTTGTCAGATTCTGGGTCAAAGGGTACTATTCTATATCAAAAAAAAAAAATACTTATGATGACCTAAACGGAGACTTGAGGATAATGTAGGAAAAAAAGGCAGATTTGCAACCAACACTAATGAGCAAAGTTGAAATCCTGAGGGAGAAGCAGGGGCTGTATCGCCAGGCAAAGAAGGTCCTCTGAACACGGGGGTGTTTGGTGCACATCTTTCTAAACCTTGCCTGATGCCTCCAGGCAAAGATGGCAAGAGCTGAGCAGCAAGATCAATTCAGACATGCTCTATTCCTATCTGCCAGGGGCAGTAGCTACAGCCCGCACAGGCGCTAGTTACCAAGGTGACCTCCACATGTCCCCTCTTTTCCAGGTTAACAGTTCTGAATCTGTGCTGGATGGTTGGATAGAATTAGTTCAAAAAAAGAGAGAAAAAAAGAAAGTGGCTTTAAAAGACAATCTAACTGTTAACCCAAAGAACCAGCACCAAGCACAATGCAGAGAACCTTCGGGTCTGTTCCTTTTTCTGTATGACTTCATGGTTTGATCTTTTCTCTGAGGTGAATTTATTTCCATTTTTCTTTAATAAAATAGAACAACCAGCGTGTTCCGTTGTGTCTAATTACATACAGCTTGTGGAGTGTCAAATGTCCCTGTCACACAAGCTCACAGGGGTCCCGACAGGAAACATACTGGAGGCATAATAGTATGATTATTATGGTCATGGAGGAACTGGGAACAAGGGTCTCGAATACACATGTTCATCCGATCCCCCACAAGACCCCTCTGCCATCAGACTCATTACTGTGGGGATTCTTAGGGCCTGAGAATATGTTGCTCCCTGATGCTCATGGAAAGCCCTAGAGCCTCTACCACCCTGCTCCTCACTGGATTTTCCACGTCTCCACTGGCTTTTCATGGCCTGAAAAGCCAGCCTTACAGAGTCTGAGAGTTGGATCTCTAGGCAGGTCACCGCTGGTCCTTGGGTACGAGTTTGCAGGATGGGAATTCAGGGTGCTGCCGCTTCCTCCCAAGTGCCTTGTCTGCATCTTGCAGCCACAAACCAGCCACAGCCTTAGTTATGGCTTTGGATTAATGACACGCAGAATGGCAGGATTTGCCACTTAACAAGGTGTGGCAAGTGTGACTCGTGCGCCACAGCCTGAGTGTGCAAAAATATATATCACGTCACATTTTCTATAATGCGTTTCTAATTCTGAACCTCCACTCAGGCAGCTGAAAAGTGCAACTGGGCTTGTTCCCAGAGCTTCTCCCCTCCCCAGCTTCAGGGTTGAACAAAGTGCTGACTGGCCAGGGGGGTCTGTCTGGCCCTCTGGAACCGCTTGCCCAGGCTGCTGCAGTCAGGACCACGGACAGCATCTGGCTGCTGCTGGTCTTGTGCCATGCCAGGAACAAATAAACTCCCTGTGTCTGCCTGTGGGCCTATCGGGCTGGACACCCCCTGTGGCTCTTCCCTTTCTGGGCTTTATTCTCTTCTCTGCGGCGCATACCTGAGTTTGTTGATGGCAAACATGCCAAGGGCGTCTCTTTTAAGTCTATGTGGTTTTCTTCCTTTGCGTTCCTTCAGGGTGTTCTGAATTCCCTTTCCCCAAGTAATTAGGGTTTCCTACAAAATAAAAAAAAACAAGAAGGCAGTTACTCTGGTGGTGGACACTACCGCACACTTCCCTTATAGCATGAAGGATGATAGCTGCCGATTTGTTTAAAGGGTGGGAGAGTAAAAAAAAGGCAGACCCTGAAAGCCCACTCCCCACTCCTCCCCTTCACCTAGTCTCTCAAAATAGACTCCAGTACATTAGCCCCCTTATAAGTCCTTATGTCCTCAGAAAGAAGACACACTTATCCAAGTGTTCCCTCATCTCTCAGTGAGATGGGATGTGTCTCTTTTACAGATCGAGTCCCCCAGCCTTAACAACCTCTACCTGCGGAGCAGTGCCTGGCAGTGCAGGTGACACTTTCTCCAGGTGCCCTGGAGGTGGCGAGGTGAGTGTAGACACCAGGTAGGATTTTGACTCTTGCGGCAGATGCCCTAGAGACTCAGTGAAGGGGAGAAGAGGCAGTTGTGCCACCTGGCAATGGACCCAGCTGGGAGGGGAGGGGCCTCCTGTGTGGCAACTTTCATTTTACTCTGTTCCCAAACGAGAGCAGAACATCAGCCAGGGGCCTGGAGCCAGGGTGGAGCAAGTCTCTGAGGAGGAGGCGTGCACAATGGGAGGTGTGGTTGGAATAGTCCGGAGGGAGTTGATTATACTGCGCCCCCCTCCCCAAATTACACAAGGCTCTTCGAAGATTATCCTGACCCTGGGAAGGGCCAGCCGGCACCTGCAACCACAGGCATCGGTGTTAAAGTTTCAGACCAAATCCAGTGATCTATAAAAATAAAAATACATTGTAACCAAACTGGGTTTCACCCAGGAATCCAAAGATGGTTTAACATTTAAAAATCTGTTAAGATAACGCACCACATTGAAATATAAGAGAAGGCTTTTTCTAGAATGTTCATAGCAACATTCTTTGAATTCAAAAAAAAAATAAAAACAAGCCGAAAAACTGGAGTCATTTATAATGCGGATACATCAATTGTGATACAATTATGTAAGGAAGTACTAGGCAGTCGTGAAAATGCATGAGCCAGTGTAATATATATTAACATGCCTGACTCTAAAATATTTAATGTTGAGTTCAGAAGAGCAAGCTGTGTAAGAATACATGTATGGGGATTCATTTACAATAAAGATGACTTGAAAAAACAATACCGTATAACACGTAGAGATGCATACACATGTGGTAACAGTGTGAGGAAAAGCATGGTGATTACAAGGTATGACTTCATGGTAGTGTTTTTCTGTTAAATATTTCACAATATTTTCAGAGTGCCTGGGTGACTGAATAGATTTTGGCTCAGGACATGATCTCACAGTTCATGGGATGGAGCCCTGCACTGGGCTCTGTGCTGGCAGTGCAGAGCCTGCTTGAGATTCTCACTCTCTCCCTTTCTCTCTGACCCTCCCCTGCTCGAGTTCTTTCTCTCTCTCTCTCTCTCAAAATAAATAAATAAACATTAAGAAATATTTCACAATATTTTCACATAAATTTTGAATTAGCCATGAAATAAAAAGCAAAAAGGAAGCATTAAGGGGAGCTACAATCTAAATTAACTTTTGATCTTAGAAGAATCAGTAGGAGTCTTGGTAGAAAGGAGAATACCATCTTAGAATTCATATACGTTAGACTGAATATATACATTAGACTTCAGGGGGAAAGAAATAAAATATAAAAATATGTAAGAATTATATATAAGGATATATAAAAATATGTTAAAAAGAAGGAATACATGAAGAATTACATTGAGAAGATCAAATTTAAACTCTGAATGTCAAATCCAAGGGGAGTAAAACTCAGCCAGGCAGCCCACACACAGTCCTACCCAAGGCCACAGAAGACATCGTTATTGACCCTCAGGGGGTCTGAGCTGAGCTCAGATTTTACAAGGCTCTTTCCAGAAGATGGAGGCAAGGTCATTGTCAAAAGAGATTTAAAAAAAAAAAAAGAAGACCCCATAGGGATGTAGGGGGAGAAGTCCAGAAGAAGCTGACAATTGGGAAAAGCTGGAGCCCCAGATGTCCCTGCAGAGCAGAAAGATACAGTGAAGCCCCAGATGCCTGCTTACAGATGCTGAGGGGTCCAGTTGCTTCCAATGGAGCCTAGGGAGAAACTCCAGCAGGACAGGGAGCAGAGACTTCAGGGGGCCTGCCAGAGGGAATATGGGGCCAGGGAACAGCTTTCAGGGGATTCAGACATCAGGCCAGGTGACTGAGTCAGAGGCACATATCACAGACCACTGTCATCTCTGTAACTGGGGGCCAAGAGGCAGGTTAGGAAGCTGATGACTGGTAAGTATCATTGCATTTCAGAAAAGGGAGGGAAAGGATTTCAAAACCTTAGAGCAATTTTCTGCAGAACCCATCCTCCTTCCCACCTTTTCTTTTTCTTCTTTTTAAAAATAGGCTTTATTTTTTTTTAGAACAGTTTTAGGTTCACAGCAAGGTTGAAAGGAAAGTACAGAGATTTCCTGTATACCCCCCACACACACATGCACAGACTTCCCCACCATCAACACCTCCACTAGAGTGGGACTTTTGTTACAATCGATGAATCTACATTGACATATGAAAACCACCACAAAGCCCATAGTTTCTCTAAAGTTAAGGTGTACTCTTGGAGTTGTACCTTCTGTGGGTTTCCACAAATTGCCATCGTGAGAGTGTTGTACAGAGTATTTCCACTGCCCTAAAACTCCCCTGTGTTCCCCCGTTCATCCCCCTCTTCTTGCAACCCGTGGTAACCACCCATCTTTTACTCCCTCCATTGTTTTGCGTTTTCCAGGACGTCACAGAGTTGGAATCATACAGTGCGTAGTCTTTTCAGATTGGCTTCTTTCACTTAGTGAAATGCATTTAGGTTTCCTTCGTGTCTTTTTGTGGCTGATAGCTCATTTCTTTTTAGTACTGAATAATATCCCATTGTCTGCATGTACCAGAGTTCATTTATCCATTTACTTACTGAAGGACATCTTGACTGCTTCCAAGTTTTGGCACTTACAAATAAAGCTGCTATAAACATCCATGTGCAGATTTTGGTATGGACATCAGTTTTCAACTCCTCTGGGTATATTAAGGATTCCCTTTTTTTCCTCTTCTTCCTCTGCTCTCTTTTCTCTCCTTCCTCCCGCCCTCCGTTTATTAGCACTTCCTGGATCTAGAAAACCATAGGGACTGACCCTCTGTGCTTTCCTCTTACTGTCTCGCATTGTTAGTTGGATTCCATACAACACATCTTGACTCCCTCATTGCAGATCAGGTGTTATTTCTCCTCATATCTCTAGTGTCTAGAATAGTACTAGTCAAGAAATACTGTTTCAGAATGAGTGTTGAATGAATGAAAGAATGAATGAATTAATGATCCTTCAGGGGAAAATGCTGCCCATGCTCCGTGATGTTCATGATGACAAACCTCATGATCAAGACTGAGACCAGCCTTCCTTTGCATTCTGAGCCCTGCGAAGGTGCCTGGGTGTGGGGAGCTGAAGGCTGTGACTTATATAAAATGTTCTCCGCCAAGGAGTGCAAGCCACATTGTAAGTTAAATCCGGTGGAGGGAGTCCTCCCAAGTTATCAGAGCACATGGCCCAGGAGTGCAATTTCATCCCAAAAGGATGCTACAAACAGATTTCAGCCGAGGGCACGCCACTTCAGAAAAACAGCAAGGGTGGCAGTGTGGGGACAAGATTGGAGGAAACACTGCAGACTTGAGACCACACAGGCAGTGACAAAACTCAGGCAAGTGATGGGGTCCAAAGAAGGCTGGCACCGTAAACGTGAGAGGTGGGGACGGACTTGAGAGGTGCTTTAGGGGTGGGGCTGTGGGGCTTGGTGGCTGAGCGATGCAGAGCGAGAGTGAGAGGTGGGACATAGTACTGGCTTGGGCAGCATGCTGGGGTGGGGGGAATGGTATCGAGGTCAGTTCTGGACATTTTAAGCTCTAATGGTCTGTAGGACATTAACACAGTGTGGTTAATTTTGTGTGTGGGGTCAACTTGACTGGGCCATGGGGTATCCAGATTTTGGGTCTAATATCATTCTGGGTGTGTCTGAGGGTGTTTCTGGATGAGATTAAGCTGTAATGTAGTAGACTGAGTAAATAGATTGCTTATCCTATTGTGGGTGGGCTTCATCCAATCCACTGAAGATCTGAATAGAACAAAAAGGCTGGGTAAGAGGGAACTTTACCTGCTTGACCAACTGAGCTGGGGCATTGGTCTTCTTTTGCCTCCAAGCAAAAATCCTACCACTGGCTCTCCTATCTCCAGCTGGCCAACCACAGATCTTGGGGCTTCTCCACTGCAATTATTGTGTGAGCCAACTCCTTATAATATCTCTCTCTGTGTATATTCTGTATGTATATATGTGTTTGTGTGTATGTGTGTGTATATATATACATATATATACACACACACATATATATATAGAGAGATGTATATATACACAGAGAGAGATTTTATATATATGTATATATATGCAAGGTGGAGTGGTGGGAAGGCCAAAGGGCACATCAGGCAGGAATATGGGCATATGCAAAAGCCAAGGGGCCAGGGAGGAGCATGATATGTTGGAAGAATTGGAGCCCGAGAAGATGGCCAAGGTGTGGTTGGGGAGGTGGGTAGGGGTGGGACCAACCATGCAGCGTCTGCCATAGTACTGGCACTTAATGTCCCCCCTTAAATGGTAACAGAATGGATAAAAGGTGAAGGTGATGATGGGATGTCTCCATGGATGACCAAAGAAGCATACTCTTTCTGGTTTTCTATCTAGAAAGGGAGTTAGCCTGGATATAGTTTGTATTTTTCACATGTTAACATCATTATGTCTTTTTGGATATCCAGAATCCAAAGCAGACTTCTGCCCTGATGGGTCCTCAGGAGCTTTGGTGTATTAACTGTCTTTCATTTTCTTTTCTTTTCTTTTTTGAGAAACAGAGATCGAGAGGGAGACAGAGCACATGTGCATATGTGGGGGGAGAGGGGCAGAGGGAGAGGGAGGGAGAGAATCTTAAGCAGGCTCCATGCTGAGCACAGAGCCCATTTCAGGGCTCAATCTCACCACTGTGAGATCATGACCTGAGCCAAAATCAGGAGTTGGAGCCACCCAAGCGCCCCAACTGTCTTTCATTTACTATATTCTGACACTTTGACATCTTCAGGACTTGCTGACCCTGGAGAAACTGCCCCTCCCAGGATTAGTTAATTCCTGGAGATAGCACTCTCCCCTTCAGAGTTCACCTTTCAAATACAAACCAACCAATCCAGGAACACCTCAACCACACTGTCCATGGGCTTTCTCACTGCCGGCCAATGTCCACCTGCCTTAGAGCCAGGTACCAGACAACTAGAGAGAACCCATATATCCAGGAGCCCACTGAATTATTTAAAATAGCCAATCTGAAGCATAGCCACCTTGATTTGCCTGTTACAGCCCAAGGAAACCACTATAAAGACTCTGGACCAT
Organism: Cryptoprocta ferox; assembly: GCA_028646485.1. Classification (NCBI taxonomy): domain Eukaryota; kingdom Metazoa; phylum Chordata; class Mammalia; order Carnivora; family Eupleridae; genus Cryptoprocta; species Cryptoprocta ferox. The sequence goes on from CM053577.1 coordinate 121,084,418, forward strand.
ACTCTTCTCCCACTCGTTCTGCTTCCTGAGCAACGTTGGTGCTTCCCATGTGACCCTGCCTGGAGCACAGAGGAAGGAGGTGCACCTGCTTCTACTGCCCGCAAGTCTGAGCTCACCCACCTTCCCACCTAGAAACCTGGGTCTTTACTGGGGCAGAGCTGATGGGGTACCCTACCTTTGCCACACAGACCCAAGTTCATTCTTCTGGTCATGGTCTCTCCTTGTCTTCAGACAGACAGACAGACACATAGACTGATTAATAGATGGGATCACAGATTGATTAATTCATTCACTTCATCATTCATTCATCATTCATTCATCCATTCGATGTATTTGTTCATCAATCATTATAATAAAAATGTCAAGGGAGGGGCACCTGGGTGGCTCAGTCAGTTGAGTGTCAGAGCTTGGCTCAGGTCATGATCTCACAGGTAGTGGGTTCGAGCCTCACCTTGGGCTCTGTGCTGGCTGCTCAGAGCCTGGAGCCTGCTTCCAATTCTGGGTGTCCCTCTCTCTGTCCCTCCCTTGCTCATGATCTGTCTCTCTCTCTCTGTCTCTCAAAAATAAATAAAAACCTTAAAAAATATTTTTTAAAAAGTCAAGGGAAAATGTATAGAGGCTTTGCCACTTTCATTACCTCAGGAAGTTTCCTTAACTTTCTAGCTTCTACTCATCTGCTTAAAAACTATATTAATATCTGCAAGATCTATATATAGTACCTGACATTTGGTAGGTGCCCCATGAATGGTTCTTATTAACATTGGTAGGTGCCAGACCCAGGAATACATAGGTGGATTAACCCCACAGTTGTTCTCAGGAAACTCACATTCTGTTAAATCTTGTGTTTCTCTTCCACAGAAGTCGTGGGGAAAGGTGTGTCTTAGAGAGAGAGCTCCAGGATCTGCTCCTGGAGCTGCCTGTGGACTTACCATACAAAGCACCCAAGTTCTGAAAGCACTCGACCAGGGTGAGTTGGTGGTGAACCCAGCCCTAGGGCTCAGCACAATCCACTCAGGCACCTGTGCCTCTCAGGCAGTACCCCCAGCTCTTCCCACCCTGGGGAGACCTGGGCTTGCATCACAGGGCCGGGGGAGAGCACTGAGTTTTGTCACTGGTCCCACAGCCATGGGCTGGTGACTGGTGCCTGCAGAGAGCAGACCCTAATGCATGCCAGGGAGATGCTTGAACCATATCTGGAAGCCCATGGAACTGAGACAGACGAGAATGCAGGCATCGCTGCTTGCTGTGCTCTAAATGAGCAAATGTTTGGGAACGAGGGTGCCAGAACAAAACTGCCTGCACTGTTGTCCCAGCCCCTTTTCAGCTCAAGTCACACATGTGCTAAGAGGCTTTTGGCTCCAGGCGGCTGGTAGACATTGCTGACAGATTTGGGATCTGATAAGAGACTGTTGATTTCATTCGTGTGTGCGATGTCGGAGATGAATTTTAACAGTTAAAATGGGGAAAGGAAAAAAAGAGAGAGAGAGAGAGAGAGAGAGAGAAAGCCCAAGAACGTTTGCCAGGATTGCAACACTGGCTGTTTCTTCTATCGGATTTCTTGAAACTGCTAACTCCCAAAGTTGGGGGAGACTATTTATAAGGGCATTGTTTTCGTGTGCCTTCTGGGAAGGCAAGAGGTGTTCATAGAGCAGAGGCAAAGGGAGCTGTCTGTGGGGATGGCTGGTCCTCTGGCACTGTAAGTTCCCTTCCCCTCAGGATCACTCTCTCCTCCTGAACATGCACTCAGTCTCTTGGGCAGGCCAGGGGCAATCAAGGCCAGCACTTAGGACCTGCAACACCATGGGATTCTAGAACAATGGTCTACTCCAGAAGCAGAGTTTAAAAATCATTATTAATAATATTCCTTTGCAAAAAGAAACAAAGTTCCCTTTCTCAGGGAACTCCAATAAGAAATTAATTTTTTTTTATTTTAACATCAAAGGATTAGTTGTTTTGGAAACTACTAAAAGAGGCATCATGCAACCCAAAAGATGATTCATCTGTGACACGAGTGATGGACACAAGTGGCCTGTATAACCAATTGCTCTGTGTCTTGACTTCTCTGTAAGTTGGATTTGGTTAAACACTGACCCCATTTTCTCCCAAAGGGCCAGTGGCCCATCAGCCAGATTAACCATCCCTTATATTCAGAAAGGGCAATAAGATTTCAAAGGTTTTCACCCCACCTGATTCTTATGACCTTCCAGAATGGGAGGTGCCACAGACATTTGCACTGGCTTAGAGATGGAGAAATTAAAATCTAAGGAAATAAAAGCACAGGGTGGTAAATGGAAGATCTCTTTACTATAGGCCTGAAGCTCTTTCCCACTACATCCCGATGTTATCCCCATGGTGGGGAACAGCCCAGGTTTCCGTCAAGAGTGAATGTCACTTCCACACACACTGCAGCCTACATCCCAGTGCCCTGCTGGTGTCTCAAAGGACATGGGTGACAGATGGACTGGGAAGCATCCCAGAGCTCCTTGCCTTGTGCCCTGTTGTGGAGCCCTAGACTGAAGCATGTTGTGCAGAGAATTCATACCTGCAGGGCACATCATCCTGGGCCTGCAGAGTGGGACACTCCCTCCTGGGACACAGCCACGGGGCTGACAAGGGAGTGGCCACAGTGCCTCAGTGCCCACATGCCTGACGTCTCTTCCAAAGTTGGGCACTGGTGAGGGTCTGGCCATTATAGGCAGAACCTACCAATCCTCCTGCACACTGGCCAAGAGCTGGGCAAGCTGGAGACCGCTGGCTATCCTTACCGCAGGCCCCTTCTGCAGAGCTGCCTCCTGAAACAGTCATGGAGGAGGGGATGGGGGGAAGAGGCCCCTGCTCAACCCTGGGCTCCTCACCTTTCCTTTGTCTACTCTCTCTTATTTAATCCTGCTCCCAGGAAGAGGTATAAAAAGCTCTGATGGGTGCCTAGCTATTCACATTTTGTACATGGATGTTCCCAGAAACTCCTGGGAGGAGAGGGTGAATCTCTGGGAGACAGAATTCTAGATAACACTGATGTGGGGGTGGTTAATTTGATTTGGGTATTTTCAATGTCTGTGAGTCCCTGTTCTTCTCAGAAGTCCCTGCTGAGGGCCAGCCACGAGCCTGGTCTTGAGGATTAACTGGGGGAAAGTGTACCTCAGCGCTTCCTTCAAAAGACACGTCAACCAAGGATGGACATTTCACTTCTGTCAATACATACCTGACTCAAATCTTTAAAAATGTATCACTCTTAGGACACCTGGGTGGCTCAGTCAGCTGAACGCCTAACTCTTGGCTTCATCTCAGGTCATAATCCCAGGGTAGTGGGATTGAGCCCCGTGTCCAGCTCCACACTGAGCATAGAGCCTGATTAAGATTCTCTCTCTCCCTCTCTCTGTGCCCTCCCCTCATTCTGTCTCTAAAGATAATTTTTTTTAAATGTATCACTTTTCTGTTTTACTAATGGAAATTTCAATAAGGTGAATCATATGGAAGACTTGCCCATGTTAAATTAGGAAATTTTTTAAAAAGATGTAATTTTTTTTAGAGACGTTTTGGTGTATAGCAAAGTTGAGTGAAGAAGAGTACAGAGATTTCCTGTGTACTCCCTGCTCCACACATGCATAGCCTCCCGCATCATCAACTTCTCCCCCTGAGTGGGACATTTGTTATGATGGTTGAACCCGCACTGACACATCATAATCACCCAAAGTGCATAGTTTACATTAGGGTTCACTCCTGGTGTTGTACATTCTATGGTGTGGGACAAATGTATAATGACATGTTTCCATCATTATGGTTTCACACAGTGTAGTGAAACCCTAAAATTCCTCTGTGCTCTGCCTATTCAGCCCTCTGTCCTCCAAGCCCTGATAACTACTGTTCTTTTTTACTGTCTCCATGGATTATGGACAGTGGTTTCACTTTCTCTAGAGTGTCAGGGGGTTGGAGTCATACAGTATGTAGCTTGTTCATATCGCTTCTTTCACTTAGCAATACGCATTAAAGATTCCTCTGTGTCTTTTCATGACTTGCTGGCTCATTTCTTTTTAATGCTGGGTAATATTGCATTGTCTGGAAGTGCCACATTCACCTCCTGAAGATACTGAAGGCCATCTTGGTTGCTTCCAAGTTTTGGCACTTGTGAATAAACTTGTTGCAAACATCCACGTTCAGGGTTTTGCTTGGACATAAGCTTTCAACTCCTTTGGGTAAGTACCAAGGTGTAAGATTGGTGGAAGTTGTGCTGTTGTTGTTTTGGGTCAGTGGCCCTCAACCCTGGATGCTTATCATGATCAATGGTCAGCATTTAAAAAAACATTTTTTTACTTGTAGTATGAACACTTAACATGAGACCTACCATCAACAAATCAGTAAGTGTATAATACAGTGTTATTGACGCTAGGTGCAATGTTGTACAGACAATCTCTAGAGCTTATTCTTCTTGCTTAACTGAAGCCTTTACGCCTGTTGATTAACAACTTCTCATTTCCCCCTCCCCAGCCCCTGGCAGCCACCATTCCACTCTTTGTTTCTGTGAACTTGATTATTTTAGATACCTCATGTAAGTAGAATCATGCAGTCTTTGTCTTTCTGTGACCAGCCCATTTCATTGAGCATAATGTTCTCAAGGTTCACCCATGTTGCAACATATTATTATAGAATTTCCTTCTTTCTTAAGACTGAATAGTATACCATTGTATGTATGAACCACATTTTCTTTATCCATTCACCTGTCAATGAACATTTAAGTTGTTTCCATATCTAGGCTGTTGTGCATAATGCTGCTGTGAACATAGGAGTACTAATATCTCTGAGATCCTGATATATCCTGAATTCTTTTGGATAAGTACCCAGAAATGAGATTTCTAAATCATGTGAGAATTTTATATGTATTTGTTTGTTTGTTTGTTTATATTTTTAGGGGGGGAGAGAGAGAGAGAGAGAGAGAGAGAGAGAGGGCACGAACGGGGGAGAGGGGCAAAGGGAGAGAGAGACAATCTCAAATAGGCTCCATGCTCAGCGCAGAACATGACATGGGGCTTGGTCCCACCACCCTGTGTTCATGACCTGAGCTGAAATCAAGAGTCAGATGCTCAAATGACTGAACCATACTGGTGCCTCAGTAGTTTTATTTTTAATGTTTGGAGGAACCCCTATGCTGTTTCCCACAGTAGCCGCACCATTTTGCATTCTCACCAGCAGTACACAAGGATTCCCTTTTCTCCACATCCTCACCAACACTGTTGTCTTTTTTTTTTTTGATAATAGCCATCCTGACAGATATGAGATAATAAAAATCCCTACACCCACCCCTACCTAGGCCATTTAAATCAGACTTGGTGAGCATGGGGCTTGAATAACAGAGTTAAACCCATCAGGTCATCACAATATGCAGACAGGGTTGAGAATCGCTAATTTGGGTGCTGACACCAGACTCTTGGATTTTGTGATTTCCAGTCAGCCTCTCCACCTGCACACACGTGGGCTTTGAGCACACAAGGGAAATGGTTAAAAAAAAACAAACAAACCCAGCTGTTTGTTAGGTTTTGTGAAATATTTCTACTTTGGGTCTCCATTTGACCCAAAATTGGTTTCATTTTTTAGAAAATTTCTCATGTGATGTTAAAAGCTGTCCCCTTTCACTTCCTTAGATTGACACCAGGCTCCAGAAGGTCTCAGTTTATCAGATTCCAGCATCCCTGGGCACCTTGGACTATGCTAACCAGTTCCAACTTCTCCTGGGAACAACCATTCCTAGTGTGACAAACACATTTGCTGAGTCGGGCAGGAGATGTGGGCCAACTTCCTCCTCCTTGCAGCCACCTTATACCTGGCCAGCTCCTCATGGCTAACAGGGAGAGGGGCCCTGATCACTGTCTGCCTGGGGCAGTTTGGGACCATGAGATGTCCCAGGTGGAAGGGTCTCAGAGGGTCTCCAGACCAGTAATCTACATCCTCATATTTAAGCAGGGGAACTTCCTTCCAATACATATATATAGAACAGACAGAAGCTGAGGGACCCTCCTTGGATAGTGGTCTGGAAAGTCTGCCCACCCATGCAGCGCCCCCATTCTCTACAACCTGAAGAGATTTATAATGTTCCAAAGGCCACACCCTGAGTCCTTATTTTCCACAGAAAAGTGAGGGTGGGGATGGGTGGGTGGCAAGCCAAGAGGAGAGGGGTATTGCTGCTGTAGAAATCCCCCATTTCAAAGATTGGTGGGGCCAGCCTTAGTTGGTGATGTGATGGGCATTCTTTAAGTGTGTCATAGACACTGGGTGCTGTGCCAGCTGCTCCTCAAACAACACGCTGTGTTCATGAACAGTTTCTCCCCCTCCTCCACAGCCCACCCCTGCCTTCCATTGTTTCTCTTTCCAGTGTTTCGCTCCCTTTCCTCCCTCTTCCATCACCCTGTCCCCCACTCCCTACCTGGCTCCCTGGCCTTGTGCTGAAGGACAGATGTCTTCCCCTCTGATGGCAAATATATTAGATTTCCCCAATGTTAGGGGAAAACTTCTTCCTTGAAAGTCTGACCCTGACCCAGGCTTCCCTCTGCCTTAGTACAGCTTGGCTCCATGAATCCAGACCTGAGTAAGGAGCGGGTCCACTTCTCCCAAGAAAACAAGTGTGGGGTTGGGGCTCCTCCCCTAAGTGGGAGCAGAGGACAGAGGGAAAGTCTTCTTACCCTTTTCCATCTTTGGTCTTTCTCCCCTGCCTTCTCTCCCTTCTGTGGCACTGACTCCCCCGGGGCCTCCTTGGAGCTAGAAAGTGGAAACCCGCAGGGAATAAGGTGAAGCTGTCAGGGAAGGCTGTGTGATCAGCACCCGGCTTGGTGTGCAGCTCAGAGTAGATGCTCAGCAAACTCACTGACACAGAACACAATGGGATCTGGAAGGTAAGTACTTACACACTTCTCATAGTAGCAATAATGAACTGAAAGAATACTTCTGGTGCACCTTTCCTTTCTCCTTGCCCTTGATGCTTCCCTGAAGTGCATGTGGTGCTGAATCTTTGAAGCTGTAATGATGAAATATTTGACTCTGACCTGGGAAAATGTGATTCAGGAGCTCTGTGGACACTTCCAGAAGTCATCAATGGAGAGTGCTCCTGGGACCCAACATCAGCAAGACCTGGGCATCAGTAGGAAGGGGAAGGTCACAAAAACAATGCATCACACATCCTGCCTAAGGGGAGCCGTGGTAACCCCAAACGTGAAAATGCTCCCGTGCTTCTTACTACTGCTTGCAAAGAAATAGACTGGAGATGGCTTCCAGGAGGGCAGGTAGGTGGATCCTGATTAAAGAAGATGTGATTGGGGAGATCAGACTCCAAAGGACTCTTAAAGGTGTGTGTGTGTGTGTGTGTGTGTGTGAATGTCACTGGGGCTCCTTCATTGCCTGCCACGAATGCTCCAGAACAGGCTGAACTCCTGTGATTCAACAACAAAAATACAAACACTTATTGAGACTCCTACTGAAAAATGGGCAAAGAACTTGAAGTGACATTTCTCCAGTGACCAAAAAGGACATGAAATGAGGCTTGACATCCCTAATCATTAGGTTAATGTGAATTAAACCACAGTGAGACCATTTCACACCCATTATGATGGTGAGTATTAAAAAAAAAAAAGAAAAACCAAAAAACAGGAAATAACAAGTATTGGCAAGGATGTGGAAAAATTGGAATCTTTGTGCACTGCTGGTCAGAATGTGCAATGGTGCAGCCACTGTGGGAAATGGTATGGCTGCTCCTCAAAAAAAATCAAGCATAGAATTACCACACGGGCCAGCAATTCCACTTCTGGGTATGTACCCCAAAGTAAAAGCAGGTTTAATAGCCAGAAGGTGTAAGCAACACAAATGTCCATTGACAGATGAATGGAAAAAACAAAATGTCTAGATGTACAGTGGAATATTATTCAGCCTTAGAAAGGAAGGAAATTCTGACACGTGCTACAACATGGAGGAAGCTTGAACACATTATGCCCAGTGAAATGACAGCCAACCCAGTCACAACAGGACAGATACTGTATGATTCCACTTACATGAGGTTCCTAGAGCAGCCCACTTCTTAGAGACACACAGTGGAAGAGTGGGTGCCAGGGGCAGAGGGAGGGAAGGGGGAGTTAGTGTTTAAAGGGATGGAGTTTCAGTTTTGCAAAATGAAAAAGTTCCGGAGATGGTGATGGTTGCAGAACATTGTAAGTACACCTAGTATCACAGGACCGTGCACTTTAAAATGATTAAGATGGTACTTTTTATGTTATGTGTGTATGTTACCGTTAAGAAAAAAAAAGATAGGAGAGAAGGTGGTGAGCACTGTGGGCAGGGGAGTTAAATTTGTGTCCCAGAAACTGGAACAAATGAGGCCAGAAAGAGAACTTGCAGAAGAAGTCTCCCATGAGCAGGCCCTGCAGAAGCTTGTCTCACCGGGACCAAGTGCAGGTGTGGAGGGGTCCAGGCTCCTTGAAGCTGGTATGAACCCACCTCGAAGGCTGGCCCTGCAGAATCAGAGTAGGCCAGGATTCCAGCAAATGTCCCCAGGGGAAGGAGGTTGAGGGTACACCTTAGGTCCATGATCTTGTTTGTTTTTAATGTTTATTTACTTTTGAGAGAGGAAGTGAGTAGGGGAGGTTCAGAGAGAAAGAGGGACAGAGGATCAGAAGCGGGCTCCGTGCTGACAGCAGAGAGCCCGATGCAGGGCTCGAATGTCATGAACTGTCAGATCATGACCTGAGCCGAAGTCAGATGCTCAACTGACTGAGCCCAGGTCCCTGGTCTTATAAGTCAAAGCACTTAGATACGAATATTAGATAGTTCCAGGGCATCAGGGGCTTCTGGAATGAGCACTGAGTCTTGGAGCAGCTTCCCCCTCAGACTGAAAAGAAGGCTGGAAGGTCTCTCAGAGTCCTGAACTCATGGAGGCAGCTTGGGGAACTCAGGGGCAAGGGAGAGTGTCTCTATGGGTAGCCACTGGCCCACTGTCTATACTGGCATGACTGATGGTTGTGGGGGAGATGACTCTGGCACTCACCAGAACCCACTGAGCCAGCATCTATGATGCGGGCAGGATTTGGAGAAGGAGCTAAAAGCAGTAAGAGCAATGCAATCACAGAGGCTGCCATTACCCCACATTCATGCTTTTAGCTGGCCTGACTCCCTCGGGCCCCACAGTAGAGACCACTGCAAAGAAGCATCTGGTGTTCCTGCCTGTTGGCTAGATGCTTCTATGCTCAGTCCTGCCTGGCTCTCTGCTTCCTGTTCCTGGTTTATGCAGAAGTCCCGCCATTCCTAACCCTCTTGGCCTTGTCTTCTGTCTTCCCAGAATTCTTTCCTGGGACTCCTTGGCACAATTTGATCTCCCCAGTTTTGATCCCCTCTGGCTCTTTCTGTCCTTGGCTCCCGCCTCACCTGTCTCTGGCCTCTGGGAGCACCATGCACATCTGCCTAGACCCTGTGCCCTTCGAGGAGAGTGTGGAGAAAAGTGGACTGAGGGAGGCCAGGCATTCAGGCCTTCCTGCAGCAAGTGGCCTCCCAGGCATCTGCCCCCACTTTTCCTGCAGTCTGGGGACGGCTTGGAAAGGGGATGCCACAGTGACCCAGAGCAGGCTGGCATCACGGAAGGCACACACCCTCTTACCAAAGCCTGGGAGGCTGTACAGGATGGGGCTGGTAGAATAACTGCAGGTGCTTGTATTCTTATGGGAGGCAGAAGGGAAGCAAGTCCAGAGCCCGGAGGAATTTCCCAAGTCACCTACCAGGGCCAGCGCTCAGTATCTACTAGGAGCTGGGCTTCCAAGCCCTCAGCCCCACTTTCCCAGTGTTGCTGCCTCAACTGGGGGAGCAGCAGACCCCATTCCACCCCCACCGCTCTGCCTCAACTTAGAGCAAGGCTCAGAGAGCCTTCACTTATTGAGCCTTAAAACACTCTTGGGAAATGCAAGAGGGAAGGTCCTGGGGGCAAGGTGAGCCTGAGACTAATTTTCTACACTCCATTCACACGAATCCCTCCACCCCACAGCTCCCTCTTGCTCAGGACTCCTCCCTATTGCCCTTAGACAGCACCTTCTACAGCTCAGTGTCCTTTCTCCCAAGTTCCAGTGAAGGGCCCTCGCCGGAGCCAACCCTCGCCACAGAGTCCACACGTGCTTCCAGAAGCAGCTTCACAGCCATGGCAGCCAGGAGGAACAAGCCCTTCTTTTAAAATAAAATAAAAGGGGCACCTGGGTGGCTCAGTCAGTTAAGCATCTGATTCTTGGTTTCAGCTTGAGTTCGAGTCCCACTTCAGGCTCTGTACTGGCAGCGCAAACACTGCTTGGGATTCTTGCTCTCTCTCCCTCTCTCTCTGCCCCTCCCCACTTGCTCTCTCTCTCTCTCTCTCTCTCCCCCACTCAAAATAAATGAATAAAACATTTAAAAATGAAAAAACAAAATAAAATAACATGGATGTGTTTCATCTAGATAAAACAGGAAATCTGAGAACAAACCAGCACCAGCAACCACCATCGAGCACATCCTGGGGCAGCACAGGCTCACTTCCCCTCTCTCCCTGATCCTGCGGGGCAGGCCATGTCTCCACTGAACCATGAGGGACCTGCAGCTCAGCCAGCACCTTGCAAAACTGGGATGAAAAGCCCCATATCCTCCCAGGCTGCCATCCAAGGGGATACAGATAGGCAGCAGGGCCCTGAGCTGGACAGAAGCCTCAGGCGGAGGCCAGCCTGGCCTTTAGGAAAGGAAAACGGGGCACAGGGAATAGATGTCAGGCTCTGAAAGCAAGGCCACGGTGAAGCCACCCTTCCAGGTTCGGGAGTGTAGAGAGCTTCACACCAGGTAAATGGAGGCTGCAGAAGGAAGAGTAAGAAAAGCTCTGCTTCTCTGACAGGACAACGGGAGTTTGGAGAGGAGTGGATTAGGCCGAGTGTTATCGGCCGTGATGAAACGCAGCAGCCGGTGGTAATGAAATATTTATGAATGGGGAGGTGATGCTGCATTCTGCAGTGCAGCACAGGGGAGAGCGAAGTTTCAAGAATACTGTAATAGCAAAACCCTCCATTAATTATCGGAAGCAAGCTGTAACGCTAGTTCCTATGGCAACGGGGTCCCCAATGGATTTTGTCCTTTTTTTTTTTAAAGCTGCTCCCATTTACTGTGGTACATTGCATTTGTTTCCCACCAGAGGCTTGTGCTTGTCCTTAGTAAATGAATTCATCCTGTCCTCACAGCGGCTGCAGCAGAGAAAGTTAAAGATTATGCAACTTTGCGCTAAGGATGGTGATAGGTATTGTGAGTATTTTCACTTTGAAGAGGAAGGCAGGGCAAAAGGCACTGAAGGTAACTAGTAAAGAGTGTGGGGTTATTAGGGAGGACTTATCCAGGTCACCCTGCCCCCCTTCCCCCCAGGTACGGTGTTTGTGATGCAGGACTGCACGAAGGACGTGTCCTTGCAGCCCAGGTGAACTCTCCACCAACATGCCCACTGCAGCTGTAGTGGAATCTAATACCCGCTCATAAAGCTCGGATGTGAGCGCTCCAGGGTAGGATGTATGAGAGACAGTGCTGTGGTTCCCAGGGAAGCCAGAGCAGCCAGCCTCCCTCCACCTGTGGCCAATTCTCCCCATGTTCCACCGTTACCCACCACTTCCTTCCCCTGCCCAAATGCAAGTTTAATTTGGCAACAGTTTGAAAGCCGTTCTTGCAGGGGTAGACACACTGGGATGGACTAGCCCTGGAACTCTCTGTCCCAGGCCACAGGAGCCACTCCAGGGCATGGTCAGAACAGTGAACAATGGCTTCTCGCATCCTGCTGATGAAAGGGCCCGCTGCTCATTTAGGAGCCTCCTGAGAATGATGTGGGTCCTACTAAATAAATAAATAAATGGCCCCTGGGGGCAGAGGGGTGGGTTGGAGGGTTGGGGAGGGGTCTGCCTTGATTCGGAGAGAGTGCCGGTCTCACATTATGAAGCTGTTCCAGGCCAAAAATAAATTGCTACTTCTCCAGAATTATTGTTCTGGTTTTACTCTGCTTTCTAAGTTGCCAAAGGGACACGCAAGCTTTTGCGAGCAAAACTGGGAAGATGCCAGAAGAAGGATTAAGCCGAACTTATGAATGTGTGTGTTTCTGTTGGTGGAATTCTACCTGGAGTGATACTGGTGTGGCTTCCCCGTGGAGGTTCACCCAGCTCAGGGGAGGGAGAGAGCTCAAGAGCCCAGGCAGTCTTTGGACTTTTCTCCTGTGCCATCAGTCCTTCCTGACTCAGACCTCATCCTCGGGACTGGTACCCAGGTACTCAGGCCACTTCTGTACATCCCCAGTGCTAGGCCCCATGGTTGTCACCTTATCAACTCTGCAGGAGAGGGATGTCTACCTCATTTCAGCAGCTAGGAAACAGAGGCTCCAACAAGGAATGTCACTTCCTAGGCCACCTGGCTCCTCAGAGGCAGAGCTGAGCTCCAAACCCACTCTCTCTGACCACAAAGCCTGTGCTTCCAAATGCCTCACTGGACAGCCTCTTGCAGCCCAAGCCCTGTCAAGGCCCTAGCAGGCTCTCCATCAAGGTCTAAAAGCAGTGGCTCCCAGCCTAGAGGGGCCACACCATGGGGGACCCTTGCAGGGAAAAAACATCAAAAATTCTATCAGGTGTGCAGGGAAAAAACATCAAAAATTCTAATTAGGGTCTGGTGTTATCCCCTTGAAATATCAATATTGGTGTCTGCTTTGTGATGCCTTCATTAGCTCAGTGGCACATTAATAGAATTTATAAATCAATAAACATTCTCATATTGGATGTATGCCCCAAATTATGTTACCAATATTGGAAGTAAACAAAAAGATGGGGTCTAATATTGGAGATAATCACAAGGGTCCATCCCCGGGTCTCTCAGGGCCCAGAGAGGATGGATTGCCATAGGCGTCAGCTTTCACCTGCAGTTATGTCTGTCTGTTCCTCAGGATCCTTCTAGACATCGCTCAACACCGATCTTTTCAGTAGCGCATTGCCTGGCTGTCGAGGGAAGATGACTTCTACCACAACCAGAGTGTAGGATACCCTCACACCACCAGAGACTGGGTGTATGTTGTGCGGCTATTTCCCATACCTGCTGGCATTCCAGTCCTCCTAGGGCTTACTGGGGACACAGAGAGGAGGAAGAGATGGAGGAGCATCCAGTAGTGGGGAGCACAGCAGTTCATTCCCCCTGACCACCCACAAAAGCATCAGCCCTTTCTGACCCATGCCTTCACTCTGGTGGGAAGCCAGTGCCTCAGGAGCCTCCCCTGACTGATTTGTGGGATTTGGGCATGGGCAGGCGTATGTGGGATGAACAGAACTCATCTCCATCTTGTCCTCAGGTGGGAATCGGGGTTGTCCCCAAATTTCCTTACAAAGCAGAAAGGGACCCTCTCCTTCCTTGTTAACAGGCTTTGGAGTCTAATTAAATGCTCTGGACCTCAGTTTCCTTGTCTGTAACATAAGAGAATAAACAATCAGACTTTCTTTACAGGGTAGTTATGAGAAGTCAAGGAAATTCCAATGTCTCCCGAAGCTACCCTGCAGATATGCAACAACAGGAGCTTGAAATAATCACAACGCTTGGCATAGAGTAAGTGCTCATAAATGCTGGTTTTCTTCCACTCTCTGCCACTTGCTAGCTGTGTGTCACTTAACTCTGCAATGCCTTGCTTTCTTCATTTTTAAAATAAAAAACAGTGCATGTCCTATTTCATGGCATACATGAAGAACACTGTGTAGTATGGATGTGGGAAGGTCCACAGACTTAGAAACAGCAGGCGCACTCATTCATTTAAAGGAACAACCACCACCTAAGCAATTGTGTGATAATGGCAGTAGAGAATAGTAGATATCCAATAGCTTTGGCTTCTTATGGCTTACTGTCTGCATACACATGTGAAGTGATTCTGGAAAACCCACGTAATCTTTTGGACTCTCAGTTTTCCCATCTGCAAAATGGGGGTAGTAATAATACTTACCTCATTTGATTCTTAGGATGACTATGTGGGACAGTTAATATTTTTTCTTTTTCAAATTTTTTATTTAAATTTTAGTTAGTTAACATACAGTGCAATATTGGTTTCAGAAGTAGAATTCAGTGTATGTAGTTCATCACTTACATACACCCCAGTGCTCATCATAACAAGTGCCCTCCTTAGTACCCATCACCTAACTAGCCCATTCCCCGCCCACCTCCCTCCATCAACCCTAAGTTTGTTCTCTATTGTTAAGAGTCTTTTATGGCTTGTTTCCTTCTCTCCTCTTTCTGTCCCCCTTCCCATATGTTCATCTGGGTTTTTTTCTTAAATTCCACATATGAGTGAAATCATATGGTGTTTGTCTTTCTCTGATTGATTTATTTCGTTTAGCATAATACATTCTAGCTCCAACCACATCATTGCAAATGGCAAGAATTACATTCTTTTTGATGGCTGAGTAATATACCATCGTATATATATACACTACATCTTCTTTATCCATTCATCAGTCCCTGGACATTTGGGCTCTCTCCATAGTTTGGCTATTGTTGATAACGCTGCTATAAACATCAGGGTGCATGTGTCCCTTCAAGTCTGTATTTTTGTGTCCTTTGGGTAAATATCTAGTAGTGCAATTGCTGGATTATAGGGTAGTTCTATCTCAACTTTCTGAGGAACCTCCACACTGTTCTCCAGAGTGGCTGCACCAGTTTGCATTCCCACCAGCAGTGCAAAAGGGCTTCTTCCCTTTCTCTGCATCCTCACCAACACCTGTTGTTTCTTGTGTTGTTAATTTTAGCCATTCTGAAAGGCATGAGGTGGCATCTCATCATGGTTTTGATTGGTATTTGGGACAGTTAATATGAAATGTTTAACACAGAGCTTGGTCTGCAGTCAGTGCTGAGAAAATGTGAGTCATTAGCAGTAATAAACTACCATCATTGACATTTTTAAGCTTCTATTAAGATTCTCATTTAATTGTCACACTAGCCCTGCAGAGTTGACACTCTTGTCCCCAATGCATGGGTGAAGAAATTGAGGCTTGGAGAGGCTGAGACTTGCCCAAGGTTACATGGAACGCATCAATGGAACCAGGTCTCTCTGCTTCCCAAGCTCATGCTTGTCCTCCTAAACCGACCACCTGGCCCCACACTTCCTGGGCCTGGACTGACTGAGGCTGCTGCTGCTTTGTTTTTCTCCTCAAGCACCAGCGGCAGGAGGCCGTGGAAAACATAAAACTGGGTTTTCCAAACAGTGTGGCTTTCTGGCTGCCTTGGGGTGCCTGGGATCCCTTAGATCACAGAACTCAATTGCTCTTTCTCTCCACTCCACTGGTGAGGCTGGCAGGAGCGGACCAGGCAGCAGGAAACGAGGGAACCGTCACTTATACATTACTTCACTACAATAGTCAGTCCTCCAAACACCTGGCCAGAAGTCTACCCCAGACACTCAAGGATGGAAAACGATAGCCTTCTCAGGGTTGTCTTCAATGTGCTTTGATTTTCTGCTCTGAAGGAAAGAACCAGACCTGCGCTAGAGTGACCCCAGACAGACCAGAGCAGCCTCCAGCCTGCATGGCCTCCTCTGGCAGCAGGGCAGCTCCTGAAGTGGAAAGACACCTCTCTAAAGTGTGTGTGGCTTCTGGAGCCAGGCTGCCTGACTCCAGCCACACTCTGGGTCCAGTGGCCCAGCCTTCCCATGCAGCTTCCTGCAGGTGTGGCCAGCTGGAGCAGGGCCCCAAGACCCCTTCTCTTGCTGTTTCATCCCCCAGCCCTGGGATAGACCGTGCATGAACGAGGGAATCACAGCATTCACGTCTCCGAGTACATATGTGTATAAAGGCTGACGCAGGAGCTCGGCTGCACCAAAGCCCAAGAAGGGTGACTGAGCCATCACAGAACAGGGAGGAAGAGGAGGACAGCATTGAAGCCCATCGCCTAGAGAAAAGAAGAGACCTTAAATCTATGTGCCGTTATCATTTGATTCAGCCTCTCTGAGCCTCAGCTTCTCTCCCTAAGGTGGGAATCAGTAAGGTGAGACTCATAATTGTATGCAGAGCTAGTGGCTCCTGGCCTCTCCCTCCTTTTTGTCCACATTTATTGAGGTATAATTGATAAATTAAAATTGTATATATTCAAGGTATACTGTTTGAGGTTTTCTTTCTTTTTTAAGTTTATTTTTGAAAAAGAGAACACAAGTGGGGGAGGGGCAGAGAGAGGGAGACACAGAATCCAAAGCAGGCTCCAGGCTCTGAGCTGCTGGAGCAGACCCCAACGTGGGGCTCGAACTCACCCGCTGTAAGATCATGACCTGAGCCGAACTTAACTGACTGAGCCACTCAGGCACCCCCAGTTTGATGTTTTCATATATGTATACACTGTGAAAGGAGCACCTCAATCAAACTAATTAACCTATCTATCGCCTCGAATAATTACCATTTTCTTTCTTCCTTTTTTTTCTTTTGGTGAGAACACTTAAGATATACCCTCTTAGCAAATGTCAAGTATAATACATATTCTTTTTTTTTTTTTAGTTTTTTATTTTTGAGACAGAGAGACAGAGCACTAGTGGGGGAGAGGCAAAGAGAGAGGGAGACACAGAATCTGAAGCAGGCTCCAGGCTCTGAGCTGTCAGCACAGAGCCTGATGCAGGGCCCGAACCCATGAACTGCGAGATCATGACCTGAGTCGAAGTCGGATGCTTAACCGACTGAGACACCCAGGCGGCCCTATGATACATATTCTTAACCAAAGTCACCATGTTGTACTTTATTTTCTTTAAATATTTATTTATTTATTTTGAGAGAGAGAGCACACACACAGGTGAGCAGGGAAGGGGCAGAGAGAAAGAATCCCAAGCAGGTTCCGTGCTCAGCACAGAGACTGACATGGCTCTGGATCCCATGAACCATGAGATTATGACCTGAGATGAAATCAAGAGTTGGATGTTAACCGAATGGGCCACCCAGGCACCCCACCATGTTGTACTTTAAATCCTCAGAACTAGTTCATATTGTCTAACTGGAATTTTGTATTTGTCTCTCACCAATATCTTCCCATGTCCTCTGATCCCCCAGCCCCTGGCAACCGCCATTCTACTCTCTGCTCCTATGAGTTTGACTATTTTAGATTCCATGTAGCTTATAGTATCATGTAGTATTTCTCTTTCTGTGTCTGTCTTATTTCACTTAGCACAATGTCCTCCAGGCTCTTCTATGTTTTTGCAAAGGGTAGGATTTCCTTTTTTTTTTTTTCAAGGTTGAGTGATGTTCCATTGTACGTATAGACCACATTTTCTTTATCTGTTCATCCCTTGAAGGGTACTTGGGTTCTTCCCATATGCTGGCTGTCATAAATAATGCTGCAATAAACAGGGAAGTGTAGGTATCTCTTTGAGATCTTGATTTTGTTTCCCTTGATATATACCTAGAAGTGGGATTGATAAATCACACGATAGTTCTATTTTGAATTTTTTGAGGACCTGCCACACTATTTTCTGTAGTTTCTCTCTTATTCAGGGAGGTGAGGCTGCAGGTGCCAGCAGCTGTGAAGCCATATGGAGGTTATAGGGTCAGTACCCTGCCCCAGAAAGCTCCTCATTGCCAGGACTCGAAGCTCCCTCACTGGAGATGAATTTCTTTGAGTCTTGCAGGCTAGATGTACAGTATGGCCATGCAATTATGTATTCAGGCCCCAGAACCAAGAGAATCTGGGCTCAACTCCTCAGAGCCCAGTGGTGTGACCTCAGGGGACATGACTGAACTTCTCTGGGCCTCAGATCTTCTGTAAACTGTCAGTGAAATGAGCAGTTGGAATTGAGCGTGCAGAGGTCTGTCACATATAAACAGTCAACTCTTATTTTTAATAATAATAATTAGAATCTCTGTGAAAGAGGGGGCAGCCCTGGGTGGTATGTTTGCGAGTCTCCCTTGGAGAGAGATTACATTAGATGGCATCTGAGAGTGGGGCCTTGCAGTAATGGAACCAAGGAAAAGAGCCTGTAACTAATTGGAAGACAAGTAAGGGGTTAGGGGTCAGGGGCATGAGGAAAGTGGGAAAATGGGGGACAGGCCAAGACTCCCATTTTCTAGCCTCTAGCTCTGCCTCAGGCAGCCCCCTGGGCCTTCGGATGGGGAGGAAGGGAGGCAGCCAGGACTTCTTCCCTGAATTTGCAATGAAAGATGCGCAATCAATTTTTCAAGTCATCCACCATGTCTGTCAGACTCAGCCACACCTGGATTGCAGCTTCCTCTCAGACAAGTCTTGAAAGGCACGCCTCTTCAGACCTTTGTCTAGTGGAAGGCCAGGGAAGACCTGGAAATGCATTCTTTACATCAGCCACATCTCGTTAGCAAGGAGAGACCTCAGAGGGCAGCCTGCCCTTGCCCCAGGCCCCTGTGTGCCTGCCAGTCCCCCTGCACAAAGAATGGAGTGTTCACAAAGCTGCTAACACAATTAACCACCTGCTCTGTGCTCCTAAGAAGACACCCATCCTGGCGGGAAGCTCTTCCAGTGTGATTTCTTCAGGGTAAGTCGCCCATCAGGCATTTGCTGTCTAGAGGTTACTTATTAGCCAAATGGAATCATTTATGTACTCAGGATGTAATTTTAGGACAGGACTGGGAAATGATCTGCTGGTTGTGAGTTGTTGGCAGACAGGAAGGGGGGTAGCACATGGAGGAGGAGAGGGCCAGGGAGAGGAAGGGAGGAGAATCACCTGAGGTTTTGGCTGTGAGGCATTTAATGGGAAAATGAGGTATTTCCCAGGCAATTGCTTTTAAGTGACTATTGAAATTAATGCCTTGTTCCAGCATCACATCTTTGTTAGAACATTTGCCTCTCAGAGGAAGCCAAAAAAAGAGAGAGAGAGAGAGAGAGAGAGAGAGAGAGAGAGATGAACTTAAAGACCTGGAATGAGCACAGCCGATTGCTGAAACAGCTAAGGACAGTGGGCTGCAGGATGCTTGGTGGTCAAATGGGCTCTCAGGTCACACCCAGAGGCCTCATTGTGCCCACTGTTCAGGAGGGACTCCCCACCAGGGCCCAATTTTCCCCGTCATCCCCAAGTGCTTATAGAGAGCTAAGACACAGGGCAGCTCAGGACGCACAGACGGGCCTGAGCTGCCATTGTGCTAAGACCTGCCAGATCCCCAGTCTTCCGAGTCCAGCAGCAGTGAGGCTCTGGGCCCAAATGTGGCCTGAGTCATAGCCTTCCGTTTCCCCACATGTTGGCTCACTGCGATGTCAGGGGCCCCCTGTGAGGTCATAATAACAGCTTGGACTTTCGAGCTCTTCCTGAGTGTAAGGCCCAGTCCAGGGGGTGGAGGGGTGGCTGTGGTTGGAGCCACTAGAGCTGGGGTGGGTCCTGGGGGAGCGTTCTGAGCCTGTTTGAAGGTTGTGACTGGATTCCCGCACTTATTCCTCTGAGACGAAGCACATGCCTTGCTTCACTTGAAGCCTGAATATATTTGCATTTGCTTCCTAAAAACTGGAGTCAGACCCCTAAGTACCCCCAACATTGTGGAAGGCAGGGCCAACCACCATCTCCTCATCCAGCCTTGAATCTTATCCCAAGGGGAAAACCCTCTCACGGGTTGCTGCCCACTTGCCTTCCACCCCTCTGGGGCCAAGATATGCACTGGCCAGGAATGAGCACTCTGGATTGGGCTTAATAAGGATGAACATCAAATACCTGTGAACATGAACTCCATCCCCGCCCAGAGGCTGCTCCTTCAGGAGTCATGCTCTCTGGCGGCATCTGCTCAACTGGATGCTTAGAACGCTCTGTCCTGCCCTTGCAACTTGAGAGCTAGAGTCTGAGGATGAAGTCAGCACACAGACACAGCTGGCAGATGAGGGGAACTGGCTGTGCTTCTGGCCACACTGGAGCCACGAGGGACGGTCAGGCTTTGCCCCCTGCAGGAGTGATTTCTTGGGCTCATCATCCCTGCAGATTGGGTAGTGGCTCACTAGGCTGTGTGCCCCCCAGCTGGGTCCCTGGTCCCACCTGTTCTGGCATGGCCCTCTCTGCGGCCTCTTCCTAACCCCAGGCCTGCTAGGTAGAGTTGACAGAGAGAAACATTTTGGCCTGAGTAGAGGAACAGCCACTGAACAACTGCAGCTATGTGGAAGATAGGGGCAAAGCTGGCCATGGAAGTCTGCCAACTTGGGAGAAGGTGTGAGGGGGCTGAGTCATGCAGCACTTAGGAGGGCTTTCTTGTGCCCAGAAGGTTCTGGACTACAAGGCCCCTGAGTTCCCTCTCCGGGATCTGTGAATGGGCAAAGTAAGAATAACCTAGATTGAACCTTGAATCAGAAGGGACAGCATCTCAGGGCACAGATATGGAGGTAGGAGTGGGGGTAGAACAAGCTGTGTGACCCCAGGTGTGCCACTCAACCTCTCTGGGCCTCAACTCCTTCACCTATGAAATAAATCATTAGGGCAAACCCTGAGGAATGTCGGACATAGATTTTATTCTGGGATTCTTGCAAGCAGTCAGGACTGTGTGAGCAATGAGAACCCACTCTGTGTTTTCCAAACCTCCCAAGGAGTGGAGGACAGCCCATCAGAAACAGAGACACTGAGGAGGTGGCATTAGGAAGTGTCCACAGACCCTAGCTTGGTACACCTGAAACCTCTGCCTCTAGACAAGTCACTTCCTGGGATTCTGCATCTATTATTTTGCAGAATGATATGCATCTATCATTTTGATGCTAGAATACGTCCTGCCTGCCTCATAAATGGTGAGGACATGTGAGCATGTTACATTTATTAGGGTAATACTGGGCTGAGCACTTCCCATGCATCATCTCACTCAGTCCTTCAAACAAGCCATGTGGTTGACATTATCAGCCCCATAATACAGACAGAGACACTGAGGATCAGAGGGCAGGCTGTGAAGATGGGGCAAAGCTGGAGCTCAGATCCATGCTGTCTGAATTCAGAGCACAAACATCACAAGACAAGAACATTTTTTTTTAAAGTAATAGGACCATCCTCATGGGAGGCATGGTTGCTCTTGCTTAAAAAGACCCAGAGCTTCAGGTATGGAAACAGAGGCCCAGGGAGGCATGGAGGCTGGCCTGGACTTGACACATCAGTGTAGATTTGGGAAGTTATCCAAGGACAGGAAAACTGTGAAAATCACCAGCCACCATGGTCATCCTTCTGTATAGGCCCAATTCTCCAACTAGTTACCTCACAGGCAGGTCCTTTGGAAAGTGGTACACAGGCCTGGAAAGTCTAGATGGGGTGGAGAGGGAGAGGGTGAAAAGCTGGTCCAAGGAAGGGAACAGGAAGATGGGGACAGGAAAAGAGGAGAAAATTGCAGAGGCTGCCGGCTGGGAACCAGCCATCCAGCCAGTGTGTGACCCTCCTCTGATCATCTCTGAGTATATTGGAAGTAACCAACCTGATGTCTGCCTTCACTGCCTCAGATGTCCTCTATGCCAACTTTCCTGGAGGGGTATGCATTTTCGGTTTTAACTGATGCAGTGAACACAGCACAGGAATTTCCTGACTGTCACTGGCCTGGGTGTCAATATTGCCAGGGGAAGTGGGCCTTTGCTGCTCCTCCCTGGAAGAACCTGGGACATCCTGATGCCTGAGAGCAGCCGCCACTGACTTGGCGCACACACAGTTTCCCCTCACTGTGTCTGCTGCCCAAATAACGCTCACCTCCTGCTGACTTTTCTGTGAGCCATCTGGCCCCTGGGGCGTGCTCTCCTTTAACGCCATCACCCCTGGTGAGTCTTCTCACAAATCTCTATGGCCTCCCCGAAGGAAAGAGATCATCTCTAAGCACTCCTGAATCTGTAGCCCAAAACTGTGCAGGGCTTAGAGGAGTCCCTTAAGTAAAGAAAGAAAAACAGCCTGGAATGCGGTGGGGGAGGGGGAGGTGGTTATCAAGAAGCCTGTATTCTCTTCATACAGCTTCTACCTGTGCTGCTGTGTGACCTTGAGCAAGTCAGTTTACTTCTCTGGGCTTGTTTCCTCGTTGGTAAAAAGAGCACTGGATGGCATCTACGGTCCTGGCCAAGCTGCAACTCCATCACTCTTGGTGGGATCATGCAGCAATTTCTCTGCCAAGGGTAAGGGAGGCATAAAGCGTAGAAAATGGTCATTGGAGGTTGGCCAAAGATTGGATTTTGGGGATTCTGAGCACAGAGATCATAGGTGTGCACGCTATCCACCAAGAAGTGCTGGTTTAGACCCTGCCCTTGAGGCTGACTTTACTGATTTCCATGACAGCACCAGAGCACTGAGGAGTGGTTATCAGTTTGCTATCCCTGGGTCTGCGCTGAGCAAGCCTGGGGAAAATTCCACTGGGGGCTGAAGGAAAAAGGCTGCTGGGCTGAGCTCAAGACCAGAGGCTCATTTCTCCAAGCTGAGTTGTAATCGCCATGCCAGGTAGCGCTGCGCCTTCCCCAGCATATTACAGAGCGGCATTCTGTCTGCAATGGTAAGCCAGTGTGATCAATACAGATGGAAAGTTCCACACAGCCGAGCTGAGAGATGAAGCATGCAGTCAGCCTGCCCAGGGGAAATTTGGGTGCCTGGCCATTGCCTATAAATGGGCAGCCCTGACAGGGCCCAGACAGCATCTGCAGGGCCCATGCTCCCGGACCAGGCTCTTCCAGGTACTGATCAGGCAGGAATTGCTTCCATGCTCCATCCGCCACAGAGAAGCCTGCAAAATTCTGGAGTCTTCCTTCCTCTCATGCAGAGAAAGAATAGGCAGGCTCAGAGTGGGGTGACCCTGTCTTGGGCCCCACTGGGACGTGTGGGGAACCAAAGCCTCTAGTAGGAGAGTCCTGGTTGATTGTCTCCAGGCCCTGGGACAGAGGAGAGGACACCAGAGCTCCTCAGTGATAGCCGGTCAGGGATGGCCAGCCAGCCCAGGTGTTACTTGCAGAAAGAAGGTAGCCACTTTGGGGAACTAAAATTGCAAAGTGAGGCTTCTCCAGAAAACACCAGGCAGTATGATATGGTCATGGAGCCACTGCCAGCTCGTCAGTTCTGAAGGATGTGGCCTTTTGAGTGACGCTTCTCAGTTTTCTCCTCTGTCAAATGAGCATAGGTTTGGGAGTATGGGGCTGAACTTAGGTGATTCCCGGCACATAATAAATGTTTGCTTCCTAAAGGACAGGCATTCTGTCTCAGAGCTTGTTCAGTGACAGAGTTAGAGAAGCAAGGAATCCTCTCCAGACTGACACTATGTCCCTTGAAGAATCCTCAGGGCAGCTGGGCATTGAGGAAGAGATGGGGTGAGAGAAAAGAGAATGAAAAATGGTCTCTGTCCTCTGGGCCTCAACTGGAGCGCAGGAACATGAGTATTTAGAGAATACCAAAAACACATGATCCAATGCCATGCATGTGGAAGTTAGTCCCAAAATCCTAACTCCATTCCCTATCCTTCCAGAATTAGTAAGCTAGTGAAGACAGGGTGGGAGGGATAATACTTAATCCAATTGAACAGTGGTGGTATGTTTCATTCTGGACAGCAAATATAATTCTAGAAAGTTCCATTGTGGCATGAAAAATTTATAAATTTCATCATGTTTAAAAAACCTTTTTTTAATTAAAGTTTAATACACACGCTGGAAAGTGCGCATATCACATCTGAACACATCTATGTAACCAGGATCCTGATCAAGAAATAAAACATCACCAAAACCCTAGAGGCCTCTCCCCATGCTCCCCTCCAATCACTTACCCCCTTAGGATAATCACTATTCTGATATCTAAGAACATAGTTTAATTTTACCAGGTTTTGCTTTATTTAAAATGATACACACTTTTGTGTCTATCTTTTGCTTAACATTGTGTTCATCAATTTCATCCACATTGTTGCATGCAGTGTGGATCAATTCTCATCACTGGAGAATATTCTGTTGTGTGAATATATCACAGTTTATTTATATCCATTCTACCATTGATTGACATTTGCATAATTACCAGACCTATTCTACAACAAATGATGCCGATAGGCACATTCTACCACCTGTGTGTTGGTGGATATGTATGTGCATTTCCATTGGGAATTCCTGAGAGTGGAATCTGCGAGTCAGAGCTTATGTGTATATTCAGTTTTATAAATATCATCAAACATGTTGTACCAATTTCACTGTCAGTGTATATGAATCTAGTTGTTCCACACCCTTGCTAGCACTTATTATTTTCTGTGTTTCTCATTTAACAAAATGTTTAGCCATTCTGGTGGGTGTCTATTGGTATTAGGTCATGGTTTTAATTTACATTTCCCTGATTAATGGAATCAAGCATAATTTTCTACGTTAACAGCCATTTAGATAAACTTTGAAAGGAAAGTCTTGTTCAAGCATTTTGTTCATTTTTTTTATTTGGTTAACTTATTCTTATTGATTTGTAGGAGTTCTAAGGACAAGTCCTTTGAGGATGGGAAAATCCTTTCATGGTGTGAATAGTGTTTGAATCTACATTTAGAAATCCAAATATTGGGCTTTCTTAGGAGTAAGTCACACAAGGGGGCACCTGGCTGGCTCAGTTGGTAGATCATGTGAGTGGTGGAGGGGCAGAGAGAGGGAAACAGAGAATCCCAGGCAGGCTCCACATTGAGCTCAATGTGGGGCTTGAACTCATGAACCATGAGATCATGATCTGAGCCAAAGTCAGATGCTTAGCTGACTGAGCCACCCAGCCATCCCAAGCATGTGACTCTTGATCTTGGGGTAGTGAATTCAAGCCCTGCGTTGGGTATAGAGATTACCTAAAAATCAAATCTTAAAAAAGAAAAGAAAAAAGAAAAAGTAAGTCACACAAATACTTACAAATTTCAACAGGGAGGTAAATCTGAGCACGACGAAATTCAGCCTCAAACTTTCCCAGCTGCGAAGCACCTCTTGAAAAATAAGAAGAATGTTGCCTTTTCGTCCAGTCCATTTCACACTAGTTGAGCAAGTGGGAATGGCAGGTCATTCCACAGGGGGAGGGGAATGAGGAGGACAGTGAATGAAGTGGCCACTGGGGACAATGGTGAAAGAAACAATGGGGCACCAAGAAGGATCTGTAGTCCTGCATTTGGACTTGCTATGTAATTTGACACATTGCCAGGCTCAGCAAGGACTTGTGGGATGAAACTTCATCTGACAGGGGCTTGTCGAGAAATGGAAAATGAGTCGTGGAGGCCTTATGTGTTAGATGGGCAGGTATCTGGAGAATCAGTGTCATCTCAGCTAAGAAAAATGCTTGTGCTTCATTTGGGGACAATTCCAAAAGCCAAAACATAGAACAAATGCACCTCTGGCAGCTCCCACCCTCCAGATTAGTGCAGATTGGCACTGGGTATGCTTTATTACTCTGTTACTATGACACACAAGGACCCACACTTGTCCTAAGTCCACATGTCAGAGACCAAACCAGCTGCCAGCTGTGTTCCACCAGCCACTCTGCCATATAGAGCAGATTCTGCAAGCCTTTGATACTACTATTAAAGAACTTTCTCTTTTAATTTTCATTTTACACAGTGCTATATATATATATATATATATATATATACACACACACACACACACATATATATATACTGTTCTTTGTTAAATTAAAATTAAATTAAAATGAGACCCAGGAAAATGTTTCCTGGCTTTCATTGATTCAATAAACTTATACTGAGCACATATTGTATGCCAACTATCTTGCTAGAAGATAAAGAAATAACACAGGTCTTGCCTTCAAAAACCAGCAGTGTTGTGGAGGAAATAAATATTAAACGATTAATGTCAGATAATGTAGTGGTTGTGAGACAAAGGTTTGCAAAGTGTTAATGGGTCAGGGGCCTTAGCCAGCGGTTGAGGAGGGGAACAAGTAGGGGTAAGAAAGCTCAGGAAAGTCTTCCTGAAAGAGTTAAAACCTTTGAGTCTATTTCTTCCTAAATTCTGCAAAGGGGGTATGTTTGAGAGAAGTTAGGAATTCACAAAACCCCACCATGCATCAGAGCAGAAGGAAAAGATTTCCAATTTTCTATCCTGTTTAAATACCCCATGCTGTTATACCTAAGGTCCTCATCACTTATTTTAATGAACATATTTTTTCCCATTTTGAACATGAACTCAATGAAAGTTAATTAAAATGATGTAAAATGTGACCTTATGTGAATTAATTAATGTTAGAAAAAATGAGCTTCTTTTCTTTTCCTTCCTATTACTCACCTATGGAAACCCAAGAAAACAGTCATCATCTCTTTACGAAGCATTGCCAGGACTCGTGGTGTTCAACATCTTTCTCCTGCTTGCAGCAATGAGAATGGGCAGCTGGGCAACTGGGTAAGAAATTTGAGGATTTGTTGTGCAGTAATTCAGAGGATATTCCCTCTGATGGGCAGTGGGGCTAAGATGAGCGGAGTCATAAGTAAGTGAAATGGGAAAGGATTTATTCCAAGTCAGAGGAAGGGGCATGGATGGAAGCTTAGATCCTATCAAGAAAGTCAACTGAGCTGCTAAGCATTGTGGGAGTTAGAAGCTCTTCTTGTGCTCTCCCTTATAGAGCATATGGCAACATATCAGTTGAATCCATTTGGATGCCTTTGGTTGCAAGTAATAGAAACCCTAATTCATTATGATGTGAACAATTAAGCAGTGTAGTATCTCACATAATAAGAAGCACAGAGGGGTAGAAGCTCCAGGTTTGGTTAATTCACAAATTCACCAATGTCTTAAAGACAGGTTATTTCTGTCTTACTACTCTGCCATCCTAAATCTTTTGGCTTATCCTCATAGATCCATGATGACTGTTTTGGTTTCAGGAATAATATACACACCCAAGCCCCAGGGCAGAAAAGCAAACATTTTTATCTTTTTATTTTGTTTTGTTTTAAAGGAGGACCTTCCCAGAAACCTCATCAGCAGATTTTCTGCTTAGTTCCATTGGCCAAAACTACATCCCATGCCCATGCCTAAACCAATCATCTGGCAGGGAAATCACTCCATCATACATATTTAGCTTAGGCCATGAACTCTCACCCCTGACTAGGGGAATGGCTTAGACTTCCCCGAAGGACATGGTAACTTGGAAAGTCAGATTCTATTAAGAAGCAAATGGGTAGGTGGCAGAACAGAGAGCAAGCAAGATGTCTACATGAAACAAGAGGTTCTCTGCTTCTTCCACATGGAGTTGAGGGGCACAGCCTTGGGGATTCAAGCTTTGCCACTTCAATCATCTCATTTCTTCTTCAGTAGCAAGTAGTCATTAGAATCACACAAGACAAATGAGCATACTGTAGTGAAGAAACAACTTCATTACAGTGAGGATATTAAGGGCAGACTATATATGAGCAGGTGGGGAAGCCCTTAGCAAAATTGCAGAGTGCCCAAAGTTTGACTTCTGATGTGGGGAGCCTTCCCTTTCTGCATCCTTCCTCCCCATTCCATATCCCACCCAAGAGACCCCGGGTTTCTATATTCTCCTCTCTGTCCCATCAAAGCTGACATGTGGGAAAGCATCAAACATAGTCACACTAGGCTTTACATGACAGTGAACACAGGCTGGGATTAGAAAATAAACTTTTTCTAGCTCTGCCATTTGTGAGCCTTTTAACCATTTTGATCCTCAATTTCCTCACCTACAAAAGGAAAATCATGATACTACATGACAGGCTGTTTTTTCTGTGGTTATTACTGTTAACTGCAATAGAGGAAGCTAACGGCTCACAGCTTAAAGATTTTCATGGCTTAGCTAAATTAATTATTTCCAGTGTAGATAATTCTGGTCAGGTGGCTCTCCTGTGACTCAGGGACTCAAGGACTCTGCCCTTCCATTTTGTGGTGTCACTATCTCCAGCATGCAGACTTTAAGGTTTCTGAAGGAAATTCACGCCTGCTTTCACTGCCTTGATCTGGAAGCAATGATATTATTGAGAATGGATCTAAGGGTACTAGACCCAGTCTACCTAGATCCAAAGGTGTTGGAATAGAAAACTTTGCTGTATTCTAGGAAGAGAAAATAGGTGTGGTGAGCATAGTCTCAGCCACATTATTGTTCTAGTTGTTGCTATTATCATTATGAATACAGTGCATTGAAAAGCCAGTCATTTTTGATGCAACTATGGCCCCTAACATTCACTGATGCTTGCTGCCATCATCCCAGGAAGCCATTTCTGAACAGCGAGGAAACTTAAGGCTGGTTGGAGGAGTTGAGGGAACAGACATCTGTTACTGATGAGAGCTGTGGAGTCCGGGGACTTCTGTCTTCCCCACAATAGGCACCATGGTCTTGGACACAGTAGGTGCTGACTCCTTGACCTTGGAACTTCCTCTCGGCAATTGTCATGTCTGTTCCACTCTGTCTCCTCAGGTTCCCTTCCCATTTCCATACCCCTCAGCTCCCAGTTTGCTTTTTCTCCCAGTATCTAGACTCCGTTCTTTGTCAGAAGGCTACTTTTGGAAGGTGCTTTGACTGAGCACATAGAGAACGGGAATTACC
Source organism: Cryptoprocta ferox (assembly GCA_028646485.1). Classification (NCBI taxonomy): domain Eukaryota; kingdom Metazoa; phylum Chordata; class Mammalia; order Carnivora; family Eupleridae; genus Cryptoprocta; species Cryptoprocta ferox. The sequence continues at coordinate 121,112,847 of CM053577.1, forward strand.
AGCCAATGTCCATCCCTCTGAGATAGCCCCTACCTAAATACAAGTGGGTAGAGGGGCTCATGATCCGCAGACCTCCTGTGTAGGATGAGCCAGTCACCCTGCAAGCATGGGGCTTTGTTGGCTTTGTATTTTGCTTGACTTCCTTCTCCCTATCCTGCTTCCTCATTCCCTTCCAGGGAACACTGCCCAGTAAACCACTTTATTTCCGACTTTCAAAAATCCCAGGAGCCATTGAACCAAATAGCAGAGAGCATCTCTGGGTACATTGTTGTTTGCCTCCTGCCTCAGTTTTTACATGCACAAGTCCAAACATCACAGAATCCCTGAATGATGTAGGGACTCAAAGATGGGTTCTATATTATAGCTCATTAGTCCACATTTAGGGCTTCCAAGGCTCTGAAAGATGAGTCTCAGCCCACTGCCAGCCAGGTTGTGTGAAAACAGAATTTAAATCAGCAGAGAGAGTCTCTACCAATTGAGTTAGACTTGCTTTTCTCAATAGGATATTACATTGTGAACTTGTAGACTCTGGGTCGTAGGATATCAACTTCCCAAGAGTTGTGCTTAGGTTATACAGTTTGCCATAAGTAATGATTTCAGCTCCATATTGACCATCTTTAAAGTCACTCCTTTCTCTTCTACCCCAATGAATGGTGTTCTTGGCTTTGATTAGCCCTTCCCTTGTCTCTGAACTTATGATTTCCCCACAATTTGGAGGTATTTTTAGTAATGACCTCAGACCAGGTACATACAAGGCACAGTGAGATATACACAAGGCTGTAACTCAAGCCACTTGCGGGGCTTCTGTGGCTTCAATCACTGTGCTGAGCATTGTAAAGTGCTACCCTTCAATAAGGACTTGCTGTTCCAGCAATGGGGAGTGTTGCCCAAATCTAATGACTGAAGGATGCAGGTGCATAACAGTCTGGTCACCCCAGCTGCACATGAGGTTGGCCAAGGCTATCATTGTGTTTGGTTTTACTTCTTTCTCTGCTCAATCCTCCTTCCTTCCTCCCCACCTCCTTCACTGTTGACTCTTAATAAACATTCTGCAAGAAAAACTCCATCTCAGAGCCTGCTTTTAAGGGCACCCAATCTTCAATGGTCACATTTCTTTCCCTCCACAGCCATGACTCTCCCTGAGGCACCAGAGATAACAAACATAATGGCCACATTCAATGCTGGACTCTGTTATCTCCCCTTCTTTTCAAGCCCTCTAAGTCAAAGACAAGGAGAAGAGGAAACCTTAAAAGGTACAGTTTGGGGATTGCACAATGGGTTGTACAACTCATTTTGATGCACACAGAGGGTAAAGGGGTTTCTCTGCTCTATGCAGGGAGCAGTTCTGTGTTTATTCCAGACATCATCCCTGAGTGCTCCCTCTCCTTCATCCTTACATTCAAACCTGTAGCAAGTTAGAAAGTCTTGAAGACTCCTCATTAAGATATATTTTGAATCCATCTATTCTTCTCTTTCTGCTCTGCCCCCATCCTAGACAAAGCCACCATCATTTCTTACTGGATTCTATGTGTCTTGCCCTCTTGCATTCATTCTTGACACTATAGTCAGAATAATTTTTGCATGATTATATTTTTTTATTTCTAAGATCTCTCATTAGTTCTTTTTATAATTGCCAGCTCTTGAGTCATACCCATCTACTCTAATTTGATATATGCAATATAGACACCTTCCCTTATCTCTCTGAAGATGTTAAATACATGGATCTAAGAATTTCTGTTCTGATTACACTAGTAACTCAGTTTCCCCAGTTGTAAGCTTTTTGTTTTGTTGAATTTGCTGATTTTTTTTTATGGGGCTGGTCACCTTCAAATGTTTAATATGTATCAATAGTGTGAAAATCTCTGTATTTATACATTTTATTAACCTACGGCTTGATGTTTGGCAGGCTATTGGGGGCATAGGTGGGAGCTATTGCCTTGGCTTGAGCTGTGGAGAAGGTCAGCACCCCCCATCAGGCAGAGGCGTCTCACTGTCCTATCTGCATGTGGAGACTGCTCATTATTTCTGGGTGTTGTCAGCCACCGAAGGCTCTTCCTAGCCCTGTCCCCAGCTTTCACACTGACCAGGTCCCCGTTAGAGGCAGGAGCATCCCTTCCCAGGAAATCCATCCTGACAAACCAACCTAAACACATCCCTGCCTTCTTTTCCTTCATCTCATTGATCACAAGTGTTCATCAAATATTTGCTTATGAGTGGTCTCACTCACTAAACCACACTCTATGAAGGGAGGGAGACGGTCTATTTGGACCACCAGTGTGTAGCAAGTTCTCAACACTGCACTCAATAGATATGTATTTCAAGAAATAATTATTGAATACTTGTTGTTTACACTTTCATGTTAGATTGCATTTACAGACAGGACTCTTAGTTAAACATAGTTTAGAAACAACTGCAGGAAAGGGTGGTACCATCTCAAATGAGGAGCAAAGGCTGATCTTTCTCTATTTAGATTCTGTGGGGTGGAGGAATGAGTGAGAGTTCCACTGTATGGGCCCCTCATAGGTCCCGTGTCCAGAGGAAAATGTGGCTCTACCGCTGTCCTGGGTTGACTCTGGAGCCTGGTTTCACCTTCCCAAGAGCTGGGAGATCATTTTCCCTCTGAACTCACAGCCTTCTGCCAGCAGAGAGAGGCTGAGCCTGCAGGAGCTGCTGCAGGACCATTATGGGCACTGGAGGAAACTATTACATGAGCTGCAGGGTCCTGGTGGGGCTCAGCAGGTAGAAAGCAGAGAGATGGGGGAGAGAGGGCTGTGTGCTGCACCATTCTGAGTCAGCCCGGGGTGCCAGCACCCCCACCCCACTCTTACTGTGCCACCTGCATCCATCTGCCTATTCCTGTTTACAGTGGTAACACCTGCAGTTGGTAAAGGACCTTCCAGAAAGGAGGATGTTATGACACTTGAGAAGGAGGGGGCTTTAAGGATCACAGCTACTCTCCCCACTTCCTTTTATAGAAAAACAAAGTAGTCCAGATCAGAGATGCCTGGCCGAAGGTCACGCAGACAGTAAGAAGGCGAGCTGGGGCCAGAATGCAAAGCTCCTAATCGCCAGGGCACCAGCACTGCATCAAGCTGCCCTCTCTTTTTCCTCCTCTCTCGTCCCCTTTTACCTTGTCTTTGCTCCATCTTGTCCCCAGCCTCGTCTTACCACTTCAGCTCCGAGCCTCAGTGTACCAGCAACTCCCAGACCTCTGCCCCACCACTGTACAACTTGCTTAACCCCACTTGGGACGAAGAGGCTTGCTGGCCTCTGACCAAGTGGCTATCACCTGACCGAAGCTCCTTCTGTGGCATAAGACACAATCTGGGAGCTGCAGTAGGAAAACCAGGAATGGGTTTGGCCACGGCACATACCCGCCCAGCCTCCTGACCCTCTGCACAGGCACTAGGCTGTCCTTTAACAACAGTGTACTGGCAACTTAGCCTTTGTCCCATGAGCCTGGTTCTCAGACCTGGTTTCCTGGGATGTGAACACTTTGGAGGCCCCTGAACTACATAGAGGTTTCATTTGACCGCCTCAAGCACTGACGTCTGTCTTTAGCCTCTCTTGTCTCCTTTCTCCCTGTTGCTCCCTCCCAACGTCCCTTCCAAAGAGAGCGATCACTCCCTTCTTCTGAGCCACCACCATACATGGTATGACTTCCAGTCTTGTACCCATCATGCTGTACTGCAGTGACTTGCTTAGTTCTCTGTCTTGGGTCCTCCCAGGGAGCATTGTGAGTGCAGAGTCCATCTCTAGCACCTGAGGATGCCTGTGTTGAGAAGGGCCTCAGTCATTGCAGCTGGATGGGATCCTGGTCGCCTGGGGTACACACTTGGGTGCAAAGGGGAACATAGGAGGGAGACTAAGCTCCCCCAACACCAGACTTCTCACCTCCACCTCCCACCCCAACTTGGCATGAGTGACCCTGGGCCGCTGCTCATGCCTTATTAAGCCACAAGGCTCCAACTAAGCAGAGCCTGGCAAGGGCAGACCCCAAGTTGGGTGTGGAGGCCAGATAGAAGCCCAGGGAGGAGGCCCTGGGAGGATGACTTCCTGACTAGCTGGGATTTCCGGAGTGACTTATTCCCTGTTGGAGCATTTTCTAGAACGTGTCCTGTGGAATATGCTCTGCGAGTAAAAGGCTCTGAGATCAACCAGGTTTACGAAATGCTACGTACTTACAGACTTATCCCTGTTGAAGCCTCACGGAACCCTTTGGTGTGTTAAAAGCTCTGAGCAACCGTACAGTAAGAAACATGACTTGTAAAACTGTGAAAACAAAAAATAAATATCAGGGGGAAAAAATCTCTCCTGTGCCTGGGTGGGAAAGCCCGGCCTCCCCAGGGCCTGTGAGGGGCTTGGGGACTAGTCACGGCTTCTGTCCTCACAGACAACACTGCACTTCAGGGGCGTGTTGCTCCACTGTATTTTGTTTATACCTAGTTGTGATTTCGGGGCGGGGGGTGGGGGTTGAGGGGAATGAATAAATAGTTTGAGCCCAGAGAAGAGAGCTGGCCAATGAAATGCCGAGTTGGAGCATTACAGCATCAGCGAAGCCGCTCATTGGCTGGCTTGCCCTGAGGAGATGGAAGCAATCCCACGGCCCCTCCCTCACTCTCCGGTCTCCCCCCACCCCTGGTCTCTGTTGAAGACTGAAGCGATGCTGGAAGGGTCGCCATGCCCTTGGCCATGGGCCGTGGGCATTAGCCGTCAGCCGTCCATCCTCTGCTGGCAGCCTCTGCCTGCCAGCCTGTTGCCGAGTGAGCCTGCCTTTCAGCACTGGCCTCACACTCTGCCGATCCTGGGCTGAGTCCCCCCAGTGTCATGCTGCTCACAGTAGTGTTTATGTTCACCCTGGGACAAGCTTGCAGGGATGTTCTCCTGCTTGAGAGAATTAACCCTTCCTTCAAAAGTAGCCCAGTACCCCTTTCCACTATAGAGCCCTCTCTGCCTGCCCCTGCCCACATTAATCTCTAATTTCTAAATAATTTATTCCTGTTGGCACCCACTTAAGATGATACATGTAGCAAATGTATTGTGGTGCAATGCCATGTTCACCCGCCCTTTTCTATGATTATATAAAACCTTCTGATTTTAGCTGGGTGCACATATTCTGAAATAAAGACCACATTCCTAGTTTCCTTGCAACTAGATGTGACCAAATTCTGGCTGAGCAGATTTTCATGCTCAGCTTACAGCATGTGTCTCTAAAAGGAAAAGGTGTTCCCTTTTATGTCCTTTTCCTCTCCCCTGCTGGCTGGAAAGGAGACATATTTGGAGCTCAAGCAGCCGGCTAGGACCATGAGATAGCACACTAAGGATTGTGGAGTATCAAGATGGCACCTGGGTCCCTAGTGATTTTGGAAACATCATACCAACCCTTGACTGTATGCCCCTGTATTTACATTTTTATGTGTTTTCAGGTATCTTTTGGGGTATATGGTTAGGGTTCAACAGGGTTCTTTAGTGAAGAATGGAAGAACCAATAGGATATGTGTACATATATCAAGAGAGATTTGTTTTAAGGAATTGCCCCACACAATTGTAGACCCTGGCAAGTCTGAAATCCCAGAGCCGGGAATGAATTGATCTGGTTGGCATATCCAAAGTCCAAAGGCAGCCTGGAGGCAGAATGCTCTCTTCCTCAGGGGACCTCAAGTTTTTCTCTAAAGGCCTTCAACTGATTGGATGAGGACCACCCACATTATGGAGGGTTATCTGCTTTACTCAAAGACTACTGATTTAAATTTGAATCACATCTAAAAATACCCTCACAACAGCATCTAAACTGGTATTTGACCTCAAACTGGACACTATCACTGTTATGGGATGAATGATGCCCCTTCCAAATCCCTATGTGGAAGCCCTAACGTCCTGTACCTTGGAATATGACCATATTTGATGATAGGACTTTTGATGAAGTGTTGAAGTTAAACTGAGCCTGTTAGGGTGGGCTTTTATCCAGTCTGATTGATGTCCTTATGAAAAGAGGACATTAGGACACACAGAGAGATACCAGGGGTACATGAAGACACAGTGAGAAGGCGGCTGTCTGTTAGCCAAGGAGAGAGGCCTCAGGATAAGCCAATCCTGCTGGTACCTTGATCTTGGACTTCCAGCCTCCACAACAACAAGGAAATACATTTCTGCTGTTTAAGCCACCCAGCCTGTGGTATCTTGTATGGCAGTCCAAGCCAACTAGTACGTCTGACCCATCCAAGGTGATACATAAAATGAACCCTCTTAGTGGCACTTATTTACCTAGATGGGAAGTACTTTGAAGGCAGGCCCAATTCGTCCATCTGTGGGGATCATGCAAGTTTTCAAAACTTGCTAAGAGTCTTGGGCTCTAGATTGCACAATCCTGGTGAGTGATGGAAGCTGATAAGTGCCATGATCAAATTAGGATTTTAGAGCGCTCTCTTTGGTACCACTGATGGGCACAGGAGGGTAAGACTACAACCTGGGAGGCTGATCTGGAAGCTTGAGTATGAGAATGGAAGAAAGATGCCACAGGTCAGTGACAGTAGGAAGGAGAGGCTTTAGCAGGAGGCGGCCTACTGGATCAGTTAGGGAGGGCTGACGCACATCCCAAGTGTCTAGTTTGAGAGGTTGGGTGGATGGTGATGATGCCTCCAACCCAAGTAGAGAAGGCAGGCCATGTTCCCCTTGGTGGCGGTAGGCATGGGGAGGGGGACAGCAATTCATTTGACTTCAGGTATGATGAGTTGTATATGCCCATGGGGCATCACATGGGGTGCCAGGAGGCAGTTTCATATGCTAGAGTCTGGAGCTCAAGAAGTCTGGTTGGAAATCTAGATTTCTGTCATTTCTATCCAGTAATTACATTTCTAGGAGCTATTTCTAGGACTCTTCCCACTGTGCTTACATATCTTAATCCCAAATGCCAAACATGCATCGTGACCTGGTTTTTGTTCTTTTGTTTTTCACTGTCCTCACTGTAAGGTGAATTTCAGAAAGAAAGCAGGCACTGACCCCCTGCCACATGAGGAAAGCCCAATTTCATGGTAGATATAGCTCACATTATACTGGTCTGGGGATCTTTCTCTCTTTTTTTCTTTTAAATTCAGAATCTTTGATGCCTCTGAATATCTGAGACTACCTTAAGTGTTCAGAGGGGTCTCCCCTTAAGTGCATGGAGATCTGGCTGCTCCTATGTAAGAGTAGAGTCCTCTAGAGAAAGCTTTATTTTGTCCATCTGGAAGTGTTTCCCAGGAGCCAAAATCCATTCCTGATGAAGGACTCCTAGTCTCCTTCCCTGAGCAAGCAGGTAGGGAGACAGCAAAGTGGGGTCAGGAGTGGTCTGGACCTTTAGTATCTGCATTTGAATCTTTCCTGCTGACTGTGGCCCTGGGCAGGTCTCCGTTAATCTCTCATTACTGAGCATCTGCTCAGTGCCAGGTCCCTAAGCTTTCAGGTTATGTCTGGGCCTCTGCTTCCTCATTTAACAACAACAACAAAAAGTAAATATACTGGCCAGGCAGGGTTATTGTGATGCACAAAATGAAATAATAAATGTGGAAGGGTCTCTCACAGTGCTTGCCTCAGAGTAGAAAGTCCATAAATATTAGTGCATCTGGAAACCTCACCTCTAATTACTCTCTTTCCCTTCCCAATTAAGTAAAACAGCAAGCAGCAGCAGCAGCAGACACAAAATGCACTCTACGGTCCTTCTTTCTAACCATTTCCTGCTGGAGAAATGTTTGCATCCTCAGTTGGTTACAAATTCCATGCTCCTGGAGCTTGAATGGAGTCCTGTGTTGCCTGATTAGCTTGAAACTGTCCTTGTGCATCCCGCTCTGAGGGACTTTCCTGCTGTCCCTTTGGGGAGTTCACATGCTGCCTAATCTATTGGGTGTGATGTCCAGCTGGCAAGAAGTAGGGTTGTGTTAACTCTTTGCTGCCTGGTGGCAGCAAAGATCTAGCACCCAAAGATCTATGAACCTGTGACCTCCCCTACAGGTGAGAGGGCTCCTTTGTGGGGAGGGCTCTGTTCTTTCTGGCTTCGCAGGAGAAATGCAGAAATCTCAGGGAGGTGCTGTGGAGTCCTTTTCCCCTGCTCTCCGGAAAACCAGTATGTCTAAGGTCAAACCCTGTGCCTGTTCTATGTTGTGCCAGGCAATGGAGCAAACCTCCTTGGGCACATCTACTTGCAAATGACTCTCCTGAGATCAGGTACCAGGCATCTGATGAGGACACTACAGTTTGGATATTCCTTTTTTTTTTTTTTAAGTTAATTTATTTTGAGAGAGACAGAGACAGGGCAAGTAGGGGAGGGGCACAGAGAGAGGGAGAGAGAGAGAATCCCAAGGCAGGGCTCGAACTCATGAAACTGTGAGATCATGACTTGAGCTGAAACCAAGACTCAGATACTTAACCGACTGAGCCACCCAGGTGCCCCTATAGTTTGTATATTTCATTTTGCAAACACTGATGACATCCAATAAGCATGTCTGCTTAGGGAACATTCATGAACTAGTGTATGGTCAAAGGTTCTTCTCCATATTGGTAGAGCTACATGGGCTAGTTTGCTGTCTGCCATTAGAGTTCTGAGCTGATTTCCATACAATTCTCAAGAAGACAGAGGTCATGATGATGGTGCTAACAATAACTGTAAACTCCACAGTTGCTCCCATGTACTGCCCTATTGGGCTTGTAAGTTTCAGCAGCTCTCCAATGCCTCTCCCTCTTTATACTTACTGTGGGCCAGAGATGGGCTGAGTGACTTGCATGCATTGCAATCCTTCTCTGAACAATCGTGGATGTGGGTACCATTACCATCCTGCCTTAGAAAGAAGGAACCTGGAGCTCAAAGAGGTGAAGAACTTGCCAAAGACCACACAGCCAAAAGTAGCACAGCCAGCCTTCATACCTGGGCCTCTCTGTGCAAAACTGGCACTTGTAACCCACACACCACACTGTTTCTTTGACACATCCCTGTCAGTGGCCCTCTGCCACAACCAGCCAGACCCCACTGCCTGTGCATCCTCTGAACCCAGCCAGCAGCTCTTCCTGCCGGGGCTCCCGTGGGCAGGGCTGGGAGGAAGGGGAAGCCAGCTCTTGGCTCTGTGGAGCCCAGAGGACAGAGCTGGGAGGCGGACTGTCTATTGATTGACTGAAATTGGATTTGTTGACACAAACTGCCAGCATTTCACAGTGAGGGAAGGATTGCCCACCGGCCTCATAACAAGCAGAGATTTCCCTGAGGGCCACCAGAGCCGCTGGTGTGGTTCTTTGTGAGAAGAAAGCAATTAGGAGAATGGGTGAGGTTATTAGGTCTTATTGCTTCCCCCAGCCCTTACCTACCCTGTGTGCAGCTTGGCTCGGGATTTCGGGCTCCCCAGGCTACATGCTGTGCACTCTGCTTCCTCTGCGTAAAGTCAGTCGAGGGAAAACACAGCTCATTGTGTGCTGACTCCAAAGCATATGGAGAACGCACACATGTATTAGGGTCACCAAAAGAAACCAGCTGGTGGAACCAGCTTTAGGCAGACTTGAAAAATAACATCGTTGGATTATAAACACAAATCCATGAACGCACAACGCACATATATCTCTCTCGACCTTGCTTTCTCCATCCCTTTTCACATTATGTCACATTAAAAATGTTCAGGGGCACCTGGGTGGCACAGTCAGTTGGGCGTCTGACTTTGGCTCAGGTGGTGATCTCTCAGTCCGTGAGTTCAAGCCCTCTGTCAGGCTCTGTGCTGATAGCTCAGAGCCTGGAGCCTGCTTCGGATCTTGTGTCTCCATCTCTCTCTGCCCTCCCTGACTTTTACTCTGTCTCTGTCTCTGTCTCTCAAAAATAAATAAACATTAAAAAAAAACTTTTTAAAATGTTCAGACTTCTATAGTTTATAAGACATCGTTAGGTAAGACGGTCAGGTATACACGTCTGCAGATGTGCTAGGAAAGAAAAGGACTGGAGGATGTATTTCCCTGGGGAACTCTGCATTGCATTTGCAACTATTTATTGAGACCTGGAAAATGCACAGGAAAATGGTGAGGAGGTAATAGAATATCAGGAAACCATCACCTTAAAGTTGTACAAATGTTATAGCTACAAGAGCACTTCTACTTACATTGATTAATTTTTTTGTTGTTACAGTAAATTTTATGTAACATAAAATGTACCATCTTAACCATTTTAAGTGGAGGGTTCTGTGGCACTAAGGACCTTCACATTGTTCTGTGACCATCACTGCCATCTGTCCCCGGAAGTTTTCCATCTTCCCTGACTAAAAGTCTGTCCCTATGAAACATTAACTCCAGCTCTACCCTTTAGCCCCTGGCAACCACCCTTCTCATTTCTGCCTCTATAAGCCTGACTGTTTGAGGCACTCATATATGGAATCATAAAATATTCATCTTTTTTGACTGGCTCACTTCACTTGGCATAATAGCCTTAAGGTTCACCCACTTTGTAGCACATTCCAGAATTTCTTTCCATGTTAAGACTGAATAATATTCCATTGTATGAATATACCACATTTTGTTTATCCATTTATCTGTTGATGAACGCTTGGGTTGCTTTACCTTTTGGCTGTGGTGAATAGTGCATCTGTTAACGTGGGGCTTTCACTTTGGGCATATACCCGGAAGTGGAATTGCTGGATCGGATGGTAATTCTCTGTTTAATTTTTTGAAGAACCATCATACCATTTTCCCCAGCAGCTGCACCATCTTACATTCCCACTGGTAGCGCACAGGAGTTCCAATTTTTCCACATCCCCGCCAACATTTGTAATTTCCTGATCTTCTTTTTATAATAGCCATCCCTGTGGACATGAAGTAGTACCTCATTTTCCTAATGAGTGATGTTGAGTATCTTTTCATGTGCTTTTTTTGGTCATTTTTATGTCTTCTTTGGAGGAATGTCTATTCAAGTCCTTTGCCCATTTTTTTAAAGTAGTTTGTTTTTGTTGATGTGTTGCTTTGTTTTAATTCTTGACAATGGCTAGGGCTAGAGTTTGGATGAACCCCATTTTACAGAAGGGAAAATGAGAATCACAGATGTTCAGAAAATTGCCCCAGGTTTCCCATTCAGAGGCTGGAATGGAAACAAGTCTCCTTGGCTCCCAGTTCTGGGCCTTTCTGCTCTGCTATGTTGCCTCCCTCAGGGGGTGACACATGGTCCATGCCTTTCTGGACTTTACATTTCACTTAGGGAAGAGGACATGATGACACAAAAACTATGTAAAAATGAAGGTTACAGATGAGAAGTACTTAGGGTATTTAGAAAAGGAGGCAGAGGACTGGGTCATTTGGGGAAGCCCCAAGTGGCAAGGGGAGGCCAGAATTGAACATTAAAGAATAGTGTGGTAGGCAGAATAATAGTCCCTGAAGATATTCACGCTCTGATACCTGGAGCTGCCATGACAAAAGGTTTTGTGGCAAGGAGGGGATAAGGTTGCAGCTGGAATTAGGATTGCTAATGAGCTGTTTTGAGATGGGGAGATTATCCTAGATTATCCAGGTGGACCAAGGAAATCTCAAGGGAGGAAGCAGAGATGTGAAGACAGTCTCAGAGAGGCCGAGTGATCCAGTTTGAGAAAGACTGCACCAGCCATTGCAGGTTTTCAAAATGCAGGAGGGAGCCTCAAGCCAAAGACTGTGGGCTTCATCAAGAAGCTGGAAAAGGTAGGGAAACAATTCTTCCCTAGAGTCCCCAGAAGAAACAGAGCCCTGCTAACATCTTGATTTTGGCCCACTGTGACCAAATTTTGCCTTCTGCCCTCCAGAAGGCACAGATCATAAATGTGTGTGTTTTGAGCCATCACATTTGAGTTTGTGGCAATTTGTTACAACAGCAATAGGAAACTAATAGAAATAGCTAGAACTTGGTTAACCTGAGAATCTAGATGCAAGGTATGAAGAGGGGATGAGCATAGGTGGGAGAGAAGAAGTCTCCACAGAGCAAAACGTTTGCCTTGGGAAGAGATTGTGGCTGACATGCATAGAGCACTTTCCTTGTTCTGGCCTGGTTTATGCACTCATGCACAGATTTTCAAGAATCCTGTGAGGTTGGTGCTATTATTATCCCCATTCACAGGGGATAATAGGCACTGCAGTGGTACCTGAAGAGGCAGTCAGAAGTAGAACACAGATGAGTGTGGCCGTGATGCTAACGTGGAGGACCCTAAGTGCAGTTGTGGTCCTTCTGTAGCTGACGAGAGGCAGTGCTGGGCTCTGTGCTCTCACATGGAGGGTGGTTTGCTCGGCCTGGCCAGTGCCCTCTGAGCCTGGGCATCTCTGTAGAAGCTAGAGGGTTGTCCTGCAGAGCACAGCCCCTGGCATCTATTATCTGCTTGTTGCCTAGTGGACAGTAATCCAAAGTGAAAGAATCATAACCGTCTCCCCAAACCCCAAAATGGGGCTGGCCTTGTGTCCAGCTTAGCCCACTAATAACTGTAACTGTGACCTCTGGGTCCAAAGCCCTTGCCCTGACCATGACCCTCCATTACTTCTCTGTAGTATGGGGAGAAAATGGAGGACACTCCAGCTGTGAAGGGCCAAGCCCCTGGAAGTGTCAGAACAATAAACTGACCTGCTCTCCCATGTCTGTCAAAGACCAGCCTGGCAGCAAGATACAGGGAGAATTGATGGGGGATTGTACATGAGTGTTCATACGGCATTACTCATAATAGCCAAAAGGTGAAAAGAATCCAAATGTCCATCAGCTGATGAATGGGAATGTCCATACAATGGAATATTATTCAGCCCTAAAAAGGAAGGAGTACATGCTACTTGAGGAACCCTGGAAACATCATGCTAAGTGAAAGAAGCCAGTCACAGAAGACCACATATTATATTATCCCATTCATAGGAAGTGTTCAGAATAGGGAGATCTATAGAGATCTATTGGTGACCTAGGGCTGTGAGGAAGGGGAGTTGGGGGCGATAACTAAAGGGTTTGGGGTTTCTTATACAGGTGATGAAAAGTTTCTAAAATGAGCTGTGGTGATATTTGCATATATCTGTAAATATAGCAAAATCTAGTAAATCATACTGTTTAAAGGGGAAGTTGTATGGTATGTGGATTATATGTTGGTAAAGCTGACATTCTTTAACTTTTTTTAACGTTTGAGAGAGAGAGAGACAGAGAGAGCGCAGGCAGGGGAGGGACAGAAAGAGAGGGAGATACAGAATCTGAAGCAGACTCCAGGCTCCAAGCTGTTATCACAGAACCCGAGGCGGGGCTCAAACTCACAAACCTCAAGGTCATGACCTGAACTGAAGTCATACCCTCAACCAACTGAGTCACCCAGGCGACCCTGTAAAGCTGACATTCTTTAACAAAAAAGAATCCATAGAGGAGTAACTCAAAGTCTGCTGACCACTCTGGACCACACCTAGTTATGACATCCAGGGACAGGAGGATTGGAATTGTCAGTCAAGGCCAAGAGCTGGGGCAGCAGGCTGGCACCAAGCTGTCACAGAAGCAGCAGACAAATGGCAGGCAGTGGGCCTTAGAGCCGCTGTCCTGCTAGGCACCAGTTCAGACCAAACAGGCCTCTGCCATCAGTTTCTTCAGTCAAAAAATATGAGATCAGGGAGCCTGGGTGGCTCAGTCAGTTGAGCATCTGACTCTTGATTTCGGCTCAGGTCATGATCCCAGGGTCGTAGAATTGAGTCCCAAGTTGAGCTCTGTGCTGAGCATGAAGCCTGCTTAAGATTCTCTCTCTCTCTCTCTCTCTCTCTCTCTCTCAAGTAAAAAATTTTTAAAAAGCATGGGATTAGATGTCAGTGTTCCCAACATAAGTTATACTGAAGACCTTTAGAAATCCCTGAGGGGCCCCACCCTAGAGCTCAGGATTAAGGGTGAGGGCAGGGATAGGGGAGGAGAGAGAACTGGTGTCCTGGACACTCTGGCTGAGAAAGAAGGGGAAGAGCCCGTCAGCAGGTGCCCACAGGTGGAGGGCACCAGATCAGGGAGATTCTAAAGCTTCCCTAGCTTGAATCTTGCGTTACTGGTGGCAGGCACAGACACAACACCCAGGCTGCCCCCTCAGAGCCTCTCTCCAGTGGCTTTTGGAGCTGGTGACAAGGTTAGAGCATCCCAGGAGGAAAAGGAATAGTTACCAGCCACACCTGCAGGTGTCAACAGGTAGGAAGTGCCCACCACACAGGAGGTGAGGAGGATCCTGGCTGGTGTGGGAGGGAGAGGAACCAAGACAAGGGATGCAATTTACTTTATGGTATTCATGCAATCTGCAAACACTGACTTAGTGCCAGGCACTGTTGCAGGCCCTGAGAAGAGAGAGGCAAACACGGAGCATGAGCCTGCTGAACCCTGGAGCTTATAGTTTAGAGCTGCACAGTCCAAGTGCGCTGCTGCTCAGTGGCCCTTGAAACGGGCAAGTCTTGATGAGAAGTGCTGGGAGAGTGTATGCACTCGAACTCAAAACAGAGACCAAAAAGTGCAAAAGATCCCATTAATCCTTTTTTTTTTTTGTATTGGTTATATGTTGAAATGATAATATACTGGACATTTTGGGCAAAATAAAATATGTGATGAGAATTAATTTCACTTTCTTCTTTTTTAACTTTTAATGTGTGGCTATCATAAGATGTAAAATTACATACATGGCTCATGTTGTATTTCTTTTATTTCTTTCAAAGTTTATTTCTTTATTTTTGAGAGAGAGAGGAATAGTGGGAAATGGCAGAGAGACAGGGAGACACAGAATCTGAAGCAGGCTTCAGGCTCTGAGCTGTCAGCACAGAGCCCGACATGGGGCTCGAACCCATAAAATGTGAGATCATGACCTGAGCTGAAGTCAGATGATCAACTGACTCAGCCACCCGGGCACCCCTCACGTTGTATTTCTATTGAATGGCACTGTTCCAGGGAGAGACGGGGACAGTCAGTAAATAAGCAAATAAATAGATACTGCCATATCAGGTAAGGATAAACACTGTGGAGGGAAGGGCTAAGGGAAAGTGCTATATTCGCTAGGGTGGCCTCTAGGAGATGGTGTCTGAGCTTCTGCTCGGAAGGCAGGGGCTAGGGCGGAGGAGTGTCAGGGCAGTATGACTGGAGTTAGGCGAGCTTGGAGAGAGGTCTTTTGAGGGCCAGATCCCTGGTGTGCTGTGGTGTACATGAACCCACAGGCCTTTGTGACTGATGTGGGGCCTAGGAAATGAGTGAGAGAGTGGGAACAGATTCGCCAGGACGTGCTGAGCCTGGGAGACTGGATGGATGTTAGAGACAGTGGGTGTGCCCAGTTTGGGATGGAGAGGGGACCTGTGATAAGTTTAGGATTCACATCTCTCCTGCTGAGTCTCAGGGGCTGCCACAAAATTTAGGGTTGCATCGTTCACATTTGGAGGTAAAGTTCTGGAGCTTAGAAGCAAGGTAGGCAGGGGTGGGGAGTGGGGAGCCTGGGTGGCTCAGTCAGTTAAGTGTCCAACTCTTGTTCTCAGCTCAGGTCATGATCTCATGGGTTCATGGGTTCGATCCCTGCATCAGACTCTGCACACTGTCAGTGCAGAGCCTACTTGGGATTCTCCCTCTCCCTCTCTCTCTGCCCCTTCCCCTGCTTGTGTTCTCTCTCTCAAAATAAATAAATAAACTTGAATAATTTAAAAAAGAGAGGCAAGGTTGGGGCAGGAAGAGTACATTGAGAAGACATCTGGGAGGTCACCAAGGGCCTGAGGATATTGAGTGGGATGATCATTGGTCAGTTCTGGTTTGAGTCCTGGCTCTGCCGGTCCTTACGATCCTGTGCTTCTTCCCCAGTGTCATGGATGTAGACAGCCACAGAGGCTTTCCCTACCCTTCCTGATCCCTCTCCCAGCTAGACCAGTGCAGTACAGAGGAACTGCTCTGTCAGCTGCTAGCCTAGACCTGAGGGGAAGGGCAACATCTGCCTCACCTCTTGGACCCCTGAGCCCTGCCTAAGAGGTTCACCCATCCTGAGGCCACCATGATATGAGGAAGACTACCCTTGGAGGCTGGATGGAGAGTCTGAGAGGGATGTCTGAACAGCCTTCAGCCATTCAAGATACTCCAGCTGAGGCCCCAGGCATCACAAGGCAGAGATAAGCTCTCCTTGCTCTGCCCTGTCCAAATTTCTGACCCACAGACAGGTGAGCTAGAAGAATAATATGTGGTTATTTTAAGCTGCTACTAAGTTTTGTAGTGGTTTTCTATTTAGCCATAGATAAGCAGAACAACTTATTTGGTTGTTGGGAGGATTATTATGAAACACTAAGCATCATTTCTGGCACTAGATAGGTACTAAATCAATATTCCTTTTCTTTCTCGTAAAGTCAAACTCTGTCTTGTCTTAGTTCAGCCTTGTGGAATGACACGGACCGGAATAAGCTGAAGTCCTATTTCATTTCATATGTATTCCCTTAAATGTCATTTCATATGTATTCCCTTAAATGTATAGCAATGGATCACATGAAGTCACAGGCAACATATCCTATGCTAGATTGCACATCTAATTACACTGGTTTCCAGTCACATTATCCTGGTCACTTTGCCTAGAGTTTGTTTTACTGTAAAATTCCCATTTGGATATGTTGCCCCCAAAGGACCACTACAGGTGTGGTAAGTACAGCACTGGGCATGATGAACACATCCCTTCTCTCTAACTGGACACATCACACCACTGACTGGGCTGGCTAATTGGAGCAACACTGCAGACTTAGAGACTATGATTCTGTATTTACCATTGCTCTTAGTTTCATGATAACATACATTTGGTTGATTACACTATCCCTCTTTTATCCAAATCATTTATAAAAATGTTGGACAAGACTAGAATGAGGGTAGAGCCAATAGAGATCTCATGATATCCTGACATTTGTTCATTAATCCTCTCTATTGGGTATGTTTGTTCAATCAGTTATGTGTGAATCACCAAACACTCTGTCATCCAGCCCACATTTACCCCCATCTGTCTATGGGAATAGTCCATCTAACTCTTTTGCATATATTATCTACTTGTGTTCTGTATGATAGCTGGTGTCATTTGCCTAGCCAGGTGGACAAGGGCCACCTCTTTCTCTTGTTGAACCCTATGCCGAGGAGTACTCAGTAAGCTCTTGGGTGACAGGATATTTCAGCCATCAATCAATGGCTGCTCAATCAATATGTCTGTTTTCTTATCAATTGATATGCCTGTTCTGACCCCATAACATATATTTGTTCATACTTATTTAATATATAGGGTGTATAAAAAACTCAATTTGATTTAAATTCTTTTTTAAAGCAAATCAACGATATTTAACCCAGGCTAAATCCTTAAGAGGGGGATTATAGAGAATCATATAAAGCAGGGAAGACCAGGTCTGCTTTGTGTCTCTCTAGGAGAACTGCTCTCTCTCTCCCTAAAGACAGGAGATAAGATATGGTTCCAAAAAGTAGTCTGCTTGCTGAAGATGGGCTGGAGCCCAGGAGAGACTGGCCATGTTGAGAAGCAAGACACAATCAGACTGAGCGGACCTGAGGAGTTCACAGGAACTTAGTGGGTAGCAAACTTTTGTTAATCTGCTGTTTAGCCACTGACAGCAGAGACAGGAAAGCAGATTTAGCAAGGCCAAATTAAGAAGAGACTGACCATTTTTTGTGGTGATACACCTTTGTTTATTTTGCTCTATTTTTTTAAATTTTGTTTTTTTAATGTGTATTTCTTTTGACAGAGAGAGAGAGAGAGAGAGAGAGAGAGAGAGAGGAGAGTATGAGCAAGGGTGGAGGCAGAAAGAGAGGGAGACAGAGAACCCCAAGCTGGTTCCACACTGTCAGCGCAGAGCCGACGCTGGGCTTGAACTCATGAACTGTAAGATCACGACCTGAATTTTGCTCTATTTTAAAAAAATGTTTATTTATTTTTGAAAGAGAAAGTGTGAGCAAGTCGGGGAGGAATGGGGGTGGGATAGAAGATCTGAAGAAGGCTCCATGCTAAGAGCAGAGAGCCTGATGCAGGGCTTGAACCCATGAACCCGCAAGATCATGACCTGAGCCACCCAGGCACCCCTACCAATTTTGTTTTTTATACTGCATTCTTTATACCCTTTTTTCTTGTCTTATCACACAGTGTAGAACCTTTAGTAAAATGTTCGCTGGGGCTGGCAATAGCAAGCCTCCTTATCTGATTTGATTTTAAATAAAATATTTTTAATATTTCACCATTTAACATGATGGAGGCAAATGTATTTTACAGTGTTTTAAAAATCATTCTAGAAGATTTTCTATTTCCAGTTTGCTAAGAGTATTTTTAAAAATCATGAACAATTCATTTAATTTCTAACTTAGAGCTGTTTTAAAAGGTTCAAAAAATTTTTTTGGATTATTTCCCTTTTCTCCTTAAAGCCTGGAATATTGTTTTCAAAATTAGCTGCCAAGATAATATCCACACTTATTCATTCACCCATTAAAACTTCATTAAATGCCTGCAAACTGTGAGGTACAGAGAGAACACAAAAGTCTACTAAGATAAAAAATACATTGGCAATTAATAGAAATTTTCCATCAGCACTTCCTGATTCCTTCAGAGTTTGGCATCACTCTTCAGAACCAAGGAACCAGGGGAGAAGGAGCCACCCAAAGAAATGATATTCTAAAGTGACCATGAGATAATGGAAGGGAGAAAGGTTTACTGGCCCATGGAGAGTTCTCTCGCAAACACCAAGGAATAATGCACCCTGGGAATCAAGTAGAACTTATTCGTAAAGTCATGGGCAGTTGGAGCTAGAAGAAACCCCAGGACCATTTGCTTGAATTGAATGGTATCCTTTAAGACAACTCTCTAGTCACTGTTTGGATACTTCCAGTCAAGAGTGGAAAGTTCTACAGGACACCCTGACCATTATTTGTCTGCTATAATTGTTAAAATACTTTTTCTAACATTGAAAGGAAATTTTCTTCCTGGTGTTCTTTTCCAATGATCTCACTATGCCCTGTGCATTCACCAGAAAATTTCTCCTGCCTCTCTCTATGGCGGCTCTCTACATCATAGAAAGCATGTACGGTGTTTCCTCGAGATTTCTCCAGTCGAGACTCAACACCTCCCGTTCCTTCAACAACTCCTGATGAGAATTTTTTTCCTTACTGCTCCCCATTCTCCCTCTGAATGCACTGCATTTGTCACCATATCCCCCCAAACTTAGTGTCAAAGTCACATCAAATTCTCAAGTGAGCCAATCAGTGGGTCAGTGTCAGGGGAAGCTGACATCTTCCTGTTCTCCTCAGTTCTACCTATTCCCCTTACTTTTCCTATTTCCATTCTCTGAATCAATCCTTACTTTTCCCTTTCAAAATCTAGGCACCTTGGAGAGACACATAAGTGTCATTATGCATAAAAATGGCCCAGAAGAACATCCATCCATTTTTCTAGAGGGAGAATGTGCTAGAAAAGGTAACTATCCCAATGCTCAGGAGAACAGTTCTTTATTGTGCTAAGATATTAAGGAATTTCTCCCCATAGTCCCAGGCAAGCAGCATAGCACATAACAGACTAACTCTTTACAATAAATAAAATAACGAATTTCTGTTTGCTGTAGCATTTGCCATTGCTTGTAAAAGGCAAATGTCAAAGATGTATAATGTCAAAATATGGTACCAGCATGGCTGTGGAGTCTTGGCTGAATCTCCCACTTTCTCCAGTCCTTTTTCTTCTCCAATTCACTTTGTTTTCTCTCCAGATGAAAAACAGATGTGGCAGTAATAATCATTTGCAAATGGACCTCTCAGGGAGAGATACACATGTTGGACTTTCTACACTGTGACTTGCTATGCAAATGCATGGCATTATTGTCACAGTGCATGTGGTTTTGGTGGACAGCAAGAGAACATAGTCAAAATAACAAAATCTCCAAATGATTTGTCCAGTATTTTTAGACAGAGAATGCTCTAGAAGCCATTACGATTCTCAGAACAATCTGATGAATGTTATCTTACTTCTCACTGGTTTTCATCAAGTGTGGTCACCTTATGGCCTGCCTGGAGCATTTATTTAATTTCCTATTTGGAAATGAACATCATTTTCATCAATTATTCCATTAGTTGCTCATCCCCCCAACTTATGACCTTTTCTCTTATTAGATGAGAACAAGTTGACAGTACAGGCAACAGACATTTCCCCCAAACCCAGGCTCTTCCCTGAGGTCCCAGCTCCTGCTTTGATCTCTGGTCCCTGCTGCCTCCTCCTATGGGCTTCTAGGCCTCAGCCCACTTTAGCTTCTGACTGCACAAGAAGAATAAATGGTACATATGCAGCTAGAGAAGACAATAATTTCTAATGTGGACCCATCCAAAAGGGCCTTAAAAGGAACATCTTAGGCTTTAGAGGGTCATAAATAATGAAGATAATTTTCCCATGTTTTATGCAAGTATAATTTTTTGTTGGTAAACAGTGAGATGATATATATGTATATTTCCTATCCCAAACTGTATGCAATTAGCATTTGGAAGATTGTAATTATAGCTTGGTTGGGCTTTTTGTAGGTGCTAAAATTGATTTCTTGGCTGAATTATTTTGCAATAGACTTAAACCACTAATTGTACACCTAAACGAAATTGAGTGTGAACAAATCGAATAACTTTAATTTTACCTTGGATAATAATTTATTGATGCAAATAAAACTCCTTAATTAAATCTGGCATAGCCAGGTCTGTAGAGGCCCACATAAAGGCATTCTGTCACCCAGCTTTAATGATTATTTTAATTTTAGAATAATGCTCTGCTATTCTTAGAATTGGGCATCCATTAAGGACCATGGCAGTAGCGCATTGTTTGAGTTCACTATCTCTTTGAATCCCAGAAGGATTTAGGATAGATCTTTTGGGGAGGAGTGCTACTCATTTTTACATTATAATTAAATATATCCAAAATTGAAACTTTCATTACTATTTCTGAATATAGCCTCCTGATTCAGAAGCTTCCAAAGTCTCTCAAAACAGGAGGAGATGGGTGAAATGTGGAGACACACTTTCATCCAGATCAATACAAGTTAGATATTTGATCAAAGAGAAACCATTTATATAATTGTATTGTTTCCTCAGGCTGCCATAACAAGCACCACAAACCAAGTGGCTTTGAAACAAGAGAACTGTATTATCTCACAGTTCTTGATGCCAAAAGTCCAAATTCAAGATGTCAGTAGATCCATGCTCTTCCTGAAAACTGTAGGGGAATCCTTGCTTGCTTCCTTCAGCTTCCGGCGCTTTGTTGGCAACCTTTGGCCTTCTGTGGAGTGCAACTGAGTAATGTCAGCCTCTGCCTTTGTCATCACATGGGGTTTTCCTGTGTGTGTCCCCACATGGCTGTGTTACAGCAACACCAGCCCTGGTGTAGGAACAGGGCCCATTCTACTCCACCGTGACCTCATCTTACTTAATTACATCTGCAGTAACCGTCTTGTCAAGCAAAAATACATTCTGAGGTACTGGAGGTTAAGACTTCAACCTATTTGGTGGTGGGGGGGGTACAGTTCAACTCATAACAATAAGAAATAATTATTGTAGCACACTTCCAGATGTCTACTCAAGGAGGCAAGCATGAATGCAATGAATAACTCACTGCAAACAAGAATAGCTTTGTACATTTTCAGCATCCTTTAATTCCAATTAATCACAGGTCCCATCCAACATAAAAACTATTAACTATCATGAGGTATATAAAAGGGTATCATTAAATGACGGCAACCTCTTACTGTTTCCATAGATTGGGACAAGAAGGATGAGGATTTAGCTGTAGTGGGAAAGCGTTAAGGCAGGACATTTGTGTCAAAATGGCATGGCACTGCAATTCCCTAGTAGGGAATTCGGCACCAGTCTCCTTCTCTAGGATGTTTTGGCAGAGCAGAACATTCCTATTTGCTAGAGATGGATTGAGTTGAAGAAATTCCTAGAAGAAAGGGGATGGGTTGGTCCAGGTTTTCTCGTCCTCCTTCCCTCCCCTCCCCCTCACGCTCCCCTACTTCTCTTCCTCCTCCTCCTCCTCCTTCTTCTTCCTCCCACTTTGGAAATATCTACTAGAGCCAAGCATGTGCATAACCTACTATCAAGCAATCCCAATTCTAGACAAATTGTCATGTGTGCACAATGGGACATAATAGCGAAAATCTGAAAACCACTAAAGTGCCTATCAGGAGGGAAATGGGTTAATAAATGAAAGGAATACTATGTAATGGTTTACATGAGTAAGTGTATGATTCAACCTGGACAAACGTCAAAGATGCAATATTGAATGAAAGCAGCAGGTAGAAGAGTGTTATGATGGTATGTGTTGTTTGAGTTCTTCCTGTGCATGTTTAAAATACGTGGCATATGTTGTTTATGGATACGTGTGTGGTGTGGTGTAGAACTATAAAGACCTAGATCCTCACCAGATTCACCACTGGGGTTGCCTCTTGGGAATAATCATGGGCAATAGGACCCAATGCCAATATGACAAAATGGTAACGTTTTTCATTTTGAATGGTGGACACATGAGTATCTGTTATTTTATTTATCCTTTTGTACTTCTCTAGAAATACAAGCAGAAGAGAGAAACATGTTTCCTGCTGGACAAGGCTTGTATTTAGCCACCCTCATAGCCTGGACCAACTGAGGCAAGGGTGGCAGGAACTTGGAGGGTCAAAGGCCCAGCAGCTATTGCCTGGCTTTGAGTGGCTAACTCTCAGTTTCAGCTGTAAAATAGTGACCAAGGTAGTTCTGGATGTTGGGGAAACTGCCCTCCCAGTCCTGCCTCATTTCTCTGGCTCATTGCTGCAGCTCTCCTGACTTTGCTCACCTTTTCTTCTTGCTTGGAACTGTCTTTCCATTTTTGGCCAAAAGCCCAGAGCAGATTCATCTTTTAAAATATTTTAAAAATAGATTTATACTCTTATCACCCATTTACTCCTAACCACTTCCTTTCACCTTTGGTAAACAACAATCTGTTGTCTGTTTCCATGAGCTTTTTTCTTTCTTTTTTAGACTCCACATATAAGAGAGATCATATGATTTGTCTTTCTCTGTCAAATTTATTTCGCTTAGCATAATGCCTTCGAAGTTCATCCATGTTGTCACAAATGGCAAAATTTCATTGTTTTTTTTAATGACTGACTAATGTTCCACTCTCTATATGTACCAAAATTTCTTTGTCCATTCATCCCTTAATAGACAGTTAGGTTGTTTCCA
This sequence comes from Cryptoprocta ferox, assembly GCA_028646485.1. Taxonomy (NCBI): domain Eukaryota; kingdom Metazoa; phylum Chordata; class Mammalia; order Carnivora; family Eupleridae; genus Cryptoprocta; species Cryptoprocta ferox. The sequence goes on from CM053577.1 coordinate 121,136,008, forward strand.
TGTCCTGGCAGTTGTAAATAATGCTGCAATGAATACGGGGATGCAGATATCTTTTTGAGTTAGTATTTTTGTTGTCTTTGGATAAATATCCAGGAGGCACCTGGGTGGCTCAGTTGCTTAAGCATCTGACTCTTGATCTCAGCTTAGGTCTCGATCTCAGAGTCATGCTTAGGCTTCATGATGGGCATGAAGCTTACTTAAAAACAAACAAACAAGCAAACAAGCAAAGAAACACCCTCCCTAATCACCTGGATAAATATCCAGAAGTGGAATTCCTGGATCATATGGTAGTTCTCTTTTAACTGTTTTTCAATGAGCATTGATGGTTTCTTCTGATGTAAAAAAGTTTTTAGTAGATGTAGTCTCACAAAATGAAAAGAAAACCTACCAAATGGGAAAAAAAATACTTGCAAAGCATATCTGATAAGACATTAATATCCAAAATATATAAAAAACTCATACAAATTAATAACAAAAAAATCCAAACAATCTGATTTTAAAAAATGAGCAGATCAGAATATACGTTTTCCCAAAGACCAACAGGTGACCAACAGTTACATATAGTCTACATCATTAATGTAGACTACAGAGGTAGACTACAGATAGTCTACATCATTAATCATCAGTGTAATGCAAATCAAAACCACAATGAGATGTCACCTTGCACCTGTTAAATTGGCTACTATCAAAAAGAAGTGAGAACAGGTGTTGGTGAGGATTTGGGGAAGGGGAACCCTGTGCACTGTTTGGAGAAATGTACATTGGTGCAGTCACTGTGGAAAACAGTATGGAGATTCCTCAAAAAATTAAAAATCAAACTACCATAGGATTCAGCAATTCCACTGCTTGCTATTTATCCAAAGAAAATGAAAATACTAACTTTGAAATTTATCTGCAGCCCCATGTTCACTGCAGCATTATTTACAATAGTCAAGACATTAAAACAACTGAAGTGTCCATTGATGGATAAAAGGGTAAAGAAATTGTGGTATATATATACACAATGGAATATTACACAACCAAAGAAATCTTGCCATTACCAACAATACAGAGAGACCTCGAGGCTGTCATGCTGAGATAAGTTAGTCAGAGAAAGACAAATACCATGTGATCTCACTCATATGTGGCATCTAAGGGAAAAAAAGAAAAACCACCAACCAAGCTCATAGACACAGAGAATAGAATGGTAGCTGCCAGAGGTGAGGACTGGGAGGGCATGGTGAAATGGGTAAAAGGGGGTTAAAAGTTACAGACTTCCAGTTATAAAATAGACAAGCCCTAAGGAATGTAATGTACAACACGGGGACTATAGTTAGTAATTCTGTATTGCATACTTAAAAGTTGTTCACAGAGTAAGTCTTGAAAGTTCTCCTCTCAAGAAAAAACCATTTTGTAACTATCTTTGGTGCTGGATGTTAACCAGACTTATTGTGATCATTCTGCAATATATACAAGTATCAAACCATTTATGTTGTACACCTGAAACTAATATCATGTTACATGTCAATTATACCTCAATTTAAAAGAGACAAAACCTGGGCCAGATCTTAGATTTTTGTCTCTAAGCCACTAGTGTTTACAAGCTGTAATGAAATGTACATGTATATATCTGTAAATTTGTGCATTCTCAATGGATCTGTTTCCAAATTCCACGTTAAACAGTCTTGTTCAGTCTAGCATAATTATATGAGCTTTGACACTAGACAGAACTGTTTGCATCCTCTCTCTGCTGTTAACCACTTTTGCAACCCTGAACAAACTGCTGAACCTTTTTATCTCTCCGTTTTCTTGTCTGTCGAATGAAAATAATAATACCTATCATGTACGATTAAATGACATAACATGTGTAAATCGGTGGATACCCTCATGCATTCAGAAATTATTGAGTCCCTACTGTGTTCTAGATGCTTTCCTAGGCACTGGAGGATAATTCATTCATTCTTCACCTAAATATTTACTGAGTACTCACATTGTACTAGTAACTGGGGGAACCACACTATATGAAACAGTCATGGAGATTGCATTGCAGGGGAGGGAGACAGACATTGAACAAGATTCAGTAAATTAACATTTATTTAGTAAGTTTGGTTGTGACAGGTGCTTTGGGAAAATCCCAGAGGAGGGAAGAGGGTAGAGACATGAGTGGGGACAGGAGGCAGGAGGGATATTGCAACCTTCCCACCACGGGGTTCTTGACATTGATGTCTGCCCTCAAAGAGCACACAACAGAGGGCTCTTCTTTAGTCCACGGCGGGCACAACTTGGCACTCTGTGGGTTGTATGTGTTGCGGTTGCTGCTGATGCTTTTGCTATTGAAGGAAAAACATCTGAACTCAATGACGTGTGAACCCGTGTCACACATGTCTGATCACTGATCACTAACTCAGTTTACCAGCTGACTCCTCGTTGGTTCATGACCCCTTTTGGAGTTTCCCTGGGTGAAATCTGAAAATGGCCCCCATACTTGGAGGTCAGGGAGAGACTAAAGGCCACTCCAGGTTGGAGGTGGCTGTTTTATTGAGCAAAGGGAATTTACATATGAGGTTTATTTTGCTCAGCAGCAGGATGAGTGGATCCCACACCTGCCCACCACATCTTAAAGCCTTAATTGGGTTCAGTCACATATGTCATGCAGGTGCTCTCAACACCATATCATTATCACAAAACTATGTCTTTGGAGCAGCCTCTGGGAGCAGGAAAAGCAAGAAGAACCCATATTTCAAGGACAGGGGAAGGGAAAGGGTGGAGGAGCCTCCCATCACCTGGGTCCAACTCACAGGTCTGCTGGTGGTCATCTCTTCTCCATGACCTTCCCCAGTCGTCCAAGACACAGGCACCTATACAGACCCCCCTTCTCCAGATCTTCCAGTAATGCACCAGCATTTTATCTGTACAGTGAAGGCAGTGACAAAGTCTGGATATGTACAGAACGGCAGAGAATTGCCTTCATGCCTGCTCCCAAACCTGCACAATTTGAGAACTTGGGTTGATCCAGACCGAGAGTGTATAAAATGCTCATTTTATGACTGTCATAGGAGTATAGACTTTCTAGAAAAGGAAAGAAATCCATTATCTCTCTTAATGGATGTTATAGGTAGTTTCTACTAAATATTGAATAAAACAAACTTAGAACAATCCCCTGTGCTGAGTTTATGATGCAGTCTATGGCTCCCATAAGGGAATAAATGATAATGGAGAGAGAAATATTTACCCAAACCAAAAGTGAGAGTCATTTACTTAGTCATTAACTGTGAGACTGGCACAATGCTAAAATTATTGTGCTAAAAGAATTCATTTCTTAAACACATAAATATCATGAAGCACATAATTTAAAAGTTTCCATCTTAACTGTTCATTTAAAAGAAGAAAAAGGATTAGTTAAATAATCCTAACTCAAATAGAGGTTCCTTTTAGGGAGATGAAAGACTTTCCATGGACAAAGTGACTGTGTGGACAACTGCCAGAAATAATAGGGCCTTGTGTGAAGAGGATATTTAAGCATTGTTATGGGGCTTTCTCTGAGGAAGATGTCACTTACTGAATAACAAACCCTCTACTTAATCTGGGATGTCCTCCTTTGTTCTCCGTGCCTTCCCTCATCCTTCCCTCCTCTTTCTTTGGGACTGGGGTCAGTTTCTACGACCTCCAGTTCCCAAATGCTCCAGCACACTGCTTTATCTTCTCTCCACCCATCTGTAAGGCTGATGGTCTGAGCCACGCCATGTTTTCCCCCATTTTCCACACATGCACGTCTTGCTGTCCTCAGAAAGCAAGAGACAGAGCCTCAACAGCAAGGCAGTCATGCTTCCAATAGGTGTCCCCAGTCATTCTTGATACCATTCTGGGCACTTTTTTTATGTTGAATAACTTGGTATGAATCAAAAACCCACACATTACTGTACTCTATTTTGCCACAAACTTTCCCAAGCATCTGCTGACTCAGTTCACAAGGCACAGACCGCCCTGCCCTTCTACCCGAGACTGCTTCTGGGAAAGAATACAAGGATTTCTAAATATTTGCTGTAATCTCTGTTTGGAATTATATAATGTCTTAAGTAGCTGTAATTACCATCAGGAAAGCAGAGGAAGCCCTGAAGTTATCTGACAGAGGGTCCTATATTGACTGACCCACATTTAGGAGGATGGAGAGGAGGGTCAGGTTAAAATGACTTACTCTAGTTTTCTTAGTTAAAAAGCAATGTGTTTTCAGGTTGGGAAAGTAGAAACTAAAAATGGGCAAAAGAAGAAAATAAAAACTACCAGTAATCCTTCTCCTGAGGTAACCACTTCTCACAGTTCAGTTGATATCTTTCAAGCCTTTTTGTATTCATATATATATATATATATATGAAAAGAAAATACATACATACATATATATGTATGTATATGTATATATATGTATGTATGTATGTATTTTCTTTTCCAATAATAAAGTAATTTTAACCACATTGTTTTATAACCTGATTCAATTAGAAATATATTCTGAATATTTTCTGTCATTGCATTTCCTTCTGCATAGGATTCAGAATGACTGTTCTTCTTGGCTTCTGCCTTTTAGTCACATTCAGTGTCCAATATGGTGGCAAATTCTGTTGGCTCTGCCTTCACAGCAGATCCAGAATTTTGCTCTTGCTCCAACCCTGGTGCAAGGCACCCTTGGAATAGTGCAACATCTTCCTAACAGATTTCCCCCTTTTGACTTGTTCCCTTATGCTTGTCTTAAACACAATAGCCAGAGTGATTATTTGAAAACCCAAGTCAGATCATGTTGCTCCTCTGCCCAAACCCTCTATAGGCTCCTCCCTCCACAAATTAAACTTCAAAGTTCTTGCCATGATCAGTAAGGTCCTTTACCATCTTCCTCACCTTATTTACTTCTTTCCCTCTTGCTCACTGCACTTCAGCCACAGTGACTTCCTTCCTGTTTCTCGAATATGCTTCAGCCTTTAGGCCATGCATTTTCTGTTCTTTCTGTCTAGAACACTCTAGAACATTCTCTACCTCCATATCTGCACAACTTGTTCCCTTGCCTCCTCCAACTTTACTCAGATATCATCTTCTCAATGAGACCTTCCCCAACTAGCCTATTTAGTATTTTCTAACTCCTACCCAAACCCTTCCTCTATACACTCTCCATCTTCCTGCTCTGCAGATTTTTCTCCACAGTCAATATCACTCTCTGACATGCCAAGTATTGTACTTCTATAAAATATGTTATGTTTGTTACCTTTATCCACCCTCCCCAGCCCAGCATGCAGGCTCCGCAAGGCCAGGCTTTCTGTCTGTGCCGTTCACTGCATTTCTCACCTATGGAACCATGACTTGTGCAGAGTAGACACTTGTTAAATGTTTGCCGAATGAAGACATAGCATGTCACCTGTGGATAGATCATGGTATGTTTAAGCAGCCTCTATTTTGGGGCATTAGCTCATAGCAATTTCCTCTCCTATTATAGATAATGCTGTGATCCATAAAACTAAGCTTTTTTGCTCATATACTATTTTTTTAGAACAAATTCTCAGAATTAGGTATACATTTTTTTACAGCTTTCAATACATGGTGCCAATGTATTTCCCAAAATGCCTACATCAAAGAACGCTCATACCCACAGCAGTCCAAATCTGTGACCATTTGCCCACACCCATGTCAACTCTGGGTGATACCAGGAATCTCCATGTGTGTGTCTTCCACGATCCAATCAACAGCTTCTCAGGAAATATAATAAGGGGTTTAAGTACTTTGATGCCGGGGTGAATGGAACTCATTGAACCAAAATCTTCCGAAGGCTAGAACTCTAGAGAATAAGTGAGATGGTAAAAGAAGAGGAGCATTGGCAGGAAGAGGGATGGTCTTGGGGTGACCACATAAGGATGTAGCAGTGTCATCTGACCCTGCTGTTGTCAGGCAACACTGAGACCATGAGAGTCATGCAGATGCTTGTCTGCATGGTTTTTCTTCTTCTTTTTTAAAAAATATTTATTTATTTATTTATTTTTGAGAAAGAGAGAGAGAGAGAGAGAGAGAGAGAGAGAGAGAGAGAGAGAACAAGTGGAGGAGGGACATAGAGAGAAGGAGACACAGAATTCAAAGCAGGTTCCAGGCTCTGAGCTGTCAGCACAGAGCTTGACTCAGGGCTCAAATTCCCAGACTGCGAGATCATGACCTGAGCCAAAGTCAGGTGCTTAACTGAGTGAGCCACCAAGGTGCCCCTGCATGGTTTTTCTTTTTTAACCGATACTTGTAGAACACCTATTCTGTACAAAGCTCTGTGCCCACCCAGTGCTGTTTGGACACCAAATGCATGCTGGTCCCTGCCCCAGAGACAGCAGCAATCCAGTAGGGGAAAGAAGACACACTTAAATAACTCTAGAGTTATTCATCTGGCACCGCTCATCCCACACCTGGCTGGTACATTTGTAACAATGAATGAACCCACACTGACACATCATTATCACCCAGAGTCCATAGTTTACATTAGGGTTGTGTGAACCCTACAGGTTTGGCAAACATAAATGACATGAATTCACTGTCATAATGATGACGTTTGGGGTGATAGGGATTCATGGGGTCTGGAGCAGACAGCCAAGAAAGAATTCTTGAAGATGTCCTTTGGCACAAAAAGGTGATTTTATCAAAGCATGGGAACAGGACTCATGGGCAGAAAGAACTGCATTGGAAGTGTATGTGGGGGAGTGGTGTTATGGAGTAGGGGGAGAGGGAGTTTCCAAAGAGATTTTCACATGCTAAAGAGTTACTGGAGGACTAGCTATTGTCAAGCTAAGTTGTTTTCCCCCCTAACAAAGCATTAATATTAAGACAGTAGTCAGTAGGACTTTAGGCTATGATGGGATTGCCTTTTCTGGTAACCTGGTGGAGACTCTTATCAGTTTAACCATTTGTTTTTTTGTCCTTTCCTGTTTTGGGGTAGCCTGCAGTATCCAAGGAATATCATACATGTCTGTGTTGGGGGGGAGTGCTGTTAGCCTGCACTTTGCCCTCAGTTTTCCCCATACTCCCTCATCAATAGTATCATGCAGAATGATTTTACTGCCTCCCAAATCTTCTGTGCTCCATCTATTCATCCCTCTCTTCCTCTTAACCCTTCTTAACCTCTGATCTTTTTATTGTCTCCATAATCTTGCCTGGAAAGGATGTCATAGAGTTGGAATCATACAGTATGTAGATATTTCAGATTGGTTTCTTTCACTTAGTAATATGCATTGAAGTTTCCTCCATGTGTTTTCATGACTTGGTAGCTCATTTCTTTTTAGTACTGAATAATATTATGCTGTCTGGATGCAACAGAATTTTTTACTTAAGGACATCTTGGTTGCTTCCAAGTTTTGGCAATTATGAATAATGTTGTTATAAACATTCTTGTTCAGGTTTTTGTGTGAACATAAAATTTCAATTCCTTTGGGTACATATCAAGGAGCTCAATTGCTGGATTGTATGGTAAGAGTATGTTTAGTCTTGTAAGAAACCACCCAACTGTCTTTCAAAGTGGCTGCACCATTCTGCATTCTCACTAGCAATGAGTGAAAGTTCCTATTACTTTCAGCCAGTTTTCAAAACTGTCATGACGTTTTGTCGTGAAGTCCTTGGCAAAGAACATGAAGTCCTTCACAAAGTTTTGTCATGAAGTCCTTCACAAAGGACGTGAAGCTTGGGTAAATGAGATTCATGAATGAACAAGAGAGGAGAAGAGATTCTGGGTCTGGAATCATGTTCTGGGAAGCTATGCAGTCTGAAAAGGACTTAGGCAAGAGGAATGATAAACAGATAATCCACTAACTACTCCCATGGGGATATAATCATTTTTCCCTTGAAACTTGGATGCTTAGAACTCTCTGTCCTCAGCAAACTTCCCAGGCAAAGCTACTGGAGATATCTCCTTTGGGACCAGTGTAGAAGGATTTTGGTCTCACCCAGAGAGATCTGACTTTTATCCCTGGCTCCCGGAAGGTAACCATTAAACCCTTGGAACTCCCTGAGTGATAGGACAGTCTTTGCTATTCAAAGTGAGCCCTTTGGGCCACAGAAAGCTTATGCTAATGGGTGACTCAGGATGGGCACCTCAGGTTTTGTGATAACAGCCCAAATTCCTTAAAAAGGGAGCTGGAATTGAGTTCAGACCAATGAGCAATCAATTAAAAAGTCATGCCTATGTAATAAAGCCCCAGTAACATCTCTGGACACCAAACATGGGTGAGTTTCCCTGGTTGGCAATATTCCTTGTGTATTGTCACACACTGATGCTGAGAGGGTGTCACCTTCTGAGGACAATGGAAATCTTGTGTTTTGAAACCCCTGGACTCTGTCCCCTATGTGTCTTCCTTTGGCTGGTTCTAATCCTTTCGCTGTAATAAACTGTAGCCATGAGTATAACAGCCTTCAGTGAGTTCTGTGAGTCCTTCCAGTGAACAGTTGAAACTGGAGGTAGTTTCAGAAATCCCTGAATTTACAGGTGATGTCAGAAGCAAGAGTGGCCTTGGGAACTGTTCCCTCAGACTCTGCAGCTTGACTGGCTCCTGGTAAGGCCCCCCCTCTGCCTCTGTGCCTTCTCTAGACAACAAACAACCTTGAATTGTTCTTTATTTCTATTGTTCCACTAGAATCCCAAGAAATGACCACAGGCTGTTGTTGTTTATTGCAGATTTCAGAAATGGGTCTTAGAGGAAATAACAAAGTTCTTATCTTTAGCTGTACCCCTAACAGTCCATATATCATCATATATTGGGAGAGAGAAAGAGAGAGAATCTGGCAATGTGTGACCTGCATTCTGTGTGGTGTGGAAACGACAGTTCCTAAAATAGGAAGGCCTCTTTCCCTTGTGTTTTCCATATGGCAAGGTCAAGGTCATTCTTTTCATGAATGCAGGTGGTGTCTTTATAAAATAAAGCCCAACTCTCCTGTTTGTGCTTCCTCTGGCCTTTCAAACTAAATAAATCCTTTACATTGGCAAAGGGCCGGACGAGCATTTAGTATTAATTAATTCTTCGAAGTCTCTGGGGAGAAGGTAAGTATTCTTGGGAATTGACAAAACAGACTTTTCATTAAGCAGGTAAAGCATTCCCCTGAGGCCTGAGCTTTTCTACCTCACTAGTCCCCCTTGCATGGGGCTGGCCCAGGGGCATCCTGCCATCCCAGTGCTTGGGGGCCCTACAGATGAGGGCACCATGTGCCGTGTGTGTGTGTGTGTGTGTGTGTGTGTGTGTGTGTGTGTCTTAACTTTTCCTTTCACTGACAGTCTGACACCAGGCTTTTCAATTCTGGTGTTTTTCCCACTTAGGACATGAATTTGACCAGTTATATTTGGATGTTCAAAAAGAACCCACTGGTATCTGTTGCTGACATAGTGTAAAATTTGTTTGGGTTAAATGTCTGTTCTTGGTGACTTTCTACAGTGTTCCAGGTAAGTTTTTTTTTTTTTTTTATCATTTTTGAAATGTACATGATGACTTTTGCCTGCTGGAAGCTTTGTTTGCTTTCTTCTCTTCTGCCCCTTCTCACCTCATCCCCTGTAGACCCACATTCCACAATCTAGAAATAGGCGGAGGCATGGAGGGGGTGGGGAGAATCCTGTTTCAGAATTTGCACTGTCCATTGCATGTGTCAATAATTAGATCAGTGGCCCTGGTATCCCTGCCAGGTGTTGTGTGTTTATCACACTTAGATCCAGTCAAAGAGTTTGCAGGTAAAGGGACTATAGACGCCACACTACCAACTATCAACATCCCAGTCGCTTTGCATCCACTCTTTGTTGAGGCACATCTGTCTCATCCAGTATCAGGCAAAGGCTTCCTCTCAGTCCCAAATAGGGCTCTGCACACACTAATGCTCAATGTGGTGGATAGTACTCTGATTCACTAATACTCAGTTCTCTTCTGATTTTGGATTACGATTTTCCACATTTTGAAATTAGGGATGGCCAAGTGATGAGCTCTAGACAGACATGAGAAGAGAAGTGAGGAGTGTCCTTTCTGGGCTAAGACATTTATTTGCCAGAGCTTACCTTATTGGCCCTCCCCTATCTTTTGGGGAACAGTGAAGCCTCACAGAGAGGTGCAGGTGTCCTAAGATGGTGTAGAGTAAATTTGTGGAGAAAAACCTTCCTGCCACCAGCATCCATCTTAGACACGTAGAGGGGAATAATCTTTCAGTGTGCTCAGCCTCTGAGATTTTGGTGATTTTGTTATTATAGCCTAGCCTAGTTTATGGGTTGGCAAACTACTGCCCATGGGCCAAATCTGGCCCTCCACCTGTGTTTATAAATAAAATTTTATTAGAACACAGCTACAGTCATTCATAAATATTCATTATGGATATATATACAGTTGCTTTCATGATGCAGTAACAGTGATGAATAGTTGTGACTAAGACAGCATGGCCTGGAAAGCAGAAAATATTTACTATTTGGCCCTGTAGAGACAAGGCTAGCTGACACCTGTCTATCCTGATTGACACACTCAATGAAAGCTTTTTGAATAATCCAATCAACACTATAAAAAGTGGAAACCCAAAATTGATTCTAAAATCATGTCAGATTATTTTGCATGATAATCAGTGTAACTTAATTTGCAAGCATGTATCGAGTGCTGTTATGTGTTAGGTTTGGGGAGAATGCTTTCTCCTTGGGGTCCTCTGGGTTCAGGAGCAGGGGAATGTGCTCCCCTTCTTTGTAAATTTGGGAAACAAGGACTGATGCTAGGTAGGAGGCTGTGACAAGAGAGTTAAAAAACCCAAGGACTCAGCACAGAGGGATTTCTCACCACAATCTCCACTAAAATTCATTCATCATTTCATTCATTAAACATGTTGTAAGCTTCTGCCATTGATTGATCCCAGGACAGAATAGATCCAAAGAAATCCTGAGACAATTATGATACAGCATGGTAAGTGTTAGGATGGGAGGGGCACAAATTGCCCAGAGAAAGTTCTTCCTTATTCCTACCCCACCCTTGACCCAGCCAAAGTGGTACCAGCTGTAATTCCCTGAAACTGAAGCCAGGCAAAGGCTAAGAATTGGTTATCCACTAGCTGGAGTACTTGGGAATTTTATTCCCTCTGGAGAAATGCTGGACCAATCTCTTCACACCCAGATTGGATGGATGGCAGATCACATAGCAATTTCTAGATCCTTACTTTAGGCAGAACCCCACCACTAAGGCTTGTAACACAAAAGAGCTTTCCCCATGCATATCTGCCTCTAGCTCTTTTCATCTGATAGAGAGAAGCATCCTATTGATCATGACAGCATGAGGAACTTGTAAATTTTTTTTTTCAGGGGGTGGGGTTTCTCGGTTGGGAGGGAAGCGCTGGCTAAGCTGGGTGGCAGATAATTGAGTGGTAGAGACACACAAGCTGAAATGATAATAAATGTGGATGCTGCAGTCTGAGGTTTTATGTGGAGTTTGCCTTTCCCACATTTGTACCTCCAACAAATTGATTTGGTACCCAGTTCCAGCCATCATCTTATTTCAAGTTTGGTTACCTAGGAAACAGAGGGCACACTGCTGGGACAGTCTGCCTGTGTCCTGTGCCGACTGAAGCTATTAAAGCCCATCAACTTGGCCTCCGAGAAGCACTGAACATGGACAGTTTCTACTTCCAGCCAGGTTCTTATTTATTTATTTTACCGCCCTGGCAGCAAAATGAGTTATTGAACCGTTCAGTCTATCGATTGGGGCAGCTTTTCCCCTTCATCCCTCAGATGACTGAAGCCCTTGGGAACTGGTGGCAGCCCAGAGGCCTTTTGTTGATGGTGAGTTCTCACAGGGGAAGCCAGGCAAACGTTCACCTTCAGTCTTGTGGGGACAGGGGTCTGGACTGCAGTGAGGCATGGCACCACCACATCAAGGTTCTTACCGTCTTTGAACACATGGACAGACACACATGCATACAAAACTTTGCATGCAATTTAATGGAGGAACTAGACTCCCAAGCTACATATTTTTTGTCTAAATTTATTCTTCCGGGGATGAATTTTCTTAGTCTTGAAAAAAGCAAATAAGCTTTTGATATGGCCAAGATTCAACAATCCACTGTCCTAGGGACTATCTGATCCCAAGGGAAATTGTATTTCACTGTGCATCTTGGGAGATCTCCATTTGCATTTGCTCTAAATATAGCGAACGTGATGGAAACCATACTTCTGTTTTTGTACAACCTGAGTACTAAGAATTTTTACATTTTTAAGTGTAAAATGTAAAAAAAAAGATTACATTTTGGGGGTGGGGGACAGTTGTTCAAGGAGTTGAGGGAATTGCTTCTTGGTCTGAAAAGCCTAAAATATTTACTACCTTGACCTTTATAGAAAAAGTTTGCCAGCGCCTCATTGGGGAGGCACCACTTGGCTTTTCCCTCTGTGATAGCTCTTTCCTCACTGGCTGAGGACCCAATGTGGATGCTGTGCCAACTTCCAAATATGTGACTCCCAATTAGACATTCAGGGACCAGGGAAATGACCACTGGGGCAGAGTTTATGGACCCAGTGGACCTATTGTGAGCTGGTCCTAAGCCAGGGCTCCATTTGTTACCCAGCCCCCTTATGCTCCTCAATGAAGGTAGGCAGGCATGACATTCCTTTATGGCTTTACAATGTCAACAGCGTCCTCAAAATATTTGGGTATATGCCCTTTCCAGTGTACAGTTATCCAAGTAAATGACTTTAAGTCCCTTTAGGGAAGACTTGAGACATCATTACCATGTATATTTTCCATAATTGCAAGGCCTGTCTGTCTTCCTCCCTCCCTCCTTTCCTCCTTCCTTCCCTTCCTTTTTTCTGAGGATGGAGATTCTCCTTCAGTCTGTAGGTTCTGGATCATGTTTGGGAACTGAGCAAAACTGGGGCACTGTCTAGCTCATCCATTTTTTATTTCTTGGATTGCACAGATAGAATGCCATCCTTACTGGCTGCCCATCTACTTTGCCCTTAGGGGCCCTGAAGTCTTTTTAATTTTTTCAAAATAAAGTTGATTTCTTTATTTTTGAGAGAGTGAGTGTATGAAAGCGGGGGAGGGCCATAGTGAGAGGGAGACAGAGAATCCCAAGCAGGGATTCCACACACCTCCAGTGTGGAGCCCGATGCGGGGCTCAAACTCATGAACTGAGAGGTCATGACCTGAGCCAAATCAAGAGTCAGATGCCTAACCAACTGAGCCACCCAAGTGCTCCTAGGGGCCCTGAGTTCTAGTGACTATTTATTTCCTCCCTGGGAGTCAGACTCCATGGCTGCCCCTCTGACCTGGACACTATAGTAATTGCCTTCACCTGGCTCCTGATGGTGACATGCCGTGAGGTGGCCTGTGTTGTTCCAGAGTCCTCTCACCTGCCAGTCCTGTTGGCAAGCCCAGTTCTGTGCCAGCGATTCCTACAGAGCCACCACTAAGCCTCTGAAGGAAGTTGGAGCCTGTGTCACCTGCGTGTTCCTTAGTGCCCTGGGAACCAGGGCATCCCCTGGATCCTCCTTTGGAGCATATTCCTCTGCTATGTTTTCCAGCTTCATACAGTATATCCACTTGAGCGTGCACATTCCTCTGAACGGTCTTCACCATATGCCACTGAAATGCTGGCAATTCTACCTCACTTTATGCAGCGATTTCTTTTCTGTTACTAGCATGTCTGCACCATCTCCTGGGGCCATCCCCTGGGTGTTCCATCCAGAATCCCGGGGCCGGGGTGCTTCCAAACCTATAACATTTCCACTATCAAACCTTGTGTTCCACCCCCCCCCCACCTTGCTCTGACATACAGTCCTGTCCCCCACACAGGTGCCTAGGCTGCTGCTCCAGCTGGCTGGGTCCTGCTGCTCCTGTGAGACATTGTCTCTCTCTTCCTTCCCAGACCCAGCATGACTTTGGCTGGGCGGTGTTGTGCCTTAGCCTTAGCATAGGCTTACGTCATAAATGGAGGTGGGTCGGACCCTGAGAGAAGCATACGTTTCATGGAGGAGAGGCCTGTGCACCTGTGCACCTTGAAGAGGCCTTCAAGCAGTGGGCTGGGTTGGGAGAGCTCTCTGCAGGCTCAGGGGCACCAGTAGATTTGGGGCTTTCAACCTCCACGTCCTCACCTCGGGTATTGGGATCCTGTTTTCTTTTTTTTTTTCTCCCAGGGCCTGGCCTTGGTGCAACAGGTATGACCTGTTTTGAAGAGTGGCCTCTCTGAAACCCTGCTGCCTTGTGGATTCAGTTCCTTGCCTTGTCTACAGTCTCCCACTGCAGAGACAAGAGCCTCCCTCTCTGAAACCCTGCTGCCCTGTGGATTCAGTTCCTTGCCTTGTCTTCAGTCTCCCACTGCAGAGACAAGAGCCTCCCTCTATGCTTCTGAGAAGGCCCTCTGGCTTTCCAGCCTAGATTTCATTGCTGATCAGTCGCTCCCAGCTTTTCGTTCTCTTTTTCAGGAAGTCCATCAACTTCAGCAGTAGCTACGCAATTCTGTTGTTCTTATAGCAATGATTTGCCTCGTATTTCTCAAATGCCTGAAGCCTCCCCTACCATGAATAGGCTGTCCCATTTCACCCCTGGTGAAAGTTCTAGCAATTGTCCTTCTGTCTTATGCCAGGGACTCTGGACTCCACCTCCACCAGAGATGGAGATGATCCTGTTCCAATATCTCATCGTAGTGTCTGTTTTCTTGAACCACTCCTGGTACCTACCTACCTACCTACTAACTGTCACAGGCTGGGTTCGCTGGGAAGCTGACTCTGAGATAAACCTTATTGTGTAGGATGTTTATTAGCGAGAAGCCACGTTCATGGAAGGGAGAAGAAGGAAGCAGTACTGGGCAGAGGAAGGTGTCAAACTGTGATACAGCTCTAACTAAGATCTCGGGTGACTCTCTGCGGACTATGAAGCAGAATGACCCTTTAGAGTTGCCCCAAATGGAGTCTTTTGTGACCCTCCATCATTGGGTATGGGCCGCCACGAAAGAGTGTCTGACCTTGGGAAAGTGACTCTTTCCAGCATAAGCACTTTGATCTTTGTGGGCTGGCTGTGGTAACATTTCTGGAAGCTGGGGGAAGAATGTTGTTCCTAAAGGGGATCTGGGCAGGACATCACAGTGTCAACTGCACCTTCGTTAGATTATCTGGCCCCAGTCCCAGCTTCTCTGCTGAACAACTGTGGCCTTGGACAGATCTCTTAACCTCCATAATCCTCAAGTTTCTTTAAGTTAAAAAAAAGGTTATAAACAACACATGCCCATTTTAGAAAAGCAAGCAAAATATACTCAAGTATAAAGCAGAGTCACTTGTAGTGGTAGGGAAAATCTGTTGTAACATGGCCGACAGGACTAATAGGAAACACCTGTCCCTGACTAATGAGGAATGCAGAAGTGACTGGCTATAAATTGTTCCCTCTGCCAATGCTCTGGGCTCAGACCTCTGGAGAATGATCTCTTCTGAGCCCACCGGTGCAAAATAAACCTCCTGACTTCCAAGATCTCCGAGTGCCACTTGGTTCTTCCGCTGGGTGATCCAGACCAGATTCCATGACAGTAGGTCCACCATCCAGAAATAGACATTTCCACCCTGAAATGTGTTTCCTGCCTTTTTGCTCCATATTTTTAACAGAGTTGTAACTGTGTACAATATTCAATTTTGTATTCTTGTTTTCATTTAACATTATGTATGAGTGTTATCACAAACTCTTTGTAAACATTAATTGCAAAATTAATTGTTTCGAGTTGTAACCATAATAGCTTTTCATAATAACAATTTTTAGAAAAAGCATCCACATCTCTCCCTTTAGAAATAACATTAATTAGAAAGAAACAAGAGTGCAGCATGAACATGGGGAAGCAAAATAAGGAAAGAAAGTACATGACCATGAAGCAAATGCTTAGTCTCTGAAATCAGAGGCTTTAACAGAAAGATAGATTAAAACCTAAAGAGAAAGAAAAGAAAGAATCCATTGCATTCAAGAGAAGTTGCCCAACATCCTTCCTGCTTATTCTTTTAATATGACACAGCTGGGCCCACTTCTATGCCATTCTGGTTGATACCAATTTTATCAACTTGTGCATTGAAGCCAAACTTGACTTAGTATAGTCAATGATAGACTGTTTGTGTGCCAAATGTATAACTGTTTAATGGCTGAAATTGAGAAATTAGGGGAAAAGTATCCAGTGGCTCTAAGGATTGCCACAGATCCAATGTCTGAGTGATTACCATGCACACACAAAGGAACCCATGAAGATGACTACTTAGTGTAGAGAGTAACTCAGCATAATTGTTACATGTGGCCACAGTTGATGGGGGGGAGGGGCTTAAAGGAAGGATCTGGAAGATCCCTGGAGTTCTCATTATGTACATTTATTTTTTAATTTTTTAAAGTTTTTAAAATTTGTTTTGAGAGAGGAGAGAAAGAGAGCGTGCACACGAGTTGGGGAGGGGCAGACAGAGAGGAAGAGAGAGAGAGTCCTAAGTGGGCTCTGCATTGTTAGTGTGGAGCCCCATGGGGGGCTCAAACTCATGAACTGAGAGATCATGACCTGAGCTGAAGTCGGACGCTTAACCAACTGAGCCAGCCAGGTGCCCCGCATCATGTACATTTCTAACCATAAGTATAACATTAAGTGGATGCTAGATGATTATAGAAACTCTCGGTTCCAATTCTTAAAAGAGTTCCTCTGCCTTCCTTTACCAACTTTTTTTGTTCCCAGTTCATGTAGCAATATGCTATAGAATGAATTATTCTATTTACCCATGTGCTCTCTAATGCATTTTCTGTTGTTGTTTTGAAATTGATATTTTGTAGTGGGATTTGTTTGTTTGTTTGTTTGTATTTTGTTTTTAGAGAGAGAGAGGGCATGCAGGAATAGGGGAGGGGCAGAGGGAGGAAAAGAGAATCTTAAGTTGGCTCCATGCACAATGCTGAGTCTGATGTGGGGCTCTATCCCACAACCCTGGGATCGTAACCTGAGCTGAAAACAAGATTCAAAGAACTGAGCCACCCAGGTGCCCTGAAAGTGATATTTTGTGTCATTTTAAATTGTTTTGCATCTTTTTATACGTCAGATGATTGCTTACATAAAAATAAAAAAGAATCATAATTAAGTTTTTGTTACATAACCCTTTGGTTTTGTGTTTGTGTGTTTATAAATAAAATTGAGGAATGTTTTCTACATTTTCCTATTTGGAGGTTGTTTTCTAACAGCAATATGCAATTCTCCAGACACTAACTGAGTGTCCTACAATTCAACACAATTCTGACCCCCTCTTTCTCCAGGGTCAGCATCAAGACAGGACCACCCCCACCCCAGAGGCCAAATGGCCACCCATACTTCTGACCAAATGTCCACAAAACAAGGGTTTTCACAACCCCCTCTCCAGGTCGGATAATTTGCTAGAATGGCTCACAGAACACAGAAAGTCACTTTACTTACACCAGTTTGCTCTAAAGGATACAAATGAAGAGCCAGATGAGGAAGTACCTAGGGTGAGGTCTGAAGGGTGCTGAGTTCAGGAGCTTCTGTCCCAGTAGACATGGGGTGTAACACTGTCCCAGCACATGGATGTGTTTTCTAATTCAGAAGCTCATCACATCTCATTGTTCATGAGTTTTTATAGAGCTCAATTTTCAGCCCCACCCCCCCTTCCAATAAACTCAGGTGTAACCAAAGGGGCTCCTAATGAATAACCACAGGCAGTCTAATAATTGAGGGAATTCCAAGGGGTTTTAGGAGCTCTGTGCCAGGAAATAGGGACAAAGACCAAATGTATTTCTTATTACACTATAATTTTAAATGTTTTTCTGTTCATCCTGAACATCCCTACTACCTATTGTATATTTGTCTCCACCATATTTTCAATACCTGCATAATATTCTACTGCACCTATATAAAGCATAACTTAATGAATCTCATTTTTGAATACTTTTTCTAATATAAATAATCTCCTTAAGAAGATTCTTACATGTAGATCTTTGTGTTCATCTTTGATCATTCCCTTAGTATAAAATCTTAGGAGTAAAATCATCAAGTGAAGTCTAGGAACATTAAGTTATTTGATATATATTGCCAAATTACCTTCTTAACAAGCTGGATTCATTGACTCCCTGTTAGAAGTGCATGCAGACATTCTGTGGGCAATTGTAATGCACTCATCAGGTTGGTCCTAGAGATGCAGATTGTGGTGGCTGCCCATGCCTGAAGTGCCTTTATAAGGGAGATTGCTCACCCATAGTCTGTTTTGGAGACACAATCTGCATAACTGTGTTCCTATAATGTAATAACCCACCCTCCCTGGAGACTGCTCACCCACAGCAGGCAACCCACAGGCTTATCAGCAGCCTATCAGAAGGCCTGGGGCTTAGAGGCTCATGCCTAATGAGGCAACTGCTATTTGCTCAACCAGTCAACTTTTCTCTCCTATAGAAGTGCTAGATGGAAACAAAGATTCTGTCGTTTAACAATGACTAAAGTATAAGTGAAAGATGCAATAGCGTCATCATGGGTCAAGGCAAGTGAAAGGCATAAAAGGAATAAAAAACTATGAATAACATAAAGAAGCAGGAACTATCAACTATGATATCAACTACCAGCTGTGAGCTGGGGAGAAGAGATTCCAGGTCACAGATGAGAAAGTTGGTCTTATTGAGGAACTTGGGAATGGAACAGAGAAGGGGAGAGTAGCAAGAACTCATGAGCAACACAACCGTACGGTGAAGATCCTTGATCTCATCCTCCTGAAGCCCCAGGACTACCTTGGAACCTGTTCCTGTTCTCCTGGGGCCTGGTCAAATCCCAGCTCCTGGTCTGTGCTTGTCCTATTATGCCTGTTGTCCCAAGTACATTTTTGGATAGCTCCTCTGTCCCTACTGACTTGAGCTTATCTTAGAGCCCAAAGAGCCTGAGATAGCATGAATGATTCATAGACATCATAATTTTCTTAATATGACTCTCTTGGGGTTTCCTTGGTTACTTACTCTTTGCCATTGTTATTGACCATTATAAATGAGGCTATGGTGAACATTTTTGTGCATGGAACTGTGTCCATACATGTATGTGTGTGTGTATAGCACCCGTCCCTTGATCAAGTTTACCACAGCAAGAAATTCTTCATCAAAGGGCAAAAACACTGATTTTCTTTTATCAATAAGACAAAAGTTATTGTGAGACATTTGGAAAACTGGATTCTGACAGATCTGTTCTCTTCAATTCTCTTCCAGAAGCTTGCAGATCTCAAGTATGCCCATTTGGCTTCCTATTGAGCCAAGAAAAAAAAGAAGGAACCCCATCTCAGACACAACATTGTTCTGGACCATATTGCACTATGATTTCCCTGTCTCAGCCCACAAGCTATATTCTCCAATCATCAAATAGCTTCTCAACTTTGCCAGTTAAATAACCTCCCTGGTTGGAATGGAACAGAGTTGAGCAGAAGACTTTACTATATGTACATGTATATGCACGTGTAGATCTTCATATACTCCTATACCTATGTCTATGTCTGTGAATGTGTGTGTAGTTAAAGAAGTGGGTATTTCACATTTTTAAAAAGGGAGAGAGAGGGGCACCTGAGTGTCTCAGTTGCTTAAGCATTGGATTCTTGATTTCAGCTCAGGTCGTGATCTCATGATTCATGGGATCAAGCCCCACATCAGGCTCCCTGCTAACAGTAAAGAGCTTGCTTGGAATTCTCTCTCCTCTCTCTCTGCTCCTCCCACACTTGCTCCCTAAATAACTAAATAAACAAATAAACAGACAAACAAATAAATAGAAATAATGGGTTTTAGAATAAAAATTATAAAATTAGCACAATTAAAAAATAAATAAAATAAAAAGGGAGAGAGGGAGAATAAATGCTTATTTATTTATTTTGAGAGACAGAGTTAGAGTGTGATCAGGGGAGGGGCAGAGAGAGAGGAGAGAGAGAATTCCAAGCAGGCTCTGTGATGTTAATGCAGAGTCCGATTTAAGGCTTGAACTCACAAATTGTGAGATTGTGACCTGAGCCGAAACCAAGATTTGGACACTAAACCGACAGAGCCACCCAGGAGCCCCCCCGGAGAGAGAGAAAATAAAGAAGGAAGGAAGCAAAGAAGCAAGGAAGGAAGGAAGAATACAAAGATGCCCAGGTCTGTTGGTTCTTGGCATCTTGATGACCATCCTGAGTCCCCTCTAAATTATAATTATTAATTTCAACAAGTTTTCCATCTCTGAAAAGGATTGAGGGAGCCTAGTTTATGGCATGGCAGTGAACAAACCCCTCCTAGAGAGTCTGTCTGTGAGATGCTCCCTATTTGCAAAGAATGAGTTCCTGTTGTTCTCTGAGAGTGTAATAATGCTATTCTTACCTTGCTCCTTTCCTAGAGATCGAAAAATCATAGGATCTTCAACCACATTTGCTTTTTATACGTAATCTTTTCATAATAGTCTCCAATATTGTTCTTTTCCTTCATAATTGAACAAAGAATCAACCAGATTGAGTATAATTGGTATCTGACTGAAGAGTATGAGTCACTACTTTTGTGTCTTGCAACAGTTTTTATCTTTACCTTAAATCTGTTAAGTTTAGGAAGTCAGAAATTATAATTTTTCCATAGACCCCCAGGTTTAGAACAGAAGAGGGCCCAAGTACAATAAAACTGCCCCCCAAAGCTCACCACTACCTAAAGATGGCAACACTTCGGAAGTCGAACAGGCAAGTGGTACCACAGGACATGGCATCTCAGAGTGTTTGTTCACCAGCTGACATGCAGAAATTAAAAGTTCTGAGTCCTGCAGGATGTTTAGATTGTATGAAGTTAGACTGCATACCATTTAGGGACAGAGAGCAATGGCCTCTTGATAACTGACATATTCAGTGTCTTTTGGGTTATATATTTTTAGGTAGTAAAAAAAATCTAAGACAGCCAGGAAATTGATATAATATTTATTTACCTTTGCTTTTCAAAAAATACCAAGAAACAAAAACCCTTCTTTATAAAAGCAAAGAGTAAATCCTTCTTGGGGTGCCTGGGTGGTTTAGTGATTTAAGTGTCCAACTCTTGGTTTCAGCTCAGGTCATGATCTCACAGTTTGTGGGATGGAGCCCCACATTGGGCTCTTCACTGACAGCATGGAGCCTGCTTGGGATTCTCTCTCTCCCTCTCTCTCTGCCCTTTCCCCACTCATTCTCTCTCCCTCTCTCTCTCTCTCTCTCTCTTTCAAAATAAATAAACTTAAAAATATATACTAAAAAAAGTAAATCTCTCTCACAGCACTCTATGTTAAAAGACATACAAGCTCTAAGTACAAATTAAATGCTCTTTCCCACCTGCCACCCTGTGTAACTCTTTTCAAGGCCACCACTTAATAAATCACTCATGCACAGCATCTACTCTGGGACATTTGCACAGTCTCTTCTTGCATCTCCTGTTTAAGCCTTGTTATAATTTCTCCAAAAAGAGGTGTTAATGGTTTGCACCTTTGATGCCACCCTAGGAGAATTGCCAGGCTTACTCCCTCTGTACAGAGCCTTC
Organism: Cryptoprocta ferox; assembly: GCA_028646485.1. Taxonomy (NCBI): domain Eukaryota; kingdom Metazoa; phylum Chordata; class Mammalia; order Carnivora; family Eupleridae; genus Cryptoprocta; species Cryptoprocta ferox. The sequence goes on from CM053577.1 coordinate 121,157,472, forward strand.
CTCTGTCTCCCAAGCAGAGGTCCCCACCCTATCATACCATTTCTCTACTAAACAGTCCTTGTGAACTCTGGAAAACAAAAACACAAACATCTCTGTTGCTGCAATTAGCTCCTACCTCAGTCATTTCCTCCTGGTGCAGGACCCCTCAAAGGTGATGCATTAATTTTTATAAAGCATCAGACATTTTCCCTTGAGGCATTTTTGAGAACCACTAAAGAAAACAGCCTGTGCTTTAAATACTGTAGTATGGACCTCCTCAAGCTGCTCATTCTCACCAGGCAGGAGGCAGGCGTGGAGACAGAGAGTAGCTCAAATAGTTTGCTCATCAACTGATCAACAATAGCAAAAGTGGGTCCACAAAAAAGCTTCATATCTTAACCTGGTGACTTGCATGGGTTTATTCTGTCACTGTGTTATTTGTACTTTATTATAAGCCCCACTTACTACAATTCTCCACTGAGTAGAGACTCTTGAGACATTCTTTGTATCACGTGATACAGAAAGGATTCGATTCTCTCTGTGTAATGGAGGCAAAGAGGGGAGAATTGCTATTGGTGGTTAACAACAATCATAGCAGAAGAAGGATTTGATTTGTGAATAAAGATGGATAATATTCTGCAAGACAGGGTTGTCTGAAATATATTGACTGTCTGATCCCTGGCTACTTACAAACACAATCACACTGGCATCCTTGGCATGAAATGGTGTGGCGAAGTGAGTGGATTGGATCAGCCAGCATCCAGCCCCTCCCTCCCATGTTTCTCTGCACTACACAGCCAGAAGGCTAAAACTATATTGCATATTCCCTGCAGGTAGGGTTTGGGAGGTGAATTGTGCCCTCCCACTTAGATGCTGTTGAGTTCTCTATTGCTAAGTAACAGATTACTCCAAAACCTAGCTGCTTAATACAGTGAATATTTATTCTCTCTCCTAGTTCTGAGGGTCAGGAGTCCAGGAGCAGCTCAGCTGGGTGGTTCTGGATCTGGGTCCCTCCTAAAGCTTAGAAGTCTGCTGGCTCTGTTGTCTTGGAAGCTGGAGGGGCTGCTTCCTTGCTCACTCACATGGTTGTTGGTAAGAGGGCTCCCTTTCTCACCCAGTGGGCTTTAAGAATGTCCTCAAGACAAGGCAACTGGTTTCCCCCAGAGTAAGGCATCTGAGAGAGGAAGTGAACAAGGGATAGAAGTCATATGATAGAAATCACAGCACCATCTACAATCCAATCTTGGAAGTGACCCACCAGACCGGCGCTGGTACAATGGTGGAGGGATTCCACCAGGAGGTGAACCCCAGGAGGCAGGGATCACTGGGGTCCATCCTGGAGACAGGCTATCACAGACACCTCAGCTAGGAGGTTCAAAAGGCAGAAATGAGGTGGAAGCCATATTTTTGCTTCCACAGCAGCTTTTGCTCACAGTAGGGTAATAAGGAGAGATTTGGGGCAGCATGTCCAGCTTCATCTTCATGAATGTTGAAAGGCATTCTGGTGGCTGTGGTGGCCCAAATCAGCCCTGTCCAGTCCCCACCTTCCTGGTGGTGGCAGCATAGCTTCTTGTCTTTGCATCTCACCTCAGTAGCTCTTGAACCTAGTTCCCAAGGCTGTCTCCTGGGGACATGGTGGCAGCCATTCTTCCAATGCTTTCAATGTAGTACACTCTCTAAAATAGCTGCAGTAAATTCCTAGTCCTGGAACTGGACCATGACTGACACCGACACGGATCACTCCTCCAGGTAATAATGACAAACGTGATTGTTCCAGGGCATGTTCCTAGCATGTTACATTCACCTGCCAAATTTTACAAGTGATAAAAAGTAGAGCTGGATTTCAGAGCCCAAACTCTTAACCTTGTGCCACACTGGGGCCACTCGCAGGACCACATCTCATACAATCTTCTCTTAGAAGGTTAGCAGTGGTTAAAAGGACATGGGTGCCTGCTCACAAAGGCTGACAAGGTCTTGGGTTTCTTCATATAATTTTTTTTCTTTAATTTTTATGAGACATCTGGAAGGTAATAATTCACTGTCAAGAATCTCAAGCTCCAGGCAAAATATAGCACCAGGCTAATAGCCAAGACCAGTGAGTAGAGGCCAACAAAACCATCCGATCTAATTTCTCCTATGGACACCTGAATAAGACCCCCAATGTTAGGGAGAACATTTTTAATATTTATTGAAAATTTTTACCCCAAACCCAATTTTGTTCAGACATCGCACTGAAAAAAGACTGACTTCTACTCTATACTAAATATTACTATCCATCTATACAGTGATGACAATGAAGTCATGAACAAACTGACTTGCTCACATAGCTTTCATTAGGAGAATCTCAAGGCCTCATTTGAATCCTAGCTGGCACACAGAATCATGTCATTCTTGAGATGCAGGGTTCTACTTATGAATTCATTCAACAAGTGTTTCTCGAGCGGATACTCTGATCTGTACACTGGTTATTTAAATAGAGGGTAAAAACAGTGATGAGTGAGGTCTTTGATGCTACCAGGTCATGGGCCTTTTGTACAGTAGCAGAGGTATAAACAGCCAAGCCACCTGCTTCGTGCCGTTATCAGTTGTTGAATCAGGTCCCAGGGTCAAGGGTCATTTCTCATGAATATTCTGAATGGAATGCAGAGTGTGTTCCAAGAAACCTCAATGGGGAAATATCCCTAAGAAGTTTTTATACAAACAAAGTTAGCCGGTGTTTAAGGCAAGGAGGAGAATTAATATGGTAGCATGATAATAAAAAACCACTTTTGAGTGCTTCCTGCATGTCAGAAATAAATGCTTTGAAGATATTCTCAAATGTAATTCTCATAACCACCTCATGAAATAGGTTCTGCTAGTGGCCTCTCATCCTACAAATGAAAAAACAAAGTCTGAGAGCGTCAATCGTTTGTTTAAAGTTACACAGCTGGTTGGTCAAGAAAGCAGAATTGATTCCACAGGTTATACTCTTGATCTCCAAATCCTGGCTGGTTGGCCTAGACCATCCAAGTAAATTGTTTAACACCAATTGACGTCATCTCTGTTCTTGTCCTAACCTCACTGATAAATTCATTTGCCATCATCTCTACCCCAGCCTCTGCTTTGACGAGGTTGGGAAAAAACAACATTTCTTTCAGTGCCATAGAATAAACATAATAGTTAAAGGATATAGTGACAATTTTTCCTTAATTATTTGGCTTTCCCCATAATAATATAGTTAATTAAGCCAGCTCCTGCACAGCTGCTCAGCTGAGACTGATAATGGAAACAAAAATCGATCTTTCTGGTCTTAGGTTTTCTAAGTCAAGTTCGTTCATGCCGATCAACAAGGTGCTGTTTTTACCTGCATAGGTGAATTATACTCTATTCATTGAGCAGTGCAGGGATTCTCAAACTATGATGTGCCTTTAAATCTTCAAAGCAGAATACTGGGCCTCATGGCAGGTCCACTGAACAGACATCTTTGGAAGAACGGCCCAACTATCTGCATTTTAACCAGCATATCAGCTGAGTCCCACGTGAGCCAGTGAGGTGGAACCTTGAGACACAGAGGTTTTCCCTGGCGTCTGGTTGGAATGCCTAATCAAGCTGAGGTCATGTTGGAGTATGGTTCTAGGTTCAAATCTTGCTTGCACCACTTAAATGCCTTATTAGGGGAGCAAGAGGTGGAATGACCGTGTATAAGGTCAGAGAGACATCTTAGGACCAGATGATGTGCAGTTTTGTGGCCCCAGTAAGGACTGAGGAATTTCCTGGGGATAATAAGAAAAGCCATTGAAGTTTTCAGCAGGGATCTGTGATGTGATTCACGTTTAAAGATTTCTCTGGATGCTCTGTGGACCATGGACAGTAGAAGTTAAGAGTAGAGGCGGGGAGTCTGGCCAAACTACCCTGCATGCTCATGACCTCATCTGATCTTGGAAGCTAAGCAGGGTCAGGCCTGGTTAGTACTTGGATGGGAGTAGTAGTGGAGAGACCGGTCGGGAGGTTGTTCAGTACTCCCATTGAAAGAAACCAGTAGCTTGGACTGTGGTCTTAGTGTCAGAGGTCTTGAGAAGTTGTTGGATTTGGGATATATTCTGAAAGGATACTGATATGATTAATTTGATGATATAAGATACAAGATTAAGAAAGATTGTATGATTCTTTTCATGGCATTTATGTTGTTCTAAAGTAAGAAACTTTCAGATTGCTATTGCTGCTGTGACAACTTATCACAAAACAAGTGGATTAAAACAATCCATTAATAAATGGTTTAAGGTTCTGAAAGGCAGAGGTTCAAAATAAGTCACACTGGGGAAAAGTTAAGGTATAGATTGATTCTTCCAGAAGCCCCAAGGGAGTCTTTTCCTTTTTTCCATCCTTTGGAAAACACATTCTTTGGCTCATAGTTATTTCCTCAATCTTTCAAAGCTCATCACTCAAACTCTCACTTCCAACATCACATGTCCTATTCTGTCCCTCTGCTTCCATTGTCACACCACCTTCTGTGAGTGCAGCCCTCCTCCTTCCCTCTTTTACAGACCCTTGTGATTACATTGGGTCTATCTAAATAACCCAGCAAAACCTCATCCTCTCAAGATCCTTAATTTAATCACATCTGCAAAGTTCTTATGCCATATAAGGTAAAATATTCACAGATTGTAGAGATTAGGATGTGGGCATTTTGGGGGAGCCAATATGCAATCTACCAGAGGCACCAAAAATCTAATGGAAAATAGGTGAGTCACTTAACTTCCAACTGCAATGCTTTGAAGTCAGTTGAGCAGGGTAACAGAATAGAAAGTGAATGGTGGTGTACAGGTAGCCAACAGACACATGAAAAGATTCCCAACATCACTAATGCAAATCAAAACTACAATGAGCTATCACCTCATACCCATTGGAATAACTAAAATAAAAAAGACAAGAAATAACAAATTTTGGTGAAGATGTGGAGAAAAAAGAATCCTCGTACACTGTTGGTAAGAATGTAAGGTAGTGCAGCCACTGTGGAAAACCATATGACATTCCTCAAAAAATTAGGAATAGAAATACCATATGATCCAATAATTCTACTATTGGGTAGAATTATTTACTCCCCTCCGAAAAAACCCAAAAACAGTAATTCAAAAAGATATATGCCCCGTATGTTTTCTGACAATAGCCAAGATAAGAAAGCAACCCAACAGTCCATTGATAGACAAATGGATAAGGAAGATGTAGCATATATATCTAATGGAATATTATGCAGCCATGAAAAAGGATGAGATCATGCCATTTGCAGCAACATGGATGGACCCAGAGGGTATTGTGCAAAGTGAAATAAGTCAGACTGAAAAAGACAAATGCCACATGATTTCACTCATATGTAGAATCTAAAAAACAAACAACAAATAAATGAACAACAAATAAAAAGCAGATTCAGACCTATAAATACAGAGAACAAACTGATGGTTGCCAGAGGGGAGGAAGGGGGAGGGATGGGCAAAATGGGTGAATGGCAGTAGGTGATACAGGCTTCCCGTCATGGAATGAATAAGTTATGGGAATCAAAGGCACAGCATAGGAAATATAGTCAGTAATATTCTAATAACATTGTATGGTGACAGATGGTAGCTACACTTGGTGGTGAGCACAGCATAACACATAAACTTGTTGTTTATATAAACTATGTTGTACATCTGAAACTAATGCAACATTGCATGTCAACTGTACTCAAGTAAAAAGCAACAAACAAATAAAACCCAGGAAAGTGAATGGTAGAAAAGGTAGTTGGGGAGGAACAAGGGGCTTGCTACCTTTGTTATAAAGGTTGAGGCAATCTCTCTGAGGCAGTGGTATTCAAACAGTGATCCCATTAAGAAGGAGTGAGCCATGAAGGTATCTGAGGAAAGAGCGTTCGGTGGAAGGACCGGCAAGTATAAAATGATCCTGAGGTGGAAACACACCTGAAATTTTTGAGGACCCCAAAGGCTGGTGTGGTTTAGAGAACAGCAAGTGGGCAGGGATAGTAGCTGCAGTTGGAGAAGCTTGCAGGAATCAGATCAGAGATGGTGAAGAGATTGGATTTTAAGGAGAATGCTGGGAGAAAAGCAGTGCTTGGGTTATGGTAGGCAGTCGATAGAAAGTGATTTCTTTTTGTTTTGTAGTGTATCTTTTTTGTTTTTAAGAATAATGAGATGATGGGGCACCTGGGTGGCTCAGTTGGTTAAGGATCCAACTTTGGCTCAGGTCATGATCTCACGGTTTGTGGGTTTGAGCCCCATGTCAGGCTCCATGCTGACAGTTCAGAGCCTGGAGCCTGCTTCGGATTCTTTGTCTCCCTCTCTCTCTGCCCCTCCCCCCTCTTTCTCAAAAATAAATATTAAAAATTTTAAAAAGAAGAAGAAGAAGAATGGGAAGCCATGAGAAGGGAGCAAGTAGTTCAGAGCGTTTTCTGGGTTGATGGGACAGATTTGAAAAGAAAAATAGGCTTTTATATCAGTTGGAGTTCAGCAAGGAGACAGGGACCACATCCATTATTTGAACAGAGAGAGTTTAACAGACTTCACAGCAACAACAAAAAAGGCCTTTTATATTTACCCACATTTTCCTTTTTGGCACTCTACTTACTTTTGTGTAGATTCAAGTTTTCATCTTGTATAATTTTTCTTCACCCTGAGAAACTTCCATTCCTTGCCATGAAACAGTGAAACTTCCTTTACTATTTTTTGTAGTGAGATCTACTGGTAACAATCTCTCATTGTTTGTGTGAACAATCTTTACTCTGTCTTCATTTTTGAAAAATATTTTCACAAGAAATAGAATTCGAGTTTTACAGACTTCTCTTTTAGAACTTTGAAGATGCCATCCCATTGTCTTCTGATTCTCATGGGATCTGACAAAAAGTCTATTTTAATCCCTACTTGTGTTACTTTCTCTATAAAACATATCTTTTTTCTTCCTTTGGCAGCTTTTAAAATTGTCTCTTTTTCATTGTTTTTCAGAAATTTGATTCTGATCTGCTTTGATGTGGTTTTCTTTATGTTTTCCTATTTATTGTGCTTCTTGGACCTGGGGGTTCATAGTTTTCATCAAATTTGCAAAAAATTCAGCTGTTATTCCTTCAGGTGTATGTTCTGGCCCCTCCTCTATCTCCTCACCTTCTGGGCTCCAATTATACATGTTTTATATCACTTGATATTATCTCATAGGTCACAGAGGTTTTGTTTACTTTTTTCAGTTTCTTTTTCTTTTCTTCCCTCACAGTCAGACTTTATTATGTTTTGACACGTCTCCCACTCTTATTAGGCTCTTTCCCCATTTTCTCACATACAGATACCTCCCCTAATAAAATCCTTGCACACCTCATCTTGTTTTGATGCCCGCTTCTTAGATAATATGATTTCTATTGCCTAACTTTTCTCCCGTATGCGGTCTTCCTTTAAAGAGTGCTACAGTTTGTTTTAAGAAGTGAAGCTACTTTCACGTCAGTGTGGTTATTTCAAGGCTTGTTTTCAAATTTTATTAAGATATATTCAGAGTAGCTTTTACTCTAGGGATAATTAAACCCTATTGTTAAAGTGTGCCTTTCTCTATGGAACGGCCCAAGTGTTCATCTACTTCACTCCATTTAGGCTACTTGGAACTCAAATATCTCCTAGCCCCAAGAATTGTTTCTTTTATAGCTCTCTGATAGTTGTTCTTTGCCTGGCTTCATGGAGTTTCCCCCTATGCATGCCCAGGGTAGTCATAGCCAAAGACTAAACAGGACCTCAGTGAAGATCTGTGAGTTCTTTCTCTGTGTAACTCCCTTCTCCCTGGTAGTCTGCTCTGCAAAATTCTGTTGCTTCAGGATCTCCAAATATCTGTATCTGTCTCTTCAATTCAGTGAGAACAATAAACTCTGCTTGGATTCCTCTTCCCTGAACCATGGAATGGGGATTACCTCTAAGTAGGAAGCTGGGACAATGGTAGAGAACCACTTGTTTTTTTCTCTTCTCTAAGGGACCACAGTCATGGAGCTGCTTGTTGTTCAATAAGTAATTTCCAAACAGGGTACTCCTTCATGTAGCGGAAGTCAAAAAAGAGAGAATTTCAAATATAAAATTAACTAGTTGTGGGGCGCCTGGGTAGCTCAGTCGGTTGAGCATCCGACTTCAGCTCAGGTCATAATCTCATGGCTCATGAGTTTGAGCCCCGCATTGGGTTCTGTGCTGACAGCTTAGAGCCTGGAGCCTGCTTCAGATTCTGTGTCTCCCTCTCTCTCTGCCCCTCCCCCACTTTCTCTCTCTCACTCTCTCTCTCTCAAAAATAAATAAACATTTAAAAAAATTTTTAAAGATTAAAATTAACTAGTTGTTATATAAGTAACTGGAAAGATGCAACACAAACTCTAAAGTAGTGCAGGGGAAGCAATTCCAGGAAGCAGCTCCCAAACATAGGGTCAATAGAACAAAGGGAAGGTATTAGGAATATTAAAACTTAGAAACTTAGAGTAGTAATCTTGGGGAGCTAAAACTTAGACATATGAGGAGGTGCTGCATATTTGGTGTTGGTGTGGTGTCTGAGCTCAGAGTAGTGTCCTGTGGGCATGGAACCCAGACATCTGACAATAGGGTGCTGACTGGTTGGTTGGTGTTGGTGTCTTTACTACTGGGATTTAAATAAAGTTGTCTCTGCAAATATATTTTAAAACCCTACAAAATAGATTTAATTGCTGGTAATGGGAAGGAATTGCTGCCACTGAAGTGAAGATGCCACCCTGGCATGATGCCCACAGAACAACACATAGTCAGGAACAAACTGGGAGGGGCAAGTCATTTTCTACCCCCCTCCTCCCTTTTTCAGTCTCCCTCTCACACCTCCTATTGGAAGAACACAATATAGAGCAGCTGCCATGGAGATATGTGGTTTCCAGAGCTCTAGCCCCAGCTTCTGAGCAGAGTAGAGAAGGGTGAGTTTGGGAATAACAGACAATAGCTTAAAAACTAGCACAGCTACATTCTAGTTTTTGGTCTGAGCAACCAGGTGAAATGTGATGCTGGTAACTGAGTTAAAGAAGACTGGAGGAACGGCAGATTCCAGTCTTAACCCCGAGCCTCTGAATTGGAATCAGCAGGGAAAATACCTGGGAAAACCTGTTGTTTACAAACATGAGAGGTGATTCTGATCAGGCAAATTTAGAGTAACTGTAATCTAGATCAAATTGCACACTTAAAGATAAGGAAATGAGAATAGCATTAAGAATCCCAAAATGAAATCTTACGTTTAAGTTAATTGATTTTCTTCTTCTTCTGTTGCTTTTGGTTTGTTTTGTTTCACGTAGACTCCATACCCAACGTGGAGCTTGAACTTACAATCCTGAGATCAAGAGTCGCATGCTCTACCAACTGAGCCAGCCAGGTGCCCCTGGTTAATTTATTTTCAGGAAAGGTGCCAAGACAATTCAACAGGGGAAAGAATTAGTTTCAACAAATGGTACAAGGACAACTGGATATCCATACTATGTATGAAAATTAACTTGAAATAGATCATAGACCAAAATGTGAGAGAGAAAACTCTAGGAAGAAAATTTAGGAGTAAATCTTCATGACTGAGGCGTAGGCAATGATTTCTTAAATATGACACTAAAAGCACAAGCAATAAAAATAAAGGTAAATTGGTTTTCATCAAAATTAAAAACTTTTTCCATCAATGAATGAATGGATAAACAAAATGTGATATATACATATGATGGGATATTATTCGGCCTTAAAAAGGAAGGAAATTCTGGCACATGTTACAGCATGCATGAACCTTAAAGACATTATGGTAAATGAAACAAGCCAGTCACAAAAGGACAGATACTTATGAGTCCACTCATATGAGGTCCCTAGAGTAGTTAAATTCATAGAGACAGAAAGTAGAATGGTGGTTGCCAGGGCCTCAGGGGAAGAAGAGAATGAGAAGTTAGTGCTTAAGAGGTATATAGTTTCAATTTTGGAAGATGAAAAAGCTTCTGGGGATGGATGGTAGTGATGTTTGCACAACATTGTGGAGGTACTTAATGCCACCAGACTGCACATTTAAAGATGGTTAAAATGATAAATTTTAGGTAATGCATATTTTACCATAGAAATAAATAAATAAATAAATAAATAAAAATAAGTTAAAACTTTTGTGCTTCAAACAATACCACGAGAAAGTTAAAAGACAACTTCTAGAATGGGAGAGAAATATTGCAAATTATATTTGAAAAAAGACTTATACCTAGATACACATAGAATAGTTGCAGCTCAGTAATGATAAATAACCCAATTTATTTATTTATTTTAAAACCTATTTTTATTTATTTTGAGAGCAAGACAGAGAGCAAGAGGGAAAGGGGCAGAGAGAGAGAGGGAGAGAGAATCCCAAGCAGGCTCCATGCTGTCAGCACAGAGCCTGATGTGGGGCTAGAACTCACTAACCATGAGATCATGACCTGAGCTGAAAACAAGAGTTGGACACTTAAACGACTGAGCCACCCAGGTGCCCTGATAAATAGCCCAATTTAAAGGAGGACAAAGGATTTGAATAGACATTTCTCCAAAGGAGATATACAAATGGCCAATAACACATGAAAAAAAGCCGAACATCATTGGCTGCTTGGGACATGCCATCAAAACCACAATGAAGGGACACCTGGGAGACTCAGTTGGTTAAGTGTCCAAATTTGGCTCAGGTCATGATCTCACAGTTCATGGGTTCAAGCCCCGTGTTGGGCTCTGTGCTGACAGCTCAGAGCCTAGAGCCTGGAGCCTGGAGCCTGCTTCAGATTCTGTGTCTTCCTGTCTCTCTGCCCCTCCCCTGCTTGTTCTCTGTCTCTTTCTGTCTCTCCAAAATAATACATAAATGTTAAAAATTTTATTTATTTTTTTATTATTATAGTTTACTGTCAAGTTGATTTCCATATAACACCCAGTGAAAAGAATTTTTAAAACCCTATAGAATACCACTTCACACCACAGAAGCAAAAAGACATACAATAACAAGTGTTGGATAATGAACTTTGAGGATGTGGAAAATCTGGAACCCTCGTACACACTGGTAGGAATGAATGTAAAATGGTGTGACCACTTTAGAGAACAGTTTGGATGTTCCTCAAAGTGTTAAACATTGAGTAATCAGATCACCCAGCTATTCTGCTGCTAGGAATTTCATTCCAAGGAAACAAAAACACATGTCCATACAAAAACTTATAAACAAACGTATACAAAATGCATAACAGCATCATACAGGATAGCCACAAAATGGAAATAACATAAATGTCCATCAGCTGATGAAAGGATAAGATGTGGTCTACCCATACAATGCAATATTATTCAGGTTTTAAAATGAGGTACTGGGCACCTGGGTGGCTCAGTCTGTGAAGTGTGTGACCCTTGATCTCAGTGTTGTGGGTTCAAGCCCTATGTTAGGTGTACAGAGTACTTAAAAAAATTTTGGGGGTGCCTGGGTGGCTCAGTTAGTTGAACATCCGACACTTGATTTCAGCCCAGGTCATGATCTCACAGTTTGTGGGATTGAGCCCCACATGGGGCCCCATGTTGAGCATGGAGCTTGCTTGAAATTCTCTCTCTCCCTCTCTCTCTGACCTTCCCCTGCTTATTCTCTCTCTCTCTCTCTCTCTCTCTCTCTCAGAATAAATAAATAAATTTTTTAAAATAAAAATAAAATAAAGTATTGAGAGTCACCTGGCTGGTTCAGTTGGTGGAGCGTGTGACTCTTGATCTCAGAGTTGTGGGCTCAAGCCCCACGTTAGGTGCAGAGATTACTTAAAAATAAAAATATCTTTTAAAAAATGAAGTATTGATAAATGCCATAATATGGATGAGCCTTGCAAACATTGTGTTGAGTGAAAGACCACTTCTTTCAGGTGTAGAAATGTTCACAGTAGTAATGCTATAGAAACAGAGAGTGTGTTAGTGGTTGCCTGTGGCTGGGGCTGGGGGAGGGGGAGTGAGTGTCAATAAAGTCAACATTTGTTTTTGGAGTGACGAAGATGTTCTAAACTTCAACTCTGGGATGCTTGCACAACTCTAAATACACTAAAAATCACGGAATCATACACTTTAAATAGGATAATATTATATGCAAATAATATCTCAACAAAGCTGTTAGAAGAAAAAGGAAGCTCCAGGAGGGCAGAGGCATTGGTCTGTCTGAGGTACCTTGGTGCTCAGACCAGTACCAGGCAGAGGGTAGCACACTGTGTGTAATGACTGTTGTCTAGAACGGAGACTTCATCACGTTTTTAAAATGTTATTTTTCCTAATGCATCATTTGTAGGTTTATAAAATATAATAAAGTATTAATAAATATTTTTTTGCTGAGAAAAAGGAAAGAAAATGGGTTTAGGGAAACTCAAAGACCATTGAGCCTGAAATCAGAGACGTTGGTGGGTGCCCCAGTCAGGTTACCCCAGTTTCTTATTTCTAGTCCATTGCAAGCTAATTTATACTATATATAAATACATAGTATATTTGTGTGTGTGTGTATGTGTATGTGTGTGTGTGTGTGTGTGTGTAGTGACTACATCCTTGATTTCTGCCATCTCACTGATAGACTTCATGTGTGGGCTTGGCCCCCTTTTACCAGGTAATCTAGGCTAATTCCCTTAGCTTCTGTGCCTCAGTTTCCCCATCTGCAAAAAAACGAGAAAAATGGGCATTTTCCTGGAAGAATTGTAAGGATTTGATAGGATATTAAAGTGCTCCTTATCCTTGGCACATAGTAATGCTCAATAAGTAAGTAATAGTCATTATTATAACACAGTAAGTGACCAAAAGAAGCTATAATTTGCCCCCTGCATACTACAAGATGCCGGAATAGGAATTTTTTCCATATGCACTCCAAGGCAATTTTAATTGCCATGTTTTACAGGAAGCTGAGTCTCAGAGATGCTAAGTGAAACTCACACGAGGTCACATGGCTACTAATAGCTCTTCGGTGTGATAATAAATCAACTGGCAGAGACTTTTCATCTTAACAGCATTTATGCTCTTGACCACCAATATCCCCTTCCCTTCCAGTACCTTCTGTATCATGTTCAAACCAGAAGTTACATATTAAAAAATAGGGCAGTGCTTCTTGTGTAACAATTGGATTAGTCTGTATAGCTGCCACCTAATACTTTAGATTTAACAAAATAAATAAACATGTCAATCAAGACTTCCTTCAATATCTGATTTGTTTTTTTTTTTAAATCCCATTTTGGGACTGACTCCTCGATTTGATTCTGGAATATCATTATAGTGTGAGGCAGAATGACTCTTGGTTATAACTAAGGTAGTATCCTCCCATGTGAGTGGGATGTCTTGCTTTTTATTGTTTCTCTTTTCTAATATAGTACAGATTTCCACCTTCCATGGCTGCTTAATTTGCCACCAAAAGATTCTTAAGCCAGGCTGATATTCAATGTTTTAAAAATCGTTTTTATTAATAAAATGATTAAATTTGCATAAATATTATTATCACTCTTCAAAGTATGATACAGCTTCTGTTTCTCCCCATACACTTAACAGTATAAATAAAATTATATCCTGGACATTGTATAATTATTTCTTTAAATTGCATATTTCTTTATCCTATCAGGTATCACTAACCCAATGGTTTTCTTGTGAATCAGAAGAGAGCTAAATAAAATTTAAAAAATAATAAAATAGATAAATACATAAAGCAATGAAATTAAAATATTATGTTTTTTGAACTTTGGATTTTAGTTTTAATTATTTGAATTGTCATATTTTGTTAGTTGAAACGCAAAAGTGCAGGATATAAAATGCTCCCAGGATAGAGTACATAGTGACTAAAATTAAGGTAATCAGTCTTCTCAAGTCTTGTTATGCCTACAATAATCAGATAATTAAGCAAAAGCCTTCTTTGGCTTTGATTTTATAGTACCCAATTTTCCTTTCCATGAAGAATTCAGACACAATCCCAAGCAAAGCTTATGATTAAAGTGTCTGGAAGTCATGCAAGGCATCTAAAAAGAACACCCATTTTGCCAATCCCTATAAATGATGCAATTATTCATAAACCAGATACAGGTATAAAAATGATACAAAACCTCATAGTTGTCACAAATGTTTGGCATCTAATAAGCATGCTCCCTATGCTAGCTGTGATCATCACCATTACCACCACCATCATCTTCATCATCATCATCATCCTGTTTCCAAAATCTTGAAGCCCTAAATGGGCATTGCAGCCTATGATTAAAAAAATCAAGCCACCCTCAGTCAGTTAAGTATGCGACTCTTCGTTTTGGCTCAGGTCACGATCTCACTGTTGTGAGATCAATCCCCACAACAGGCTCCTCACTGGGCATGGAGTCTGCTTAAGAGTTTCTCTCCCTCTCCCTCCGCCTCTTCCCTGCTTGTGCTCTCATTCTCTCTCTCTCTCTCTCTCTCTCTCTCTCTCTCTCTCTCTTTCTCTCTCTCTCTCTCTCAAAAAAAGAGCAAAGCCACCATATTTAAAGTAATTTTATTAATGTTTTCTGTCTCTGTTAACTGAGAAAAGAAATGTCTTTCAGTAAGAATTAAAGTGTATTCACAGTGAAATAGTGTGACCAAGGAACTTAAATGTTTCTCTCTTTTATAAATAAAGTGTTTGGATTGATAGGAATGGAAATGCTACATACAGGGGAATCAGACTTTTGCAAATCCTTTGGAAATTTTCCTGATATTATCCTTATAGACAGGGAAGAAATTGTAGCTCAGCTGATAAAATTCACCTGGGGAGTTTGTCTCCAGTGTTATGCTTTAGGGTTTTGTCCTATTCCATTTTTCCCCCTCAAACTCTGGGTGAAGAAAGCTTTAACAAATATGGTTACAAAAGGTACAGATAAAATGGAGTCAAGAAGAATAGATAATATGTTGGATGAGAGAAAGCAGATATGAAAGATCTTAGGACTTGGAATATTGGCATGAAATTACCAAAATTATATTTAAGGGAGACAAATGCATATTGCATTCAGGTCCAAGAACAAAAATGCACAAGCACACCAAAACACACAAAACCCTTTATGGCTTCGAATTGGGGCACACCAGCTTAACTACAGATCTGGATCAAAAATAGGTGGAAATCATTCTGGAAAAACAGTTCAGAAGTTTCTTTAAATATTAAACATACAACTATCATAAAACTCAGCAATTGCACTCCTGGGCATTTATCCTAGAAAAATGTAGACTTATGTTCATACAGAAACCTCTAGTGTTTACAGCATTTTTCTTACTAATAGCCAAAAACTGGAAGCAACCCAGGTGTCCTTTAATAAATGAATGGCTAAACCAACTTTGGTACATCCATGTCATGGAATACTACTTGGCAATGGAAAGAAACAACTGTTGATGCACACAGCAACCTGGGACAAATCTCCAGGGATTTATGGTGAATGAAAATTCTAATCCCAAAAGTTACCTACCCTACAATTCCACTTACTCTTTTTTTTAATTTTAAAAAAACATTTATTTTTGAGAAAGGGAAAGAGAGACAATGTGTGAATGGGGGAGAGGAAGAGAGAGAGGGAGACAGAGAAACTGAAGCAGTCTCCAGGCTGTCAGCACAGAGCCTGACATGGGACTCAAACTCACCAACTATGAGATCATGACCTGAGCTGAAGTCAGAGGCTGGTGCCCCTCCACTTATTCTTAAAATAACAAAATTGTAGAAATGAAAAACAGATTAGTGGTTACCAGAGATTAAGGAGAGGGTAGGGGCAGGAAGAAATAGGTATGACTATAAAAGGGCAAATGAGGGTTGGTTATAGTGATGGAAATGTTCTATATCTTGACTGTATAAGTGTGTCAATCAATATCTTGGTTATAATATTACATTACAGTATGTAAGATGTTGCCACTGGAGGACACTAGGTAAAGGTTGCACGGGCTCTCTCTGTATTATTTCTTACAACTATATAGAAATCTATAATTATCTTAAAGTTTAAAAATTGAATTACAATAACACACACACACACAACACAAAAGTAGACAGTGTTCTTTCTTAGCTGACTTGCTGACAGTCCCGAATCATACAGACTTGAGGTATTTGATTGGACCAATCAAGAGTAGTTGTCCTGTTTTCTTTAGTGGTCAGACCACATCTGAACATCATGTTTAGCTCTGAGAATCACATTTTCCGACGGGCATTGAGAAATGGAGTGAATTTGGAAGAGGCTTACCAGCAAACAAATGGTCTGCAAATTCTCTCCAGTAAGAAAGCTGTGCTGACAGCTCAGAGCCTGGAGTCTGCTTCAGATTCTGTGTCTCCCTCTCTCTCTGTCCTTCCCCTTCTCCCCGTCTCTCTCTCTCTCTCTCTCTCTCTCTCTCTCTCTCTCTCTCAGAAATAAATAAACATTTAAATTTTTTAAAATTAAAAATAAAACTATCATCTTTAATCCTCTTAATATTTTAGGATAATTCCAGATTCTGGTTAGGACTCTTGGTGAGGAAGTCCCTCAACTAGACTCTGTTGATGACCTATTAGTAGATATAGACACTCGGAGAATTTCTGTGTAGATGTGGGGTCACTCAGAAATTTTTTTGATAAATCTAGAATCAGAACGACGAGAAGTGGGTTGTTGTGGAGGGTTTTGGGAGAGGGGTTCACTCAAGCCTTGCCAAAATCAGAGGGGGCTTTCTTGACGCTTAACAAAGAAACCACCTTTTCCAATCTGAAAGATTGGGCCTTGATGGAGGAGCACCATCACATGCATGGTTCTTTGATTGTCTTTTAGACTCTGTGAAGACCATCTTGTTTGGTTAACACTGTCTTTAGATAAATTAGCTGAATTGGTTAGGCTACAGACTTCCTCTTCATCAGTTCCATTGCAAACTAAAGCTATCCCTTGGTCCTCTAGTTAGGTATAAGTGCTTCCTAAGCCTCCTCAGTAAACATTTTATAATCATATTCTAGGTTGTATCTCTCCAGATAGGTGGCTCTCCTCCATTACATTTCAGTGTTCACTAGTTTCACTGCAAACCTGGGGGCTCTCCAGTCTAATCTCTACCTAGTGACATCTGCGGTCTCAGTGAATTGCGTTTGCTTGCGGGCGGGGCAGGAGAATGTTTACAGAGTAAAAATGAGCTTTCTAAATATAAATATTGCTGAATTTTTTAAAAATCTGGGCATTTAACAAGCCTACTATTTATTATCTGCTCCTCTCATTCTCAGAGAATGGACTTTTCTTAAACACAGGGCTTCTAAAGTCCTGTTGGGTAACAATACTCTTCTTAGACAAAGACACACTCCAGGTAACTCAGGCAGGAAGGAGCATGGCCGTCTTCCTCCTTATCCAGATACGGGAGCTGCTTCTGGGAGTCCTGGGAAAGGTCTGTTTCCATTCTGCAGCTAATTAGCACTAAGTTGGGCTGAGTTCACCTGGATGGCTCAGTCAGTTGAACCTCCAACTCTTGATTTTGGCTCAGGGCATGATCTCATGGTTTCATGAGTTCAAGTCCTATGCTGGGCTTTGAGCTGACTGTGTGGACACTGGTTGGGATTCTCTGCCTTCCCCCTCTCTCTGCCCTTCCCCCACTTGCACTGTCTTTATCTCTCTCAAATAAATAAACTTAAAAAAATTTGGGCTGAGTTCATCACAGGTAGCCTGATGGTCTGCCTAGGATGGCCACAGTTTTTGCCTGTTGTCCTGGAATAATTATTATTCATGCTCCCTTTCAATCTCTAAAGTGTCCACTTTAGGTGATAAATTATATGATCACCTTAATTCTAATTGTGTGGTTTCTTAACTCTAAGAGGGTCCATGTTTCCAGATGAGAGAACGAAGATAGTTAATTGTGAGGAGTAATATGCTAGGGAAAGAAGACCTATTAAGCCTTATCTTCGGGTAGCTTGGGCTTGATTTTCCAAAACTCATCAAAGAAGAAATATAAGTTGTTAGAAACCATTTTGAGGGTAAATTACCTTCAACAAAAGGAAGGTAGTTACTGTATTCCTAAGCAGGGCTTTAAGGGGGGGAGGGGCAAAGAGAGAGGGAGAGAAAATCTCAGGCAGGCTCCACGCCCAGCACAGAACCCACCACAGTGGTTTATCTCACAACCATAAGATCACCACCATGAGATCTGAGCCAAAACCAAAAGTTGGATGCTTAACTGACTGAACCATCCAGGTGCCCCCTAAGCAGGACTTCTTATGAGCTGTCTAAGCTAAGTCTGTCTATCTAGCCTCTTCCCATCTACCTATATGTGAGTTTAACTAACCCAAAGTCATCCTCTTCCACATAAGACACAGTGTTTCAGGTGGCTCCAGGCAAACTGCAAAGTGGAAGGGTGAGGCTTCCCTTTGGTTTCCCTTTCCATCCTACATGGCATTCTTTTCTCCCACTGACCCATGAAGGAAAGACACAGTGTCCACTCAGAATCTGCTCTTGCTGGGAAGCCTCCTCTGCCCAGGGTGAGGTACTCTGCTCTGTCTGGTACTCCCTGCATGTTCTCTCCCAGAACACAGACCCCCAGTGCTGCATGGCCTCTCCTTGTCTGGCCCCCATAATAGACTCAGTCACATGAGGGCAAAGACTCCTTCCTTTTCTGTAAAATGAAGATGAGTTGGTGTTGCACTGACCTCAATGCATTAACCGACAATGACATGTGTAGAGAATTAGGCAGTTAGTTCCCTTCCTGCTTGAAACAATTTTCTCCATTTTGGTCTGTCAATCAGCCATATAGTTTCAGTGGCTGTAATTGTCCCCACACCAAAATGGCAGGGCCCATAACTCTTGTTGGTAGTTTGGGATTCCTGCAGGGTCTGTCTTGCATCCTCAGATCATTTTTTTATCTTTCCTTCCACTCTGCTTCTATTTTAAAAATAAAAGCTTGTAAATACAACCTACATACAAAAAAGTTTTTTAATAAAAGTGAATTTATATAGTTTAGGGAAGATATTTTTTTCCCCTTGGTACTTTCACTTGACAAAGGAAGCACTTTTCTATTGACTTTTACAGGCAGTCAAACTTAGCCATTATTTTCCCTGACAATCTGGCCCCTTATGAATGGTTAGATATTCAGCAGAAGATTCAGACTGAAGGGACTCACAACCCCCTTGCAGCATAAAACACTGCTCTCCATCCCATCAAATTTCATTCAACAGGCATTTATGAAATCTTACTATGTGCAAAGGGCTGTGCTAACACCCACCCCTTTGCAACTTGCCCATGGGGAACTACATATTTAGGTGGTGTTTTCCCTTCCCACCATGAAGACCTTGATATTATCTCTGTTGGCTATTAGGACCCCCCCCCCCAATTTAAAGCTGCCTGCAAAATGGGTCAGCCTAAAATCACTTGGCACATGGAGAATCTTGTTTACCAGATTTTGTGTTTATTATAGTGGATCTTTAGCATACCACTCAGCTTTCTCCTTCAGAACTATGGCAGACAGACCCCAACATGGCCTCTATGATTCCTATCCCCGATGTTCATTACCTATATAATCTTATTTCCCCTCCCCAGGCCTCCCAGATGGGGCCTGTAATGTGCTTCTAACCCATAGAATATAGCAGTAGTAAAGGGATTTTGAAATATAATTAAGGTTCCAAGTTAGTTGATTCTGAGTCAATCAAAAGAGTGAGCCTGAGCTAATCAGTCGAATGCACTTGAAATAGGCACTGACAGTGTCTGCAAGTGAAAGACTCTCCCTGAAGGCTTCATGAAGTACTTGCCTATGTTAGAAAAGCCCATGAGGCAAAGAATGTGGATAACCTCAAGAGTGTGAAGGTGGCCTCCAGGCAATGGCCAGCAAAAAACCAGGCCCTCAGTCATACAGCCAAAAGGAAATGAGTTCTGCCACCAATTTGAATGATCTTGGAAGTGGATTCTTCTTCAGTGAAGCTTCAGATGAAGATGCAACCCAATCAACATGTTGACTACAGCCTGTAGGACCCTGACCAGAGGATCCAGTTAAGTCATGTCCAGACTCCTGCCCCGTGGAAATTATGAGATAAGTAGGATCCAGTTAAGCCATGTCCAGACTCCTGCCCCGTGGAAATTATGAGATAATAAGTATGTGCTATTTTAAGACTCTAAGTAATGGTGATTTGTTTCTGTGAAACAGATAAATAACACGAGAACTGAGGTTTTCATTCTCCCAGTTCCCGTGGTATGGGTGCTGTGTTCCTCTCTGGGAAGTACCCTCAACCAAAGATAGCCACCTCCCCCATTGCTGTTTCCTTTTCTCCTCATGGGCAGTCAGCTCCAATGACTGGTCGATTATTGGCCAAAGGGGAAGGAAGGAAGGGAAATGTGAAGGCATAGCCTGCTTGCCTCGAACTGGAACAGATCTGAAGGACCATGTCAGAACTCACCATGGAAAAGACTGAAGTCTCTGTTGTAACTGCAAGGCATTCAACCTCCATCCCTTTCTCTCTAACCCTGATTTATTTTTTTTTAATTTTTAAGAAATATTCATATATTTTTGAGAGAGAGAGAGAGAGAAAGGACAAGTGGGGGAGGGGCAGAGAGAGAAGGAGACACAGAATCTGAAGCAGGCTTCAGACTCTGAACTGTCAGCACAGAGCCTGACGTGAGGCTCAAACTCACAAACCATGAGATTGTGGCCTGAGCCAGACGAAGTCAGATGCTTAATCGACTGAGCCACCTAGGTGCCACTCTAACCCTGCTTTCTTTATTCCCCTTGGGTTGACCCAGAGAACACTTCACAAAATACTTCCTACATGCTAATCTTTACCTGTTTCCAGAGAACCCAACCTAAAATAGTTATAAACTTTTTAAAATTTTAATTAATTAATTAATTAATTGATTGATTAAGTAAGTAAGCTCTATGTGGGGCTTGAATTCATGACTCTGAGATCAAGAGTCACATGCTCTACTGACTGAGCCAGCCAGGCACTGCGGTTATAACAATTTTCTTTAGTACATCACTATTGTCATGTGGTCTCCCCCAAAGTCTGAGAGCTAAAGGAAAAGGCAGTTGAGAAAGGAACAGGTGCTGGTAACCTTGTTTTAATTTGCTTTTGTTTTGTAAGTGCAGATTCTCTTATTATTTTTCAATATATTTCCTTTTTAAGATTATTGATTCTTTTAAAAATGTATTAAGAAGGCACTGGGGTGGTCTTTAAAAATTATTGAAGTGCATTTTTTAAAATTTTATAGAATGGGCTATGGAGGCTCAGGGTGTGTGTGTGTGTGCATGTGTGTGTGTGTGTGTGTGGCCTGTCCATCTCATTCACTCAATCAACAGATATTTATCAGGACTGGAGCTGGACTCCTTGTAGGCTGTGCAGAATGTACAGACAGATGCATGGAGAGTTACACTGCAGTCACGTGGCTTCCTGTTGTGACATCACTAGTGCTGGAGCTCAGTGAGACTCTCTGGCCCGATGGTCACATGCTCCCTCTGCTTCTGGTACAGTCCCACCTCTTTGAAGAACTCACCTTACTTCGTTCCTTTTATTTCTCTTGGACTGGGAGAGCGCATAAATTTGATGTGGATCTACCACCAAATCATGCCTTAAATTCTGGTATGTGATTGCATAGATGCAAAGGGTCACATTCTATTTTTGATTCAGCATTCTAAATAAGGTGGTTTGCTTTGATTTAACAATAGTGGTCAGTAACACCTCCACATTTCTTACCACGTGCCTGGCACCATTTAAACAGTTTAAAAATATGAATTCATTTAATCCTTCTAGCAAACCCAGGTGGTAGCTTACATTCACGTTATTAACAGATAAATGCTGAGAAATGTGTTTGAGTTGTCTATAGCTTTCATTTCAAAAAAAGGGCCTGGGTTTATGAACTAATGCTTGGAAAAGACCAGTGAAACTTTTTCATGTTATAATGAAACTCTAGGTTTGCTTATAATTCTTTCTCCCTTTGGAAAATAATCTCTTTTAGTTGTAGGTATTATATAAAATGCATATCTATTCTTGACCATTCTGGCACCAATTACCAAAGTTTAAAATAGCCCAGGCTCATCACCTCTTTTCCCTTTCCCTCTCCTGCTTGCCTTCTGATATCCCCCTGTTCCTAGACATGTCCCTTGCAAACAGAAAAGAAGATGAGCAGAAACTCATATCTGTCAGACGCAGTTACCTGTTATCAGCTCTGCTAAAGACCAGGTGGGTGATGAGCTGGAAATTAATGGGATGCCCTGTCAAGGCCATTTTCCACCCCAGCCCTGTCCTTCCTGCATGGAGACCTGGCTGCTTCCTCCAAGATCTCATGTCTCAAACCCTCAGGAACAGGAGAGCATCATGTATATTATAATTTTATTTCGAGTTGTGAACTTTCCCTTTATCACCAAAAAGTTCCTGGAAAAACACCAATTAATTCTGCTTTACTGAATAATAGAATGTGTTTGCTATCCACTGTATTTTTTAACCAGTAGTTGTTTCTGGCCACCTTCTATTGTGTTGTATTGTCCTGTGTTGAATACTGAAAGAGCATATGTCTTAGTCTCTGTTTGTGGGAAATATGTGGAGTGAAAAAATAAGATCAAACGGATAAAATGAGAAAAATAAATGCTTTCATTGTATCTTTTTTTTTTTTGCTAAATTGTAAAATCCATCTGTACTCCGTCCTGTCTGTTCTGTTTAGAACCCCCAGTGTATTAGTCTCCTATTGCTGCTATAACAAAGTACCACAAACTCAGTGGCTTATTTTGATTGTGCTTTGTTTTCCAGTGTTTTGCCGATACTGCATTTTTTTTTCTTTACAAATTGAAGGTTTGTGGCAACCCTCCATCAAGCAGGTCTATCAGTGCCATTTTTCCAACAGCATTGGCTCACTTTCTGTCTCTGTGTCACATTTTGGTAATTATCACAAAATTTCAAACTCTTTCATATTATTATATTTGTTATGCTGATCTGTGATCAGCAGCTAGGACTTGCTGAAAGCTCAGATTATGGTTAGCAATTTGTTAGCAATGAAGTATTTTTAAATTTAGACATGTATATTGTTGTTTTCAGACAATGCTATTGCACACTTAATGGACTACAGTATAGTGTAAGCATAACTTTTATATACACTGGGAAGCCAAAAATTCATTTGACTTGGTTTATTGTGATATTTACTTTATTGCAGTGGCATGGAACTGAACCAATATCTCTAAGGTATGCCTGTATTGTCTTACAGTTCTGGGGATCAAAGTTCCACATAGTGCACTAAAATCACGGTGTTGGCAGAGCTCCATTCCTTCTAGAGGCTCTAGGAGAGGATCTATTTTCTTGCCTTTTCTGACTTATAGAGGCTGCCCACATTCAGCAGTCCCCTCTGTCTTCAAAGCCAGCAATGGCAGTCAATTCTTTCCCACCCTGCATCACTAGGACTCTGACTTTTCTGCCTCCCTCTTCCACATTTAAAGGACCCGTGTGATTGCATCAGGCCACCTGAATAATCCAGGATAATCTCCTATATTTTAAGGTCAGCTGATTAGCATACTTAATTCCATCAGCAACCTTCATTCTCCCTTGCCATGTAAGATACCATATTCACAGATTCTGGAGATTAGGACGTGGACATCTTTGGGGGAGAGGAGTAATATTCTATCACACCCAGCATGTATGTTCTTCACAGAATGTCATGTAGATTAATGGATATTTCTATTTAAAAAAAAACACAAGAAAGAAAATGAAAAATTTATCATATCTCAATGTTCATCAATATAAAAACACAATGATCTATTTTATGGTTTGGGTGGAGGTTGTCATGGACACTGTCATTTGTGATTATTATTCCCCCCCCCAGATAAGTTAGTAATGTTGTCAAAGTGCATAAAGCAAATGCTGCTGGTTCTGTCTACTGTCAAAATGAGTGTTAAATGCACTTAATTGTTAAATGATGTGGTGTAGATAATGTGTGTTTGGAGAAGAATGAGTGTCTCTTCCTTTCAATTCTTCCTGGTAATTCAGTTACTTGAGATGAGCATAGGACCTAAAAATTCATCCATTTATTCCACGTCATCAGTGCATTCAGCATATATTTTAAAAGCATGTGACAAATGGCAGTCACAGCACTAGATGCTGGGAAAATTATGAACAAAGCCAAACGTATTCTTTGTGCTCTTAAAAAATTTAACCTAGCGAGGGTCTGTGTGGGAAGTCCTATAAACCTTACAGCGAGCCAGGCCTTGAAGCATTAGCAGGATTTAGAGAGACAGGGAGAAGAATGAGGAAGAAATTTTCAAAACAGAAAGAAAGCTGAGTCAAGCCACCATGGCAGGAACTCACCAGAGACAGGTCTCTGTCATCTTTTCTGATTTCTAACTGCTTTGCTGGTTCCCATGATAGTACCTTCAGGCCCACAACTCAAAATCGGGGTTAGAGTGGTGAGGAAAACCCATTTTCTGGGCTCAGAGGAAGAGAGTCAGAAACCCCACTTTAGGAAAAAGACAACAATTGTGTTACAGTGAACAAAGGCAAAGCCTCTTGGTGCCAAATTTGGGAAATGCTGAATGTCAAAGGCCAGCTCATGACATTTCATCAGAAAAGGACACATGAGGCACACATTCCAAAGAGCTGGCACAGAGTGTTGGACAGTTAAAGAGCTGAAAACAGGCTTAGAACAGAAAACAAGGTGCACTTTTCCCCCCTAAAATGTTAGCTGGATTTTTGGAACAAATCTTCATAATTTTATTTGAATAGAACATCAGGCCCTGAAGTCCATTGCTTCATTTTGAATGACTAATTACCAAGTTGTTACATTGGTTTGAGGTCTTTTTATTGATTTTCCATTAATAACTGTTTCACAAAATGCTTTGTCCCTGAACAAATGCATTAAGAACTAAAAAGCAAAGAACAAAAACCCAACCCTGATTTTTGCAAAGCTGTTAAAGACTTCAGGAGGTAAGTAAGAAGGAGGTTTACTGCAAAGATCCCTGATCCTGGGCTGTGCAGCTGTGTCAGTTAATGATGGCTACTGTAACAGATGATCCTCAAAATCTCAGTGACTTGGTACAATAAAAGTTTATTGCTTGCCTTTGTCATAGTTCAATGTGGTCAGTGAGCTTTGCTCCACATAGTCATTCAGGGAACCAATTTTTTTCTGTGATGAGGCACAGCCATCTTCAATATGAGGAACCCTTGAGGAAACACTCACTAGTCAACAATGGCCAATGCAGAGAGAGATTGAGAAGGCACATCAGCTCTTCGCTGCCTCTGCCTGCCAGGGCACATCCCTTCTCCTCACTTGCCATTGGCAAGAGTATGTCACATGGCTCCTGCCAAAACTAAGGCGTCTGGGAAATGTGGTATAATTGTGAACCCAGGAAGAAAAAACCAGCTTAGTAACCATTTAGTGCTGTGCTTCAGCACTCTCCTCAGATTTTCAAGTTGTTGGGCAAAAGGGAAGCTCAGGTGAGATTGTTTGGCTGTCATTCTAGTGGGTCAGTAGCTCCTCCTCTTCATTTAGTTTCTTGGTGTTCACATCTGGATTTGTTGGAGAGACAGGTGTGAGGAAGGGAGAGGAGAGGAATCTCCTGAAGTGTCTTCCCCAGGCAGACATAGGACACTTTTCAGGTGACTCCTGCTTTAGTTTTATTCTATACCCTCACACTCACCTGAAAAGTTTCCCATCCAAAAGAACCTCTATTGAACATGGACAAAAGAATCTCTGTAATTTCAGCGTCCTTAATTATGTGGTGCTGAGATACCACAAACAAATATGCATTTCCAAGACTGACAGCAACCTTGCCCACCATGATTGTACAGAACTAAGCTTACTTGTCACAGATGCTATCTTTGAGAATCAAGATGACACTGCCAGTAATGATGATCTGTATGTCCAGGTAACAGGGTGAAGCAACCACCACCTTGCTACTTCCCTCTGCTCTGCACATGTGGCCAAAGCGGCTACCTGTCCTGCATGGAAACAGCACATGGATCACAACCACCATTTCCTCTCACACTTTGCCATGCTGTCTGGGCTAGAGACCAGAGTTGGTCCCCTTAGGCTAATTTTAGGAACATTAGTTATTTGCTAATTTTTAAAAAATTTTTAATGTATATTTTTGAGAGAGAGAGAGAGAAAGAGAGCAAGTGAGTGAGCGTGAGGGGGAGGGGCAGAGAGAGAGGGAGAGAGACACAGAATCTGAAGCAGGCTCCAGGCTCTGCACTGTCACCACAGATCCTGATGTGGGGCTCGAACCCACAAACTGTGAGATCATGACCGAAGCCAAAGTCGGACACTCAACCAATTAAGCCACCCAGCCACCCCTGTTATTTGTTAATTTCTTGAGTATTTAGCACAAAGCAGCACCTCCTCCAGGTAAGAGAGATGGTTACAGCTCATTGGTGCTCCCATACATCCCTTCTTCCTTCCTCAGACTACCCAGAGTCACCTTAATGAGAATTATGAAGACCCTGGTTATTCTGAAGGGAATCTGGGCCACATTAGATTGTAGTTTCCTACTGTGCTGAAAGGAGCTAACAACTGAAGCAGAGAAATAAATAGGCTTGTCACCGCTAACTCCCCCAAATGGCGTACCCATTAAAATAGACCTGGTGAAAGAGGCTTCTCACTGGTAATTGCCACCAATATATCCATCACAGTACAGATATTTCTACTAAACTTTAACCCATCAATATCACTAAACAAGGAAAAAGGAGAAAATTTATTCATGGAGGTCATTCATCAGGGTCATGTTTAGACTTCTGTTGTCAACTATTACCACTTCTTTTTACCCCTTCCTATGGCAGTTTTGCCTCAGAGTTGATGTGCTTGCATTTCACAAGCACACATGAGCTTCCTACAAGGGACTGCCGCTCAAAAAATATTTTTCAAGAAGATAGATGTAAGTTGGAGATTTGGCTCTGTACTCACAGTATACGATCTGTGTGACTTAACTCAAATTATTTAACCTCTCTGAGACTTTAAGTTGCTGATAGTGATACTCATTTGCACCATTTTGCTGGTATTAGACAAGCATAATGACAGTAGAGAGTTGGTGTTAAATAAACATTGGCTTTCTTCTTCTCCTTTGCTTCTTCCCTTTGCCTTCTTCTTTCTCTCTTCTCAGGAGCTCTCAACAGCTTCATTGACAGGACTCCAGTGAGCTTGCTGGAGAGTTGGGCTAAAGTTGCCCAAATAGAGAGATTATGAATAGGTGTATATTCTATGAAAAGGCAAATGAAGTTGAGCTTGTTCATGGTAAAATACTTTATAAAGGAGGCAAATGTTGAAGACACAGGCAATATGGAGGAAGCCATAGTCTGCAGGAAGGTATTCAGATGCCCAAGTTCTAAAGAGCCACTAAAGGCAACATCCCAGACAATGTTCATCCCCTGGCCTCTGTAATACACGGTCCTGGTTTCTCTTCTTCCTCCTTGGGCTCATTTAACAGCTTACCCTCCACCACCCAACTCCAAAGTTTGAAGTTCTTCAAGACACAGCTCTTGGCCATTTCCAAGTCTCACTTTGCATCCTCTCCCTAATCACATCCATGAACATCACTGCAGTTGCCAGGCATGTTCTGATGATTTTCAAATTCACCTCCTCTGCCTAGACGTCCAGCCTATGAGCTCTAGACTCATATATCTTACTGTCTATGGAATAGTTGTCCACTTGGCTGTCTTGGAGCTTCCACAGATGCAACTTAGCCAAAATCAACTAGAGTTCTTTCCACCCCCAGATGTGGCTCAGCTGCAGTGTTTGTTGACTCATGAGAGGTGCCTGGGAATCATCTTGGACCTCTCCCTCCCTCCCTCTCTTCACCTCCCGTTAAGTCAATCAGGATCCAGCCACAAATTCCAACTACAAAGCCACCATGCTCTCTCATGGGGCTACTGCTAGGGCTTATGCTTGACCTTTCACATCCACTCTCCAGACTCCAGATAGAAAGATCTTGTACAGATTCCCTCTAATGCATCTTCCTTTCACCCTACTGTGTCCATGTCTTGCCCCAAACATTTCAAAGGCTTCCCATTGCTCTTAGGATGAAATTCCATGTCCCTGACATGGCTTGCAAGGACTTGCACAGGTAGGGACAAGCCCTGCCTATCACTTAACTTTATCCCTTGTCATCCCATCCCTGCTCTGGGGGTCAGCCACATGCACCACACTTTTCTCACCTTCGAGCCTTTACATGTGGTCTCCCTCCCATCAGGGCATTCCTTTCTCAGTCACTTTTTTGCTTAGCTAGTTCTTGCTCTTCCATAAGATCTCATCTTAGAAGCTACCATGTTTCATTGGTTTGAAAGCATGCATTCCTCCACACTTTAATGTCTACAAAATTGGGGTGCATTGGCTATGTGTGGAATCAAGTGGCTATGGCATGGGAGAGAGGAAATGGTGGATCGGACATGCTTAGCAACATTTCCCAAGCAGGAGTCAAAATGTGTTAGCTCTACATTGTCGCAAATTTGACTTAAAAGCACAGAAACAATAGCTTTTCATTCTTTTATAGATTCTCTTAAGAAATATCACATCACCGAGGTGCCTGGGTGGCTTAGTCAGTTAAGTGTCTGACTTTGGCTCAGGCCATGACCTCACCATTCGTGAGTTGGAGCCCCGTTTCAGGCTCTGTGCTGACAGCTTGGACAGCTCAGAGTCTGCTTTGGATTCTGTGTGTCTCTCTCTCTATGCCCGTCCTCCACTTGCTCTCTTTCTCTCTCTCAAAAATAAATAAATATTTTTAAAATTTTTTAAAAAAGAAATATCACATCACCAATGCCATTAATGGCATAGAGGATGAGAATGTGTGGAAAACCTGGAGACATCAACTCTGAGTCAAAGGTGATTAAGAAGAAATGGACTCAATATAAAGACATTTTAAGAATTCCTTAAGGACCTATTTTGCTTACATTTCCTCTCTTAGCTATCCACAAAATGATAGGTAACAAAGTTCTATGTAAAATTAAAAATAAAATAAATATTGTAAGTCATAAGAAAGTCTTCTGTCACATTTAATTGGAAACATTCTTTTTCTTTCTTAGTGTACACAGAATAATGGTGTGTCTTACAACTGGTGACACTTTTGATTTAATGAATTATGGTAGTTCTGAAGAGCTGCCTTCACTGCAACCCCAAAATTAGGTTATCCTTATATATGCTCTCTCATATTCTGGTACCTCCTTATACCACTATTAACAACTGCTGTAAATAGTAAATTGTCTAATTAGTTGTTTAAAGCCTGAAGGAGTGTAAATTCAATATGGGAAAGAACTGCTTGTCTCATGTTAACTGCTTTTCCCTGGAAGCTAGCAGGTAAAATTTGCTCAAGGGATATGTTGTTTGAATGCATGAGTCTGATTAGGACTTCTCTGGCTTCCTTTAGGTGGTCTAGAAATAGGCAGTTGTCCTAAAATGCTCTATGACATGGCTTAGCTCACAGAGCCCCGATATAGCCTTGAGTGGGAGAGGAGCAGGGCCATGCCATGTGAGGCCTTCAACCCCAGGGAGAAGCGCTGATAAGTCCTGCGGGAGCAAGAGCCTCGGCAGCACCAGAGCCCAGCACACCCCATCTTCATGTCCCCCTGGGCACATTCACATTTTATCTGAAAATGACACAATTCTTGCCCCTGGGAACTAGGCCCTGAGAGTGGCACTCTTTGACAGTGGCAGGAGATAGTGTGAAAATAGGGTACATGGGCCCCATAATGGGTCTCTTCCCTTCTAACAATCCTTCCAAAAAGAAATGCTTACAAAGGACTGTCAGCCAGGGTTTCTGTGGGTTCTGAAAAGGCAGGGAAGGACAGGGACAGGACTCCAGCATGATGGCTGTTGGACAAATGCCCTGTGGTGTGCCCCCCAGCAGCTCTGTGCAGGCTACCAGGCAGGACCTGGGGACACTTCCAGCCTCTTGTCAGCTCGGAGGCACACCTGGGAAGGAAGGTTTCCAGGGAACCCACAACTCTGGCCTCTGGGAGTCTTTCATTCGAGATGCCCCCAAGCAAAGGAAGCAATGAGCCTGACTGCTTTCCATTTCTGCACGTGAGAATAAAAGTGACTCTGAGGTGTGCCCTGTCAGCCCTGTCTTCATCAGAAATGTGAGTCCATGGAAGGACATGTGCAGAATGCTATGCACATCTGTGGTATCCCAGATTGCAGGGAAGGAACCCCATCCCTGAGATTCAAATGAGTAGGAGCCAGTCCCACACCATGACACCATAGAGGGAGCCCTGTGTCCTCTCCAAGCCCTTCTGGGTGAAGGGGAATGTAGGTAGAGGCAGGGTTCCCGTTTTCCTCGTCGTCGCCTTGCCCGTAGCACTTGCTCCTCTGAATCCTTCCACTTACTGATTGCCATTGCCCCCAACCGGTGACAGCCCCTACTACATTGCACTATGAGGACCCAGGGAGCCAGAGGATCTCAGCTCCTTTCTTGATTCCCCACAGAAGCCCCCCACTCACATAAAGCATTTCCTGAATGTGGGAGCCGAAGGGAAGGTACCGCAAACACATTAACAGCTGAGAAGTGAGTGTTGGGCACTTCTTATTGTAGACCTCAGCCATTTCTGCAAACTCAGCTTCTCCCAACTTCTTTTTGAGAAAAACTCAGCTCTCTCTGGCCTGCACCCCCAAGCTGGGTTCCAGGCATCCCCTTTACAAACCCAATGGGCCAAACCCTTTCTTGCTCCCTTCCTTCCCGCTCCTGGTCTCTGCAAGTGGGGTACAGGATCGCTGACATTTGCTACCCTTTGATACAACCTTCCCTCACCTTTGAAGGCAAATTCAGCCTGAATCAGTTTGGGTTTTAAATAATTCATCCCTTCCTGGTTGTGTACAGGTATGCAGATCGTAACTGTCGGAGCTGGGAAGGACTTGGGTTTTTTTGTACGCATTGTGTAGATGACAAATGGAGGCTCAGGTTTGTTGAGGTTACTTGGCCACCACTACAGCACACTAGGTGGCTCAGCCAGGATTAGATTCAGGGTGGGCTTGATGTCTGGTGTTTTTTGTTTTTGTTTTTTGTTTTCAAATTTCACCACTAGAAAGCAGAATCTCAACCCACGTGCTTGCCTGGAGCAGGTATGCCACAAGAATGACTGAAGGGAGCCAGGGCGAGCACCATCGCTCTGTGCACGGGAGCTGAGAAAGCCAGAGAGCATACTCTTTACACGGGCTCAGCTTTCCTTTAGCACAGTTGCTTTTTGTCCTGCAGCAATGCCTACCCGTAACGTCTTGCCTGGGACTCTTTCTTTTTTTTTTTTCCCAAAAAGAACTAAAAGTCTCTATTTTAAAAGTTACACAATATATTTTTTCAATGCATTGTGGTTTTATTTTTTTAATGTTTGTTTATTTATTTTGAGAGAGAGAGAGAGAGAGAAAGAAAGAGAGAGAGAAAGAGAGAGACGAAGGGGCAAAGATAGAATCCCAAGCTGTCAACGCAGAGCCCAAAGTGGGGCTCTAAGTCACAAAACATGAAATCGTGACCTGAGCCAAAACCAAGAGTTGGATGCTTAACTGACCGAGCCACCAGGTACCCCTATACAATAATCTTGATAGCTCAAATGTAAAACAAACACTGTGCAGGCCAGCTAAAGCGCATCTGTATGCCAAATTTAGTTCAGGGATAGCCAGTTTGCAATTTTGCTATAAAGAAATATATTTGCAAAAAGACTCCCCCAAAATTCTCTCCCCTGACTGCTTCTCTGCTTTTCTCCTTGAGATCTCCCACTGCTTCTTGCTCCCTCCCCCACCTTCCAGAAAGAAAGTGGATCCATGGCTTTGGCCTAAAGGTCCCAATGGTTTTGACTGGCTTTGGCTCCCCCCGACCCCCACCAATTCTCATTCATTGCCAGTGAGGTTGAAAATGAGTCATTAAATCATGTTCCTAAATTCACTGGGGACCACACTAGAGCCAACCACATGTCGGTCAGCCAAATGCCTTGGCGCATAAGTATAGTCTCAAATGCAATTATACACAAATGACACTTGCCTTGCCTAGACATTACTTGGATGGTAATCAGAAGTACACACAATTTATAGTTAACGAATAGCTTTCTTTGGATTAAGAAGTCCATGAGTGTATCTGACATGCTTTGCTGAAATTCTAGGAAAGCAGTTCCCAGAAATAGCCAGCTCCTCACAGAATTTCTTTATGAGGTGGATTTCAGGAACATAGCCCCCATTTCCCAGCAGATGACAGTGCCCACAGCAGGCCCTTGTGTGAACCAAGGCTCACACCTGTTGATGCTTCCAGACACAAGGCAGGTAAGTCACATGTGTTCAGTGAGCTGGGAGAGGCTGTGGAAGACTGAAGGCCAGCCAGCTACCAGGAGCAGTTGTTCATAGAGCCAGCTGACAATGGACTGCAAGCCCTGAGTAGCCATAGCTTCTGATTTTTCAGGAGAAGTTGGAAATCTGGAGTTTTATTTTTTTAAGTTTATTTATTTGAGAGAGAGAAACAGAGCATATGAGTGGGAGAGAGAGAGAGAGAGAGAGAGAGAGAGAGAAAATCCCAAGCAGGCTCAACACTGTCAGAGCAAAGGGCTATAACTCACAAACTGGGAGATCATGACCTGAGCCTAAACCAAGAGTCAGATGCTTAACCAACTAAGCCACCCAGAAGCCCCAGTTGGAAATCTGGAGTCTTGTGTGAACGCCTCATGTAATTAATGTTTGGCAACCAAGTTAAATAAAAATGGAACACCGTTCCAACCACTAAAGAATCCTTTGAAGTTTTGATTCAGCTGTCGGCTGCTGGACAGCAATATCTAGGTTGAAAGGCGGGGCCAGAAAACACTCAGAAGAAGCCAGATAACTTAGGATATTGTTCCCAACTGCTTGTATGGAGTTGCTCATCCAGGATTTTAGATTCACACATGGTCACCGAAGGACCCACTGATTGATGCCTAATTTTCTTAAACCTCACTCTAAACAGAGATACCACATGCCACCTGCATCCTTCTGTAGTGTATGCCAAACTTGACTGGACATGGCCATGGAGAAGAAAGCTATCCCTGGATCCCATCACACTTTGTCTTACATATACCCTAGAGAATGCCAGAAGCACACAAATCACTACTCTCCCCCTCTTGTCACTCTGTACTTATGGACAGATTCTCTTCAAGGTTGAAGACATTCCCTGTAGTAGGCAGACATGGCAGGCAATAGAACTACCCCCTGCCTACATGTGATGACTGGGCATGTCCATTAAAAGAAGAGGTGGTTGTGCTTTGTATTTTGCAATCTGTGTTGTATCCTGATGGGGTTATCATGCTGTCAGCCACATGAAGACAAAGCTGGGTTTTGTCTAGGAAACCAGAATGGAGAAGACAAGCCTCTGCTTCTCTCTAAACACAATGTGGTTTAATTCAACAGTATTTATCGAACATCTCATATATGTCAGGGACTATGCTACATACTGGCCATCACATTCTCAAATTTAGACTTGGACATAGGCTTGTTTTTCAGATTGCTCCTGAGTGAGGGAGTTAGTGATGGCCTTCATAAGAGAAGGATGGATGGAAAACTGAGTTGGTTCTAAATGGGAGGTGAGGAAGCAATAGTTTGTAGGCCAGATTACCAGTTTCTTGTGACTACCTATATTTCTTTCATTTTGTTAAGCCAAAGCCTTTAGTAAAATTCCAGTTTGATCTCAGCCATACCGTTGGGTATTAATGGGAATATCATGTTTCCTAATTTGGGTAAGGGCTTTATTTATAGGGAGAGCAAGGTCCTTCCCAAGGTCATCATGATGGTGGTTGCAAGAATATGGAGAGACTCAGGGGAAGGGAATTTTAGGAAACTAACACCAAGTCTCTGGAATCCAGCTTTCCACTTAGTGGATAGATTTTTGCTCTAGTTAATGGCCTTAGAGGATGTAAGGTTTATTTTTTATTGAATCAGTTGGAAATTTCCTATGCAGAGATGAATCACTCTTGTAGGAGATATCAAAGAACCATTTTCCTTTTCCGCATATGTGTTTTCATGCCCCAAAGTGAATTTCTCATTTTCTCCCTCCAACTCAGCTACCCCTTTCATGTTTCTATCTCAGTTTTGACCTCAACATCTGGTTAATTACTCAAGCTAAACCTCAGAGTTGTGGTCAACATCTTCCTCCTTCTTCCTCACCCCTTAACACTGAATTCAAATGTTATTGGTTGTTGAGATGTACTTCCAGAACTGATGTTCTATGAAACACTGAAGATATTATTGGAGGCATTATGAGAACAGAATACTTTGGTCAGCAAATTTGGCAAACACGACATATCATACCCCCACCCTTCCCAAGAGATGGCCAGAGTGCATTCCCATATTAAAGTCTCTGAGAACGTCTGCAATTTAGAAACCTGTTTAACTTCATCTGACACAGAATTTTCCACATTTTTCAACCACAGAACATTTGTTGGCACTCCTATTAGTGTTCTGGATAACACTGATTCATTACAAATTTGAAAAATTCTGTTATGGATACATCCTTGGAATGTTCCTCCCAGAAGTTCTCACTGCTCACTTCCTCTGTGATTTTCCTCTTTTCTTTCTTTTTTAAAATGTTTGTTTATTTTTGACAGAGAGAGACAGAGTGAAAGTGAGGGAAGGGAAGAAAAAGAGGAAGACACAGAATCCAAAGCAGGCTCTAGGCTCTGAGCTGTCAGCACAGAGCCCGACATGGGGCTCAAACCCATGAAACATGAGATCATGACATAGGCCAAAGTCAGATGCTAACTGACTGAGCCACCCAGGCACCCCTGATTTTCCTCTTAAGAAGATCATTGCATCAGCCTCTTACTTATTATCCCCACTGTCAGTCTCTACCACTTATAGCCTATTCTTTTTTTCTGCACTCAGAGTTATAGCCTCCCAAACACCATTGTGATTAAGTTTCTCTCCTACTCAAAAATTGTACATGGCTCCCCTACTGCCAGCAAAGTAAAGTCCTAGCTGCTTAGCATGTGTCTGCTTCCCTTTTGAAGGGTCTGGTCAATATAGACTGAAAATTGGCCACATCTGCCAGATGCTAAAAAGTGTATTAGGTAACAAATTAGCTAAAGCCACTGGAGCCAGAGATAGTCCAATAGAATAGACAAGGAGAGACACCAAGGCTCTCTGAGGTCCAACATGAAACATGTCGGGAATAATGACCAAAATTTTTCCAATATTAATGATGATCACCGTTTCAGAAACCACTAGCACATCCAGGCATATCACACTCAAGCTACTGGAAACAAAATTACAAAGGGGAAATTTTGAGGGCAAACAAAGAATAAAAGACACAGTACCAATAGAGAAACAAACATAAGTTTTCCAACACATTTCTCGATAGAAACCAAGAAGCCAGAGGCAATGGGATTATACCAGAATTCTGTATCTGGTGAAAATATCTTTCAAAGATGCAAGAAAAGTAAAGACCTCCTCAACCAAACCAAAACTGAGAGGCTTGATTGTCAGAAGGCTGTCACTACAAGAAATATTAAAAGAAGTCTTATGGCAGAAAGAATGTGATGCCTGACAGAGATTTGGATCTACAGAAACAGAATGCTGCAAACGGAATAAGTTAAGGTAAAATAAATACATTTGTCCATTGTTTTTAAACATAACTGCCTCAAAGTGTTGGAGAGAAAGCAGGGAAAGAGTAAATGGCTCCTAACTCTCCAATAAGGCAGGAGAGGAGGTGGCAGGGCAATGGGGCTCCTCAGTCATGAGCACATGGCATGAGGATCAGGTGGCTGGTTTATAGCCAGAGGGCCCTGTCTCTGAATACAGCTCTCCATTTTTCTACTCCAGCCCTTCTTTCCCACCTTGTTTCTCTCTAATCCCCCTCCTTTTCTAGCCAAGGAACTCAGACACAAGAATACCTTGCTGATGCCTACATGACTTTCCCTTATTTGGCCCTACATATTACATTATTCCTTTCACTTCTATCTCTACCTATTCTCTCCATCTTTTAACACTTGATGAAAATGACATCTTGTCAAGCAGCTTTCTGTAGTCCTCTGTTTTGGGGGTGGATTTCTCCCACCCCTGTGGCCCATGGCAATTTTATTATAAAATCTATATTAATGGGACTTATATTGCACTCAGCTATTGAGGTGATTTTCTCAAGCTCATTTTAAGCTCATGAACACAGCCACCATGATTTAGCCATTCTTGAATACTCCTTTGTCCCATCCATTCCCTGCCCAACCTATGTCTAATGCTGAATGATGGATGGAGTTTGACAGATACAAGCTCAGCAAGTTTATTGAATGAAATTAAGACTAAGGATATTTGGCTTCTTTGGCACCCATGTTTTTTGAAATAATGTAAAGAATGAACCCAACATGAATGCAGACACAGGGCTTTTGGATTTGACTTAAGCAGGGTCTGTTTTCCAAAAGCCTTTCAGGACTGGTCAGGGGTCATGGCCATTCTATCAAGGGAACAAGAGAACAATTTAGGAACCAAGATGGACCCCTGTAAATAGACCCAAGTCCCTCCCACATGGTGAGGGATAGAGAAAGGCCATGGATAGGCCATTCCCTCCAGCTCCCCAGCTCTAGGCTTATAGCCATGGTGGACATGGTGCTCCCCGTGTCCCCCTGCTTTGGACTGTGTGAGCTCAGACACTTGGCAAGACCAAGCTTCACTGGGGGATCTCAGATTCAGCAAATATTCATTCCATTACTGATAAACAGGGCAAGGTGAAGCAACAGTTAGCAGAAGAGGGGGACCTCAGGGAGGACCAGAGTCAGGGCCAGGAGGTCTTAAGGACAGAGAACTAGCTCGGTCCTCAAGAATGAATCTGACTCAGTGCTGGCAGAAAGCTGAAGTATTCCAGGAGCTTGAGCAAAGCTTAGAGGTCAGTGGGCCTTGTGTGTGGAGCAATGAGAAAACCAGGATGATAGAAATAGCTGTTCTGTGGTGGAAGAGTCAGAAAAACTAGCACCAGCAGTCAACGCCCCTTGGAGTGGATGCATAAGTGCTTGGTGCGAATCAGGAACCAAGAGAGACCTTTGTAAAGAGGTCTGAACCTTTCCCACATAGAGAGGGATAGCAAAAGACTAGACCATTTTTTCCAACTCCCCAGCTCCTAGGCTGGTAGCCATGGTGGACAGGGGGCTCCTCATGTGACTCTTCCCCCCATGTGAATTTAGTCACTTGGCAAGACTAAAACCTTGGTCCTTGAATGTGCTTCCCCTGTGGCTTGAACACCGGCTGACAGGGTCCAGCAACACCAGTATCCTCCAAAAGGCATGACATGACTTACTCCATGCAGGTTACTATAACAAAGTATCACAGACTGGGTGGATACAAACAACAGAAATCGATTTCTCAAGGTTCTGGGTTTTTTTTTTTTTTTCCAGCTCTCAATCCTGATTCTCTGCCTCTCCTTGCTCTAAAGGAGACCCCCTGACCACCCCATGGAACACAACTCAACTTTCCGGCTCATTAGCTCCAAAGGCTCCAGCAGGGCCAGCTTTCTCGTCTCAGGCACCAAACATTCACGGATGCTGCCAGGGCATAGCAGTGAAAGAGGGTTTGGGATATTCTGAGGACTGAAGGTTTGACCTGGCCAGGGGAATAATGATAAGAAAAAAAAAAGGGGGGGCAGCAGGAGGAGGAGGGATGCTTCTCCTCTTTAACTCTCTTTACTCCTGAAGTCTAACCCACAATCTTGGGCTCGGCTGCCCTCCTCTGCCCCCGTTGCTGGCTGAGCTGGAGCCCTACACCCAAAGTATCTTGATTTTCCACGAATCATAAAGACTGGGGGGAGGGGAAGCAAAGTGTGGTTGGGACAGGGAGAGGTGAGGAAATACCCAGATTTTTTTTTTTTTTTTTTTTTTTTTTTTTTTTGCTGCTCTCTAAAAGGCCACAGTCACGCTTTCTTCTCTGGCATTTTCGTTCCAGTGAAAATATAATAGTTCAGTGTGTGCAGGTGCAGAGCGCAGCCTGGTCTAGGGGAGAGCCGTGGAAACACATGAGACAGTTTGTGAAATGTGGGCTCTGGGGTCTACAACAAAATCTAGAAGTTTTTGTGACGTGGTAAAACCCAGATTCTGAGGCACTAGGTTGGAAGGGCAATTATGAAAGCTATGTTGAAGCCTGCATCCGGTATTGTCTTCACTACCTGGCCAAGGACAGTCTTTTCTGGGTTCCCCCCAAACAGCAGTGGCCAAAGCCCGTGATGATGGAACTGCTGGTTTTGGTTTTTCCCTGGAATTGGCAGACATGGATATCCGTGGCAGCTTACTTGGGGCATCTCAGACACTGTAATGCCTGTGAAGGTCAGGAAAGACAAGAGAAATCTCCCCAGACCTGGCGGGGGTGGAGAAAGCACTTCAGTCCTTCTGCTTAGGGTCCTAGAGAACGAATGAGGGCCAGATTACAGATCAGGTCCCCAACAGGGCCCCCCGAACGTGTAAGGCGGGCATTGCCCCTCCATTCTCGATCTTGAGCTTCTCTTGATGAGAGTTTTGATCTGTTCCCTTTGGCCGCAGGCGAGGGATCCTTTGTCCAAGATCCTTCCCTTAAGATCAGGGTTCCAACATGGTCAGGTTCAGGTGAGGGCCCCTTTCAGGGTTGCTGACTTATCTTTGTGTCTTCACATGGAAGAAGGGGCTAGGGATCTCTGTAGGGGTCTCTTTAACAAGGCAGTCATTTCATTTATGAGAGCTCCAGTCTTATGATTTAAGCACTTCCCAAATGCCCTACCTCTTAATACCATTACCTTCAGGGGTTAGGATTTCAACACGTGCATTTTGTGAAAATAAAAGCGTTCCTACCATAGCAGAGCCACTGCTATAGAATCTTCAGCAACTCCATACTGAAAAAAATACACATTTACTTGGAGAAAATAATCACAAATTGTTGTCTCCCCTGAATTGTTCTAGACAGGCTTTTAAAGTAAGCAGAATCTGAATGCTCTCATCCATATCACTCCCCCTTTCTCACAAGAATATGACTCAAATGATCCCTGTTTTAAAGAGGACCTTTACTGCAATTATGGGAGTATATGCCAATTAACCCCATTCCTTGCTCTTTTGGCAAGATGCTCAGTTACTATTGTTCAAATTCAGTTAAGCTGTGGAATCTTCGAACTGCAGTTTGGACCCCAGAGGGGCAGAGCCTCCGCAGGGGCTGATCCTCATCCTGAGCTGTGGAATTGCAAAGGTTCAGTGGGTCAACTTTTACACTGTGCTTAGGATCCAAAGGGTCTATTTGGGCTATAAATGTGCCAGGAAAAACGTTTGGTTGTTCATAACTAGTGTGGTGGCTCAAAGTACAGCCCATTTTCTACCTTGATACCTTATTAAAAAGTTGGAAAATCTCTATCAGGGTGAGAAAGACAACTTTTACTTGTTCATCGGGTGGTTTTTAAAAGCCTTAGAGATTCATTCTTAACACAGGTCTGTTCAAAAGTGTCAAAGGCACCTACCGTTCACCCACTCATGCAGGGAAGGTAGGAGACAGAATATAGAAGAAATTCGAGCCTCAGGGGTGAAAGGAGGAAGTTTTCTTTTTTGGCAGTAAGGAGCCTTCACACTCTGCTGGGGGTGATGTCAAGAGAGAGCTGCTGTAACCCATCTCTCCACACCCACTCACTGGGGACAAGTGAAATACAGCCCTCGATATTTCAAACATTCAGGCTCTCAACAAAAACCTTCCCTAATTCAAAGCACTTAACTGTGGTCTATACGGGACCTTTATGGTTACTAATTATTTGCCATCCTCAACCAAAAAATATAAAACAGTCAAATAACTAGGCATTTATGCAGAAGGCCACCTTTCTCTAGACATCCACGCTGTTTTGACTCATGGGACAGACAAGATGTTCATGTCTGGGCATTTGTATTTACAAGCTGATGAGGAGGGATCATGGACAGTGGTCCCACTTTTGTCACTGTCATGCTGTTGGTGACTCCTTGGGGAAGCATCCTCAAACTCCATATCTCTGGGCCAGATGAGGTGACTGCCCAAGACAGCCTTTCCCACCTAATCCTACCAATCTCAATTTTGTTCTAGTTCTATTCCCAATAAACTCAACTCTTGACACTAGACTCCTGACCGTGATCTTTTCTCTGCCCCGCTGACATTGGTATGTGAACTTTGGCTTTTCCTCTTGCATGCTTTTGCTTAGTAAGCCCTTCAACACTCAGCATCCCTTGTACTTATAAAGGTAGAGGATTCCCTGTTTTAACACTGACCCTAAAGAAAACAACCCTCAACCTTAGCTTCTGGGCCTTAGCCCTCGTGAATGGAGATATATGTATATACTGGGGTAACGAAGGCGTCTCTCTCTTTCTTTCTCCCCTCTCTCTCTTTGACAGCCTCCCTCCTTTTAACTCACTGCTAGACTGATCATAAAATCTACAATGAGTCTGCAAATACTAAGAATGGCCAAACAGGGGCACCTGGGTGGCTCAGTTCGTTAAGCATCCAACTTCAGCTCACATCATGATCCCGAGATCCATGAGTTTGAACCCTCCGTCAGAGTCTGTGCTGACAGCTTGGAGCTGTCTTCCTCGTTCTCTGCCCCTCTCCCACTTGCAATCTCTCTCTCTCTCTCAAAGATAAATGAACATTAAAAAACTAGTAATAAAAATTTTAAAAAAGAATGGCCAAACAGGTGATCCTACCTGGAATCTGGAAATGAATGCCTCCCAGATTCTAATGGAAGGGATTGTTCATTATTTCCCTTATACTGTATACTGGTGTTCCATCCCACCAAAAGGAAAAGAAAACCTGGACTTTGTTAAGCTTTCCATACTCATTTACCTTTACACCAAGAAGAAATTTCATCCCAAAGGGTAATTTATTCAAAAAAGCTGCAAATGTCTGGGAAGAGGGACTTCTAATGAAAGTGCCTTTTTAACCATAACTATATGGTGTCCTAACATTTATAATGAAGCCCAGAGCCAGAAATAGATTCTTTGGGAGCATGGGATGTGTCTAAACAGCTAGATTAAGTCTATTCTGCTTAAACGGTGCCTCTGCCTGGGAGGAGTCTGGGGGTTTCCAGGTCAGTGTGATTCAGTGGGCTTCTGGAATTGCCTCTGCTTTGCTCTCCGAGCTCCTGTGAGTGGTATAGCAATTGGCAAACTAAGGCCACATACACATTATTTTATAAGCAATGCACACACACACACACACACACACACACACGCAAAATACCTGCCTCCATTTCTAAGCAAGACAGAATGCTAACCTTTCACTATCTGTTTTATTCTGCCTTAAAATTATATTGATTTGGTCTTTCACTTTGTGATTAAGAAAGAATTTAGTTAGCAGCTGAGAGGTGCTGTGCTTCTGTTTATCATTGTTCTTGAATCCACCTTGAAATCCTTGGGTAGAGAGTTGGAACATTGTAGAAAATTAATTAAAAGAAGACTTAAAAGTTGTTCTAGCTTGAAGATACCATGAAGGGTCACCAACGGGGATTGTAGGCCCTCCCTTATTAAGTAGGGAACCTTTTCAGAGGGGAAAAAAAAACTTGTGAAGTAGGTGTGAAAAAATCATTATATAATTTTGCTTTAAAATTGTGGTTTTCCGAATGTCTTCTAAAGAAAACATGACACTTTGAAATCATTTGATGTAAACTGGAGGCAGGAGGGCAGAGGATAATCTTCAGAGACTTGGGTGTTCTATGCAAAATAATTCAAAACACACAGAGATTTAGAGACCACAAAGCAGGGCGGGGTAAAACAGTTGGATGATGGCCAGGGAGATATTTTTCTGGTGGAAAGGCAGCCACTACAGGCTTTTATGCTGATGCAGGAGAACAACCTTCTCACCTCAGAAGGATATATGGGATGAGTTGCAAAAAAGATGGAGGAGAGAGACAAGTCAATTTCACTTCTCTCAGAAAAGAAGGAGGCTGCACACAGAGAAAAATCACATGGATTAGAGAGAGGCCAACATTCATGCAAAGATAGTACAAGGATGGAAAGTATGGGGACAACACCCCTCCAGGGGCCAAGCCAGCTGTGGAAACAGGCTGAGCATGGCCCCCCCCAGGGTGAGAACCCAGCCTGCAGGGGGCAGCGCTGCCTAACCCCAGCCAGTCCTCACACCCTACAATGGTAGGACCCCATTAGCCAGATCTTCCAATATTTTGAGAAAAGCCAGAAAAGCTGAGATTTTGATTTGAAATCTCACCTATTTTTAAAGGTCGGCAACAGGCTTAAAACCTTTTTAAAACATTGTTCCCAGGGCTTCTGTGAGATTTAACACTTTGCAGTAACATATAAGAAACTTTCATTAAGGAAACAGAAGAAGGGGATGGTATTAGTAACACAGAAGACAGAGGAAATTGAAAATTGCGAGTCACTGGCTAGAGTTTTTATGAGAAAACATCTCTAAAGCCTCAGTATTGGGGCCAAGCATGAAAAGAATGCATATACCTCAGAAACTTTCTGACCTCAAGTCTGGAAGTTAAAACCAAAGTTATATTAGTGATTAATAACAGTTGAATATGAATATGAAATCACTTCTACACAGCAAGAGGTTAAAATATTTATGCTGTTACTTGAATCAGAAGCTCTACTCTGGTAGAAAATTCATGAATGGCTGAATTATGTTTTCTGTTTGGTCTCTCTGTGATCTGCATGCTTAAACATTGGGTCCACATGACCACAGATCAAGTACCACTGCTAACCTGGTAGCAACTCAATAGAATTTGGAGCTAACATCTAGACAGGAATAACAAGTCCTCTTAGGGAAAGACTTGCAACATCTAACTTATAAAATGATGGGAATTTTTAGTGGGATTGGAATTTCTTTCCATGCCCTACTGAGTCTGGATATTATTTCACTGCACAGCAACATTGCTTGAGCTAGTAAGTTTATTCCCCTTACCTAGATTTACAACCTATAAAAATGTGTCATGTAGAGTTAAATAGAAGAAAACACTTCTTTTATACCCTTATGGTGAATTATATTATTGTCCAGTAATAGTCATTCCTGCCCCACTTTTACCTTCATATGCAAAGCATACTACCCTGATCTTTGGCTTTAAGCTTGGCCTTGGGATTTGGTAAAGTCAATATCAATACAGTGTTAAGAGATATGATGTAACCAAAGGCTTGAAAACACTTGCATTATTGGGCTTGCTCTCTCAGGTCTGCCATCTTTGTGAGACCTGCTTTCTCTAGGTAACCACTGCCTTTTCAGCCCAGAATGGACACGTGGAGCAGTGCCACCAAGCCAGACTCAGCTAGATCTATAGTTGAAGCCATACACCCACTGTAGTCTAGCCTAGATGAACTGCCCCAGCCAACTCGCAATTCCAGAACAAACAAATATTCTTTTAAGAAACTAAATTTGGGTGTGGTTTTGTTATTCAGCATTATTCTAGCACTAGCTAACTGATACAGTCCTTGTGTACTGAATTAGGTTTTTTGCTTTTTAGTTGACCCTGACAATTG
The DNA here is from genome assembly GCA_028646485.1 of Cryptoprocta ferox. Lineage (NCBI taxonomy): Eukaryota > Metazoa > Chordata > Mammalia > Carnivora > Eupleridae > Cryptoprocta > Cryptoprocta ferox. The sequence goes on from CM053577.1 coordinate 121,200,690, forward strand.
GTTTGCCTAGCTGGGGTCTCAGCATTCCACTCAGGATGTGGGCAGTAGACATTTTAGGGCCTGGGAGGACTGGGCAGTATCCAGAGGGTCTAAGTTAAGAAATGGATCTATTTTCAGGAAGGACACTGAAAGAGAGAGGGAAAGAGAGATTCCCAAGCAGGCTCTGTGCTGTCAATACAGAGTCCAATGCAGGGCTCAATCCCAGGAACCGTGAGATCATTACTTGAGCTGAGATCAAGAGTCTGACATTCAACTGACTGAGCCATGCAGGCTCCCCTCATCTTCTTAATCCTGTATTCCATCTATCCTACTATCCATCATCCAACCATTCCCTACATATTCTGTTTATTCTGCTTCTTACATATATCTCAAATTTTTGCAACGCTCTTAATTCTCATTGCCAGCAATCCCAGGCCAGTTCATTATCATCTCTTGCTTAGTTTAGCACAACAGCCTCTACATTGCCTTCTTCCAATTGCTGTCTCATTTTGCTCCCCCATCCCCACCAGTTTTAAAGCACTTCCACAACTTCCTCTTTTTCTTTAGGATAACACCAGCTTCCTGATTATGGCTTCCAAGGCCTTTTAGGATCTGGTTTCTTCTTACCTTGCTAACATCTCTCCCTACATGCTCCCGCACATACCCCAGCCCTCACATCCTGGCCTCTGAACTTTAGCCCTTTGGAGTTTCTTTCTACTTCTTAAAGGTGCTACAATCTATCTGGGCCTTCATGCATCTGTTCTCATGACCCTCTCTCCTCTCTTTCTGTCATTGCAATTCTCACACTCACAGTGGGTTTGTGAAATAGTCTGAACTCAGAAAAGTGAAGACATGAATGGATTTCCACTCCCCTTACTTCTCCATTTAAGCTATACTAAATTTCCCCTCTCTGCTCCATATTGAAAAATTGGGCAGATTCAATAACTAGTTAGCAAAATTTTGTTATCAAAAATCTTATCCAGTTTAAAACTCCAATATCAAATATAATTTCAGTTTGCTTCCCTTTGGGAACAGTGGAGTTTCAACATAAAGTCCTTGGAGTATGGGAAAGCCTGTGGTCTAACTTTGGAATGGAGGCAGTTAGGGTGGCTGCCTGACCCCGATGCCTTTCCTAACTTCTCCTCTGGGTCTCTGGGTTTTCCCAGAGGAAAGGGACATAAGACAGGGGGCAAGTGTCTCTTACTTAAATGACATTACAGCGAATGGCCTCAGTAGAGAAGATATCCAAATGCTGATTATTTTGGGAGTCCATAGTGTGAATTTACTGGAAGCACCTTTAGGGGAAATACCCACAGTATAGTTATTAGATGAGGTCCACCTTCAGACCCCTCTTCTAAGCTCCTCAATTCACAGCCCCCGGCAGCATACCCCATTGCTTCTAGGGTAGATGATGGGGTCTTTGCAGCTGTGAGCTGCCCTCCTAGATGGGCACCCATGATTTTAGCAAAATATTTAAGCCACTCTACTGAAGTTGTGCATAAATGAAAAAGTAGACAATGTTTCTTTTTTTTAATTGAGGGATAAATTCTGCTGGGAAAAAATGGTTTGCTGGTATATTTTGTTTCTTGCCTAAACTGGCTTATAATAGCAATAATCAAATGATTAGTAAGACATTTGCCTTGATATTGTTTTTAAAAAGGAGCAATTTTAGAATAAATTGTATATTTCTTCTCTGCTCCCAGATTTAACTTTCCCTGATTTCAGTTAAGAGGGGTGAATATTTTGGATTGTTTACTTTATTTGCAAACCTTCTGTAAAAGGCCTGGAGTAGGGGGGGTCCTAGTACTGGCAGTATTTCTAATCTCAAACGCTCTGTGAGTTTAGGACAGCGTGTCCAAGCAGCCCTACAATGAGTAACCACCTAAGTGATGAGATCCCCAGCTGGGGAAATAACGTCTGGTTCTCCTGGCTCTTCATCTCTCAGAAGATATAGCAACTTTCTGGTGTTTGGTTCCACACACAACTGGAATGACAGCACTGCAAATTGCCAGACCATGAGGCCAGGTCCCTCACTTGCAGGTTGAAGATCAGGTTTATGTAAACCTTCAAGGAAGAGTGTATCTGTATTTATGTGCCCACCAAACCACCTTCCCTTTTCTCCATCCCACCGGAGACACGCACCTCCTAGTTGCCTACGTGCTAAGACAGGCCCCTGTGCAAGCCGATACCACATCAAATGTCTTCCAGACCTCAGATATTTTGTCTTTATCTTTTGGTCTTTTTGATGCTCTCAGAGAGTTAGATCCCAGAGCCAGACTTCTCAGTTTCAAACCCCAGCTCTGCGGCTCAGTACTTGAGTAATCTTGTTGACCCTCAGTTTCTTCATCTGTAAAAGGAAAACAATGATGGCACCCACCTCTTAATGTTGTTGTAAGGATTAAGGGAATTCACACATGAAAAGCCCTCAGATAAGTGTCTGGTTCATAGAAGGCACCACACATATGTTAGCTGTTGTTACTCCTGGTGCCTCCCCAGACTTAGTCACTTTCCATGCTTGGCCCTGGTCTGTTTTCTCTTGGCTCAGTCTAGGCCTGACACCTGAGTGTCAGATAAGATGTCTATTGGCTGAACCGCACTAGAGGCCAGATACCCACTGGTGTGTCCATTCCTAGATGACACTGAGACTTGCCCAGAGTTGCACCGCAGTTACTGGCAGAGCTGAGGTTGGCTGGTTTTGACTTCTGTTAAACATTCAGGAAAGATGCCTCAGTCGGGTTGACAATGTCCAAAGTGGTCATGGCATCTGCTTCCCTTCCATTTTTAGAAAATTAACTAATTAAATTATTTAAATATGTATTGCCTTTAAAATTAAATCATATATAGCTGGTTGGTGTCAAAATTTGTACAATCTCTACATGAAGGCAATTTAGCAATATTTATTACAAGTCAAATGCATGAACTCTTTGAGCCAGCAATTCCCAGTTGTAGGAATTTATCCTATATATATACTTGGAAATGTAAGAAATGATCAGTGTACAGAGTTATTCATTATTAGAGCATTGCTTTTGATGACAAGAGATTGGGAACAATATAAATGTCCCTCAAGGAAAAAGATTTTAAATAAATTATAGTACATTTATATAATTGAGTTGAATTGCAGACACTAAGGATAATAAGGCATCTCTTTGTGTATTGATATAGACTGAACTTCAAGATATATTGTTATATCAAATAAATATATAATGTATATTTGCTTACATGTCATAATATATCTCTGCCAGAGACCAAGTAATGGTAAGTCATCTATGGGAAGAACAGGGCTATAGGGGCAGAAGGAAAGTTTTTTATAGCATGTGTTTTTACTTTTCAATGTTGGAACTTAATGTAAAATGTGTTCCTTAATCACAAATAAATAAATACATTTTTTAATGTTTATTTATTTTTGAGAGAGAGACAGAGACAGAGCATGAGTGGGGGAGGGGCAGAGAGAGAGAGAGAGAGAGAGAGAGAGAGGAGAGGGAGCCACAGAATCTGAAGCAGACTCCAGGCTCCAGACTCTGAACTGTCAGCACAGAGCCCAAAGTAAGACTTGAACTCATGAGCTGTGAGATCATGACCTGAGCTAAAGTCGGACGCTTAACTGACTGAGCCACCCAGGCACCCCGACAAATAAATAAATACATTTTTAATAGAACCATGTGAGAGCCTAAGACCATACGAAGTGATCATATGTGGTGGCCGGTAGAGATCAGACAAGTCTGCTCATGACTCTGGCACTTGGTTTGTTGCTCAGCTAAAACATCCAGTAGGCTTGAAATGTTTGACTATTGTACAATTTCACTTGTTTGTAATCTTAGTCAAATATTGTTCAATTATTCACACAGTGGACCACTGGTTAGACAGAAAGTATTTGAAACTAATGAAGAAATTCAACAACAAATTAATGAGGAGCATGAAGATGATATTCTGAAATTTTGCCTCTAGAGAATCTACACCAGGTCTGAAGTTTGTATTTATCTGATCAAAATTCTTCACAGCATATCAAGGTATCTCTAAGAACCTCAAATACCAGTATTAAACAGAAAACATCTAAATAATGATCTTATCCAATCTGACTTTTCCTTTATTGAGGTCTGGGGCTGGGCTTCCTCATACTGTAAAGAAGAATCTATCCAAGAATTATATTCTACAAGAATGTGTAGAAGCATTATTTGTGAAATAAATACTTCTCTGCTACTGATCACCCAAGAGCAGCATGGGGTTCCCCAGGTAAGAAGTAGCTCTATTGCAAATTAACTTTGGCAATTGGGCGCATCTGTTCCACTGATTTTTTAATTTGGGGCTCATAAATGAAATCACTGCTTTTCTATGTTTCCAGTTCAGTTCATCCTAATATATAGATGTCAGTTCTGACTGGTGGTTGTGAGGTCATCTCATTTGACCTGTTTCTGCTACTTAGGAGAATGTCTGCCTCTCTCTGTCAGTACATCTTAGGTGTCCAAATGGAATTCTGGCTATGTCATACAGCCTATCTTTTAAGTCATGTTATCCCAGGCATATCCTCTACGCTTGGCAAAAATCTATCCAGTTGTTTTTATATGATGTAATAGCAGACGAACCAAAAGCCACATTCTTCATTTATATAGATGTCTACTATCTATCCTGCAATGCACTATTTGTGGTGAAGAACTTAGGAATAGTAATCTATAATCATTTCCCTTTTCTTATTCAGAAGCAAAGCTATAAAAGTACATAAATAAAATAATTTTGTCTATTTTTATTATTATTATTACTATTATTATTATTTTAGAGAGAACACAAATGGGGGAGAGGGGTAGAGAGAGAGAGAATCTTAAGCAGGCTCCATGCTCAGCATGGAGCCCAATACAGGGCTTGGATCCCATGACGCTGGAATCATGACCTGTGCCAAAATCAAGAGTTGGACGCTTAACCTATTAAGCCACACAGGCACCCTCTATTTTGTCTTTTTAACACTAAAACCCATAGCTAAATTTCAATATATGTTAATATACATGCAGTGCAAACAAAAAAAAACACAGATGATTTTGTAGTTAATTTGTTAAAAAATAATTGCATAATTCATTTAAAGAATGAAGCACAGAATATCATTTATTAAATGAGGAAAAACAATATTTTGAAGGTTGTAGTTAAAATCATGTGATTCATTCTTAGTTATTTAGAGAAATATTTTTTAGCTTAAAATCACTTTTATTTTTTTTCTTAACCTGTGGGGAAAAAAGACAAAATAATGTCCTAAAAGAAGTTTTCTTGAGGTTAAATCTTTCTCGGAAAAGAACTTATAAATCAGAAATAAAAGTACTGGGGGAGGGAGGGCAAGATGGTGGAGAAGTAGGGAGCTCTGTAATCTTCGCCCGCCCACATCTATTGAACTGAGAAGGACTAAAGGGATAATACTCTGATTTGCAAGTAGGGGAAGAGAAGAAACAGACTCCAGAAAGAAGACAACGTCAAAGATGCCTGACTGAGTGATTGTGAACTGGGAAATTGGAGGACGGGCCGGGCCCCGAAGTGCAGGGGGTGGGAGCTCCAACCCAACACAGGGAGAGTGCGCTGTGCCCCGGAGAGACAAGGGGAAGAGAAAGACTGAAAACGCTCATAAAACTGTCTCTAAAGAAGAGACAAAAAACTCGCCCCAGGACAGAGAGAGACATTGTATCCCCATATATAACCACTGGGCACGGGGAGAGAAATCCGTCCCATCTGGCTGGTGAATTCTTCCTTGGGTGCAGCGGCAGTGGCGCCCGTTCCAGGCGGCACCGGGAAAGGTGGTCCCACTGCCTTCATGATCCTGGCTGGGAGGCTGGCCGCCATTAGGAGGACATCTCACCTCCGGTGGTAGTGTTGAACAGCATGGACTAGGATTTGGAAGTGAGGCAGAGCTTGGAAAATACAGTTTGGCTCGCCCGCGGCACAGGGAGATCAGACACAGAAGAGCAGCTTGCAACGCTTGGTTCGAGCAGACCTTGAAGCGCCGCCATTCTTCTCCCTGCAACCACCAAGGCGGGGTCTCAGAGAGCAGCCCCCCCCGCCCCGAGACCTGACCTACCTACACGAAACCACGCCCATCCACACGGGAGAGCTGCCTATTTTTTTCTTTTTCTTTTTTTTCCTTTTTTCTTTTCTTCTCCATTTTTTCTCGTGCCATCCAGATATATTTCCCTTATCGCATTCTTAACTCTCCTATTAGCTGGTTATATGCTTTTAGACTGTCCATAGTCTTTTGCTGTCTCTGTCCCCCCTTGTTTTTTCTTCTTTCTTGTCTTCTTTCCTTTCTTTTCTTTCCTTTCCTTTCCTTTTCTTTACTTCCTTTCTCCTTTTGGTTTGCTTGTTTGTTTGATTTGCCTGTGCATTTGCATGCTTTTGTTCCCTGTGTGTTTGTCTGTTTTCCTTTTTGGGGCTATCTCAAGAAACAAGCCAAAGCACACATGGTGGAGAGTCCCAAATATCACTGAGTAGGGAAATAAAATAATCAGAGGCATAACAAGAGAAACCGAGAGACACCATTAAAAGAACACTTCCTGAAACGACAGGCCCTGGACAGTCAATGAGCCTCCTTTAATAGAGCAATACTAACAGGTGCACAGTGCATAACGAGCTTTAAAAACTTACAAGAGACAGAGAGCTAGCCAAAATAACGAAACGAAAGAACTCTCCTCTAAAGAAATTCCAGGAAGAAATCACAGCCTCAGAACTGCTCAAAACAGACAGGAGCAACATAACTGAACAAGAATTTAGAACAATTGTCATAAAATTAATCGCTGGAATTGAAAAACCATCAGAGAAGCTATTGCTACAAAGACTAGGGATCTTCAAAATAGCTGTGATGAGTTAAAAAAGGCTATAAATGAGGTGCATAATAAAATGGAGGCGGCCACTGCACGGATTGAAGAGGCAGAGAGGAGAATAGATGAATTAGAAGACAGTTATAGCAAAAGAGGAAGCCGACAAAAAGAGAGAGAAATTGATACAGGAGCACAAAAGGTGAATTTGAGACCTGAGTGATACAATCAAATGGAACAATATCCGTGTCATAGGAATTCCTGAAGAAGAAGAAAGAGAAAAAGGTCCTGAAGGGGTGCTGGATCAAATTATAGCTGAGAACTTCCTGAATATGGGGAAAGAAATACACATTGAAATCCAAGAGGTGCAAAGAACCCCCTTAAGAAATAACTTGAATTGACCTTCAGCACGACATATCATAGTGAAACTGGCAAAATATAAAGAAAAGGAGAGAACTCTGAAAGCAGGTAAGGATAAAAGGGCCCTCATATACCAAGGGAAACCTATCAGAGTGGTTACAGACCTATCTAACGAAACTTGGCAGGCCAGAAAGGAATGGCAGGAAATCTTCAATGTGATGAACAGGAGAAATATGCAGCCAAGTACCCTTTATCCAGCAAGCCTGTCATTCAAAATGGAAGGAGAGATAAAGGTGTCCCCAAATAAACAAAAATTGAGAGAATTCATCACCACAAACCAGCCCTACAAGAAATCCTAAGAGGGACTCTATGAGAAAAATGTTGCAAGGAATACAAGGTACCAGAGACATCATTATAAACATGAACTCTACAGAGAACACAATGAACCCAAACCCACATTTTTCAATAACAACACTGAACGTAAATGGACTGAATGCTCCAATCAAACGACACAGGGTAGCAGAATGGATAAAAAAACAAAATCCATCCATTTGCTGTCTACAAGAGACTCATTTGAGACCTGAAGACACCTTCAGATTGAAAGTAAGGGGATGGAGAAATATCTATCATGTGACTGGTAGTCAAAAGAAAGCGGAGTATCCATACTTATATCAGACAAACTGGACTTTAAAGTAAAGCCAGTAACAAAAGATGAAGAAGGACATTATATAATAATTACAGGGTCTCTCCACCAGAAAGAGCTAGCAATTATAAACATCTATGTGCCAAATTTGGGAGCACCCAAATACATGAAACAATTACTCACAAACCGAAACAATCTTATTGATAAGAATGTGTTAATTGCAGGGGACTTTAATACTCCACTTACAGCAAAGGATAGATCAACCAGACAGAAAATCACTAAAGAAACAATGGATCTGAACGACACATTGGAACAGATGGAATTGATAGATATATTTAGAACTCTGCATCCTGAAGCTAGGGAAATCACCTTCTTCTTGAGTGCGCATGGCACATTCTCCAAGATAGATCACATACTGGGGCATAAAGCAGCCCTCCATAAATATAAACTAATTGAGATTATGCCATGCACACTTTCGGATCACAATGCTATAAAACTTGAAATCAATCTCAGGAAAAAGTCTGGAAAACCTCCAATAATGTGGAGGTTAAAAACCACTCTAGTAAAGAATGATTGGGCCAATCAGGCAATTAGAGAAGAAATTAAAAAATATATGGAAAGAAGTGAAAACGAAAATACAACAATCCAAACTCTCTGGGAGGCAGCAAAGACAGTCCTAAGAGGAAAGTATATTGCAATCCAGGCCTATTTCAACAAACTAGAAAAAGCAAAAATTCAAAATCTAACAGAGCACCTAAAGGAACTAGAAGGCGAGCAGCAAGAGCACCCCAAACCCAGCAGAAGAGAAATAATACAGATCAGGGCAGAAATAAACAATATAGAATCCAAAAAAACAGTTGAGCAGATCAATGAAACCAAGAGTTGTTTTTTTGAAAAAATAAACAAAATTGATAAACCTCTAGCCAGGCTTCTCAGAAAGAAAAGAGAGAACACCCAAATAGACAAAATCATGAATGAAAATGGATCTATCACAACCAACTCCTCAGAAATACAAGCAATCATCAGAGATTACTATGAAAAATTATATGCCAATAAACTGGACAATCTAGAATAACTAGACAAATTCCTAAACACACATGCACTACCAAAATTCAAACGGGAAGAGATAGAAAATCTGAACAGACCCAT
>CM053577.1:121210102-121275422 GCA_028646485.1 Cryptoprocta ferox
GGAGACAAAGCACGAGAGACTCTTGAATACTGAAAACAAACTGAGGGCGGAAGGGGGAGTGGTAAAGGGGAAGGGGGATGATGGTCATGGTGGAGGACACTTGTGGGGAAGAGCACTGGGTGTTATATGGAAACCAACTTGACAATAAACTATAAAGTTAAAAAAATAAAAAATAAAATAAAATAAATAAAAATGAAATAAAAGTGCTCAGGGGAAAATGCTTCCTTCCCCAAATTAGAGAAGGTGTGCCCAGATTGTAGGGGTCCAGACACATCTATGCAGAATGTCCTCCTCCTCCACCTCTTCTCTCCACTTTCTTCTTTGCCTTGCCCACAGTCAACAAGACACAAACTGCCCACAGCCCTGCCCGAAGCCAACAAGACACAAACTGTTCCCCAACGTAGCTCTTTACAATTCGGTGATCTTTTAAGTTGTCATTTATCCTTCTTAATTAAATAGCATTATTACTAAGCATGCACTCTGTGTCAAAACACTGAATACTTGAGCAATAACATGAATGGCAACTGTCACTGCTGTCACCCTTAAACTCCTCCTCTCTGCTAAATAAATAAGCCAGTATGTTGGTTACTGAAGGAAAAGAAGAATTTGTGGCAAAAATGTGTCATCTGAAACACCATCTTTTGGGGATTAACAGATTTCATCAGAAATCACAGCTATGTGACCATTTCCACACCAGTCTGCTCCAAGGAAGGAGCTACTAAACACTCCAGACCCCTTGGTACACCAGTGTGGGGGCCCCAAGTATGCCTATCTCTGAACTTGCATGTGCATCTTTGCCTCCAGCCACCTCCATTCCAAAACCTCTTCATGAAAAGTTGCTAGACAAATTGTAACAACATTTTCTAGATATGCAGACCAGCTCTTAGCTGGGAATCTGGCTTATCTTTAGCCCCACAACCTGGGTGTGTGTTTTTAGGAGGCCGCATTTCTTACATTTTAGTTAGAGAACAGAAACTCCCGCCATGCCCTTCAGGGAAAATGAACCCAACCCTCTCTTCCTCGAAGCTCCTGGAACTCTGAGAGAATAGGAATTCTAGCCCTGAAGGAAATCTGTTGGCCACTAGGAAGAGTTAGTTGCTGCTATTTCTGGGCAAAAGGGAGCCAGAAGTAAAAAATGCATTTTGCAATTACCACAATAACAAAAATCTTAAAACTTTCTTTTAGAAATGATTGTTTGCTTAGTTAATTGTTTAGGCTGTGGGTAAAGATACAAGATGGGAGAAATGTGAGCTAATCCTTTGGAATTATTAGTCCTAATTCCAAATACTTAGCAACGACCTCCTTTACTTTTAGCAATCTTCCCTATGAACGCATGGGCTGCAAAACAAAATTCTGCTAAACGCAGTGTGGTATCCTGGAGAATATTCTGGAACAGGAAAAAAGGCCTGGATAGTGGGAAAATTAGGGAATAAAGTCTGGACTTCAGTTAATAGTGACGTGATGTAAGATGATAACATCAGGGAAACTGAACAAAAGGTATATGGAAACTATAGGTACTATCTTTACACTTTTCTGAAAATCTGAAATTATTCCAAAATGAAAGTTTATTTATAAAATGCCACGATTCTGAAAAAAAATATATAAAATATAAAAACCCCATAATTCTGAAGGTTGCTTCTCCATTTGAAGTGTGCAGTGAAATGATCTACTCTTGATAAGGATGGAAGTGAGGCATCTTGGGATACCCATAGCCAAAGGGAAGAGACAAGACTGGACTCTGAGTAGAGAGGTTGATTGAGGTAGACAGTCAGATTTGCTTAGGTTTGGCATTTTGGAAAGTTTGGCTTTTTAGATTCTCTTTCCCCTCAATTACAAAATTTCAGTTTGAATGAGTCAGATCAGGGGCAGCAATTCTAGCTCAATTAGGCATGCAAGTGGGCACAGTGTTGTCATGTAGTAGATTATCAATACATGTTTGTAGAATACGTAAGTTGATAGATTTTTCTGAGAGTGATATTTGATGTGTGCTATTTATTACTTCTTTGTATACATGTCTCTCAATTCTCTTTGCCTTGCTCTTCTCAAGCTTTCTTCCCTGTCATTATTTTCTCTTTGAGAGCATGGCCAGCATCGGTTCCTAGTAATCCCACTGTGGACTGCAAAGAAGCTTTTTGTGGAAGATGTGTGAGTGAAATGCCTCTGTAACGCTGATGATCAAGCTACGTTGCCCCACTGTGTCACTTATACACACTGTGAAAGCAAATGTTCCCCCTCAGTTACTAAGGCCACATTTCTAAGCAGCTGAGAGACCAAAGCAGAGAGCCAAACCCACACAGGAACAAGATGAAATAGAGGTATAAACTCAATTGCATTGGAAAAAGAAATCTGGGTCATGTAAGGCAGGTGACAATGTCTGCCCATGCCTGGCTCTGAAGATTCAAGCCTCGGTCCTCCAAACCACTCACACATCCTAGGCGGATCTCGGGATCCAGAAGGTGACTATGTGAGTTTGTCTGACTTCTTAGGAGGGGTGGTCTGCTTGCAGAGGGTCCGTAACCCTGGGCTAGCAGAGAACGAGACACACAGGTGCTCCATAGATATGGGACCATCATGTATACTGGGAAGAAGGCTGAGAAAGTCCTGTAGGGCCATAATTCTCTCCGAAGGAGGGGTCCTCTCTGAGCTTCTGTAGAATGACACTGCCCTTTGCAAAGATGGTGACACCAACCATTTTCAAGGAGCACATGAGCTGCTTCTCCTGCTGTGATAAAGAGTAAGGGACTCTGTGTCCTTAGACAACACCGATGGCTTGGGGGTTGGAGCTCTCAATGGCAGTTTTGCCCGTGTGGCAACTTTAAGGCTGCATGTCCTTATTTCATCTGTTGAATGACTTCAGTTTCATCAGCTATAAAATGGAACTCCCTAAGGTGACTTATCTTCTATTGCTAACATTTTTTCAAATCAATTTGTTGGGTTGGACTGGAAATTCAGTATCTTATGTTCAGATCTTAACTTAAGCAAGACATTTCACTCTTCTGACTTCATTTGTTCTTTCTTCCTATAAAAAGAGGTTGAGTTCTTAATCTAAAAAAGATCATTTCTAGGTTTATTTACCTTTGAACTTCGTCTACAACAAAAAAAGAGAGGGGTGGGGAGGGCAACTGGATGACTCAGTCAGTTAAGCGTCCAACTCTTGATTTTGGCTCAGGTCATGATCTTACAGTTTGTGGGATTGAGCCCCATATCTGGCTCTGTGCTAGCAGTGCAGAGCCTGCTTGGGATTCTCTCTCTCCCCTCCATCCCTCTCAAAAGAAATAAATAAAGTTAAAAAAAAAGATTAATCTCGAAGAAAAGAGTATTTCTGTTATTTTTAAAATAAAATTTATTTTAGCATGAGATAAAAGCAAAACATAACACTCTGTGGAATACACCAGTTATTGGCCAATTTATTTTACATTTGTTAATGTGAATCTTCATCTGAGGCATGAATAACATTATGGAACAAAAGGAATAACAGCAGAAATATCGATTATTTCCATTTTTTTTTCCTATTCTTTTTTCTCTTTGATGCCATATGAAATTGAGGCAACTCACTGGTTTCACACGTATGTCCTGAGGGTACTCCATAGATGAATAATCCACAAAAGTCTCCTAAATGTATATTTTCTTCACTGTTTTGGCCCTACGGCCTTTCAAATATTACTCCTTCTTCACACCCCACATTCCAGGCTCTGCAGAGAATGTGCTTCAGTCTGCCGTTCCCAGAGTCTCACACCACTGACTTTCTCATGCTTTTTTTTTCTTTCAGATTGAAATATCTTTTCTCCTATCAAAAACCTGCTCATTTTTTTATTTTCCTGGTAGAACTTTCTGATTTGTCACTTTCTGTATAGTATTTTCTTGACTGCTTCCCCTCTCCACACCCACTTGTGTTAGGTACGTTAGGAAGAATCAGGGGGCGCCTGGGTGGCTCAGTCAGTTAAGCGTCCCACTTCGGCTCAGGTCACAATCTCTCGGTCAGTGAGTTCAAACCCTGAATTGGATTCTGTGCTGATGGCTCAGAGCTCAGAGCCTGAAGCCTGCTTCGGATTCTGTGTCTCCCTCTCTCTCTGCCCCTCACCTGCTCATGCTCTGTCTCTCTCTGTCTCTCAAAAATGATGGAAGAGCACTGGGTGTTATATGGAAACCAACTTGACAATAAACTATAAAAAAATAAAAAAAACCACTTGCATGGATTAAAAAAAGAAATTCTGTTAGAGCCATCAAGCAACTTTCAAATAACAACTTCGTCAATATGAATTAAATACTTATTTAATAACAAAATGAATAAATGTTAAAAAATATTTTTAAAAAAGGAAGAATCAGGCACTTCCTTGTCTGTCCTTCTGTCCTATTCCACTGTCACATCATGGTGTATACCATCACATGCCACATTACAGCCAGTCTTTTCCTGGTAGCTCCTTCACCAGTTTGTCAGGCCCTCCAGGGCAGGGCTTTGCACCCACCATTTCACACAATGTCTAGCTGAGCCACTTTGAAATAAGGCGTGGGTGAGCATAACATACAATTTAGTTTGAGCAAGTGAAGATAAGAGTCAGGAAAGGTCGAGGACCATCTTCCCAGGTGTAGCAAGACTCGTGTGGTAGATCCCCTGCACCGAGCATGAAGAGACTTGTCCACTCACCACATAACCTGGTGTTCTTTCAGTGCTTCCTAGAAGGAGCTGAGAAGCCTCTAAACAGTGCATTTTGGAGCAGAGTGGAAGAGCAGATGTGCCTCTTCCAAACTCCAATGTCAGGAGCTAAGAAAGGGGCAGCAGGTGCTGAACGTGGAAAAAAATGAAAGGCGGGTTGTGCATGTGCTTTTCCATGTGGTGCCTTCCAGAGTAAGTGTCACCATGTGGCTCAGGAATGACATGGCCCTGCCTGTCACACAGCCTCCCCACATGGCATGTACCCGGTGACAGACGAGTTTGTCAAACCACAGCAGAGAGCAGCCTGGGGGGCCTGGGGCAGCTTCAACGGATCTGAAGTAAGACATCAAAACCAGGCCCTGAAGGCTGGGGATGTCATTCTGCCTCACTGTTCTCTTCCTCAGGAATCACTTGTGGCTGGCACCACGTGAACCACTGTAGACAGTCCCCTCCATCCACCACAGAGGTGATGAGAGAGAGCCTTTGTGTCTTAATGAGGGTGGAAAGCATCCACTGGAGCTGGGGAGGGGGTCAGGATGCGGGATGCCACATCCTTAAATACCAGGCCATCTTATCTGGAGTCTTTGGGGGCTGATACAGGGTGAGGTGGTAGACAGGGAACTATCACTTTGTTGTCATTGTGCTTGAAGTCCCCTTACCTAGGAGGGGCCCTATTTTATGGCAGAAGATGCCTTCATGAGAACAACCGTTATTTCTGTTATAGCAGCTAACATTAGCTGAGAACACACTGCATACCAGGTACTGACCAGGCAATTTACAGGATCATGTGATTTAATTCTCACAACAGGCTTATTGGGTGGGTGCTAACATTGTCTCCATTTTACAGATGAAATGACTGAGGGCTAAGTTCCTTAAATAACCTGCCCATGTTCACTCGACTAATAAAGTGATGAGGTAGGAACTCAGACCCAGGTTGCCCAGGGATTTTAGCCACAATTTGTCCACCCAAGAGCTGGAGGGAAAATAGGAAGCAGGGCCAAGTAGGGTAGAGCTGGGCCAGGTAACACAGGAGTACCTAAGGAAGTCACTCCACAGGTACCTCTTGTTTGTCCTTGACCCAGACAGTTAGAAATGGACTGGGAAACTTCTGAACCCAGTTTCTCCCCCAGATGGAGTATATAGAGTGTGAGGCTCACATAAACAGGGCTCTCTTGGCTACCGGGCGACACTATCCAAACTCAAGGAAGGGGCCTCAGTAACCAAAGCAACCATGATATGCCCTAATCTCTACCCAATAGAAAGAAGATGGTTTTACTTTAAAAGAATGACTATCAGAATAATTCACTACAGATGTTCAATTCAGGTAGCAAAAGCTGGTGAAGAAATTTGGTGATTGAAATATTGCCCCTTGACCACCCAGAGTCTGGAGTTATAAGCAAAAGGGGACTCGGGGGATCAGTTTAGGTCTCCTTGAGAGAGACGTCAGTGCTGGGGTCAGTAGGTTTGGCATCCGTCAGCATCACTGTTCACTAAAACCCTTGAAGCTTGCTTTGTCATATCCCGCTGAAAGCTATAATTTCCTTTCTCTTGCACTGGCTCACTTACAATGTTAGTAAGCAATTTGAGAAGCAAATTATACTAATTTTGCTTATCCCCAAAGTGTGAAATTTTAGAAGATAGTGCCAAATGAATGATCATGTATATTTCTCAGTTTGTTCGTGCCTTTTTTTTTTAGTTTGTTCATTCTTAAAGACACTTCTCTGCTGGGTAAATTTCACTAAGCAAAATGGAAAAAGAAAATATTTATGAAATTATCTGAAAGTACCATTTTTAAATGCTGACAAGAAAAGAAAGAGGCCTCTGAAGACCTGTGAATGCAGATTTTTTTTAATCCACATAAATTCTAGGCCTATTCTTCATTACATAGATGATACACAAGCCAGCTAGGATATCAACTGTAAGAAACTGAAACAATTTTTGCTCATCAAACTAAATAAAATAAAGTGGTCATTGAAGGTGAGATGGAATCTCCTCTTGGCATGAATTTGAGTCTAAAGTCAGTACATTGATTGCGAAAATTGAATGTGTTCAAAACTATCCTCAGGGGCGCCTGGGTGACTCAGTCAGTTAAGCGTCTGACTTCAGCTCAGGTCATGATCTCATGGTTCGTGGTTTTGAGCCCTGTGTCGGGCTCTGTGCTGACAGCTCAGAACCTAGAGCCTGGTTCAGATTCTATCTCCCTCTATCTCTGCCCCTCCCCTGCTCATGCTCTGTATCTCTCAAAAATAAAGAAATACTTGAAAATAATTCTTAAAAAAAGCTACCCTCAAAAGTCATTAATTATTCCATAAAGAACAGTTTCTATGGTGTGCTATATGTAACTGTATCAGATAGCTATTGTCACAAGTTTACTGGGTAACAAACAACCCCAAACTCTCCATGGAAATAACAATAAGCATTTATGTATCACTCATATGCCTCTGGGTTTTTTGCAGACTCTACTTCATGTGCCTCATTCTAGGGCTCAGGATGAAGAGGCATTGACAATGTAGGGTACATTCTTCCCATGGGACAGCACACGCATGAGAGAATGAGCCTGACCACATAAGTGCGTTTTAAGCTTCATCTTGCATCAACATGTGTTAACACCCCATTGGCCAAAGCAAGTCACATGCCCAAGCCCAAAATCAAGGGGCAGAGAAATATATTTCTCACACCATGAGGCCATGGCCAAATGTGTCTAGCTAGTGCTACCGCTGAGTACTGAAGAAATTCAGTCTACCATAAGTCCTTAAAGTATAGTATTTTTAATTTTATATAAAATACATGGTTTCAGTTCAGTCAAAGTAGGTTAAATCTGTGCATGATATTGTTCCCCTGTAAAGACAATGTATTCAATGTATTTACTCCATTTTTGGGTCTTTCCTCATACACGCCCTCTCAAGGCGAGAGAAATGTGTCTGTGAAAACTGACCCAGGAGCCCCACAGCCAGCCTTCTCACACAGAATTTCTGAAAAGCTCCTTCTTCCTACTAACGATTATTTCTGATGAACTGCCAGGGTTCTGCCTACACGCACCACCCCTCCTGCTCTCCACTCACTCCCTGGGACTTCTTGTTTTGGGCTTGCCCAGGTGGGACTTTCATTTCCCACCAACAGCTGGACAGCTTCTCTCTTTTCTATTCCAAGTCTTCCAGAACCCTGGGATTCTGGGTCACCTGGAAGTGAGATTAGACCACACAGACTTTTCCCTAAAATGTCCAATAAGGCGAAAATGGTCCAACAGTCAGGATTCATTCAGAAGAAAAGGAGATGCCAGTATTTCAAGTTGAAAGAGATCTAATCCAAAGAAATACATGACTGTTGAGTAGAGCTGGGGAAGTCTGCTTTCAGGAAATCTGGAAGAGAGGAATCACAGGGAAGCTGCTACCCAGACTCCAGCTGCCTACAGCTCCAAAGCAGGTGGCTCTCAAGAGGGTGTCTCAAAGCCAAGGACAGCTGCTATCAATGATTTCAGTGTGTGGTTCTTGGGAGAGGGGGAGTGCTCCCCTCCCCCAAAGACATAGCAAATCATTTCTGCTGCCTGACAGAGTTCTTTTCTTCTCCTTTTTATTGGAAAACCTTAACTCAAACCATACAAGGAAAATAAATTGCAGACTTTTCCTCAGCAATGCAGGATACACCATGGAAGGGGGCAGAGATAATGCTGGATTGACACAGATAGTGAAGAAAATCTGTCTGTCACACCTTCTTCCCATATTTAAAAATCCAAACAGCAACCACCATCGTACCACATTTCTGCCCAACATGACCAAAGTGAAATTATACTTGTTCTGTCCACACAATGAGGAAGACACAAAGTTCTAGAAGTCACGCTATACTGACCAAGACAAAGGGTGACCTTTTTTTCACTTTATAATTTGTGTGTGTGTGTTAAAATACATGTAACATAAAATTTACCTTCTTAACCATTCCTAAGTATACAGTTCGATGGTATTAAATGCATTCATGCTGTTGTGCAACCATCACTACCATCCATCCCCATGACTTTTTTCAAATCTGAAACTCTATGCCTATTAAATACTAACCCTGCCTTCCCCAGTCCCTGGCAACCACCATTCTATTTTCTTGTCTTTATGATTTTGACTACTCTAAAGACCTTATGTATAAGTGCAATCATACAATATTTGTCCTTCTTGTGACCAGCTCATTTCACTGAGGATGATGTCCTCAAGTTTCATTCACATTGTAGCATGTGTCAGAATTTCCTTTAGAGGGTGACTTTTATTTATTTACTTTATAAAGGTTTGCATTTTTAAGTAATCTCTTTACCCAATGTGAGGCTCGAACCCACATGCCCAAGGTCAAGAGTAGCACATTCCACCGACTGAGCCAGCTAGGCGTGACTTTTTAAAAAATCATCCAGCTAACGTTAGTTCTCAAACCTGATACATCAGTCGGCTCATTTTTATATTCATTTATCCAAACTGAAGAATCATATTTATAGTTAAGGTGTTGTTTTACTTGAATACTATAGTTTTAAAAAATGTAGTGGTGTTATTATGTTATTTCAACTAAACCCAGTAGAATACCAAACTGAAGTTTTTACAAGATTCTTCTCTATGGTAAAATCTGAGTAAATTCTTCATTCAGTTCTACCTAAATGAGGAAGGAAAACTCTTCTGGCATTTATTTCCTCTTATGTGGTTTCTTGTCTCTGTTCACATATTATTTTATTCTAAGGAAAGCCATACGCTCTAATCATAAAGTCTACTGGAAAATCTTAACAACTATAAACCATTATTCTTATCCCATCTTCTTCAGTATTAAAAGAATCTATAAAACATATAGAATATGTTTATAACATAAAGGAGATAATTATATATAGTCAGTCCCCCAGGAAACTCAGTGATTCTTATAAAGTAAAAGTCAAGATGTTTGAATTTAAATTTAAATTAAAGCTGGAATTTAACCATTCATTCTTATAAAGTAACCGTACCATTCTTATACAGTAAAAGAATGAATGGAATTTAACCATTCATTCTTATAAAGTAACCATACCATTCTTATAAAGTAAAAGTCAAGATGTTTGAATTTAAATTTAAATTAAAGCTGGAATTTAACCATTCATTCATGTATTCATTTATTCAACAAGCACTCAACCAAGGGCATACTCTGTGCCAGGTAAGATTGGGTATCAGTTCTGCCCACAGGGGGCCCAGTCTGGTAGAGTTACTGTTGTAGTACTCAAATCTCAGAATTGCCAGATTTAAATAACACCTAGCACGCAAAAATTTCAGCTCACCACTCTGCCAAAGTGAGTTAGAGGAAATTATCCATATCACCAAATAATTCTTAGCTTTCCCAAAAGAATCACCAAAGAGCTCTTTCAAACTAATGATGAGACTGTAATTTCCAACACACTCAACTACACAGAGAAAGCAAGACTGCCAGCAGGTGGCTCTGGCAAGGCCATATGATGAAAGGAATTACTGAATATACTTGGTCGTGACTAAATGCACTTGGGTGCCCCCCCCACCCTGCAATTGTTCTTCAGAGGATGCAAGTGCCTGAGTTCTGATGATTTTACTTTTTTCAGAAACATCTTATTGAATCAACTGTTTGCCAGGGATTGATGTTAATAAATATCATAGACTGGGAGATACAGGTTCTGTAAAGTATAGACAGGTTCTTGTTTTTAAAAAAGGACAATGTTATATCCAATAATGAAACTGTAAAATCATAGAGCCACAGGACTTTTTGGGGAATCACTAATGTACTGCCAGCCGCTGTCCAGGGAGAATCACAGAAGTGGGAGCTGCAAGACACATTATATTTTAGAAATAGAGACTCCAAGAAGGAGAGCCCTTCCCTGGTGTCCCACACTGAATTGAAGGTTAAGTGACCTGTTGCAGGTTGCCCAGGTGGCTGACACCCCTACAGTACCACACAGCAAGCAGAGACATAGCTGGTGGGCAAAGATCTTGATAAGAAATGATTCCTCAATCATTACCCCCTTTGAATATTAACCATCACTGACTATAATTGAAACACACCAGTGATATAATTTTACACACGACAGAATTAAGTGGAACTATTACAACACTCTCTATAGGGGAAACCACTCCAATATGTAAGTTTTTAAAACAAAGCTCAGAGAAAATGTTAATCAGTGTGGTGTGCAAAGTGGCAGGCATTAATGTATACATGAAGCTATAATTGCTATTATCGAGAGTCCTAACAATACATTTAATGATTATGAGCATGGTGTTTAGGTTACACAGACCTGGTTTCAAATGTAGTTTCTGTTACACATCATCTTGGAAACTTGTACAAGTTTGCCTCTCTGAGCCCCAGTTTCCTCCTCTGTGAACCAGAGCGATCATAGGGAGCCTCGGTGGCTCAGTCATTTAAGCGTTTGACTCTTGATTTTAGCTCAGATCACAATCTCATGGTTTGTGAGTCCATGCCCCACATCAGGCTCTGTGCTGACAGGGTGGTGCCTGCTTGGGAGTCTCTCTCTCCTTCTCTCTGCCTCTCCCCTGCTCTCTCTCTCTCTTACTCAAAAATAAACTAATAAAAAAAGCAACTTTAAAATAAGGATGTCATACTGAAAGCTAATTTATGTAAATACTTAGCCAAGCATTGCCATATCACATGTACTCACTAAATGTTAATCACAACTGCATAACATATAAAGAAAATGAAGTAAATGATCATTGTTGGAAACTGACAGAGCCTTAAGAAGTTAGTTCCAATTATTGTGGTCATAATTCCAGGTGGCATTTCCAACAGTATTGACACAAAAGTTCTTAAAGTATAAGTCCCCTGCCTTCCAGATTTCTCCAGAAATGCTGGGAGCCTGTGCTCAGTCTTATGGAGAACCTTCTGCCTTTTCACAAGGGTTAAATTCATTACCAATACTTTTTTAAATTTTCTTTTCCTGAAAAGAAAATTATGAGACTTCAATGCTTTAGCACGTGGAAAACTTAAGGGATAAGAAGATATTTTTAGTTATGAGGTAGTACAAGTTGAAATCATATCAATTAGAACTATTTTAAGAGGTGGCCAATTTACCTGATGCAAATACAGATTGGAGCCTCCTGCTGTTGTGGACATCAAGATGCCAAGGCTGGGCTGGCCAGGAACAACCAGGATGGATAATCGGACGAAGCCTGTGGGTTCGGTCTGTGCTGAGACTGAACTTAAAAGGAGATGACCTCAGCCAGGGAGAGGGGCACTTGAGCAACACAGGTAGGAAGGGGGAGTCAGGGAGAGTGTAAGGGTCAAGTCAGAAACCTGCATGCATCCAGCTCTATGTCTTACTGGCTCTGTGACCTTGGGCACGTCACTTAACCTTGCTAAGCCTCAGTTTTCTTAACAGTAAAAGTGAGAAGTTCTTAGCCACATTCCTGACCCCAAACAAAAGCATAATTAATGTGGCTCATTATGCTGATTAAGAGATAACCCAGTGGAGACGTGGAGGCCTGCACGCAAAAGTCCCAACAAACCAAGGGGCAATGGGTAGGGTGGGCTTGGCAC
The DNA here is from genome assembly GCA_028646485.1 of Cryptoprocta ferox. Classification (NCBI taxonomy): domain Eukaryota; kingdom Metazoa; phylum Chordata; class Mammalia; order Carnivora; family Eupleridae; genus Cryptoprocta; species Cryptoprocta ferox. The sequence continues at coordinate 121,222,260 of CM053577.1, forward strand.
AGGAAGGGCAGGCATCTGGGCCAGAGCCCACAGGAGATGGTGAAGGCCCTTATTTCTTGTTCTCCATGCCCTTGCCACCCGCTGTGGCTCATGCCTTGTTTCAGGCTCTTGTTATCTCATAGGGGGCCTTCAGTGGACGTCTAGCCTCCTGCATGCATGCCCACTGCTGCACATGGTCCCCACGCTGCCAGACAATATTTCCTACAATGCAAACTTGACCAAGCTGCAAATCTGCTGAAAATGTTTCAACACGGGGCTTGACAAGATCCACCCCAGACTCCTGGGCATGGCCCACAAGCCTCCTATGACCTGGCAGGTGCTTCTTTCTCTCCCCTCACCTGGAATCACAATATGCACAAGAGTTCTGGAAGCCAGAGAAAGGCAAGCTTTCCTATGTAACTCCCCAGCTGATGAGGCTCCTGCATGGGGGCAGAGAAACTGCATTTAACTTATGTCCATTCTCACCTTTCGCTGTACAGCAGAGTCAGGTGGGAAGTTTAAAAAATAGCCCAATGCCCAGGCCACACCTCGGGCCAATGATCCAAAATCTCTGGGGGTGGGACCCAGGTGTCAGTACTTTTAAGCTCTTCTCTCCCTCCAATATGTAGTCACAGTTGTGGACCACAGCTGTAGACTCATTCTCAAGTTATTTATTTTGAGAAGGGGGGAAGGGCAGAGAGAGGGAAGGAGAGAATCCCAGGCAGTTCCATGCTATTAGCACATGGCTTGATGTGGGGTTCGATCTCACAAACTGTGGGATTATGACCTGAATCAAAACCAAGAATTGGACACCCCCACTGATTCTCATATTTTATTTTTATTTATTTTTTAATGTTTATTTATTTTTGACAGAGCAAATGCATGTGTGAGCAGGGGAGGGGCAGAGAGAAGGGGACAGAGGAGCCTGATATGGGGTACAGGGCTTGAACTCATGAACTGTTAGATCATGACTTAAGCCAACATTGAATGCTTAACCAACTGAGCCACTCAGGTGCCCCTTATTTATTTATTTATTTGTTTGTTTATTTATTTATAGTTTATTTATTTATTTTTTGAGAGAGACAGAGATGGCATGAGTGGGGGAGGGGCAGACAGTGAGGGAAAGAGAATCTCAAGCAGGCTCCACATTATCAGTGTGGAACTTGATTTGGGGCTCAAACTCATGTAACCAAGAAATCTTGACTTGAGCTGAAACCAAGAGTTGAACATTTAAATGACTGAGCCACCTAGGTGCTCCCCTTATTTATTTTTTTTAATGTTTATTTTTGAGAGAGAGAGAGAGAGAGAGAGGCAGGGGCAGAGAGAGAGGGAGAGAGAGAATCCTGCGCTGGCAGCATGGAGCCCCTGTGGAACCTGACTCAGGGCCGGGGCTTGAACTCATGAAGCATGAGACCATGACTTGAGCTGAAACCAAGAGTCAGAAGCTTAACAGACTAAGCCACCCAGGTGCCCCTCTCATCTTTTAAAGGAAGGGGTCATCACTTGCTTCAAGTCCAAATAAGTCAACTTCAAATTTGAATATCAACCACCTGCTAATCATTGCTAACTTCGGGAAGTGCAGTGGTCAATTTCAGGAAGATGATATCTGAGAGGTAAAGAAGCATAAGCAATTCAGGAAGTGGGAAGTCAGCCCAGTCCCCCGCAAGGACCGTGATTTTATGAAAACCCTCTAAATGTCAACAAGCAGGAATCCTCGGGGCTTGGGCAGCTCTCCGTGAACAGCCTGGTCCCATCCAATGCAGGCCAGCGGGCCCAGCAGTGGGGGAGGAAGTGACTCAGGGCTGCCCTGTCCCTGACAACAGGACACACCTGTGACCTTTTGTGAAGGGACAAGTAAAAATAGCAGCAGTACTTTTGGAGGGACTCAGTATTTTTAAATTCTGAGCCATCTGATTGTATAACAGAGCATAAAGTGATCTGGGAAAGGGCAGGTAATTGTTATTTACTGTCTGCTAACGTCCTGAGAAAGGTGCCCAATGTGGGTCTTCTCACTTCATCCTCACAGGACCCTGTAAGGTTGGTGTCGTCTCCTTTTTGTGAATGAGCAGCCAGTGGGAAGGGATGACGCACTGGAATCACTCAGCTAGCAAATGCAGAGACAGGCCAGTACTGGAGCCTGGAAGACAGTAGGAGGCATGCGGCGCCCATCTGAGAGCAGGCTCCTCTCATTGTCCCCGCCCATGGCTCAGGCTGGGACTTCGGCCTGCCTCCTGGCTAAGCCCACCTCTATCGTGGACATGGGGATGGGCATGAACTTCTCCAGGAGTCAGCATGCTGCTCGTTTCTGTTCCAGTGTTTGTGGAATGATGAGCACAGGGAAGCTGATGCACAGGACACCTTGAGTTCCAGACTCACCTGAATGGCCTGTGTCCTGGGGTCAGTAAATGTTCATTGTAAGATATTCAAACCCAGGGAAGACATGCACCACCTGGGTTTCAGGAAGCTGAATCTGGCAAAGCTGCCTACTGCAGATCAAGGGGCAAGCAGACCTAGAAAATAAGTTGCAAGACTACAGTGCTCAGAGTGTGGTCTCTAGATACCCTCTGTCACCAAAACAAACCAGCTTCTTAAAAAGGTGGCCATTTCCAGGTCACGGCAGGAAATTAAGGCAGAAAGAGAGGAAACAAAGACTAGATTACTGAGGTCATGTCAAAAGGCCACAGGCATCAACTTGCAAGGCTCCCAATGCCTAAAGGTGAGACAATAATGAATAACGAGGAGTAACAGCTGGTCCTCACTGAAACACATCACATATGTAAAAACCAATGAGTTTATAATATACTTCCAAGGGGCACCTGGGTGGCTCATTTGGTTGAGATTCTGACTTCAGGTCAAGATCTTATGGTTCGTAAGTTTGAGCCAGGGATCTCTGCTGTCAGACTGTCAGCGCAGAGCCTGCTTCAGAATCTCTGTCTCCCTTTCTCTGCCCCTCTCCCACCTGCACTCTCTCAAAAATAAACAAACAAACAAACAAACAAACTATATATATATATATATATATGTATATATATATATATACACATACACACAAACAGAAACAAACAAAACCAGAAACAACACCTCCTACCGGGGATGGGACATACAACATGATGACTGTAGGTAACATCGCGTATATTTGCAAGTTAAGAGAGTAGATCCTAGGAGTTCTCATAACAATGAAAACACCTTTTTTCCTTTCTTTTTTTCTTTTGTATCAATATGAGATATGGTGACCATTTCACAGTATATGTAAGTTAAGTCATTATGCCATACACCTTAAACTTACACAGAGCTGTATGTCAATTAATTTCAGTAAACCTGAAAAAATAAAAATTAACAATTGTTAGCATTACAAAGATATAAAAATATATTTTATATATTTTTTAATAAATATATAAAGTTTTGAATAAATATATAAAGTTTTGAATAAAACTTTACTTATGAAAAAGAAAATACTCCTCATTGGTTAACTACTTTTGGGAGACTTCCCAGCTCAGGAAATAATAAAGCCAATTCCTGCCTTCTGACTTTGTTTCTTCTCTGTCCCATCCCAGAGTGTAGCTATAGAGACAACAGAGGCCAGAGAAGTAACAGTGTTCCTTCAGCAATAACTGCCCCCACACTTACCCACCTATCTGGACCAACTAGCTCTGCCTTCCCATTCATGACCTTGGACTACCTATCCATGTTCTTATTAAAGCTAATCCCACAACTTCATATTGTATGATATCCCCTCTGGCTAACCCAAGAACATTATTCCAGAAATTCTTTTGCTACATCATTATTTTCCTTTCTCTATGGGATCATTAACACTAACATAAAATGTGTTTGTTACTTCTCTCATTAAAAATACCAATTCCCTTTATTCCACATGGCCGCCAGTGGAGGAGAGTGTGGGAGGCACCATTGGCCATGTGGGCAAGTCAACCTTCGAGGTGCCACAGAGCCTGTGAGGTGAAGATGAATGAAGGTCATCCTGGTGTTTTCCAAAAATGTCTCACAGAGTCTCACAGAGTACAGCTGTGATAAAACCACTAGGGGCACAACTCAAGTCATGAGCATATAGGGAGCTGCAGAGGAATGTCCAAGTCCATACCTAATTTTGCCCTTGGCTTCTACATCACCACACTCTCCTGTTGTCATCCTACTTCCAAACTGCTTCTCCTCAGACTCCTTTGTCAGAGTGCATCCTCCTCTATCTGGCCTTTAAATTACGGTTTTCCTCAGGGGTACCTGGGTGGCTCAGTCGGGTGGGTATTCGACTTGGGCTCAGGTCATGATCTTGTGGTTTGTGAGTTCGAGTCCCACATCGGGCTGGCTGCTGTCAGCGCAAAACCCACTTCCAATCCTTTGTCCCCTTCTCTCTCTTCCCCTTCCCCGTTCATGTTCTTTCTCTCTCTCTCAAAAATAAATAAACATTTTAAAAAATTACAGTTTTCTTCAAAGATCACTTGAAGTGCTTTTCAGTTGATTTTTTTCTGCACCTATGACATCAATTGACATTCTTTGCTTATGATCCTCAAACATAGCTTCTCCAAGTTGGAACTCACGTCCAAGTGACCTGTCCGCATTTCCACTTGGAGTCTCAAAGTCACTGTGTCCAATGTGGCCTTGCCTCTCCTCTTCCACATCTGGTCCTCCAGGGTGAATGACCCACTAACGATCTGATGCCCAGACCAGAACAAAGAGTGGTCTTGACATTCACTCTTGCCTTGTACTCTGCTTCACCCCACAGTAACAGGCCTCCATTCTTCCCCAAATCCATTCTTGCCACTGCTGTCCCTCCATAATCTATCTTCTGCAGCCACAAATATCTTTTAAAGACTCAAAAATATGACTGTTTTTTCTCTATTTAAAATCCTCAGTGCCTTCCCTTTCCTTTTTAAGTAAAGACTGAGATCTTTGACAGGGCCTGCAAAGGACACAGACTTGGGCCCCTGTCCACTCACCTCCTTGCCTTTACTCTAGCCACTGTTTACCTCCCTCCCTACTACCCAGGATCCTCTTAGTCTTCAAGTGCTCCATGCTCCCCTCTCAGGACCCACACAAGCTATTCTCTCCGAGCTGGCCCCACCTGTCCTTCATAGTGCAGCTTAAGCATTACTTTCTCAGAGTGCTTTCTCTGACCTCCAGAGTAGTTCTAGACCCACAGCTGGGCCAGTTCAGGCTGCTGTGACAAAGCTCCACAGACTGGGGGAGCTTCATTAACTTTCTCTCAGTTCTGGAGACTGGAGTCCAGGATCACGGTGCTGACAGATCTGGTGTCCGGTGATAGTCCTCTTCCCAGTTTGCAGATGGCTATCTTCTCTTTGTCTCCTCACATGGCTGAGAGGAAGAAATCATCTCCCATGTTTTTTTTTATAAGGGTACTAATTTCATTCATGAGGGCTCTACTCTCATGACCTAATTCCCTCTCAAAGGCCCTGCCTCCTGATACTATCCTGGTGAGGATTAGGGTTTTAACAAATGAATGTTGAGAGGACACAAACATTCATAATAGCTTCCTACTATACACTCTCCTTTAACACTTTTATTTCAGTGTCTTTCTATCTGTTAACATTGTTATTTCACATTTGGATGACCTCTTAATTCTAAGCCCCATTAGGACAACAACATACATGTTTTGCTAATCATTTAATTTCTAACACTAACATAGTACATAACAGTGTTGACTCAATAAATGTTTGATGACTAAAGGAAAGTAAAAAGGAATAAGAAAGAAGCTAACACTCTCGACCAAGCCCAATTACTTTGGTGAGCTTTGTGAGACATAGAAATATTTTGTTATACCAAAGTTTTCTTTGTGCCCTTAACTATGTTCCTAAGTCTGAGTTGCCACAATGCACAGTTGACTAGTGTCAATGAAATGTAATTTACACATATAGGATGGGTATAATTTAGGCATAGATTTGTGTATATTTTTAATTGAAACATTAAGTTTAGAGATTGGGTTTATCCAGACAATGTCTAACAGATTTGCTAATAAAAATATTTACAAATAGAGCCACCAGCCACTAAACCTCAATAATTTTGTATATCCCAGTTTGGGCCAGGCTAAACACTCAAGGGCAAAAGAAAAAATCAACAGTTGAGGAAAAACAAAATTATGTTTCCTAGAATCTGTGTTCTTTCTTTCACCCAACAAAGGCATGAAGTAGTTACACATTTTAATTCCAGGAGGATGTTGGGTAGCACTGTGTATGGAAGTCATGATGTGGAGACATCTGAAGCAGGAACACTGGGACACAAGATTGCTCAGGGCCCAATGAACAGAGGCAGAAGTCCTTGTTTATGACCCCATCGGAGGCAAATGTGGGGCCACCATCACCCTCAAATTCTACCTTTGAGTCTTAACTCTCAGAAAGGTGCCGTAGAGTCTGTTGCCCACACTTAAAATTCTCCAGTTTTAAACGAGCCTCTTCCTTCAAGACATCCATATCTGTTTGTGGAAACTCCAAAGCCCAAATATGTGATTTTATGTGGACCTCCTTGGTAGAGATTATCTGATGAAAGTTGTGTCCATTTTCTATTGCTGCCATAACAAATTACCACAAAATCAGTGACATCAACAAATTTCGTATCTCAAATAATCACAAATGTATTATCTCACAGCTCTCTAGGTCAGAAGGGCAGCACACCCTGACTGGGCTCAAACCAAGGTGTCAGCAGTCTCTACTCCTTTCTAGAGGCTCCAAGGGAAATCCACTTGCTGCTCATTCAGGTTGTTGGCAGAATTCAGCTCCTTGTGGTTTTAAAACTAGGATCCTCATTTCCTTGCCATCAGTGGAGGGCTGTTCCCAGCTTTTAGAAGCTCCTGCAGGCCTTGCCTCGTGGCCCTCTTCTTCCAGCCTCAAAACTTGCAATGATATGGAGTCCCTCTTACGTTTTGAATCTCTCCTCCTTCACTCTCGTGTCCTTGCCAGCTGCTGAGAAATGGTCTTCACTTTTAAGGGTGGGTGGGATCCAATTATGCCCACCTGCATAATTCAGCATCATATTCTGGGGATTAGGAGGTAGACATCTTTGAGTGTGGGAGGGTCATTATTTTGCTTGCCTCTAAAGTGTTCATTTGATGTAAGTGTGGTGGGTGCCGAAGAAATTTTTCTTTGGAACTTTGAGTGAATTCCTCTGTGAACCAAAAAGATACCTTGCAAAGCATCTAGCCTCATACTTCTAGCTTCAACTATTGCCGTTTCTAGGTGAACTCCTTTCTATTTTAGTAAACTCTCACAGAACATTATTACCCTCCCCACTGAGCTTTACACAGAGGCTCAATATCATTATTTTATTCCTCATACTCTTTTATCCTTAACATCATCAACTATAATGTGAGTTGTGTCCTTGTTGCATACATTTCTTTTCTTTCTGTTGGGTCTTTTGCAGAGGGTCCATGTCATAAATTTTCCCTATGTTTTTCAGAGGGAAAAAGAAGTCTCCAGGAGAGGAGAAAGAGTTTTTTTATCCACCTACTTTCTTTTCCTTGACTTTCAAATATTTATACAATCCTTGTATCCTGATTTTTCCATGAGGACACTTTCTAAAAAGAACTCTTGTGCAATTTCCTTGCATCTTTACTTCATGTTATGAGTATAACATAGATTAAAAAATACATATATCCAAAAAGAATACAGGTTTCCTATTACAGTCACTGAATCATTGCGTGATTGATACAATTTAGCCATGAAGAAACTGAAATGACTGGACTTCAAAACAGCTAAATTGACAAATACAACTATATAATGTTCAATTTTTGGTTATGTTATATCCAGGTGTTTTAAGATCTGACATTAAAGAAGAAACATAATATACCCTACATTTGTCAATTTTGTTAATTAATAGGCCCTGAATTTTATTTATTTTTTCCAAGTTTTTATTGAAATCCCAGTTAGTTAACATACAGTGTAATATTAGTTTCAGATGTAGAATTCAGTGATCCATCGCTTACATGTAACACCTGGTGCTCATCACCTCAACAAGTGCCCTCTTCAATGCCCATCACCCACTTAACCCATCCCCGCACCCTCCTCCCCTCCAGAAAAGCTCAGTTTGTTCTCAATACATAAGAGTCTGTTTTCTGGTTTGCCTCTTTTTTTTTTTGCCCCTATTGTTCATCTGTTTTGTTTCTTAAATTCCACATATGAGTGAAATCATATGGTATTTGTCTTTCTCTGCCTGACGTATTTCACTTAGCATAATATACTCTAGCTCCAGCCACATCATTGAAAATGGTAAGATTTCATTCTTTTTGATGGCTGAATGATATTCCATTGTGTATATACATCACATCTTCTTTATCCATTCATCAGTCAATGGACATTTGGACTCTTTCCATAATTTGGCTCTTTTTGATAATGTGTGCATGTATCCCTTTGAATTAGTATTTTTATATCCTTTGGGTAAATACCCAGTAGGGCAATTGCTGGGTGATAGAGTAGTTCTATTTTTACCTTGTGAGGAAACTCCATATTATTTTCCAGAGTGGCTATACCAGTTTGCATTCCCACAACAGTACAAGAGAATTCCCCTTTCTCTACATCTTTGTCAACACCTGTTGGTTCTTGTGTTGTTAGTTGTAGCCATTTTCTGATAGGTGTGGGGTGGTATCTCATTGTAGTTTTGGTTTGCATTTCCCTGAAGATGAGTGATGTTGAACATCTTTTCATGCGTCTGTTAGCCATCTGTATGTCTTCTCTGGGAAAATGTCTATTCATGTCTTTTGCCCATTTTTTTAACTGGATTATTTGTTTTTTGGGTGTTGAGTTTTGTAAGTTCTTTATATGTTTTGGATACTAACCCTTTATCAGATATGTCATATGCAAATGTCTTCTCCCATTTTATAGGTTGTCTTTTAGTTTTGTTGATTGTTCCTTTTGCTGTCCAGAAGATTTTACCTTGATGAGGTCCCTATAGTTCATGTTTGCTTTTGTTTCCCTTGCCTCTGGACACATGTCTAGTAAGAAGTTGCTATGGCCAAGGTAAAAGAGATTACTGCCTGTGTTCTCCTCTAGTATTTTGATGGTTTCCTGCCTTACATTTAGGTCTTTCATCCATTTTGAATTAATTTTTGTGTATGGCATAAGAATGTATTAGACCCTGAATTTTAGTTTCTATTTCTGTCATGAGCTAAATTTACCCATGATATTGTCTCTCTTTTACATTTGAAAAAAATGCAATGGAGTTTTTTTTCTGTAGGGAAATGTTTGAAGTAAAATGCCAAGTGGGATGCCTGGGTGGCTCAGTTGGTTTAGTGTCTGACTCTTGATTTTGGCTCGGGTCATGATCTCACCATCATGGGATCGAGCCCCATATTGGGCTACTGTGAAACCTACTTGGAACTCTTTCTCTCTCTGCCCCTCCCCTACTCACACTCACGCTCTCAAAATAAATAAATAAACAAACAAATAAAAAGTAAAATAAAGTATAATGTCAAGTGAAAAGGAGAAAACAAAGTAACTCATATAATGTGATTTTTAGTATACATATATCTCACAATATAATTTTTCTATAGTCTATAACAATTAGAATACACACAGAAATGATAGTGGAGCAAGGCAAACTGAACATAACCTTTCATTTTTTCTCCAATCCTGCATGTAGTAAAATAAAAAAGCTATATCTTAAAAAGCACAAATTTACAACAACCAAGAAAAACCCCGAACACATCTAAAGACCAGAAATGTTCAGACATTTCTAAAAAGAAGATAGAAAATGGATGGAATCGTATTGTTAACAGGTGTGAACAGAAAACCACAATCAAAGACACCCATAAAGAGAAGGACTAATCCAGAGAAATTTCAAGATCAGAGAGAACAAATGGAAGGAAAAGGAAGGGGTCATTGGGAAGTCTTTATGCAGATTAATAAATAACTACAACAGAACGGAAAGGACTGTCCAGCAACCAAGCCTCCCTCCCCCGGGTTATACAGCCAACACATGTGTCTGATTCTAGGTTGAAAACACAACCACACTCTGAAGAAAGGAAAATTCGTTCTGTGGAGACAGACTGCCCTGGTATAGGGCCCTGAGAGGATAAGAAAGCAGAGCTTGGCAGAGCTCCAGACCTCCACAACAATCAGGGAGGGAAGCTGGGAAAGACAGCTCTATCAGGGAAAGAGAGCTCTCAGAGGGCTTCATCTCCAACACAGTGGAAATATTGCCACCTTCTCTTGTACATTGGTGTTGCCATTTAAATGGTGCCATTACCATATAAAGCGTGGTGTTGCCGTGTAAAATGTGATGCTTATTTTTCTTTTCATTTTAGGTAAGTGGCTTTCTTCTCTCTGGAGAAGTAACTAGAAAGACCCTTTCAATCTGACAACTCATGCTTTTGCTCAACTAGCAAAAATTTCTTTTATGATTTCCTGTTTTTTCTTTTCTTTCTTTCTGAAGAGCTCTTTAAATGAATATGTGAGCTTCTGGGTGAAGACTCTATGTCTTTTAATTTTTCTATCACATTTTCCTTTTGACTGATTTATTGTTGTTGTTGTTCCCTCCTGGGTTCTCCTTTCCTGGATCCTTACAAGGATGGGTTCTTAATTTGGTCATGTTTGGGGGTAAATGCATCTCAATGCTTTTGGGACCTTTTGAGAAACCATGTAGAATGTGTCTCAGATTGCCCAACCAAGGAAGGGAAGAGGGGAGTATTTAACTCACCAGCTCTCCATCTTCCACTGATCAAGAGCTACACTTAGAAAGTTAATTTTCTAGCACTTTCCAACTGTATATGTGGGAGTGCTCAGTGGGGTTCTCCCCAACATCCCTCACTTTAGAGTCAGAGAAGCTCTGGGGCAGGAAGAGGTGTGTGGTGCTGCCCAGCTTCACCCACATGAAGGAGATTACTACAGCATTGCTGGACTAAAAGGTAGGCTGAGAGGAAGTGAAGTAGGGGGACATGAGAACATGTTACCAGGGGCCCTTCCATGTAGTTCTCAACTAGCACCCACTAGAGCCCCAGCTTAAACTTTCTTTGCTTCACAGTAAATTCATCTCTGATAGACATTTTATAAATGCATAAAATTGGCTACAACCTCATTCTTTTGTTTGTTTATTATATATATTATTTTATATTATATATTTAAATATATATAGTACATATATTTAAATCCAAGTTAGTTAACATATAGTGTAATAATTTCAGGAGTAGAATTTAGTGATCCATCACTTACATATAATACCTGGTGCTCACCCCAACAAGTGCCCTTCTTAATGCACATCACCCACCTAGTGCATCCCCCACCCATGTGTCCCTCCAACAACCCTCAGTTAATGTTCTCTGTATTTAAGGATCTCTTATGGTTTGTCTCCCTCTCTGTTTTTATCTTAATTTTTGCTTCTCTTCTCCTATGTTCATCCGTTTTGTTTCTTAAACTCCACATAGGAGTGCCCCACAGCGGGATCTGTGCTGACAGCTCAGAGCCTGGAGCCTTCTTCGGATTCTGGGTCTCCCTCTCTCTCTGCCCCTCCCCAGCTCGTACTCTGCCTCTCTCTCTCTCTCTTTCAAAAATAAATAAAACATTAAAAATTTTTTAAATTACACATTGGAGTGCAATCATATGATATTTGTCTTTCTCTGACTGACTTATTTCACTTAGCATAATACACTCTAGTTCCATCCACAGTGTTGCAAATGGCAAGATTTCATTCTTTTTCATAGCTGAGTAATATTCCATTGTATATGTATATACCACATCTTCTTTATCCATTCATCAATTAAGGGACATTTGGGCTCTTTTCATAATTTGGCTATTGTTGATAGTGCTGTTATAAACATTGGGGTGCATGTGCCCCTTCGAATCAGCACTCCTGTATCCTTTGGACACATACCTAGTAGTGTGATTGCTGGGTTGTAGAGTAGTTCTATTTTTAATTTTCTGAGGAAACTCCATTCTGTTTTCCAGAGTGGCGACACCAGTTTGCATTCCCACCAGCAGTGCAAAAGAGTTCCCCTTTCTCTGTGTCTCTGCCAACATCTGATATTTCCTGAGTTGTTAATTTTAACAACTGTTATGAGGTGGTTTTGATTTGTACTTCCCTGATGATGAGTGATGGGCTACAACCTCATTGTTAATCAAAATCAGTTCTTTGCCTTTGGCGTTGGCCTTTCGAAGGCCAAAGTTGAATGCTGACCTTCGTGTCATTTCTGGCATCCCTGTCCTTGTGTATCAGCAAGCATGTGAGTGCCTAAGTTATCACATGTAATCAGTGTAACAACACAAATAAGATGGGTTAGACACCGTTGGGTTATAGTGTCAGTATCTGAATAATAGTCAAATAGAGGTAAGTATTTCAGATATACCTGAGGGTGACCAGTCTTCTTGTGGTGCTTTTAGGTTGAAATTTCATTGTCAGTTGATGTGGAAATAAGTATCATTTCAGGAGTAAAATACTATCTTATTAATGATTCCTTCAGAAACTTCATTTTATGAAGAAAAAAGATTATGAAAAGCTTTCCAATTAACCAAGTGGATGTGCCTTGAGAGTGCAAGTGTCTGAGGTTAGAAGGAGGCATGACAAGTAGATGCAACACGTGGTGCTGTGTTGGATCTAGCTTGGGGGAAACACCCCTAGAACGTTATTGGGACAATTTGCAAACTGGCTTCTCTTTTGTTTTCACTCTCCTCATGTAAACTTGTTGCCTTCTTCTTTGCTGGCACCTCTCAGGTGACTATAATCCCTAATGAGGGACTTGCTAATCATGCAAAGATGTATAACAGAGAAAAAAAAATGAAGCTAAAGTGGTGTCCACAGGCGAGGAAGCTGGGAACAGTAGCATGATGACAGTGCTTGATACCGATCTAGGGCTCAGGAAAAGAAATTTATCAAATCTTCACAGCTCTTTAAAAAATTGTTTTTAGTGTTTTTTCATTTTTGAGAGAAAGAGAGACAGAGTGTAACTGGGGAGGGACAGAGAGAGAGGGAGACACAGAATCTGAAGCAGGCTCCAGGCTCCTTGCTGTCAGCACAGAGCTGGATGCAGGGCTCAAACCCACAAACCGTGAGATCATGACCTGAGCTTAATGACCTGAGCTACCCAGGTGCCCCAAATCTTCACAGCTCTTAACAATCAACATGCTATCCATAGAAAAGAACAAGAAAGAGAAAACTGTCACAAAACCTTTTTTTCTTCTTTCTTTCCTTTTTTTCCCTACTCTAAGACATTTGAATCATCAGATTCCCCGTATTACTAACTTCTACCACATGAGGCATGCACCCTTTGATGGAAGAATGCCAAAACTTTCTTAGAAAGTGGTTTGGAAGGGAAAGGAATAATTGCTTTCCTCGCTTGGGCTTGGTGTTCTGCTAAGAACCACTGTCTCCAATACTCAAGTGTAGACTTTTCACCTGACTCCCTGGTAAAACATTCCAATGAGAACCCAGAGCACAGAGCACAGCCACCCTGTGTGTAACTATCCTCAAAAAGTAAAAATTTACAACATTTCATTTACTTTTCACAGGGCCAGACAGAGATATTAATACTGTTGACCCATTCCTTCATTCACATCCATTGATTCATGCATTCAGCAGTCAGGATTGAGTCTTTTCTGTCAGGATTGTGTCTTTTCTCTATGCAAAGACCTGGGCCAGATGCTGTAGATGTGGAAACATATAGACAAGATGGGCTCTGCTTATGAGAACAACCAGGCAGTTCCCAACTGTCTGAATTCATTCATTCACTCATTCAGCAAATATTGTCTACTCTCAACCAGGCAATATTCTAGAAGTTTCTATCTCAGTTGGGGGTGGATAGTTGGCAATTAAATAATTAGCCCTTCACTCCATGAAGGAAATGAAGCTACTGTGTATAAGTCATATAATCATGTTATTTGACCAAGTAGAGCTTAAAATACATTATCTTGTGGATACACTTTTAGCAAGAGATCAAAGATGACCTACAAAACCTATTTAAGCCACCATTCCTGATTATCAAACCGGATTACCAAATACATCATAAATCTATAGCAGTTTCCCAACCTTATCACTATCTTCTAGCAATCTGAGGCTAGAAAATTCTTTGTTGTGGGGACTGTCCTAAGCATTGTAGAATGTTTAGCAGTATCCCTGGCCTCTACCCACTATATGCTAGGAGCACCCCTTCCCCAGACGTGACTATTAGAACTGTCTCCAGACATTGCCAAATGTCGTCTGGAAGCAAAATAGTCCCTAGCTAAGAAGCAATGGTCTATGGTAAAAAGTGTTCCAAATTTCATCTAGGGAACCTAAACACACATATATTCTGCCTTCACAGAATCTGGACTACCTTCAGCCACAGCTGAAACATAACGCTGCCTTTACTCATGTAATTATGAGTTGATGAGCTGACAGAGGGCCATTAAGAGGGCTTACTTTCTATTCTTCTGGATGTACAGTTAGCTGCATTGATTTCATCTTTTAAGACAAAGACCTCTTTGCTACTGTACTGTGCCATCTCTTGAAGAGAGAGAAGTTTTATTGTATTGAATTCTGATACAGTAGCCTGTGGAGTGGGCCTGGTTTTAGGGGTGGGTTTTTCTCAGGAAAGGATAATCAGTCCAAAACTAAAGAAGCTCCTTACATGGCAGGAACTCTAGCTGGGCCATGTGGAGAAGTGGGAGCCATCTGAGTCACTCCCTGAGTCCTGTTGTGGGCTTTGAAAGAATCTAGAAGTGCTTCACGATGTCTTTGGTTATTGGGTTTCAGCAGTAACATACATTTAGGAAAGTGTGGGTTGAACAAACCCAGTGGGTTCCTTTACTGTAGGACTTTTAGGAGATTTAAAATGCAATGCAGTATCATTGCTGTTAAGATTAGGAGCAAATAAGTAGCATGTCCCAAACTCATCTGACTACAGAAATTTTTTGCATGTTTTAATTTTGACATAGCTTCTTTCTAGATTACTGTTCCTTTGAAACTGGTGCTATAGAGAACTCCAGAGAAGAACATTGAAATCTTGCTCATCTACTTGGATGTTACTCTCTGTTCATTTTTCTCTCCCCAGGACTTCCCTAACATCTTTTTTAAATGGTCTCATTTCATCTATGCTGCTTAATGGAAACTAAGGGATGATTTTAAGGGCTGTACATCCACATTTAGTGAGCATCACCCCCAACTCTGGCCCAGAATCATTTGTTAAGTCCATGAACATCACTGTCCCCCACTTGGCCTTCAGATGCTATAGGGCTGGGTTAGGGCCCAGGCCATGATGTCCTGTACCAAACCAAACATCCCCTAGGAGATTGGGATATACAGCCAAGATTGAGAAGCCCCCTGGGGAGGGGCAGAACAAATTGTCATAGGGGAGGGGGTGGCACCCCCCTGGAGCTAGCCTGGTGGTAGCAGAAGCAATCTCCCAGAGACTCTCAGGGGAGTAGTGAATGTCCTGGAACAGGAGTCAGATGGATGAGGTCTGCTTCATATTGAAATTCTCCCTCCAGGGCCAACTCTGAAGGGCCAGGGTTTGGTTTTACTTAGGAAAGTGGCAGTTTGTTACATGTGTTATATCATTTTACAAAGAAAGAGAGATCTCTCTGCGGAATGACATTTGTTAAAAAATGTTTGAGTTATTTCTAAGGTAGTATGGTTTCCCACAAAGTGAATATTAATATATAAATACCACCTTATCCTCCACACTCTGTGTTCATGCAGATGACAGCTGGACAGGGGCTTTGGGGCCTTGAACAATCTGGACTATTCTACTATAATCAGACATTGATTGCCAGGGGTGTTGACTGCAGCTCGAGTGCAGTCGGCCACCCCCTACCCATGTTTCCTACCCCCCCAACAAGCCCACCCAGGAGAGACCAGGCCAGCCTGCCATTGCCGATTACTACCTGTGCTGGTACCCAGGGAGGCTGCATTTGATTCTATGGAGAGCTCTCAGCAGGTGCCAGTCCATGTTATATTGAGACCTGCTTACAGTTAAAACTAAGACACCCAAACTGTGAGCTGAGTAGTGGAGATAAATTCTAGATGTGGAACTATAGAAATGTAAATGCACAGAAGGGAGCAGAGGGGAGACCCAGAGATGAAACTTAGGATCTTTAAGAGGGAGAGACCTACACAGAGGGTCTATCTGCCCAAGGCCTGGGGCACAGCTTTGCCCAGGGCATCAAAATTCAGAAGATGCATCAATGTTAGGCAGGGATTTATTAAATGGTATGAGGGATAGAGGCTATAAACAAAACACAACCACACAATGTGATCATGCCTGTTTGTGGGAGAAGTTTCAGTGGAGGGTGACTCTCACTTGCGATGTTAAGTTCAGAGAAAGTATCTCCAAAGGGGTGATATTGAGGTTAAAACTAAATGACAAGAAGGAATCTTCCATGCAAAGATTTTGGGGAGAGGCAGAGGAAATAATAAATACAAAGGCATTACGGCTGATAAGCTTGTGGCATGTGGAGCAGAGAAAGCCCTGGGAGGTGGTGAGGTCAGAGAATAAACACATGTAGGGTCAAGCAGAGACATACATGTTACAGAAATAACAAATTAAGATCCAAACCTTGATGGGTCCTCCCATCTCTTCTTTCTTTCTCTGTAGCAGACAAACATCTGTGACTTGATGTTTTTCACCCCTTTTCATAGTGTTGCAGCACCTGCTCAGAAACCATCGTCTGTATCAGGGAGCTCTTTGAGCTCACTGGCACAGTGCCAACTTTCTCCTTTTCATGTTGACAGCTATATTATAAAAAAGACCCTAAAGACAGAAGGACAAAACCAAAAAGGCTACTCTGTGATATGTAAGTGTGAATTTTGGAGTTAATACCTCCCTGAGTTGGATGTTTGGAGGGAAGAGTTGACATCCTGCATGTGCTTTGCACAATGGAAGATGGCTTATCCCTACTGGGGTGCAAGACAGCGAAAGAGATGGTAGCTCTTTCCTTGAAAAGAAAGAAACACATATTCTTTAAAACCAGCCATTCATCTTGAGGAAAACTTCTGTGTATTAATTCTTCTTTCCTGGTGCCTCCATTCACAACCACACACAAGCACATAGCCATCAAGATAGTAGGTCATTTTTCTTTTTACTTTAGGTACCCGATTTTTCTCCTCTGGCCATGAGCAAGGCAAATGGTTTATTATGTGAGTCTGTACATGGGAAGACTAAAAAACAATAAATAGTTTTGTCCATAAATTGTATGAAAACCAGTCTCTTATAATCAGAGCTGTGGAATCCTTTCTAAGTTTCCATGTCAACGTTCTGTTTCATATGCCTCCCCTGGAGGTCTGGGGTTGAATCCATTTTGGCTAAACTTCTACAGTACGACCCAACACACGCAGATGCTCTAATGGGCCTGGAGACAGCCCTGGGCCAGGTGAATCCTGCCCTTCTGCCATGACAAGCCATTCACATTATTCCAGAAGAAGCATTAATGCTTCTGTAATTAGACTCAGTGGCAGTAGGTACTGCGGGTCTGCCATCTAAAATTATTGGAGGGGGCACCTGGATGGCTCAGTCGGTTGAGCATCTGACTTCAGCTCAGGTCATAATCTTGCAGTTCATGAGTTCAAACCCCACGTCAGGCTCTGTACTGACAGCTCAGAGCCTGGAGCCTGCTTCGGATTCTGTGTCTCCCCCTCTCTCTGCCCCTCCCCTGCTTGTGCTCTGTCTCTCTGTCTGTCAAAAATAAATAAACATTAAAACATAAATAAATAAAATTATTGAAGAATTATATCACTACTGTCCTTCTGTTCCTTTTCAAACCTAACAGGCAGGACCCGCTTGTGGTCTCCAAGAAAGAAGCAGCATCTTCAGAAAATAAGGGTGATTAGCAGGATGGTCTGATGCTATTATATGATGAGTCCCATTCCCCCAACCCCCTGCCCCATGTCCTTTCTATTTAGCCTTGTCTCTCTCAAGGTACAATGAAGATGTCAGTGATGATTTCAAGATGATGCAAATCACCAGCTCTTTGAAAACAACATAAATCATAGATGCTGGGATGCAATTTCTGAAGAACCAATCTCTTCCTCCTCTGTACCTCCCTATTGAAGGAAAGAACTGAGGAGAGCTTGTCGACATGACCATCTCCAGGTTTTTGCATGGGTACCAGGGGCAGGAAGCAGCACCACACTTGTGATGTTTCATTACTGTCCAAGCACATGGCTCTCCCTCTCACAGGCCCACTCTGGGTGCCAGTTATCAATCTTCTTCCATACTTGGGCCTGGTATTTCCAGTCTAAGAAGGCTCTTTTAGAGAGCCCCAGATAATTTAGGAACCATGGCCTTTCTAATTCTGAAAGAATCAATAGGTCACATTCTAATAGAGTCAACATTTGGACAAACTGAGTCAAAATTAATCCCATGGCTCAGGGGCTGGGTTTCTGCCAGCTTTGTCTTTTGTCCCTTTGAATATTATTAATACTTTGGAATATTTTGGGAAGAGTTGTAACCAGGGATTAGCTCCCCCATTTCAGGCGGGGTGGGAAAACGCAAGGGGCAGTACAGCGGAGGGGTCAAGCATATGACTTCTGAAGCCAGGCTACTACGTTGGGACCCTGACTTTGCTAGTCACCATCTAGGTGACTTAATTCCTTGAATTAAGTCACTCAAGTAAGGTGAGTTGAATATGCTCACCTGCAAAAATGGATCCTAGTAGAACTGACTTCACGTAGATGTGTGAGAGGTAAATGAGTTAATAATTGAAAACAGTTACAATAGTGCTTGGTTTATATTGCGTGCTTAGTGCGTTAGCTCTTATTCAATATGCTCTTCCACAATTAGTAACAAGGGCTTTGGTGTGGCAGCTCTTTTGAAGAATTTAGTTTTGAACCTATTGCTATTGAAATGTGTCTTAAAAGATGAATGTGGGGATATTTGAATTTCTCTGACTTTCTCTAATCGCAAAGGACTACCGTATGTTGGATATTTTATTTTTGAGTAGAACCTCATCAAATATGCACACACTTGTTTACATTATCTGTGTTATTGTTCCCAAGTAATGTCTATTGGCTCTCAGCTGCTCAACTGAGGAGGAGATAGGACAACTTCCTGTCTGTATCTTTTCTTTAGTGCCTATGCAGGAAGCTTGAGAACTACATTTCCCAGACTCTTTTGTCTACTGCTGCCTCTTATTTTCTACCAATGGGAGGCTTTGGTAGGAGATTGGAGAGTGGGAGTAGAAGGTTGAAACAAGCTTTTCCCTTCTAACTTCTGGGGTGTTTCCAGCTGTGCAACATCAGCCTTGATGTTGAAGTAGCCTTGGGCTCTGGTTAATGCCATTTTCCCTTTTATTCCTTCAGACCTAAGTATTGTGGTGGTTTACTACTACCAATCTTTGGGTAGCATGACTCCATTTTAACTCTTTAAGTCTTTTTTTTTAATTAAAAGTTTTTTAACATTTATTTATTTTTAGAAAAAAGTTTTTTAATATTATTCATTTTGAGAGAGAGAGAGAGAGCACAAGTGAGGGAGGGGCAGAGAGAGAGGGAGGCACAGAATCCGAAGCACGCTCCAAACTGTGAGCTGTCCGCACAGAACCTGACACGGGGCTTGAACTCACAAACCATGAGATCATGACCTGAGCCATCGTGACCTGAGCGGAAGTCAGATGCTTAACCAACTGAGCCACCAAGGTGCCCCTAACATTTATTTATTTTTGAGAGAGAGGGGGGGAGTGAGAGATGGAGCATGAGTGGGGGAGGGGCAGAGAGAGAAGGAGACACTAAATCTGAGCTGTCAGCACAGAGTCCAATGCAAGGTTCAAACACACAAGCAGTGAGATCATGACCTGAGCCGAAGTCAGACACTTAAACAACTGAGCCACCCAGGTGCGCCGACTCTTTCAGTCTTTCTAATACATTTTAACCAATTTTTTATATTAAGTCACTTCTGTTTGAGATACCTAGATTGTTTTCTGTTTTCCTATTTGGACATTTCTTGATACATTCCCAAACTGCTTTATGGTACCACAGTCACTATGCCAAGAATCACTATTTGAAGTATTTAGATACTCAAAACCCCCCTCAAAGTATGTTCCTATTCACTATACACTGTTCAATAGATAATGTCCTTTCTTTTTTGGGTCCCACCAAAAAAAAAAAACATGTTTCAAAATCCATTTGGACATATGGACAAATGAGCAAACACTGAAGAATAAAATGAAAGGGAATACCAGATGCATTTTATTGGCCATCTAGTGCATCCTCAAACATTGGCTTGACAACAGTAATCATCTGTTATCTTTCCTGGTTTCTGTGCACAAGGAATTTAGAGCTGCTTGACTGCGTGGTCCTGGCTTTGGGTCTCTGTGAGGTTGCAGTCATCTGAGGTTCTAACTATGGCTAGAGAATCTACCTTTCAAGGCAGCTTGCTCACATGGCTGGGAGGTCAGTGTGGCTATTGGCAGGTGGATGCAGTTCCTTTCTGTGTGAACTTCTCTACAGGGCTGCTAAAGCATCCTATGACTAGGAAACTGGCTTCCCCCAAAAAAAGTAATCTAAGAAACTAAAGAGGAAGCTGCAATACCTTCTATGACCTAACTTAGAAAGTCACACTTCATTACTTCATTTGTATTCTATTGGTCACACAGGGCCAACCCTGGTTTGTTGTGCAAAGTGACTTTACACAGGCATGTAGACAGGATTCAAGAATCACTAGAGGCCATCTTGGAGCCTGGCTACCACATGCATAGTCTTTGTGTATACGTGAGGTGCTAAGTGTATAATCCAAGTAAAGATGAGGCATGGAAAGTTCTCTTCTTCAAACAAGAGAGGAGAAAAGTGGTCAATTTCAAGAGTTATTTATTTTTTTTAAGTTTATTTACTTATTTTGAGAGAGAGAGAGAATCCCCGCACTGACAGCGCAGAGCCTGATGCAGAGCTCGAACTCACAAACCCTGAGATCATCAGCTGAGCTGAAATCAAATTGGATGCTTAACCAACTAAGCCACCCAGGTGCCCTCTTAGGTAAGAGGGGATGAAGGTCTTCCAGGTTTCCCGGTAGCCTACAAAAAAATACAACAAGCTAATGAAATGTTGAGTAAGTTGATCTGAGAAGCACAGAAAGGGTGTACCAAGGAGTTGTTTCTTTTCTCTTTCCACTCTCTTGTTGTAGCTCCCATTCATTAATTCCCTTTAACCCACAGTGCTGTTGGCATGTCTATTCCTTTGCTTCTGACCACTGGAAGGTACAGTACTCCATGGCTTGTATCCAACAATTTTATGCCTCCCCTCTCCTGGGGGTAAACACACAGGCCGCCAGGAAGGAGTTTCTGAGGGAGAAAAGGCGTTAACCAGAAGCAGCGTTAACATCAGTAATACTTTTCCCTTTCCTCTCAAAATTGGAATGAACAACTACAGATGTGTGAGGCAAGAGGGGCTGGAAATGTTCTTCATTCCATAAACATCTGTGTGGGCACAGTGCTAAGCATTGTGGGAGATACAGAGATAAATGAGGCATGCTTCCTGACCTGAAGGAAGTGATGGTTTTAAGACAAAATAGAGCAGTAGACAGATAATTATAATACAAAATTAAGAACAAAAAGGGGTAACTCAGTAATTCTGACTCAAGGATCAGAGAAGGACTCATGAAAGGTTGAGCCTGAATAGAGTCTTGAGGAAGGAGTAGGTTATCCCCAGGTAGAGGGAAGAGAGTAGAAAGAAGTAACAGTGTAGTTCAGAGTGGAAGAGCTAAGTGAGCAAAGATGTGGATTAAGGGAAAGAATGTGACAGTAAAGGCGTGGCTGCCGTGTATGTGGGGCCTGAAGGGCTGTGGATGGGGTCGGGGTGGGGAGTCTGGCAAGGTAAGGGGGACCAGATCCTGGCGAGTCGTCAGTGCCATGCAGGGAGCCTGAATCACTCAGCAATGATTCAGCAATGGCAAGGAAGGGAAGCTTCTTGAAAAGAAAAATGACATTATCACACCCATGTAGGAAGGAGAGAATTAATACAAGAGACACAGAGACCAAAACGCATACTACTGGCTGAAGAACTTTGGGCTATTTAAAATTTTCCCTTTTTATGTCATCACCTTCAGTTGCTAATTTTCTTACAGTGAGTGTGGATTATTGGTGTAAAATAAAATACATAAAATAATTTCTATATGGTAAAATAGAAATAATAAATGAAGGTGAATGTCCGCAGTGGGTAGGAAAGAACCTGGGTCTCCAGGGGCTCCTGAGGCCACGGCTGGTGCAGTAAGGGGAAAGGTAGCAGAGTAGGGAAGGAGAAAAGTTCATTTGTGTGTCCTTCCAAACTTAGTGAGTGTCTTCCCTGGCCTGGGCACTACTGTAAGAGCTTGATGGAGAAATGGGTCAGTGGAAGGGACAAGGGAAGAGGTTTATCTTTCAGGCTATAAGAGCCCTGAGTGTATTTGTAAGCTGAGGGGATGGAACGCTTGAATGATGAAACACAAGATAGCAAAGACAATTTAGTAGATGAAAGACAGGATCCAAGAACAAATCAGAGGGAATAAGGTCAAGGTCATAGGTGCAGTGTGTGTGTGTGTGTGTGTGTGTGTGTGTGTGTGTATGTATCTTAGGGAGAATACATGAAATAATATGTAATTATGAGTATCTATATAAGTGGGTATGCATTCATTCAGAAAGGGGGAAAATATACAAAAAAAATACCATATACAAAGCAACTGAGGAAATGCAGTTTGTCTCCCCACCCCCCTCATTCTGTTCAGAAGAACAGAAAATAGTGCAAGACGAGGGGCAGAAGAATGATTACCCAGGAAAATACACTGCCAAGAGGCTGCTCTGTAAAAAGTGGTAGGCATGCAGAATACAACATGACAGCCCCATGCACTGAGCAGATATAAAGACTCTGGGGCCCTGAGCTGGTGCAAGGATCTGGACTGGCACAGCTTCGAACTTGGTGTTGATGGGTGTGCCTCCCACACATCCCAATGTTCTTTATCCCCTTCAGAGTTGCTTGTTTTGAAGACTTTGTGTTTGGCCAGAATTATACGAACCACTTTGCTTGGCCATGTTTCAGGCAAAAGCCTGAGGAGGTGACTGACATGAGGGTCCCAGAGGCATTTTTCACAGTGCCTCCCCAGTGATCAGCAGACCCCTCTGAAGAACTGGAAAGACAGAAGCTGGACCAAGCACAGGAATCTGCGGCAGCTCAGTCCTTCAGTCCAGCCAAAACTAATTATCCCTGCTTGCCCTCCCCTGCTAGGCTAGTCTGCTTGCTCAGTCTTGCTTCTGCCTTAATCAGGAAGAGACTCCTACAGTGGTGTCTTAATGTAAACAAAGCAATTTGTGACTTGATTAACCCAGATGGACAAGTGTGTCCTTTTCTCCCTTCACCTTTTTACCAGGTTTGGACTATTTTAAAGAGTTTCTCTCCATGTGGAAGGCAGTGTCCGCCTGTGGTTGACCTGTCTTTGCTTTTTCCTGCCTTTCTACTATATCCACCTCCCTTCCTATAATAACCATAGTGAGGGATTCATTCCAGACAATCCAAGGAGATTGGATCCACTTCTTTCTGTGCTCTGTTCGGGTAATGTACAAAGTCAGAAATGCCACCACCATTAAAAATCTACTTAATACATAATTTGTCCAGGTGATAAGTAAGGTGTGTAGTTAATATTAGCTGCTGTGATTTATCAAGAGAATAACTACCAGGTGATACACTTCACAAATGTACCACCAAACCATCTATCAATGTGATGATGAACTTTTCATATCTGAGGAGGCCTGTGACTGATACAGAACCAAGGAACTTGCCTGCATGTCTATTAAATTGCTGGAGGTCAAGGAAGCAAGGAAGAGGCTCTGGCAGGTAAAAGGTAGCACAAAATGAGGGAGAAAATAATGAAAAAGGTTTTATGCCAACACATCGTAAAACATCAACATAATTGTTTTGTTATTTGTCCTTTGAAATTCATTCCCTAATGTTTTCTTTCTCTCATATATTTTTACCCTAGGCTGAAGTGAAGCTGCCATCCCTTCCCCAGCCCACTCCCTATGAGAAATCCCATTCAGACAAAGAGGGTTCCCTGAGCAGATCCCAGCACACATACATCCTAAACACTCAGGCTCTCTGGATATATGTAAATGTATCACCTGATTGGTACGGTGCAAATTAGGATTTGAATTATTTCTCTATTCATAACTGTAACAAATTACCACATACTTGGTGGCTTCAACAGTGCAAATTTATTTTCTTACAGTTAGTTCTACAGGTCAGAAGTCTGACACAAGTTTCACTGGGTTGAAATCACTGGGCTGCCTTCCTTTCTGGAGACCAGGGAAGAATCCTTTCCTAGCCTTTTCTAGCTTCTAGAGACTGGCAGAATTCCTTGGCTTTGAGCCCTTTCTTCCATCAAAGCCAACAATGGTGAGTCCACTCCTCCCAGCATCCCCTTACTCTGATCTCTTCTTCTTCCCCCTTCCACTTTTAAGAACCCCTGTGATTACACTGGGTCCCCAGGGAGATTCAGGATAATCTTCTGGATTATTTTATTAAAGTCAGTCCATTAGCCACCTTTTTCCCCGGCAGCCTTATTTCCCCTTTGCCATGTAAATAACACATACACAGTTTCCCAGGATTAGGGCAAAACATCTTCAGGAGGAGATTATTCT
The DNA here is from genome assembly GCA_028646485.1 of Cryptoprocta ferox. Lineage (NCBI taxonomy): Eukaryota > Metazoa > Chordata > Mammalia > Carnivora > Eupleridae > Cryptoprocta > Cryptoprocta ferox. Next base: position 121,246,751 of record CM053577.1, read on the forward strand.
ATTACAGGACTTGAGTTTTGTGGTTGTTGTTTTTAAACGTGTGCTCTCTCTCTCTCTCTCCCTCTCTCTTTCTCTCTCTTTTTGCTCAAAATAGTAACAATTAAGCAAAGTGAAGTCTTAAAATAGATTTTTGAAACAGATTACTGCTCAAATTTTCTTCTGAGCCTCTTGTTACCTGCTGATTTTGGGGCAAGTTACTAACCTCTTTTCTAAACCTGTTTCTCATCAGTAAAATAATACAGTCTCCTACAGAAATGAATGCAGGAAATGGGATAATGTTTGCAAAGCTTTAGCATAATGCTTAGCATGTACTATGCTTAATAAAAGTAAATTAAATTTTTTTTTAAGTTTGGCCGGGATGCGGGCAGAGAAGGGACAGTGTATAAGCAGGGTCTCTGACACCAAATTCCTACTGATGGTTCAGTCCTCCTCCCACTGGCTCCAAGTTGGTCCCATCTGTAGAAGTCTTTCCATCTCACTGGGCAAGGAAAAGAAAAGTTCAGCTGTCATCTTTGCTGTCCTTTTTGAGGGCTGCAATTTTCTTCACCTTTGCTGCTGCCTTTTTTCCTTCACTCACCTTCCACTGCAGATAAGCCAGGGGGTTGAAGACTTAGTACTGACCCACACAGCTGGTTTGGCCAGGAGAATAGCTCCTACTGTAAGTGGTGGGAGCTGTGGGGGAAGGGGAGGATCCAGGGCTGAGCCCAAGCTCTGCCAGCCCACAATCACTTGCTGAACTGAGGCTCGAGGCTCAAAGCCCCTTTGCCTTCAGTTCCCTAGGCCTGTGGGTTAGATTAGCAAGAGAGAGTCAGAATTTTCCAGGACTAATTACACCTGACTGCATGAAACTTGCTACTTGCAGGAGCACATGGCTGCCCAGGGGAAGAGGACTCAAAGTCTGGCTGCCTTTCTGGCCAGAGCTCTGGTGGTTATCAGGGCTCCAGAGGTGCCCAGGCAACCCAATGTGTGTGCCCAGAAAGGCTGGCCTTCCAGAAGCCACGAGGTTACCTACTGTGTTGACAAAACCAAAAATGTTTTAACATACAGCATCGATGATGATGCTGGGAAATAAGCACTCTATACAGTTTGGGAAAATAATCTAACAGCATTTTTTTTTTCAAGTGAAAAGCAGATATGTATTTTAAAAATAAAAAATAAATATACATACATACCTTTTTGTCCAGCAATCCAACTTTGGCAGAATCTATTCTGTCAAAGAAACAAAATACTAATACATAACATTGTTTGAACAAGAATACTTATTATAACAATATTTGTAGGAAAACAAAAAAACTGGGAAAACCTAAATGTCCATCAATAGGTAAAGAATTAAATAAACTGTAGTATGGCCATCTAAGAAATACTGTGTAACTATTTAAAAGCAGGAGATGTTTGTTTAATTATTGATCTTAAAAGATTTGGTACAAGAGAAATATATAGCATAATTTTGCTCAAATGAAAAAAAAAACCCTCCACCCTCTGTATGGGTTCATGTCAATATGTTTTCAGATCATGGGGAAAAGTAAGAAAGGATACACATCAGTCCGTTAACAGTGCAGGTGGCTTAATTTGTTTTGTTCTATGTATCAATATTGCTTTGATGATTACAATAAATACTTTATGTTTTAATTTGGGGAGAGGAATTTAATATAAATATTAACTTATAATAAATTAATATAATATAAATGGCAGCAGAGAGAAGAGAGAGAATGGAAACTGCTGAGAAATCTCCAAGGTGAATATGGTCAGTTCTGGGAGAACCTAGGAATTCCACGTTGGGGAATGAAAGCCTGATCTGGAGGGGGGTGGCAGGAGGGTCTGGGGGCACAGTCAATGTGGAGCAGCTGACTTAACTGAAGGAGCTTATCTAGAGCATCCTCTGAGAAGGCCAGTGGTGGGGTGGAGTGCTAAGTAGCCTGCAGCAAGAGGAGTTTAAGCTGCTAGACTATGAAGAAAAACTTCCCCGAAGTATTGCAGGCCATAATGAGGTTTTCTACTAGAGGTTAGAATAACTAGAGGTTATTTTGAAGAATTCAGCAAGACTCATTGGATTAAGCTGGTATAGAGGTATAAAACAGCTAGTAAGAGGTATGTAGCAGAAAAACGCTTTACCTATGTTATTTCATTTGATACAAAATGCAACCCAGTGAGGTAGGTAGGATTATCCCCATGTTTACAGAGGAGGAAACAGGCTGAAAGAGAGCTTAAGTAACCCACCCACGGTTATGCAGCTGGTAAACAGGTCTTTTGACTCCTTAGTCCTCACTCTAAAGGCCATGCCCTTCCAGGGTGAGAATCTGGATGGGAATGTTAACCTCCTCTTCACCCCATGAGGCGCAAGTGGGGAGACTGCCAGAGCCTGGGCTGGGCAGGGCTGGGCTGGCTTTCTTTATTCTAGCATTGAGGTTTTCAGCTGAGGTTGCCAGGGCCCCAACATCAAGCAAGGGTCCCTGGGAGATGCTGTTCTTCTCCTTGGGGGAGAGGGGACAGAATATAGCATTACAAAGTTCCCTGATGCCCTGCCTGCAGTGATTTGATGGGGCAGGGCTTGCCAGGAGATGAACCCTGGGTCTTGCTGCAGCCACACAGCTGGCATCCTCACTGCCCTCCCACTCCCACCACTTTATTTTCACAATAGGAACAAGGGACAAGGAAAGCAATGCTTTGGAGCAGTGAGAACATTTTCTCTGGTCCCATGGGACCAGGCGGTAGCCTGTTCCAGAGAGGGAACACCTCCAGGACCACCCTCACCCAGCCTGGAGCTGCCAAGGGTGCAGAGCCTTACATGTGTGGGGGAGTGGGAGAAGGAGAGAATGGTTGGAGACCTTCCCAGAAGCAGCTCTGCCCAGATCCGAAGGAGTTTCAGGAAGGGGGAAAGAGGATAAGCTTCACCTCTTCTCAGCTGTCTGATTTCCCCAGGGATGTGATCTAGTATGTGGGGGGTGGGAGTGGGGGTGCTCCCAACCCATACTCACTTGCTCGGGTCTGTCCAGCCCCAAGGCTCCTTGAAGACTGTGGCCCTAGCCCTTGAGGCTCCAGCTGGAGTGAAAGCAGCTCTGGGTCCACACAGAGAGAACCTGCATGGTGTTCCTCCCGCGCGCATTTGCTTCTCTGAGAGTCCTGAATGAAAATCAGTCCCAATTTCTTCTCTATCCTCCACCCCTCCTCTGAAAGTCTACCATCTCCAGCTTGAAGTTTCTTCATCATCTCCTTCTGTGTTTAAGATGATCGCCTCTCTCTCCCCTCCGCTGACTCTATTTCTGGATGTTTTCCCATTTTTCTCTGCGTCCCCATTTTTCAGATCCTTGTTCCCTTTAATTCTCCCTCCCAAGGCCTCTGGAGCTGAACTGCTGTGTCTTAAATCTACTTGGGCAGGCAGTGCAGTGAAAGAGGGAGCTTCTGTAAGCCCAACGAGTTCTCAAAGGCTCAGAGCCAGTGCTGGTGGGCCACGTGGCAATGGGCTGTGCAAGAGCTGGAGACGCTGCTGGGTGAGGTGGAGGTTGGTCTGATGATCTCTTTGGTACCCGAAACCCAGGCTGTTCCCCCACCCCCCGGCCGGCCCCATCTGGGCAAGGAGTGCGCGCACCCTGGTTAGTATCTCCCTGAGCTGGGAACAAGGCTTACTGCGTTGGTGCTTAAAAACAACATCAACTAACATACGGAGATGTCATCATGATTAAACAGCAAATTATAGTCGAAGACGGCGCAATAATAATCCAAACAATCACCACAACAAGAAGAAATGTTCTCTAACGAGCCAGATGCAGCAGCCTGGGTGTCTGAGACTCGCGGCCCTGCGTTCCTGGGGCTCCCTCCAAGCGCACCTGCTCGTGATGCCTGGCCCAGGACAGGGCGGAGGAGCCCCCATACGGCACTGAGCTGTCTCGAGGCCCCTCCGGGACAATCAGGGGCAGAGCGGAGTGGGGTCGTGAAAGTACGTGGCGGTGGGGCGCCCTCTCTCTAGGGAGGCAGTTGGAGCCTCAGGAGGACCGCGTTCCTTGGAAAGATCTTGTTGGAAGAGCTAGCGAGTCGCGTTCCCAATCCTCCCCGTCCCGTCGCCTCTGTCCTTTCCCTCAGCCTCGCCTCCTCCCAGTTCTCGAAAGAGACTGCAGTCTAGGTGGGACACCCTCGCTACTAGGGGAGGGGCATCCTCCGTGTGTCGCCTGAGTCTCCCTCCCGGCAAAGCCTGGGGAACACGGTGCGTGCTTTTCCCTTTGGCTAGCAAGGGGCCCAGCTGTGTGCCGCGGCTCGCCCCCAGTTTTCCTTGGGAAAGATACCGATAGGAGGCGGCGAGCTCTCCAGGCAAGAAACGACAGGAGAAGACCCTCCCTCTTTCTCCAGTTCTCCTCCCCCTCATTAAATAGATTAGTATTTAAAATAGGCTGAGACATTTTAATTTGAATTCTAGGGATTGAGCTCGGGTTAGCATCATCCTACTTATACTTGGACCAAAAATAACCACTGAAACGAAATGATCAAAACCAAACGCTATTTTCCAAAACAACCACCGTTCCCTGTGGGTGACCACTCTGCGCAGGCAGCGAGGATCTCCTTTGCTTTTGGCTGAGAACCGGGGATCCACGGAGGAGGGGCTGGCTAGGGGGTGGCGGGTGAAACTATTCCCAGGAGTGCGCGCGCGTGCGTGAACTGGCCGCCGTAATATATGCTGCCATTAAGAATCCGGGCAGCTTCCAGCGCTCGGGGCGCCGGGACGCATGTGTTGCTGGAATTCAATCCGTGGGGGGAATGCAGATTGGGCTGCGACCTACTGGGTTTGATTTATGAACTGTTACTCTAGCGATTGTTTACACATTGCATTTCGGAGTGCCAGCGCACCCTCCGGGCGGCCGCCGGCTCCCTCCGCGGGCGCTGGAACCCGCCGCAGACTCCAAGGCCTTGTTCCACCAGCCCTCCACCTCCGCAACCCCCGCCCCCGCAGTTCCCTCCCACCCTCACCTTCTCCTAGAGATCAGATTTCGATTTCCTTGAACCCAGAGACGAACATTCGGTTCTCCCTCCTCCCCAGTCTGCTCCAGTTTCTGCGGCCTTGGACCCCGGTTTCCTGTGCGCGTGTTTACTCTCGAATGTTTACTTCTCCGTAAGGCCATGCGGGGCCTATAAATAGGAGAGGTGGAAGCAGCTCGACTGCCAGATCAATAGGGCCCCGTCTCCTCGCCATTTCAGCTGAGCTGTCTTATTAATTATGAAAGGATTCACCTGCTCCCTGCCAGGGACCACAGCCTCTAGGCCCCTTTGCTGGAGCCCTTAATGGCGGTTCGTTCGCAAGCTGCCTCCGGCCACCGCAGAGGAAAAGACGAATCGTGGTTAGGGCTCGGCCTGCCGGGACCGTGGTTAGGGCTCCGACCCGCCTGGGGCGGGGTCTGCGTGTGTTGTCTCGCGCAAGCCCAGTTCCTCCCAAACCTCACCTAGAAAAGATCTCTTGCGTTTTTACTTATCAAAAATACAACTTCCGCTTTCTCTTCTTTAAGTAAACGGAATTTCGGAAAAGTGACAAAGCGACCTAGTTGAGGCCGGTCTACTTTGAAGGCGGTAGGTTATCAACTGGCTTGTGAACAGGTGCATTTATCATCTGGCATCCCGTGTCCTTGCAGGGAACCCCGAGAACTGGACCAAGAAAGCAGGCTTGGGGCAGGAAACAAACGACACCCCCGTTTCAAACAATAACTTTTATTTTATACTTCTCTATACTTTGTAGCAAATCTTTTTTTTTTGCTGAATTTAATTTATAATAAACTTTTTAAATTACATCTCTCTCTCTTTTTTTTTAAAATCAAGGCTCTTTTATGTCAAAATCTTTTTTTTAACTATATTTTAGGTTAACATTTAACATCCCCCCCCTCGTGATCTATACCTTTGGATATTCAGGTATTACTGTATGTATAACAGCTAAAACAAGAGGGAAAATAAAGGCAGTGGACTTGGAAAGATGCATCAACAACAGCAGGTAAAGCTTAACCTCTCAGTGACTTTTTAGCAACGATTCTTCTGGCAGCCTTTACCTATACACCCGAGATTTCCTCAATCCTTTCCCTCTCTCCCTCCTATCCTTAAAACACGAAGTTAACGATCTATCCTTTCAGTTTCCTCGAGGAGAAATGTGCAGTGGAAATGATCAAAACAAGATACTGTGGAAGAAAGACGTGAGCGTGAGTTATTCACTGTATGCTTTCCTCGTGGACATATCTCTTGAATTCATTCCCCTGGCCTTCTCCTCTCCTCTCTTTCCTAGTAGGAGGAGCCCATCATTTGTCATGTATTAACATGATTAATATAGTAGGTGGCCCAGGGCCGTTCCTGAGATTCTTGTGCCAAAAAATAAAAATTAAAAAAAATGGGGTGGGTTTGCCGTTTTCCTTATTTTTGTGTGTGTGTGAAGACGGACTAAAGCTGAGGTCCGATTTTGGCTGTGCTTGCTTGCTCACTGATTGGTAACATTTGGCAAATAAAACACAAGAAATCGAACGAAATCAAAAGGAGAATCGGGATTTCCCACAATCCTATATGAGTGTTTTCAGCATCACAGAGAATCACAACGTCCCCAAAGAACGAATGGATCTTCCTCTCGATTTCCGGGAGCATGGAGTGAGTGTGGGTGGGCGCGCGGGGGGAGCCGGCCCCGCGCTCAGAAGGAAAGCCAAGTCGCTAAAGCTGCCGAGAGAGACACCAGGAGCACGGGGAGCGCCGGGAGCAGGGACCCCGCCGCCCCGTTGCCGCTGCCGCAGAGTTCGAATAAGCTGCCTTGGATGTTGAGGTTTTTGGATTCTTTTCTCAGTTTATCCCACATATCTTTCGCCCCTTCTTGGCAATCCGTAAGGGCTGTGACCGTGCAGCTGTGGAAATCCTCCCAGTATCTGGCGAGGAACAGAACAAAACGGAAGAAGCCGGTTGACTTTGGGCTCGGGGAGAACCCGGGCCTGCGCCCCTGTGCCATCCCCGTCGCGGCCTGGCAAATCTCCCCGGGGTACGCCACCCCCTCCCCCCCACCCCACCTCGTCTCCACTGCCCCGGCGCCTGTGTCGGGCTAGATGGGCCCTCGCCAGACCTCGGCCCACCCAGGAAGCCACTGTCCAAGGACAGAGGCCGCCCCCTTCGGCGTCTGGTTTCCCTTTCCCGCTCCCTGGCGGGGACCCGGCCGCCGGGCCGCGCCGGCTGCGCCGCGCTGGCACCCCGGCCTGCGCAAACAGATTGCTCGTCCTCCTCGGGGAAAGCTAGGAAAACAGTGCTAAGCCTTGCAAGCTGCCGCCCATTAATGCCTCTTAGCTTGCAAGATGGGTTACTTGCTCTGAGCACGGCCCTCCCCTCTTGGCTTCTCACTTTCTCCTCCCCCTCGTCCCTTCTGTGTCCCTCCTCCCCCCACTCGCTGCGGTACTCTCTCGCCTTCGCCCGCACTCTCCCTCCTCCCTTCCTTTTGTTTCCCGTTCTCCGATTTTCCCATCCTTCCTTCTTCCCTTCTTTGTCTTCCTCCTTTTCCCTCCCCTCGGTTTTCCTCTGTTCAGTTCCTCACTTCCTCTTCCTCCGCCTCTTCCCCTTCCTCTTCGGTCCTCCGTGGCCCCTGGCCTTGCTCTCCACAGTCCCCCGGCTCTGATTCGGTCCGGAGACGCCTGCCTGCCTCTCCCCTCCCTGGGTCGGTGAGTGTCAGTGCCCTGGGGCAAGCTCCGTAGCCTCCGTCAGCTTTCGCAAATACCCGAGCGCCCGGCCCTGAGCGCTCTGTCCCTCCTCTTCTCCCCCTCCGGAGTCTTTCATGGGCCTGGACCCCACGAAGCCTCCTCCCCACGGCCTTCCGGTGTAGTTACAGTCCCCCAGGCCGGGACTCCGGTGACGCCGCAGTGCCCACCGCTGCCAGCCTTCCTGGGGCCCCGCTCCCAGTCCTCGCTCCCCGCCTCTTCCCGGAGCCCCGCGCCTTCTACCTCAGCCGCTTCCTCCACCTGAGCTGAGCTCCTAGCCCCGCCCCCACAACCTTCAACCCACACGTCCTTTTTAATTGTCCCCCTTTCTTCTGAAAACCCAAAATAGATCCCGAGACTAAATATAATTCCAACCCGTGATCGATTCCTGGGGCGCTGTCTCCTTTCGGTGCTGGGTCGATCTGCGCGTCTCGGTAACTCTGGGCTGGCTCCCACTTCGCCCGGGTCTTTGGCGCCAGGTCACTAGCGACCGCCCTCCACGCAATGTGGTTGTATTTTCTCCTATCTCTCCCTTGTGCTCGCTAGCCTGGACTGTAAGTACGTTGAAGGCAAGCACCATGTTTGATTTATCCGTGTTTCCACTCCCACCCCGTTCCCTGGCTAATAGCAAAGATATAAATGCTTCTTGGATTGCCTTGAGCTCTGGCTCTTTTCTAATGACCTTTATGAGTCTCTTAATTTATGAGGACTGTGGAGCCTGGACCACAGGGCTTCCAGGTCCCTCAATTCGTAATAAACAGCAAGATTTAGAGAAACTAAGAGGAGCAGGGACAGCTCTCTGCTGTAATTGCAGTCCCAAAGGATATCTAAATCTCTCCTTTCTTTATGCATGCCCAGATGGGGACAGGACCCTTTTGGAAGAGGAATATGGTGGCCAGTGGCAGATATCCACATGGAACTGAGAGGTGGTGGGTTTCAGCAGAGTGTTGAGCAACCAGTGCCACTAATGAAGTGAGCCCAGACCCCAGCAGGGGTCCTCCTCACTTCCATTCTCCCAGACCCCATCCTGCTAAAAAATTAAAATAGCTTGGAATAATTCTGGCAAATAATGCAAGATTGGGGAGCTGATCTATATTTAACCTTTCATCCAGCTTTATAGATATCCTCTTACCTATCACCAGACATTCAAGATTAAAGTAGGTGGGCATGCAACCCAGATCCGCTGTTTGTCCCTTTTCTGATAGGAAGGTACCAGCCACCTAGCTGCTGAGGCTGTTGGGGGACCCCAGGGTATTTAGGAAAGTGTGTGGCAAAATTGGCCCCCATTTAATTACTCATAGTTTAAAGAAATAAACACCCCCCCTTCAGGAATGAGAGAGAGGACAAGGACTTCACAGTATAAAAAAGATGGTGCAGAAAATGGTTTCTCCAACCTATCGGGAACAGAGAACACCTCTTGTCTTGACTTTTTTGGAAGGGCCATTATTGGGTGAGGGGTGGGAGTTACGACTCTTTCTGAAAAATAAAGTAAAATAAAATTGTGTGTGTGTGTGTGTGTGTGTGTGTGTGTGGTGTGTATTGCAGAGGATGGAGGTACTTCTAAGGACTGCAGCAGCTAAAATGTTGCTGGTCTACCACCACAGGGCTCTCTGCTAGTTACTTCCTTTGCCAGTGGGAGCTGTGCTTTCCAGTCAAGCTCTGGGAAAAGACACCCACTGTACCTGGCAGTGAACTTCTTCCTAGCCCTTTGCTGCCTTGGCCTGGGGATACCAACCAGATGCAGAGAGGAAGGGTCAAGGAGGGTGGCTATCCTAACCTCTAATCTGCCATAAATTCGGCAAATATGGTCACTGGATGCCCAGGACTTACTTTCCTTGGGCAAAATCATTGGCACAAAACAAAATATTCTTTCAGTCTCTCTCTTAGAAAGAGGAAGAGGGACCCACGCTCCCTTGCCTACATCCCAAAGTTCTTGGTGTGCACTGAAAGGGGGTTTTATCAGGGGAAATGGATAAAACAAGAGAGTGACTTTTCCTTTATGCAAACCTAGTATTCCCTAAAAAGCTCCTCAAACCAAAACCAACTGTTTTTCGGAGAGTACCTAGCAGTCCACTCATGCACGCAGAAAAACAGAATGAAGACTGCCTCAAAGCAGAGCAAGGAACTGCTAGCAGCTCTCCAGGCTCCTCGATTTGGGTTCCAGGGGTAGAGTGCATGCAACTCTGCGGGTGTTGGTGGGGCTGCGCAGGGCTGGGACTGTCCCCCGGGTGGGAGGATCATCCTCTGCCTATCTCAGGCCACAGGGTCCCCGTGGGTAGTGCAGACCCTGGCCAAGGTTTGAGGGCAAGCCTGCATGGATTCGTGCTGGAGGGGAATTCAGGGGCTCAGGCTGGGAGGCGAGGCCCTTTCCGATCTCAGCAGCGCCCCCCAGAACGGAAACCTAGCATGCCAAAGAGAACACTTACGTGCACACGGTCTTGATGTTCGTCTTGTCGTCCAGGCCCTGCGGGTAGTTGGCCATGCTGTCGCCCAGCTTGAGCAAACAGTCCGAAAAGCCCTTAAAGACCGCATCGCACTTGCCCGCTGCTCTCACGGCCTGCACCAGGTATGCTGTGGGGAGGAGGGGACACCGGTCAGCAGCGCCGAGGCCCTGCCCCTACAGCCCCGCGGCCTGCCTGCCCGGTCGAGCCGCGTCCACTAGCGCCCAGCCTCGCGGGACGCCTGTGTTAAAGGTGAATGAAAGAGGTGGCCCAAGAATTACTGACCTGCCCCCAACTACTGTCCGTTGCCTGCCATCAGGCAGGTGAGCATATGTGGGAGGGGGAAGTGAGTCCATTCCTTTCCTACAGCTCCCTCCCGCATCTCACTCTGCATCTTTTTCAGTTTCCCTCGCCCCCTCTTCCCACCTCCCCCTTCTCTTTTATTTCTCCCTTTCTCCTCACTCCCTCCTTCGTTTCCCAACACTTCCCCAGCAAGTCCGTCCTGGCTCTCGCAGTGCAATCTTGCATTTCTGAGGTGACAAAGGGGATCACAACAGCGGAATTCGAGGGCGAGGAAGGGGTGGGGAGGTGGCAACGCGTGGGACCACGCCGCTGAAACCCAGGCCACTACGTGCGAGAAAGCCTCGGGCCGGCGCGCGGTTCTTGGTGGGTGCTCAGCAAACACTGCTGAGTGAATAAATTAATAAAGTCTCTGGAACCCAGCAGCAGCCACCGAAGTGGATTGTTTCATTATAAAACTGATTGCCTACCGTGGAGTTTGTGTTCCGAGGGAGATCCTCGCACGCACCCTCCCACCCCACTGGAGAGGGAGCAGCCTCGGTGTCCGGAGACTGGGCGGGAGTGACGAGTGGTCCGGGCAGTCAGGGCCCGGCAGAATCACGGCTGTGTTTGCGCGGGTGACCCCGAGTTATTTCTGCGGAGGCCAAATCCTTAAGCCTCTGTCTGCGGCTGAGCTCCCCACACACCCGTAAAAACCGGCCACTACTCCCTCGCGCAGCGGGTGGAACCTTTTCTCTCGAGGCCCCAACCCGGAGGGACACAGGTGGCAATCGCCCAGGGCTCTGGGCCTCTAGCTCCGGGTTCCCTCCGGAGGGGCGGGAGCCGGGATAGCTGCCGGGACCGTGGGAGGAAGGGAGGGGAGCGGGAAGGTAACCCAAGCAGCACCTAAATCCTCTCTCCTGGCCTTGGGGCGGTCAAACCCCTAGGCGCCGGACTGCCACTGCCAAGGCCATTTCTCTCCACCCCAAGGCCGATGAAATGGCTAAACGTTCCATGGCTCTTGGCCAAAAGCACGCCGGGGGCCCAGAGGGGCGCCAGAAGCGTTGATCCACGCGGTTGGGGCTGGGGGAGCAGAGGGAAGGGGCGAATCTTAGAATCGAAATCGGCCTCCAGTGTCCACGACCCTGACCGCTGGCCCTCTTCCTGGGCTATGTTCTGGCCGCCACGGATTGCGTGGGAATGTCTCCGGAGAGGACTTTATACCTCACTGCCCCCACCACCCCCAGCCGCTGGTCCCTGAGAGCCGGGCCAGACGCAGACCAGAGGAAGGTGACCGAACCTGCAGCAGCTTCCGAGAGTGCTCGGTTTGCAAATTGCTGCAGGAAGAGCGAGGCGGGCCTTGCGCTTTCTAATCCGGAACGGGAAGCGCCGGGAAGGGAAGGGACTAAGGTTAACTTCGACCTCCGCTCAGGCAGAGACGTAAACCTTCATAAATCTCCCTCCCCCCACCCTGAGAAATACTAAAAGGCCTTGCGACTGCAATATCTAATACAATACTGAGACAGAATAAACGAATCTTTGTTCCACTAGAATGCGGTCACAATGAAATGAACCCTACACGTCCTCCTCTATAATGCATGCCACAAAGGCTGCTCTGCAGCGTCGAAACAGAATAAAATACAGTCCATCCTCCCCTCCCCCACCAAGCTCCTCTCTCTCCTTACCCTTTACCTCCACCCCCCAAAACTCAGTGGCGAAAAAGTAGCCCCTAAGATGCACTGACAATATTTTAAAGTGGAATTGGGGCTCGCCGGGGGCGGGAAGCACTCCTGTCACGTTATCTTTGCGGGAGCTGCTGGAGAAGACCCTCCACACCGCGCATGTGTGTGTGCGTGTGTAAAATAAGAAGTCGTGAAATTTTTTCTTTCTTTTTTCTTTTTCTTTCTTTCTTCTTCTTCTTCTTTTTTTTTCAACTGTAACCGCTTCGTCTCTAGTTCGCTGTGGGAGGACCAGGGCTTGCGCGCGGGACGCGTTTTGAGGCTCATGCATCTGAGCAGGTCACAGCCCGCGCGACCCTCGCTGTCCTTCCTGAACCCTTCTTCAGCAAGGCTCGGGCGGGCGACCCGGGCTCCCTCCCTGTCCTCTCCAGTGTCCTCGTCTTGTGCCTTTTCCATCTGTTCATTCATTCGTTCGACCTCTCATTCATTTCAAACTTCGTCCCGCGTGTCTTCATTTGTGTTCACCACCCTCTTCATCTCCCCGTCCCTTCCCAACCCCCACTTTTGTTGCCAAATGTCAATGATTTGGGACAGCTCCCAGCCATGAATTAAAGATTGAGGCTCTGGTTCGGGAAAGGGCAGACATTCGGGAACAAACATGCTCAATTTCAATTCCACAGCCAACAAATTGGTCATTTTCCGGCCGAGGTTAATGTGTTCCAAGCATATCCCGAAAGCACAAACGGTATTTTTTAAATCCCTCCAAAATAAGGTTATATCCCTTAAGGAAAACAGAACCCCAAGCCTGTTCCAATGAAAATCCCTATATCAAAAATAACCGCTGTCTCCTGCTCTCTAAAAATTCGCAGGCTAATTGCAAAATGCCATTCACTTATTTCCAACATTTAAGGGATTTGCTTCAATTAGCATTTTTAATTTGTTGAATCTCTTTGCACTAATGTCAAAGATTCAAAAGAACCAGATTCAAAATATCAAGTTATTGCTTAGAATTAAAGGAAAATGCCAACATCCTGCAATAGTCTAAAATCCCTGAAATGTTCATGCAAAAAAATATACAAAATCATGTCAAATGCATAAAAAAACACTGCAGAGAATCCATTTTTAATATATAGATAACTCCAAACCCTGTTTCCTCCACATTTCTCATGAAGAAAAATACACATTTTCTGTTGCCTCATTCCCTAAAGCACCCTCCTCCCCAAATACTGCAAGGGTTTGTCTGTAAAGAATGCTACAGTCTGAAATGGTAGGAGGCAACAATTCCCTCCTCTAGAAAACCCCTTTGAAGAGTTTCTATTTTTTCTCTTGTCCATTCTATTAATAATCTACTTCACTTTCACTTTTAGGTCAGGTTAATTAATGCTCCAATCTGCATCGAAGAAGTGGGTTTTCTAGTGCTGCCTTCCATCACATCTTCCTCATTCTGGATGGAAAACGTGAACTTTTAAAAGCCCCCAAACAGTGTAACTAGGATTCAACATTCCTTAACATAAAATGGGGACCAAACAAACAAAAATAACAAACTCCCCAATATGGCATATTGCAAACACTTCTTAACCCTTTCCTATATATAAAATACAGATGCCTATGTGGAAGGGAACAGGCAAATATTCATAGAATAGTATATCCACGTATATTTGGCTGAATTCAACCTCCTCAATGATAAGCCTATTAAAATATGTACTCCGGGGTTCCCTATCTTTCTCAATTTGCTCCCCAGCCGGTCTGCGGTGCCCGGTGCAAACGCTGCAGCTAGGATATGGGGGGTAGGAGGGCGGGAGAATGACAAAGTTCTAAATGCAGCAGTCTGAGCCCCGAAATATCTTTGCTTTCTGCACATAAACTTTCCATTCTAGCTGCCTAGCCATCTTGTTCCTGCATTCACCTTTCGACCCTTCAAAATAATACCTTGCAGTATCGAAGGGGCCAATGCATTGCCCCAGAGCTCCTGAAACCTGCTCTAACCCGAGAAAGGGAAGCAAAAATGGACGAGCGCTTTGGGGGGAAAAAGGGGGAACCCCCTCCTGAAAGCGGCCAGCTGCATACATATCCTGGCGAACAAACGTTTGGAGTCTCTCTCTCTCTCTCTCTCTCTCTCTTTAAGAAAAACCAACCCGGGACGCCCGAGTGCCTAGGAGCCTCTGCCCCCACCCTTGAGGTTTGCCGGCTTCTCCGCACCCCTGGCAGCCGCGGGCCAGTCGGTCCCCCTCGGCGCCTCGGCCGGGCCGGCTACCGCCTGCCGCCAGCCGCAAGCCTGGCGGGGCGGCCACTTACCTATTTGCACCGCGAGGATCAGTGAAATATATCTGCCGTTCAACTTAAGTCCCATCCTACGTTTAGTCAAACCATTTGCGACCGCAGACCTTTAAATAGTTAGTTTAGAGAACGCGGGGGAAAGCTGAAAAATAGGCATTGCCAACAAGTTCCGAGAGCGACGGAGACTTTATGCACGGGGAAGGCAGAGGGAGGAGAGAAAGAGAGGGAGCGAGGAAGAGAGAGAGAGAGAAAGAGAGAGAGAAGCTGAGAGAGAGGGGGGGAAGAGCTGGGAATGGTTCACTCCATTAGGAGGGGGCGGAGGAAGTACAGCCTCACGCCCACGAGCAGGCCTGACGTGGGGGATGACACGGAATGATTTTTTTTTTTTTTAAATAAAGACACCTTGGTAGAGATCGCCATTTATAGTCATCAGAAGCTGGAATTAATCAGATATCTCCAATTAATGTGCAATCCAAACGAATTCTCTCCTCCCGGGGGGTGACCACTTCCCTGTCCCCGCAGCCACCCCCGCCTCCTCGCGGTTCCTGGCCCCCCAATCCCGCCCCCTCCCGGCGCGGAACAGGGGCTCCCTCTCCCCTCCCCGTCTGGAGCCGGGGAGTCCTGGCACGCCCACTCGATTGTTTCAAGTTGCTCCCCCCCCCCCCCCGCCTCCATCGGCTCAACGGGGAATCCAGCCCCCTATCCCTACGTTGCAGTGGGGTTTAAACTAGCGAGAACGGGAAAGGGAAAACAGCTAAAGCAGCTCTATTAATTCCACATCACCGCCCCCCCCCCCACCAGCCTCCTGTCCCCTGCACTTGCCTACCCTCTTACTCTCCTACCCAGCAGCTGAGCTCTGGGAGCAGCCTAGAGCGCGTGAGCACACACTCACGCACACACACGCGCACGCCCACGAGCCGAGCACCCCCTTGCCCGCCTGCTCACACCGCACGGGAGCGCGCGCACACACCCAGGCCCCGGGGGTTTAGCCCGCACCCGTGGGGCCCCTGAAATCTACATCGCGTGCCCTCTGTGCATTTCATCACTTCGGACGCCCCAGCCGGCCAGAGATGCGTTCACGAGACACAGCGACACCTGTTTTGGGGGACAGGAGAGCACGGAGAAATGAGCCTCTGCAAAGATGATTTTCGGTACTAGAGATTTTGCTAACTCAGTTTAGTTTTAAACTGAGAGCTTTAGGAAATTTCCTAGGCCATCGATAGTATGCGGGGTTCTTTCTGATCCTGATGCGCCTCTTGGGGTTATTTGTTGGGCCACACACACACGTACACACACGCACACACGTACATCACGTACGCACACGCACACCCGCATCCACATACACCTGCACTGTCTTTTGATGCTCGGGCACATATCCTGTGTGGACTCATCCTACTCTGCAACGAAGTGCTTCTGCAGCTGCGTCTGTGCTCGGTGCAAGGTGCTAACGACGACAGCTTGAGTTAAGAATGAAAATAAACAGGGCTGTTTCTTTTCTAAAGGCCGTTAGGCTTTGGTTTCTTTCGCTTCTGCCCGAAAAGATGACTAAATCCCAGTTTTTAAAATTATAAGCTAAAGAAGGCATCGGCCAACTTTAAGTCCCCGACGATAGGGAGAGAAAAAAAAAAAAAAAAGGAAAACGTCCCCCCGAAATCTTTCAAAAATACACGAGAAAAGATCAAGATATTTAAAAAGCAGTAGAAATGCAAACGGATTAAGGAGATATCAAATCTAATTTACTTCCATCAGGAAGCGTGCCATCTGCGCTCCCATATCCTGGTCCCCACACTCACTCAGCCATTTGGAGAAGCGACTCAGAAAAAGGGGCAAAAAAAGTGGGGTGGGACATGCTGTGGAGAGTGAGGGGCTGAAGGGGAGCGCGGGGGTACTGACTGCAGTACTTTGTGACGTGGTGCCTCTGCACAGGGTGGCCGCGTCCCGACGTCCCGCGGGAGCCGCAGACTCAGAGGTGTGGGCAAGGGCCCCGGCCCCGGGGGCGGAGCCACGTAGCTCCACCCCGGTGAGGTCACCACCGGTGGGTGGGGTGGCCGGGGGCCCGCCTTTTCAGCGTCCAGGGGCTCTGTGGCAGCCCCGGAGTTTCCTTTCCTGGTGCTCAGAGGCTCCTGGAAGGGCCGAAAGAGAAGGCGGACAGAGGGCGGGGCGGGGGCCGGTGGCGAGAGGGGGGTGTCCCTCGGACCCGCCCCCGGAGCCCTCCAATAGCAGGGCGGGAGGTTGGTACGAGGGGCGGGGCCTCGGGGGAGTGGCAGCAGGCCCTGCCCACAGATCCGCCCCGCCCCTCGGGGTCCCGCGCTCAGCCAGCCCAGTCGTTTGCTCTCCCGCCCGCCGCTAGCTGAGGCGCCGGCGTCTCTTCAGACTTTTGGAGACACGCAGCTGGGGGCGATTTAAGATTTTTGCCCTTAACGTCCGCTTTCCACCTGCTCACCCACCCATCCCGGATCTTCCAAAACGTCGTTTTCTGAGGATGCCTAGGGATTTCCCCCGTTCCAGCCTCTGTCAGCCCGAACCTGGGGCGTTGGGGGTGTGGGAGGAGGCAGCGTTAAAGGGCTAAATAAAGCGGAGTGAAGCGGGGTGCGGGAGAGCTGCAGCCCGCCGACCCGCGCGCGTGCGCACAGCCGCCCGCATTGGGACTCGCGGGCTGGCCCTCGGTGGTCTCTCCCCCGCTGTGCGGCGCGGTGCCACCCCTGAACCCACGCTGGCCTCCCCTTCTCCGCTTTCCTTCCCTCGCGTCCCGGCCTCCCTCGCCCGCGTGGGTCGGTTTGAAAGTGAAGAAGTGAAGGAGTAGAGTTAGTACTAGACAAAAGGTTGACAGCGGGTGTTAACGGTGTTTTTTTTTTTTTTTTTAAATGCTTTTAAAATTGCAGGTTGTTTTGCAGTTAGGGCTCCGTGCGAGGTTCCGTGGTTGCCAGTGCAAGCTAACTATTTGGGAACATTGGGGACAATACTGTGGTTGAAGGAGGCACTGGACAATATTTCTTCCCTTCTTTAATCCGATCAGTCCACCCCACATCACATTTGAGGTGAAGGAGCAGTGAAGGAGAGCGGGGAAACCCAGGCCTTGTGTTGTGGGTGTTGGCGTGACCGAGATCGGTCCCCACGCTTCTCTAGGTGTCAGTTTCCTGATCTGAAAAACGGACATGGGACGTGATCTCCAAGATGGTTTTCACCTTTGACTTTTGTGAACCGGAGATTTTCTAGAATACCGTTGATGGGGTTGGGAGTGGGGATGTGCACCCAAAGAATAAAATATGCAAATGTGCTTGTTGTAGGCCACCTTCTGGCAAAGGGCATGTTTCCATTAGATAAGCAATTTAGTTTAAAGCTAAAGAAACAAATACAGTGAAGGATGAGGGTGGGGAGCCATTGGTGCTGTTCGGGTCTGCATCTCAAATTGAGCCAAAGGTACCCCTGAAAGTAGGTCTGCATAATTAAGGCATAAATATGCAAAACTTTTTATCCCTAAAACTGCCAGAAAGAGACCATGTCTAATTTTAAGCCTGGTTGGCATCAACTTCCTCCCTCGGTTCAAGTTTGCTGCCGCCCCAGCCTCAGCAAGTGGGCATGCATATGTTCCACACACACACACATGAACGCCTGGTGTGGACCAGACCCTGTGCTCCATGTTTCCCCTTTGGCAACAGAGAAAAGCATTGAACCAGTCCATCCCCCAATTCTCTCCACCAATCCATCATAAGTGGACTTTCCAGAAGCTGCCATTTCAAAAGACATCCCTTGGAAATTATCTGCAAGAAGCAGTTGTCAGGGACACTAGAAAATTCTACCTCTTTTTGGTCAGAAAGAATCCACCGCTATATTAAAATGGATTGGTCTATCAATACCTCTCTCTCATAAATGTAGTCTGTCACTTTTTCATACCTTTGTTAAAAAGAAAACCACAGACCCAAGGTGGAGTTACTAACCCCCAGGACTGCAAGCCAAGACTTAATTGCAATTTCAACCTCTCTAGGAGTGGAATTTTAAAGCAAATCAATCTGGAATTTTCTGGTCAGCGACAATTAGATAGTCGGTCACTTGGGCCCTCTCCATCCTTCCCTGCACTACACCACCAAAGGAGGAGGAGATAATCTGCAAGATTAGACCTCTGCCCCTCCCCCTGTGAAAAGAAGGGGAATTTGCCGGACACAATCCTATCTTTTCTTTTGCTAATAACTTCTTGCCCCACCCTCCTTCCTCTAAAATCCTTCAATTTTATACAACTCCTCAGAGCATCTCTAGCTAGATGGGATGCTACTTGATTCATGCTTTATTCATTGCTTAATAAAGCCAATTAGATCTTCAAATGTACTCAACTGAATTTTGTTTTTTAACACCTTCAACTAAAACCTTTAATCAAAATATGAATGTAAAGTATATAGCTTTTTTCTTTAAAATGAGAACAACCAGGGGCACTTGGGTGGCTCAGTCAGTTAAGCCTCCGACTTCTGCTCAGGTCATGATCTCATAGTCTGTGAGTTCAAGCCTCACGTCCAGCTCTGTGCTGACACCTCAGAGCATGAAGCCTGCTTCAGATTCTGTCTCCCTCTCTCTCTGCCCCCTCCCCTAATCACAGTTTGTCTCTCTCTCTCTCTCAAAAATAAATAAACATTATTATTTTTTTTTTTAAATGAGAACAACTAATACTTACCTGGCCAGGGAAGTAGAATGATCATGAAGGTGGTTTTCCCAAGGCGAGGCTCATCCTTTGCACTCTGTATGTGCTGACCCCTGTGACATCCCCAAATATGGAAAACTCGACTACATAATTTGTGATGGGAGGACTGTGTTTGCACTTTCCCCTGGAAAATAAAAAGAGAAAATGAGAACTATACCATGTTTAAGCAATCATATAAATTAGGAGGGGAATGGATTTTTTGGAGAGCAATGTAGGTAGGGGTTCCAGTAAAAATCCATTTTGGGAGTTTGGGATCTCTCTTGGTATCTGGTACTTGGTAAGGTGATTTTTCACTCTTTTTCTTTAAGTTTATTTATTTATTTTGAAAGAGAGAGAACACCAGTAGGGGAGGGGCAGAGAGAGAAGGGGAGAGAATCACAAGCAGGCCCCATGCTCAGTGTGGAATCAATACAAGGCTCCATCCCACTAAGTTTTTGAGATCATGACCTGAGCCAAGATCAAGAGTTGATCGCTTATCTAACTGAGCCACCCAGGCACCCCTGATTTTTCACTTAGTAAGCACTGCTTCAAAATTAGTTTAAACTTCTGGGTTTTACATATATTAGTGACTGAAAAATGATTTATGCAGAAATTTAAATTCTGGGAGCAAATACTGTGTTTGAAATATATCGATGTGATTAGCTTTCTATTTAAAACTAAGTATTTCATTAAAAAATTAACATTGTTATGAAATATACAGACACAGAACAATGCACAGACCAAAGATGCCCAGGGCATTGATTTATCACACAGTTAATATTTATGTAGTTCCCACTCACATTGAAACTGTCAGAACAGACATGCCAACTAAATGCACCCTTTTTTTCTAGGTAAGATTCTAAACCAAAAAGGCCAGAGAATTTTTAGACAGCAAAATTTCATTGTGGTTTGTGAATTAGACATTAGTTTGTACCAAGGTTGATTATCTGATTGTAGAGTTGTATGCTGATTATAGAGAAGGATGTCCTTGGTTTTTGTTTGTTTGTTGGTTGGCTTTGGGGTTTTTTCTTGAGTGAGGAGAGGATACACTGGGGTATTGAGGGGTAATGAGACATTATAGCTGCAGCTTGTTTTTAAAAACCTCAGAAAAGGAATGGCAATAATGGAGATAAATAAATAGCAATGGAACAAACACAATAAAATGTTACTAATTGGGGAATCTTTGGGTGAAGGGATACTGGAGTTCTTTGTACTGTCCTCTCAATTTTTCTTTAAGTTTGCAGTCATTTCAATATAATTATTTACCAAAAAAGTCTATTCCAGGTGAATTGAGGACTTAAATGTTGACAGCAAAGCCTTAAAATAGTAAGTGAAATATATAGATATTTTAAAACCTTAAATAAGCATGAAAAGCATGAACTGGAAAAGATTGATAAATCTGAGCATAATAAATGAAAAACTTTTATTCATAAAGTAACACCTTAAATAAAGAGAGCAAATTATAAACTGTCACAAAACATGAGTATCAAGAACTAAAGAACTCAAACCAAATTTGTAAAAGTATGTTATGTACACATACACAGGCACACACACACACAATCCCTAAAATAAAAATGGGCAAAATACATGAAGAGGCGTTTCAGAGAGGAGAAAGCATATGTGATTTATTCCAGGAATGCAAGCAAACTGGTTTAACATTGAAAAATTTCAGTATCTCCTTGTCTTTCCAGTCCTGAGGATTTTAAAGATTACAGGCCCATCTCACTGTGGTCAATCTCATCTTTCTGATGACCACACCCACACCATACAATCACCATAGTACTACTTCAGAAACAAGTTGTGTTCTTCTCAATGTGCACCATCGAGACCCATTCCATCACAGCTGATGTTAATCTGAATTACCCGGTTGTGTTGGTGTCTGCCAGGTTTTTCTTCCTGAAATTCACCATTTCCATGTCCTCCTTTGTAACTGATTAGCATTTTATAGGGAAGTATTTTAAGATTATGTTGATTTTCTAGTCCTCATCATAACTCCACACAACGGTCTTAGCATCCATTGGCCCTCCTGTCTAAATCATGCACCTCTATGGTGGTTGCCAAACAGTGATTCTCTTTCTCATTTCTTCTAAATTTATTTGGCATGCTACTGTAAAAAGAGCTTTCTTTTTTCCTCTTTCTTTCTTTCTTTCTTTCTTTCTTTCTTTCTTTCTTTCTTTCTTTCTTTCTCTCTCTCTTTCTTTTTCTTTCCTTCCTTCCTTCCTTCCTTCCTTCCTTCCTTCTCTCCTTCCTCCTTCCTTCCCTCCTTCCTTTAAATGAGTGTGAACTCATGGATCCCTATTTTATTTGATGTGCTGTAATCCTTTCTTCTTATTTTAATGTTCCCTATTTCACCGGTGGGAGCCATTTCAAGCTGATTTTTGTGTCTTTTCAGTGTATCCTAATCATTCGTCGAGAATTCTTATGTTCTGACACAAAAAGGTATTCTGGGCTCATCATGTCCTGACCTAGCCCTAGAATCAGTCATTTTTTCCAAAAGCTTTGCTTTTTTTTAAATTTCAAAATGACATCTAGGCTCTGGTAGTGCTTATTGTTGCTAGAGTGTGGTTGCTTCTAAGTTCCTCTGAGAAGATAGAAATGAGGAATATGTGTGTGCACTTCTATGTACACATACATACCACACATACATTTCTATTTCTATATATGTATAGTCTGTACAAACATATTACATAACTATGATATAGAACTATGAGTTTATATTGATACTTCTAATATCAATCCAATACCCTTTCCATATGTAATGGAGCCAATGTGAGTTCACTCCCTGGTGAGCTACAGATAGACTACCCCAGGTGGGACTGTCACACAAAGGAGACTGTGTTTACAATAAATAGGAGATCACAGGGAGTAACTTCCAAAGCCATGACTCCAGTTGGGGTGGCCTGAGTAGATTTCTTATATTTAGGTCTAGGATACATATTCAGAAAAGGGAGTTCTGTCATCACATGTAGAGGTGGTCATAACGTCACCCCTGTGTACTTAGGAAACATGCTTATACATGCATTGTATGCTATGTTAATGAGGTTTGACCTCCTTGGGTGGAGATCTTAACATTATAATGAGGCATAACTGTCCAACACTCTGTGGTCCATCTGTGCAGGCCTGAAACAGTGGTGAAGCTCAAACTGGTTTAGGCCACCTGGAACACATCCTGTTGTTTTCCTCTAAAAGATAAGGTTCGGATTCCTATGAAGAAGGGAAGGTCAGTGGGGTGTTGCTGGTGAATTTTAATCTCATTCATCCAATGGGGTGCGGTTTCACATATGTGTAAAACTCAGAATCTGGACTCCCATTATCCTCAGCATATTATTTTGTTGCTCAAACAATTTACTCAATTGTTCAGTCTAACCAATCTTTAAACACAACGGCTATCTCCTCCCTCTGCCTGCTCCCATTGCCCCATGTCCTCCGTGGTTCCCCACTGCTCTTCACAGCCCCGCATTCTCAGCAGCAAGCCCTGTCAGCACATGCGCCAGGCCCCTTGCTTCCCCACATGGGTCCTTGCATTCATCCTCTAGGCTATGGGCCAGTGCCTCCTTGTGGCTCCTCAGGTCTATCTATTGTCCCATGTTCTCCACCACCGTGTAATTTCTCCATGCTGGGAAGGAAAGCGAAAAGAAGATGGGCTGCCTTGATTTTATATGTGGTTGAAGAAGAGATCTAATTTCATGTTTTTCCATATTGTGAGTCATATTTGTCACCAGCTTCACTTATTGACAAGCCCCTTCCCTCCCAGCACTATGACAAATGGTCTCTGCACATACTTGAGTTCCGCACAGGGAAGGATCTGGTTCTGTACACTTTCACTGGTCCATATCTCTATTCCAAGGTCAGCATCACATTGTTTAATAACTATTCCTTCAGGAAAAGTCCTGATATTGGATAGGGAAGCATTCCTTTCTGCCCTTTTTTTTCAGAAGTATCTTGGTTATTCATGGCCATTTTAGAATAGTTTATTAAGTGGATACTTGTTTAGAACTATTATTTCTCTTTGATGAATTGAATATTTTCATCATTATGTAACAATCCTCTCTGTATCTAATAATCCTTTTGCTTAAAGTCTGTTTTATAGGATATCAATATAATTAGGCCAGATTTTTTTAAAGATATGTCTTGTTTTCTTCATGTTTTTCTTTTAACCTTGGCTTGTTCTTATGGTTTTAGGTGTATCTCTCTCTCACACTACATTGTAATATGAATTCCAGTTAGTTAACATGTCGTGCTATATTAGTTTCAGGTGTACAGTATAGTGATTCAACACTTCCATATAACACCTGGACTCATCACAAGTGTCCTCTTTAATTACCATCACCTATTTCATCCATCCCTCTACCCACCTCCTCTCTGGTTATATAGATTCTTATTAATTTTTTAAATGTTTATTTATTTTTGAGAGAGAGACTGAGAGAGAGCAAGGAGAGGAGGGGCAGAGAGAGAGGGATCCAAAGCGGCTTGACGCTGACAGCAGACAGCCCCATGCGGAGTTGGAACTCATGAGCTGTGAGATCATGACTTGTGCTGAACTTGGCCCGCTCAACAGACTGAGCCATCCAGACATCCCTAAATAGATTTTTTTAAAGTCCAACTTGACAACAGTTTCTTTTAACTGGTGTGTTTGATCCATTTACATTAATTGTAATTAGTGACATTTTAGATTTGTTTCTACTATTTTTATATTTCAGTTTATCTCATTTTCAAGCTATATTTCTTTTTAATTATTTCTTTAATATTCTGAATTTGACATAGATATGTTCTCCCTAATAAAGCAAGACATTTAGTCCATTCTCCGATCCCTTGGTTTTCTCTTATTCCTAAAACTATTATATTGATACTATATAGGCTTTTAAAAATATTTTATTTTTTAGATTCATGAAAAGTTGCAAAAATAGTACACAGAGTTCTTTATTCTTATTTTATTTTTTTATTTTTGGGAGAGTGCAAGTGGGGGAGGGGCAGAGGGAGAGGGGGGACAGATGATCTGAAGCGGGTTCTGCATTGAGAGGCTGATAGGAGCTCTAGAACTGCAAGATCATGACCTGGGCCAAAGCTGGATGCTCAACTGACTGAGCCACCCAGATAACCCTGTACAGAGAGTTCTCATATACCCTCACCCAGTTTTCCCTAAGGGTGACATCTCATAAAATTGTAGTACATTATGAAAACCAGAATATTAATTGACATGATAAAAGTAGCTAAAGATCTTATTCAGATTTCACCAGTGTTTTTATAGGTACTCATTTTTTATATGTATATGTGTATATAATCTATGACATTTTATCACATGTACAGATTTGTATACCACCATCACAATTCAGGAACAGTTGTTACCACAAAGCAACTACCTTGGGCTGTCCCTTTTAAAAAAAAAATAGTCAAGCCCCCTGTCCTCTTCCCTAACCTTGGGCAATTTATCTGTTTTTCATTTCTATAATTTTCTTTTTTCCAGAATGTCATATAAATGGATTGGCTTTTTTCATTCAGTTCAATTCTCTCTCTCTCTTTTTTTTTTTTTTTTGAGAGAGAGAGCAAGAGTAAGTGGGGGATTGGGACAGAGAGATAGAATCATTTTTTATTTTTAAAAATGGTTACTTTTGGGAGAGAGAGAAAGCACAAGCAGGGGAGGGGCAGAAAGAGAGGGAGACACAGAATCTGAAGCAGGCTTCAGGTTCTGAGTTGTCAGCACAGAGCCCAACTCAGGGCTTGAACTCACAAACTGTGAGATAATGGCCTGAGCCTAAGTTGGATGTTTAACTGACTGAGACACCCAGGTGCCCCAAGAAAGAGAATCTTAAGCAGGCTCCATGCTTAGCACAGAACCTGATGTAGGGCTTGATCCCATGACCCTGGGATCATGACCTGCGCTGAAATCAAGAGTTAGATGCTAAACCAACTGAGCCTCCCAGGTGTCCCAGTACAATCCTCTTAAGAACCACCTAAGCTGTTGAACCAATAACTCATTTAAAAAAATTGCTGAATAGTATTCCATGCCATGGATGTACCAAAATTTGTTTAACTATTCACATATGGAAGGACATTTGGGTAGTTTCCAGTTTGGGGAACTTTATTACAAATAAAGCTGTTATGAACATTTTTGTACATTACAGATTTTCATGTAAGCATAAATTTTTATTTCTCTAGAATAAATGCGTAGGCACATGATTATTAGATTGTATGGCAAGTCTGTGTCTGACTTTTAAAGAAATGGCCAGACTGACTTCAAGAAGTGCTGTACTATCTTACATTCTCAGTAGCATATGTGAAAGATCCTGTTTCTTTTCATCCTTACCAACATTTGGTGTCATCAGTCCTTTTACTTTTAGCTGTTCTGATAGATGAGTAGTGATATGTCATCAGGTTTTCATTTGCATTCTCCTCATATCTAGTGATGGTGAACATGTTTTCATGTGTTTCTTTGCCATGCTCATTTCTTATTTGATGAAGTGTCTGTTCAAGTCATTTTCCCATTTTCTCTTTGGATTGCTTGTTTTCTTGCTATTGAGTTTAGAGATGTCTTTGCATATGAATTTCTTTGGATATGAATCCTGTGTTGAATTTGTGATTTGCAAACATTTTTTTCCACTTGGTGCCTTTTATTTTTATCCTCTGGACACTATCATTTGCAAAACAAAAATTTTTAATTTTCATGAAATAGAATTTATCCCTTTTTTTTGTTTTATGGATAATGGTTTTGGGATTATGTACAAAAACTATTCACTGAACCCTAGATCAGAATCAATTCCTGTTATGCTCTTTCTAAGAATTTTACAGTTTTACATTTAGATATTATATAGACTTTAAAAATAGAATTTTGATTTTTGATTATAATGGATATATTATTTTCTTTTACTTTAGTTTTAGCTTTTGTTTTATTAGTTTTAAAATAGCACAGTTAAGTAACCATTAATTTACTTTTCAGCATTACTTGAGTGATCTTTCCTCTATTTATATTATTCATCCAAGACTCTTTTCACTATGCATCTTAGTGACACCTTTTGATACTTTGTATATTTCAGTATTTTTTATTTGAATGACAATGCTGCTTTTCCTTCAATATTTTAAAAATGTAACTCCACTGTCTGCTTGTATCCAGTATTGTTGTTGGAAAATCTAGTGTCTATCTACCTCCTGTTTCTTTGTAGATAAACTGCTGTATTCTGTATACAATTTAAGATTTTTTTCTGGGGTGCCCAGGTGGCTCAGTTGGTTAAGCATCTGACTCTTGGTTTTAGCTCAGGTCATGATCTCACAGTTCATGAGTTCGAGCCCTGTGTTGGCTCTGTGCTGACAGAGCGGAGACTGGAGCCTGCTTTGAATTGTGTTCCTCTCCTTCTCTGCCCCCCCTTCACTCTCTCTCTCTCTGTCTCTCTCTCTCTCAAATAAATAAACATTAAAATTAAAAAAATAATTTTTTATTTGACCTTGATATGTTCAGATTTCACTAAAATATGTTTAATTGAACATTTTCCTTATTGCTCTTCTCTGGCACCCTTTTCAATTTGAAGTCTTTCTTTCCTAGGTTTTTAGTTCCAGGAAATTTATCTCCATTTTCTTCTCTTCATTTAAACTATTTCTCTCTTTTTAGATCTCCTGTTATCTGGATACTAGAGATTGCTTTTAGATTTTAACTTACCAGCCTTGGGGATTTGGAGGTGGAAGGATGGAAAAATGAATATCCTTGGTTAGTTGGCCCCTATTTATTTTTCTAGTTCCTCACGACTATAGGGCCCTATACGGCCTTTACTTTGCTTCAGTGGATACCTGGACCAGAAGTCTGAGTCACAACAGGACAGAGGGAAGATATGTTTTTTCCTTCAGGAACAGCAAGGGAAAAGCAAGACCAGAATGCCAATAATTTCTTTTCAATTTCATTCTTCCTCAGCCTTCTCAGGATTTCTGGTCCACTGGACACAGCCACCACTTAATCATTACACATTCAGAACAATCCCTGTCACCTCAAGGTTTCTCCAAGTTTTCTCTCTAATTTCCTCAAAGTTGACCTTGAGGCTGGGGGCCAACAGCCTTGCTTGTTCAGCATCTTCTCAGGACTGGGATATTCTGGTTGCCTTTTGAGTATTGATTTACAGCTGAACTACAATATAGTTAGAGACTATGCTGCATGATTTCAATCATTTTTTGAGAAATTTTCTGTTTGAACTTAAAAAATACATATATATATATATATATTTACAATGATTGGTTTCAGTGTTTTGTAAATGTCCATTAGGCCAAGTTTTCTGATTGTGTTACTCAAATATTTTATTTTGTTTTTTAATAATTTATTGCCAAGTTGGTTTCCATATAACACCCAGTGCTCTTCCCCACAAGTGCCCCCCTCCATGACCATCACCCCCCTTCCCCTTTCCCCCTCCATCTTCAGCCCTCAGTTTGTTTTCAGTATTCAAGAGTCTCTCATGATTTGCCTCCCTCCCTCTCCCTAACGTTTCCCTCCCTCTCCACTTCCCATGGTCCCTTGTTAGGTTTCTCTTGTAAGACCTATGAGTGAAAACATATGGTATCTGTCCTTCTCTGCCTGACTTATTTCACTTAGCATGACACCCTCAGGGTCCATTCACTTTGCTACAAATGGCCAGATTTCATTCTTTCTCATTGCCATGTAGTATTCCATTGTATATATATACCACATGTTCTTGATACATGCATCAGTTGATGGACATTTAGGCTATTTCCATGATTTGGCTATTGTTGAAAGTGCCACTATGAACATTGGGTTACATGTGCCCCTATGCATCAGCACTTCTGTATCCCTTGGGTAGATCCCCAGCAGTGCTATTTCTGGGTCATAGGGGAGTTCTAGTGAGAGTTTTTTGAGGAACTTCCACACTGTTTTCCAGAGCGGCTGTACCAGTTTACGTTCCCACCAACAGTGTAGGAGGGTGCCCATTTCTCCACATCCTCGCCAGCATCTATAGTCTCTTGAGTTGTTCATTTTAGCCACTCTGACTGGCGTGAGGTGGTATTTCAGTGTGGTTTTGATTTGTATTTCCCTGATGGTGAGTGACACTGAGCATCGTTTCATATGCCTGTTGGCCATCTGGATGTCCTCTTCGGAGAAGTGTCTCTTCATGTCTTCTGCCCATTTCTTCACTGGATTATGTTTTTTGGGTGTGGAGTTTGGTGAGTTCTTTGTAGATTTTGGATACTAGCCCTTTGTCCGTTATGCCATTTGCAACTATCTTTTCCCATTCTGTCGGTTGCCTATTAATTAGTTTTTTTGATTGTTTCCTTTGCAGTGCAGAAGCTTTTTATCTTGATGAGGTCCCAGTAGTTCATTTTTGCTCTTGATTCCCTTGCCTTTGGGGATGTGTTGAGTTGGAAATTGCTGCGATTGAGGTCAAGGAGGAGAAATTGCTGTTTCCTGCTTTCTCCTCTAGGGTTTTGATGGTTTCCTGTCTCACATTCAGGTCCTTCATCCATTTTGAGTTTATTTTTGTGTATGGTGTAAGAAAGTGGTCTAGTTTCATTCTTCTGCATATTGCTGTCCACTTCTCCCAGCACCACCTGTTAAAGAGGCTATCTTTTTTCCATTGGATACTCTTTCCTGCTTTGTCAAAGAGTAATTGGCCGTACATTTGTGGGTCCAGTTCTGGGCTCTCTATTCTATTC
>CM053577.1:121275922-121294332 GCA_028646485.1 Cryptoprocta ferox
ATTTCAAGTTTCATAGCATTGTGATCTGAAAGTGTGCATGGTATGCTCTCAATTCATTTGTATTTATGGAGGGCTCTTTTATGCCAGTATGTGATCTATCTTGGAGAATGTGCCATGCATACTCGAGAAGAAAGTGAATTCCCTAGCTTCAGGATGCAGAGTTCTAAATATATCTATTAATTCCATCTGTTCCAATGTGACATTCAGGTCCATTGTTTCTTTAGTGGTTTTCTGTCTGGTTGACCTATCCATTGCTGTAACTGGAGTATTAAAATCCCTTGCTATAGGCATATTCTAATCAATAAGATTGTTTCTGTTTGTGATTAGTTGTTTTATGTATTTGGGTGCTCCAGAATTCGGCACATAGATGTTTATAATTGTTAGCTCTTCGTGATGGAGAGGCCCTGTAATTATTATATAATGTCCTTCTTCATCTTTTGTTATTGCCTTTACTTTAAAGTCCAGTTTGTCTGATATAAGTATGGCTACTCTGGCTTTCTTTTGAGTTCCAATCGCATGATAGATATTTCTCCATCCCCTTACTTTCAATCTGAAGGTGTCCTCAGGTCTAAGATGAGTTTCTTGTAGACAGCAAATAAATGGATTTTGGTTTTTTATCCATTCTGCTACCCTGTGTCGTTTGATTGGAGCATTCAGTCCATTTACATTCAGTGTTATTATTGAAAAATATGGGTTTAGATTCATTGTGTTCTCTGTAGAGTTCATGTTTGTAGTGATGTCTCTGGTATCTTATATTCCTTGCTATATTTCCCTCATAGTGTCCCTCTTAGGATTTCTTGTAGGGCTGGTTTGGTGGTGATGAATTCTCCAATTTTTGTTTATTTAGGAAAACCTTTATCTCTCCTATTTTGAATGACACGTTCGCTGGATAAAGGATTCTTGGTTGCATATTTTTCCTGTTCATCACATTGAAGATTTCCTGCTATTCCTATCTGGCCTGCCAAGTTTCAGTAGATAGGTCTGTAACCACGCTGATAGGTTTCCCTTCGTATGTTAGGGCCCTTTTATCCCCAGCTGCTTTCAGAATTCTCTTTTTGTCTTTATAGTTTGCGAGTTTCACCATGACATGTCCTGCTGAAGGTCGATTCAAGTTACATCTTAGGGGAGTTCTATGCACCTCTTGAATTTCATTGTCTTTTTCCTTCCCCAGATTTGGAAAGTTCTCAGCTATAATTTGATCCAGCACCCCTTCAGGACCTTTTTCTCTTTCTTCTTCTTCAGGAATTCCTATGATACGAATATTGTTCCATTTGATTGTATCACTCAGGTCTCGAATTCACCTTTTGTGCTCCTGTATCAATTTCTCTCTCTTTTTCTCAGCTTCCTTTTTTGCTATAACCGTGTCTTCTAATTCACCTATTCTCCTCTCTGCCTCTTCAATCCATGCAGTGGCTGCCTCCATTTTATTATGCACCTCATTTATAGCCTTTTTTAACTCGTCACAGCTATTCTGAAGGTCCCTAGTCTTTGTAGCAATAGCTTCTCTGATGGTTTTTCAATTCCAGCGATTAATTTTATGACAATTGTTCTAAATTCTTGGTCAGTTATGTTGCTTATGTCTGTTTTGAGCAGTTCTGTGGCTGTGATTTCTTCCTGGAATTTCCTTAGAGGAGAGTTCTTTTGTTTCATCATTTTGGCTAGCTCTCTGTCTCTTGTCAGTTTTAAAAGCTCATTATGCACTGTGCACCTGCTGGTATTGCTCTATTAAAGGAGGCTCATTGACTGTCCAGGGCCTGTCGTTTCAGGAAGTGTTCTTTTAATGGCGTCTGTCGGTTTCTCTTGTTGTGCCTTTGATTATTTTATTTCCCTGCTCAGTGGTATTTGGGACCCTCCACCATGTGTCCTTTGGCTTGTTTCTTGAGGTAGCCCTGAAAAGGAAAACAGACAAACACACAGGGAACAAAAGTACACAAATGCACAAAAGTACACTAATCAAATATATAAGCAAACCAAAAGGGGAAAGAAAATAAGAAAAGAAAAGAAGAGAAAAGAAAGGAAAAGGAAAGAAAAAAAGAAGCGGGGACAGAAATGACAAAGGACAGTCTGAGAGTGTAAAACTTGCGGAGGGGAGAGATAAGAATGAGATAAGGCAAAATTAATCTGGATGGCAGGAATTGATCTAATCACGCAGTGTATAAATGTTGGTCTTTCCCAGGCTCCAGGGGGGAAAAGGAGAAACGAGGGAAAAAGAAAAGAGAAAAAAGATAAAAAATAAAAAAAATTAAAAAAAGCAGCTCTCCAGCGCAGATGGGTGTGGTTTGGTGTAGGTAGGTTGGGTCTCAGGGGCTGCTCTCCGAGGTCCCGCCTTAGTGGTTGCAGGCATAAGAATGGTGCAGCCCCAAGCCCCTTCTCCGACCACCCATTGCAAGCCACTCTTTGAGTCCGATCTCCCCGTGCCATGGGCGGGCCAAATTGCTTTTTTTCCTAAGCTTTGCCACGTTTCCAAATCCTAGTCCATGCATATTAATGCTGCCGCCCCAGATGAAATGAAATGAAATGTCTTCCCGCAGGAGGGCAGCTTTCTAGCTGGTATTGAGTAAAGGGACTGGGGAGCCAGCTTTTCCCTGGAGTCAGCAAGCCGTGGAGCCCAAGGGAGAACAAGCGGACTGAGGGGGACGAATTTCTCTCCCCGCGCCCAGAGGCTATATATGGTGTGTCTCTCCGTCCAGGCCAAGGTCTCTCCCTCTCCAGAGACCACTCTATAGCGTTTTCAGTCTCTCTTTCTCTTCCCCTTGGCTCTCCGCCACTCTACACAGCTGTTAGCTCGAGGCTCTGTGCAGCCGCTCCGCGCGTGGCCCTCCACGGCCCTCTGCGGCCCTGCATCACCTTTCTGGGCGTTCTCTCTCCCGGCTCTGCTTTGGCCAGGAGCTCCTTCCCCTCAGAGCCTCCGGTCCCAGTTCGCACTCACTCAGGCATCTATGAGGCTGTCATCTATAAGGAGTCTGTGTGCGCACTTCCCATTCTTACAGATCAGAATATCGTGGCTTTATTCCTTCTCAGTTTGACAGTTGCGGGCAGGCGGAGATTACAGAGCTCCCTACTTCTCCGCCATCTTGCTGCTCCCCCTCCTCAAATATTTTGTATCCATACTGACTTTATGTGTTCATTTTTTTCAGTTGCCAAGAGAGATTTGTTGGTAATAGTGATGATTTTCAGTTTGTTTACTTTTTTTTAAAGTTTATTTATTGATTTTGAGAAAGAAAGAGAGAGCATGAGCAGGGGAGGGGCAGAGAGAGAGGCAGAGAGAAAATCCCAAGCTCTCAGTGTGGAGCCTGATTTGAGGCTCCAACCTACGAACCATGAGATCATGACCTAAGCCAAAACCAAGAGTCTGACTCTAAGCTGACTGAGCCACCCAGGCACCCCTTATTTTTCTTTTTAATTCAGTCAACTTTTGCTTTGTAGAAGACTATGCTAGTAGATACCTACAAATTTGATTTTTAATATCTTCCTAGTAATTTGAACTTTTTATTATTTTTAAGTTTCTATCTTTATTAAAATTATTTTGCCTTAAAGCCTACTTTTTCTAATATCAATATAGCTATCTAACATTTTTTTAGGAGAATGTTTGCATATATATCTTTTTCTATCCCTTTACTTTCAAATTACTTGTATTCTTTTATTTTAGCCTTCTCTTGTAAACAACACATCCTTTGAAAAAGTTCAGTCTGGCAATCTTTGCCTTTGTTTTGGAGCATTTAGTTAATTTACATTTAACATAAGTACCAATATATTTGGGTTTAAATCTACCATCTCCTTATATACTTTCTATTTACCTCATCTGTGCCATGTTCCTTTTTAATTTCCTCTGTTGCCTTCCTTTGGATTGATAATACTTCATTATTTCATTTCCTCCCTTTATTATCTTGGAAGTTATATACAATTTATTATGGCTCTACATCCCCTAGAAATTACCAAATGCCTGTTAAATTTATCCAAGTCTCATATAAATTATGCTATTCTTTGATAACAAATATTTTTGAAACTTTAACTGAATTGCTGCCTATCTCAACTTACATAACATCAGTTTTGTGCATTTTAATTCTCTTTATGTCTAAAACTTAATAAGACATTATTATTGTTTTATACATCCAGCATTTATTCATATTTGTCTACATATTTATCCACATATTTACTATTTTCATTGTTCTTTATTCCTTCCTGCATGTCAGATCTTCCATCTGGGATCATTTTTGTTTAGTACAAGTCTTCAAATGACAAATTATTTCAGGTTTTATTTGTCTGAAAGTGGCTTTATTTCACTTTTATTCCTTTTTTAATGTTTAATTTTGAGAGAGATAGAGATAGAGAGAGAGAGAGAGACAGAGAGAGTGAGAATGAGCAAGGGAGGGGCAGAGAGAGAGGGAGACACAGAATCTGAAGCAGGCTAGAGGCTCTGAGCTATCAGCACAGAGCGGGTTGCAGGGCTTGAGCCCACAAACTGTCATGACCTGAGATGAAGTCAGATGCTTAACTGACTGAGCCATTCAGGTACCCCTATTTCACTTTTTTCCTTGAAGGATATTTTCCTCCAGTATACAATTCTAGCTTGTCAGTTTATTTCAGTTTTACAGATACCTCCTTATCTGCTGACTTGTTTCTGTTGAGAAGTCATCTTTCTTAACTGTTATCCTTTTGATCACCATTAGTATTTATTTTCTAGCTGCTTCAGCCATTTTTTCCTTATCTTTTTTTTTTTGGATTTTTATCATGACGCACTTTGGTGTGAATTTTTATAATTTATTTTTTTTATTTATTTATGAAAAGACATGTTATTATTGTCTTGCTATATAACAGTGAACATACTCGACTGCATTTTCTCAAATGGCAAATGAGATACAAGATAACATCTTTTTGATTCCTGAAAACCTCAATATCATGTGTCTTTTGGAAGATCCAATTTCCTATGATGTCTATGATACAGTCCATGAGGTGACCAATGGTGCTTAGTAGTGAAGAACATTTTGCTAAGTTGTTCTATCATAGGTCCTTGCTCAAAGTGTTCATTTTTTCTTCTAATCTGGTTTTTGGCACATGTTTCTTCATTATTATGCACAGGATCTGGCTGAGGGATAGTTTTTGTATGTTCATATGGAATGTCCACAGAAGGGTGGTAGCATACTATTGTTCTGCCATCAAATATCAAAGCAATCTCTACTTTGCAATTATAGTCATCTGGAAGAGGAGAATATGTAGATTTATGACAAACACAATATAAAGCTCTGTTTTGAACTGGACATAAATGTTTCCAGATAGTTCTGTTTGATATCATCCATTTTGCTGATGTTAATGCCATGGTGAATCAAGATGCTTATCAGGTGGGATGAAAGAAGATGATTTGAAGAGAAACTCCTTTTAAAATCTGCTTCCAGGCATACCTATTTTCATCCCTGACAGCCACTCACTGCAAGCCCGCCATCTCATGAATTTTTAAACTGTTCAGCTTGGGTTCCTTAAGATGTCTGTGTTTTAATGCCACAATTTCTTCAATTATTGCTTCTTTTCCAAGTATACATATGTTAGTTCCCCCCCAACCCCCCATATGTTCTATATGTCTTACTCTCTCTTTCATATTTCCATCCTTTTGTTTTACCATGTCTCATTTTATATAGTTTCTTCTATTTTCCATTTCATAAATTCTCCCTTTATCTGTATCTATATTGTTGTTAAACTCCTCCAGTAAGCTTTTAATTTTAATCATTATTCTTTTTTTAAGTTTATTTATTTATTTAGAGAAAGAACACAAGCAGGGGAGGGGAAGAGAGAGAGGGAGAGAGAGAGAGAACCCCGAGCAGGCTCCATGCTGTCAGCATAGAACCCAACTCGGGGCTTGATCCCATGAACTGTGAGATCATGACCTGAGCCAGAATCAAGAGTTGGTTGTTTAACCAACTGAGCCACCCAGGTACCCCATCAATCATTATTCTTAAAAACAATTGTAGAAGAATTTCTAGCAGCGTCTTCTTTTTAACAAACTTTTACTTTTATTTTATTTTTTCCTTTTTTAAAATTTAAATTTTAGTTAGTTAACATACAGTGCATTATTAGTTTCAGGAGTAGAATTCAGTGATTCATCACTTACATACCATATCCGGTGCTCATCACAACAAGTGCCCTCCTTAGTACCCATCATCCATCTAGCCCATCTTCCACCCACCTCCCTCTGTCAGCCCATAGTTTGTTCTCTATAATTAAGAGTATTTTGTGGTTTGTTTTCCTCTCTTCTCTCTCCCCTCTTCCCATATGTTCATCTGTTTTGTTTCTTAAATTCCACATATGAGTGAAATCATATAGTATTTGTCTTTCTCTGATTGACTTATTTTGCTTAGCATAAGACATTCTAGCTCCATCCTCATCAAACTTTTAGTTTAGAAATGTTTTAGTTTTGAGCAGATTTACAGAAAAATTGTGCAGGTAGTACAGAGAGTTACCATATATTCTACACCCAGTTTCTCCTGTTGTTAACATCTTACATAAATATGGTATATTTCTTATAATTATTAAAGTTCATATTTTATTCAGATTTCCTTTGTCTTTACCTCATGTTCTTCTGCTGTTCCCGAATCCCATTTAGGATACCACATTACATTTAGCTGTTATATCTCTTTGGATCATCATGGCTATTGTTTCTCAGACTTTCTTTGTTTTTGATGACTGTGACAGTTTTGAGGATTACTGGTCAGGTATTTTGTATACTATCCTTAAATTGAGATTTTTCTTTTGTTTTCCTTATGACTAGTCTGTACTTAAGAAGTTTTGAGAATAAGACCATGGGAGGTAAAATGCCATTCTTTTTTTTTAATGTTTATTTATTTTTGAGAGAGAGAGACAGAGTGTGAGTGGGGAAGGGGCAGAGAGAGAAGAAGACACAGAATCTGAAGCAGGCTCCAGGCTCTGAGTTGTCAGCACAGAGCCTGATGCGGGGCTTGAACTCACGCACCATGAGATCATGATCTGAGCCGAAGTTGGCACTTAACCAACTGAGCCACCCAGGCGCCCCCCATTCTTATCATTCACTATCAACATGTTTGCAATGGACTGAATGTTTGCGACCCCCTAAAATTCATATATCAAAACCCTAATTCCCAATGTGATGATATTTGGAGATGGGGCTTTTGGGCAACAATTAAGGTTAGATGAGATCAAGAGAGAAAGGCCCTCATGATAGGATTAGTGTCTTAATAAAGATACACCAGAGATTTTACTCTTTCTCGCCAACTGTGCACAAACACTTGGTGAGAAACAATGAGTAAAATGAGCACTCAGTAAGAAAGTAGCCACCTACAAGATAAGAGAAAAGAGCTCAGAATGAAATCAACTTTCTGGAATCTTGACCTTGGCCTTGCCAACATCCAGAACTTTGAGAAACAAATTTCTGTTGTTTAAGCCACTGGTCTATGGTAGTTTGTTATGGCAGCCTGAACTAAGACAATGATTTAATCACTGTCCATGTTAACCTTGCTCATCTGGCAGAGGTAGTGTTTTTGAGGTTTCTCCACTATAAAGTGACTTCTTCTGTATCCTTTTCCCTGCTATCCTCTTTGGCAAGAAGCTGTTAAACAGAGCCCACACTTGAGAAGTGTGGATTATGCTTGACCTCTATGATAGTATCTGGATAAATTATTTGGAATTCTTCTGCATGGAATATTTGTCTTTTCTTGATCATTTATTTAATGAAAGTTTTTTCCCTGTCAATGTGGACTCGTTGACATTTAATTTATGATTTCACAGTTTTAAATACTACTTTATTTATTTTATTGTTCAAATTGTCCCAGCTTTGGCTGCTATGAACTGTTTCAATTGGGTCTTATGTCCCTTTAACATACCCCATAATTGTTGGCTTTTTTTCTTTTATTGGAGCATTTTTTTGCTTTCTGGCACAAAATACTCCAGGCCCATCTTAATCTATTTTCTACCCCTGTCCTAGAATCAGCTGTTTCTTTAAGGAACTCTGGTTCCTTTTATTATAGAATAGTATTAGAAACCAAGATCTAAGCAGTTGATGTGTTTGTTGCTACTGAGGTGTCAATTCTTCCGGTCTCTTTCATCTGGTTTAACAAGGAAATACATATAAAATAATGGGTCTATGCCAGATGTATAAATATTTGGCTATGAAACCATCTATGTCTATATTAAGTCAAATGTGAATTCATGCTAAAGTCTCCAACTCTAATCCATTACCATATAGATCTTTTTAACCTCCTCCCCGTATTTCTCTGTAACCTCTCACTCCAACAATGAGAAACATGGCTCCTAACATCTGTACCCTGTTATTTAATTGTTCCATTCTAGTATATGTGTATATTGGTCTCAGAATTGTCAACCTATAAGGGTGCCTGCGTGGCTCAGTT
This sequence comes from Cryptoprocta ferox, assembly GCA_028646485.1. Classification (NCBI taxonomy): domain Eukaryota; kingdom Metazoa; phylum Chordata; class Mammalia; order Carnivora; family Eupleridae; genus Cryptoprocta; species Cryptoprocta ferox. Next base: position 121,284,295 of record CM053577.1, read on the forward strand.
GGTTAAGCATCTGACTCTTGATCTCAGCTCAGGTCTTGATCTCAGGGTCATAAGTTCAAGCCCCACAGTGGGCTCCATGCTTGGAGTGGATCTACTTAAAACAATCAGAGCTTTCTTTTGGGAAACCTGGGTGGCTCAGTCGGTTGAGTGTCTGACTCTTGATTTTGGCTCAGGTCATGGTTTTAGGTTCATGGGATCGAGCCCTGTATTGGGCTCCATGCTAAGCATAGAAACTGCTTGAGATTCTCTCTTTCTCCCTCTGCCCCTGCCCCTCTTTTCTATTCATGCTCTTTCTTTTTCTCTCTTTCTAAAAAAAAGAAAAGAAAGAAATGTTAACTTGTACTTCCATGGGAAACACCCTGAGTACTGTGCTTATGTAGAGTTCCTATTGCTTTGAGTCTTGCAGACTCCACTCAGTTCAAAGTTACTGAGATCAACATCTTTTTGCACCATTCCCTTCAGTGAGATTATTTCATAGATTTGTAGTACAGTTAGACTCTTTTGTCATATTCTGCATTCCATCTTGGATTCCTCAACTTCCTAAAAGATTTTTTAAAAACGATTTTATTTTTAAGTAATCTCTATACCCAACATGGGGCTGGAACTCACAACCCTGAGATCAAGAGTTGCATGTTTCGCTGAGCATCCGCACCCCATAAATGATTTTCAAAAAAATTTCAACACATTAAGGCTCACTTTTTGTACTGTAAAGTTCTATACATTTTGACAAATGAAAATTGAAATGGACTGACTTTTGTACAGCTTTACAATTCTTACGAAAAGAATTAGCTCAGTTAGCTAACTTTCAACTCAGGGATCACTGTGAAAGCCTGAGAGCCCCTATGGAATCATTCCGTACCACGGAAATGTAACATGTACTACATTAGTAATTTTATATCCTCTAGTAGCCATAAGTTAAAAAAATAGAAATAGGTGAAATTATTTTCAGTAATATATTTTATTTAACCCAATATATCCAAAATATTGTAATTTCAACATGTACATATAAAATAAGCTACTTTCCTTTTTTTTTTTTTTTACTAAGTTTTCAAAATCAAGTATGTACTTTATACTTCTAGCATCTCGGTTTGTAATAGCCACATTTCAAGTCCTCATTAGATACTTGTGGCTAATGACTACTGTACTGGACAGTTGAATATTTAAAGAGAACCTTTTATTAAGCAATCTTATTTCAGAATGTACTGAAAATGGGACCCAGAATTTAATTTTAAGCATATCAGAGCTACCAGAGTGAATGCATAGGCTTGAATAATCTCATATGTGAAAGTTAGAACTTTGGCAGGAAAAGAGCAGTGACTTTCACCTGAGATGAGACATTTGGGCAGATGAGTCCAATAATATTTAACCTGAAATTATCCAGAACTCTCCAGGCCAGCAGAAACATTTTCTTTCCCCATGAAGCCTTCCTTTGAAAACCTTAGAGACTCTGCAAAAGCCACATCCAGGGCAGGTGTATTATTCTCAACTTTTGGACCTGCCTCACCCCCACTGCCTTCGGAATAATAAATTAGGGTCAAGGTGCATAGAACCTCAGTAGGGAATATAGTTCCTACTCCAGGGCAAAGAATGCACTCACCCAAGGAATTACAAGTCCTGGCAAATATTTAACAGTGTGAACTGGCAATACACAGGTGAAAGTGGGTATTGAAAGTGGTAGATGAGGGAGGGTGGAATAAAGTCGATGAGGGTGACTTTACTGCCATGGGACTCCTGCAGCTGGGGATTTAATTTCCTAGCAAAAAGTCCCAGAGCCAGTGCTGACATGCACTGGGGTGGCTCTGTGAATCTTGCACACAATGCTGGTCTAATCAGTCTGGTTAGAGATGCCTGAACTGCCTTGACAGAACAGCATGGAAGGAATCAGAAGGCTCAAGAAAGTGTGTGTATTAGAAGGGATTTATTACATGAGACCACATACCTGACCACCTGGATGTATTCTCCAGGAGAGCCCAGTAGACCTGGTCTTCACTAAGGCAAATGCATTTGGGGTATAAATTTCGTCTTTTCTGTACATATTTCAAATATTTCCTCATAACTATTATTTCTTTTTTGACTTTGTCTGTGATGTCTTCTGCTATGAGAAGTCTATAATTTTCAAGTACTCAGGGGGCGCCTGGGTGGCTCAGTTGATTGAGAATCCGACTTTGGCTCAGGTCATGATCTCACGGTTTGTGGGTTCGAGCCCCGTGTTGGGCTCTGTGCTGACCGCTACCTCAGAGCCTGGAGCCTGCTTCGGATTCTGTGTCTCTTTCTCTCTCGGCCCCTCCCTGGCTCGCTCTGTCTCTCTCTGTCTCTCAAAAATAAATAAATGTAAAAAATTTAAAAAATTTTTCAAGTACTCAGGTTTGTCCATATCTTCACATTTGACTTCTGGATTTAGTATCTCTTATAAATAACCTCTCCACCTATAGCTTATAAAACTATTAATTTTTTAGCATTGAAAATGAATTTGTATCTGATATGATTACTAGTAACAGCTATGCTTACTCAGGAGGTTTTTTATCCTGCCATCCACTTATTCAAAGTTAAGAATTGTCATCTTGGTTCTCTTTTCTAAAGCTGACCTGATTCCATGGAAGACACAGACATCTCTCCCTTTTTGCTGCTTTGCGTTTTGCTGGTGCATACAGTTAGTGTGTCCTAATAGAGACACATTTAGTGTCGGCTACATTATATTTTTCTCCATCTTTGCTTGACCATCTAATGATCTCCCCCAGTGATTCTGACCATGTCTGAATAATGAAGATAACAGAGCATGTTTGGTCCATGTACAATCTTCATAGAGGCAGGATATTGTTCTATGAATCACTCCAGAAACACATTTTACCTAAAAAATGTTTGAGCATAGTTTAGTATTCTAATATTTAAGTTTTTGTGTGCTTGGAATCTTTGATGCTGTAAGGAAGGTGACTTCACCCAGAAGGTACTTATCTTGTTTCTTCTAATCAGACGGGGTACAACCAACCTGGGGCTACTTTTTTTTTTTTTTAATTTTAAGTAGTCTCCACATTCAACATGGGGCTCGAACTTACAACTCCAAGATAAAAAGTCACATGCTTCACTGATTGAGTCAGCCTGGCACCCCAACTTTAAAGGAATGTGAATTCTGGCTGCAAGCTTGCATGTGGTGTGGCTTGAGATTTCAAGATCTCTGACCTCAGATTCTCTGAGGATACTATTTTCTCTTCCATCCAACTTTCCTTGCATTTGAAGAAATAAGTATTGCTTATGTTGTAAGAAAATTATAAGCAGTATGTTTCAGTGATCAATGGGAATATGACTTTTATGTCACTGATATAACTGTGAGATCACAGGGCACATTCACCATGGGTTGTACAGTTTCTCAGTGCATCATGGATCGGCTAGTGGGGCCCTGCCTCTGCAATCAAGCTTTCTAGCATGAATAATTAATATATGGTTGAGCTCATAGTGCCGTCTTTTAAGTAGGACTCTTTTTTTGAGAGAGAGAAAGACAGAGCTTGAGTGGTGGTGAGGTAGAAAGAGAGAGGGAGACACAGAATCTGAAGCAGGCTCCAGGCTCTAAGCTGTCAGCACAGAGCCTGATGAACTCATGAGCCGAGAGAGATATTATGACCTGAGCCAAGGTTGGATGCTTAACTAACTGAGCCACACAGGTGCCCCAAGTAAGACTTTTATTTTTAATTAAGAAATAAAGTATTGCCCTAATAAAATAAATATTCATTAAATGAGAATTATCTACTTTTATGTATTTGGATAAGATCTTTCTTTCTTTCTCTCTTTCTTTCTTTCTTTCTTTCTTTCTTTCTTTCTTTCTTTTTTTTATTTTAAGAGAGTGAGTGAGAGAGAAAGCAAGCACGTGAGCAAAGGAGGGGCAGAGAGAATCCCAAGCAGGCTTCACAAAACCAGATGTGGGGCTCAATCTCACCACTGTGAGATCATGAGCTAAAATCAAGAGTTGGACACTTAACTGACTGAGCCACCCAGGGGCCCCTGGAATAAGATTTAAATAGAAAGCATTTGGAATAAGATTTAAAGAAAAATAACAAAACAAATAAGTGGACTTTTCTTAAGCTCAGATCTAAATAACTTCTCAGACTTCTTCCCAAGGACTGCCTGTGGAGGTTGAAAGTATTGTAGATTACTTTTATATACCTTTAGACTTAGAGGGCGTCTTTTTGCTTTCAATGAATTGTTCACAATTATTTCTTAGACATTCAGCCAATGTTGAATTATGAAACATTATGCTGCTACTAAAGTTTTACATTTTTGCTTCATTTTAATGGGACCCTCTTGTCCACAGTGTCCTGTGCTGTTTTTCAGGTGGGTAGTTAGCATTTAACTTCATCAATCTCACTGTGGCTTGTTTCACGACATCCCATTGGAGGTACTGAGCCCACCCCTAGCTGCAGTCCCCCATTCATGAAGATGAGGACCTGAGGTGTCAACATTCACCTTCCCTAGTTATTTTACCTGCTATGTGACCATAACTGGCCATTTTTGGAGAATTTATTACATTTGGAAGCTTTTCCTTATTAATTCAATGGCATACCGTTTGATTCCACCATTTTCTTTTACACCTAAAAGGGGTAAAAGGGATACTTAGAAACTGGCTTTCTAACTGGCAGGTGTGAAAGTTTTGCCTGCCCATCAGCGTCCTGTGGCCACACAGGAAAGAGCATCCATTTCTTCCAACACTGCGTGTTGTCTTCCTGCTCCTGAAGGATTCTGTAATTTTTTTAAATAGTTCAACTGATGCATCTGTTTGAAGTGTCATTTTATCAGATATATGTTTTTTTCCAACTATAATTTTGAAAAAATGTGATTATATCTTCAAGGATATGTGGTGTTCTGATACTGAGACAGTCCTGATATGGAGGCCAGTCTGGTCACAAATGTCACCAATTACTTTGCGAGGATGCTGAGGGGTGAGTTTGGCTGGCAGCACAGCAGCCCCCACAAGAGAATTCTCTCTCTCCCATCTCTATCCTGGTGTTAGGCTGGGCTCCAGGACAATCTTTTTTAAAATGTTTATTTATTTTTTTATAGAGAGAGTGTGACAAGGGAGGGGCAGAGAGAGGGGGGCAAAGGATCCAAAGCGGGCTCTGTGCTGACAGTAGCTAGTGGGACTTGAGCTCATGAACTGTGAGATCGTGACCTGAGCCAAAGTCAGATGCTCAACTGACTGACCTACCCAGGCTCCCCTCCAGGACAATCTTTAAGAGAACTTTTTGCATAGACTTGTTTTCCGTTTGTGGGTATAAAGAGGTTCTTGGTAACAAACTTTGGAGAGCCACTCCATCTAGCTCTGGCAAAACAGTAAACCCAGCCTCACCAATTACTACCAATAAATTCCTGCTGCCCATAAATATTTATTAACACAGAATGCAAATTGTCACACTCCAGGTCACAGCTTGGAGTCAGACACACTGACGTGAAATTTCAGTTCTTGATTCCTCCTTAAAGTTATTTGCTGTAAAAACATGGTCCAATTGCTTACTTCTCTAGACTTCAGTTTCCTCATCTCTAAAATGGGCATCACACTGGCTTGCGGGATTACATTTTGGGTGGTATCATTAATGCACACAGAGTAAGATCTGGAAACGAGGCTAGGTGAGACATACAACACGGCCCACCTTGGCAGCGCCCGTGGCACAGTGAGATCGAACCCAAAAGAGTGATTTGCAACGCCTGGTTCAACAAGGGACTGGGGCGTCCCCATTTTTCTCCCCACAACCACCAAGGCAGGCCTCAGGGAGAGGCCCATGGGACCCACAATGGAGGCGAGACCTGTCTACACCAGACCACACCCATCTGCACTGGGTAGCTGCTTTTTTTTTTTTTTTTTTTTACCAGAGCCCAGATAGATGATACGGAAACAAACAGCCCCTTGCCCAAGACCAGCATTGAGGCATTGCTGTGATTAACTCTAGATCAATTCTTACTATACTCTCTCTTATCTCATTCTTACCTCTCCATTCCCCTGGACTGGGTATTCTGGTTATAGGTTTGCTTAAACTGGCATATTTAATCCATTCTCTTGATGCATGTCCTACACCCCCTTTGTTACCTTCCTTTCTCACTCTGAAATAATCAGACTATATAGTTTCTCTGGGTAACATTATCTTCATGTATTTTTTTCCCTCCTCACCTCCTGCCATATTCTCCTTTCTCCTCTCTCTCTGAATTAAGCCTTTTAGTCTCTCTGTCTGGCCAAAGTTCAATTTCTCTTTCTCCCCACCCCTGTCATTTCTCTCTTTGTATATGCTTTTCCATCAGCACTGCCTCCACCCTGCTCTTTATTTGTAGCTGGGATTTCTGGTTTTATGCTTTTAGACTGTCCTTTGTCTTCCCCCCCCCTCCCCCCCGGTTTGCTTATTTGTTTGATTTGTTTGTGCGTATGCATGCTTTTGTTCCCTGTTTCTTTGTCTGTCTGTTTTCTTTTCCAGGGATACCTCAAGAAACAAAGCAAAGTACACATGGTGGAGAATCCCAGATATCACTATGAGTAGGGAAATAAAATAACCAAAGTCACAATAAGAGAGATGAGGGACACCATTAAAAGAACACTTCCTGAATGCACAGGCCCTGGACAGTCTATAGCCTCCTTAAATGTAACAGTACTCACAGGTGCAGAGGACATAACAAACTTTTAAAACTTACAAGAGACAGAAAGCTAGCCAAAATGCAAAATGGAAGAACTCTCCTTTAAAGAATTCCAGGAAGAAGTCACAGCTAAAGAATTGGTCAAAACAGATATAAGCAACATAATTGACCAAGAATTTAGAACAATAGTCATAAAATTAATTGCTGGGCTTTAAAAAGGCATGGAAGACGCCAGAAAAGCTATTGCTACAAAGATTATGGACCTTAAAAATAGGTGTGATGAATTAAAAAATGCTATAAACAGGTGCAAAATAAAACGGAGGCAGCCACTGCATGGATTGAAGAGGCAGAGAGGAGAATAGGTGAATTAGAAGACACAATTATAGAAAAAGAGGAAGCCAAGAAAAAGAGAGATAAATTGATCCAGGAGCATGAAAGGAGAATTCGAGATCTGAGTGATGCAATCAAATGGAACAATATCCATATCATTGGAATTCCTGAACAAAAAGAAGAGAGAGAAAGGGGCTGAAGGGGTACTTGAACAAATTATATCTGAGAACTTCCCCAATCTGGGGAAGGAAACAGACATTGAAATCCAAAAGGCACAGAGAACTCCCCTCAGACATAACCTGAATCGATCTTCTGCATGACATATCATAGTGAAACTGGGAAAATATAAGGATAAAGAAAGAATTCTGAAAGGAGCTAGGAATAAAAGGGCCCTAACATACAAAGGGAGACTTATCAGGGTGGTTGCAGACCTATCTACTGAAACTTGGCAGGCCAGAAAGGAATGGCAGGAAATCTTCAATGTGATGAACAGAAAAAATATGCAGCCAAGAATCCTTTATCCAGCAAGCCTGTAATTCAGAATAGAAGGAGACATAAAGGTTTTCCCAAACAAACAGAAATTGAAGGAATCCATCACCACCAAACCAACCCTACAAGAAATCCTCAGGGGAACTCTATGAGGGAAATGTTGCAAGGAACACAAAGTACCAGAGACACCACTACAAGCATGACTCCTACAGAGAACACAATGACTCTAAACCCATATTTTTCAATAATAACACTGATTGTAAATGCACTAAATGCTTCAATCAAAAGACATAGGGTATCAGAATGGATAAAAAACAAGATCTATCTATTTGCTGTCTACAAGAGACTCATTTTAGACCTGAAGACACCTTCAGATTGAAAGTAAGGGGATGGAGAAATATCTGTCATGTTACTGGAATTCAAAAGAAAACTGGAGTAGCCATACTTATATCGGACAGACTGGACTTTAAAGTAAAGGCAATAACGAGATGAAGAAGGGCATTATATAATAATTACAGGGTCTATCTATCAGGAAAAGCTAACAATTATAAATGTCTACTCTCCGAATTCAGAAGCACTCAAATACATAAAATAATTAATCACAACCAGAAACAATCTTATTGATAAGAATGTGCTAATTGCACGGGACTTTAATACTCCACTTAAAGCAATGGATAGATCAACTAGACAGAAAATCACTAAAGAAACAATGGACCTGAATGACACATTTGACCAGATGGATTTGACAGATATATTTAGAACTCTACATCCTGAGGCTATGAAATTCACTTTCTTCTGGAGTGCACATGGGACATTCTCCAAGATAGATCACATACTGTGTCATAAAGCAGCCCTAAATAAATATAAAAAATTGAGATCATACCATGCACATTTTCAGATCAAAATGCTATTAAACTTGAAATCAATCACAGGAAAAATCTGAAAAACCTCCAAAAACATGGAGGTTAAAAAACACCTTACTAAAGAACGGTTGGGCCAACCAGCAATTAGAGAAGAAATTTAAAAAATATATGGAAACAAATGAAAATGAAAACACAACAATCCAAACTCTCTGGGATGCAGCAAAGGCAGTCCTAAGGGGAAAGTACATTGCAATCCAGGACTACTTCAAGAAACTACAGAAAGAGCAAATTCAAAATCTAACACTGCACCTAAAGGAGCTAGAAGTAGAGCAGCAAGAACACCCCAAACCCAGCAGCAGAAGAGAAATACTAAAGATCAGGGCAGAAATAAACAATATAGAATCCAGGAAAAAAAAACCAGACACAAAACAAAACAGTTGAACAGATCAATGAAACCAAGAGTTGGTTTTTTGAAAAAATAAAAAAAATTGATAAACTTCAAGCCAGCCTTCTCAAAAAGAAAAGAGAGAGCACCCAAATAGACAAAATCGCGAATGAAAATGGATCTATTACAACCAATCCCTCAGAAATACAAGCAATCATCAGGGAATACTATGAAAAATTATATGCCAATAAACTGGACAACTTAGAAGAAATGGATAAATTCCTAAAAACACACTTATTACCAAAATTCAAATGAGAAGAGATAGAAAATCTGAACGACCCATAACTAGTGAAGAAATTGAATCAGTTATCCACAATCTTCCAACAAATAAGAGCCCTAGGCCAGAAGGCTTCCCAGGGGAATCTACCAGACATTTAAAGCAGAGTTAATACCCATTCTTCGCAAGCTATTCCAAACAATAGAAATGGAAGGAAAACTTCTGTACACATTCTACGAAGCCAACATCACGTTGATTCCCAAACCAGACAGAGACCCAGCAAAAAAAGAGAACTACAGGCCAATATCCTTGATGGATATGGATGCAAAAATTCTCAACAAGATACTAGCAAATCGAATTCAACAGCATATAAAAAGAATTATCCACCATGATCAAGTGGGATTCATTCCTGGGTTACAGAACTGGTTCATATTTGCGAATCAATTAATGTGATACATCCCATTAACAAAAGAAAAGATAAAAATTATATGACCCTGTCGATAGATGAAGAAAAAGCATTTGACAAAATACAGCATTCTTTATATTTTTAATTTATTTTTTATTTTATTTATTTATTTATTTTTAAATTTAATTTTATTTTTTTTAACTTTATAGTTTATTGTCAGGTTGGTTTCCATATAACACCCAGTGCTCTTCCCCACAAGTGACCTCCACCAAGACCATCACCCCCCATTACCTTTCCCCCTTCCCCTTCCCTCCTCAGTTTGTTTTCAGTATTCAAGAGTCTCTCATGTTTTGTCTCCCTCCCTCTCCCTAACTCTTTTTCCTCCTTCCCCTCCCCATGGTCCTCTGTTAGGTTTCTCCTGTTAGACCTATGCATGAAAACATATGGTATCTGTCCTTCACCGCCTGACTTATTTCGCTTATTTGAGAAGAATGCTGGTGCAATTTTAATTGGTATTGCATTGAATGTGTAGATTGCTTTGGGTAATAATGACAGTTTAACAATATTTATTCTTCCGATCCATGAGCATGGAATGTTTTCCATTTCTTTACATAAGCTTTCTGTAGTTTTCATCGTACAGGTCTTTTACGTCTCTGGTTAGGTTTATTCCTAGGTATTTTAT
>CM053577.1:121294832-121372078 GCA_028646485.1 Cryptoprocta ferox
GACAGTATGGTATTGGCACAAAAACAGACACATAGACCAATGGAATAGAATAGAGAACCCAGAATTGGACCCAGAAATGTATGGCCAATTAAAATTTGACAAAGCAGGAAAGAGTATCCAATGGAAAAAAGACAGCCTCGTTAACAGGTGGTCCTGGGAGACCTGGATAGCAGAATTCAAAAGAATGAAACTAGACCACTTTCTTACACCATACACAAAAATAAACTCAAAATGGATGAAAGATTTGAATGTGAGACAGGAAACCATCAAAACCCTAGAGGAGAAAGCAGGAAACAGCCTCCTTGACCTCAACTGCAGCAATTTCCTACTCGACACATCCCCAAAGGCAAGGGAATCAAGAACCAAAATAAACTATTGGGACCTCATCAAGATAAAAAGCTTCTGCACTGCAAAGGAAACAATCAAAAAAACTAATAAGCAACCGATGAAACGGGAAAAGATATTTGCAAATGACATATCGGATAAAGGGCTAGTATCCAAAATCTACAAGAAACTCACCAAACTCCACACCCAAAAAACGAGTAATCCAGTGAATAAATGGGCAGAAGACATGAAGAGACACTTCTCCAAATAGGACATCCAGATGGCCAACAGACACATGAAACGATGCTCAGCATCAGGGAAATACAAATCAAAATCACGTTGAGATACCATCTCAGGCCAGTCAGAGTGGCTAAAATGAACAAATCAAGAGACTATGGATGCTGGCAAGGATGTGGAGAAACGGGCACCCTCCTGCACTGTTGGTGGGAATGTAATCTGGTACAGCCGCTCTGGAAAACAGTGTGGAGATTCCTCAAAAAAGTATCAATAGAACTCCCCTATGACCTAGCAATGGCACTGCTGGGGATTTACCCAAGGGATACAGAAGTGCTGATGCATAGGGGCACATGTAACCCAATGTTCATAGCGGCACTTTCAACAATAGCCAAATCGTGGAAAGAGCCTAAATGTCCATCAACTGAGGAATGGATCAAGAAGATGTGGTTTATATATACAATGGAATACTACATGGTAATGAGAAAGAATGAAATCTGGCCATTCTTGGCAACGTGGATGGACCTCGAGGGTGTCATGCTAAGTGAAATGTCAGGCAGAGAAGGACAGATACCATATGTTTTCACTCATAGGTCTAACAGGAGAAACTTAACAGAGGACCATGGGAAGGGGAAGGGGGAAAATGAGTTAGGGAGAGGGAGGGAGACAAAGCATGACAGACTCTTGAATACTGAAAACAAACTGAGGGCGGAAGGGGGAGGGGAAAGGGGAAGGGAGTGATGGTCATGGTGGAGGGCATTTGTGGAGAAGAGCACTGCGTATTATATGGAAACCAACTTGACGATACGCTATAAATAAAAAAAATTAGGGTTAAAAAAAAGAAAAGGGAAATCATGGTGTTAGATTTGAAAATCTCTCTATAGGGCATAGAATTGGGAAGGTAGGAAACTGCCCTGACTTCTAGGCTTCTATTTTCTGACCATGGAGGCTTTTTACCCTCCTCACTCAGGGGAGCATTAGTACAACACTTTTGGTCTCTCTACCTTGATTCCTGGTTCCTTGGAACCTGGTTTTTTTGAGTAATCTCTCCAGTGTGGGTCAAGTCACTGTGCTATGGATCAGTTCTGATGCTGGGTGATGGTCCTTTTTCTGTTTCCAGGAGCCTCTGACATGATTGGCCTGTAGTCCACCTTGGACAACCTGCTACGTTCATGAAATTGGAATCCACTCTGCAGCCTGCATATCCCTCCTTCTAGAGACGGGTGGGTATGGTACACAGGTCCTATGGTATAAATTTGGAGTTGTTACTAGGAAGCCCTATTAGGTCTCAAAGTAAGCCATCTTCGCTACTCCAGTTTTTATTAGTGCTTTGCTATGAGTTGTCAAGCGTTTGCACATATTAGCGAAGCTCTTCTCTTCTCTGTTTTCCAACAGCTTTGTGTTTCTGTGTGTACTTTGCTGAGAACCCTATCTCCTTCCTTATCTCTGCGAGTGAGGTACGTTTTGGGTGAAAAAGCAGTTAATAGCAAATCTTAGCTGTAAGCAAAATTCTTTTGATGATTAACATGCCTCTGTGCCAGGCTAAGCAGAAGTTCCTAAGCTACTTTTCCCACAGCAACCATAGAAGCAAACATGGAGTCAGACATGCTCAGTTTCCCCCTGTTACAAAAGCTTGCTGGTAAACCACCAGAAGCTAGGACAGAAGCCTTAGACAGATTGTCCCTCACAGCACTCAGAGGGAATCAACCCACTGACACCTTGATCTTGTACTTACAGCCTTCAAAACGTGGAGACAATATATTTCTGACTTTTTAAAAAAGTTTTTATTTATTTTGAGAGAGAGAGAGAGAGAGAATGCTTGAGTATGCAAGTGAGGGAGGGGCATAAAGAGGGGGCTAGAGAGAGAATCCCAAGCAGGCCCCGCACTGTCAGCCCAGAGCCAGATGTGGGGCTTGAACTCAGGAACCATGAGATCATGACCTGAGCCAAAATCAAGTGTCAGATGCGTAACCCACTGAGCCACCCAGACGTCCCAGTAAATTTCTGTCTCTGAGGACACCCAGTTTGTGGTACTCTGTTATGGCAGCCCTTGCAACCAGTCCAAGGGGCAGAAGACACTGCTGAGGGTGATGCTTCACTGAAGGGAATCAATGTTAATGCAGGAAGTGAGGTGGCCAGGGACTGAGCTGAAGGAAGGGCTTCTCACCTTCCCTGTGGCCACAGGGCCACTGGGTCAAGGCACTGAGGCCTAGGGAAGCCGGAGCTGCTTCCACTTGTGGTAGAAACTCATATGCTCCTCTGTCCACAGAAGGCAGTCTGGAGTTGTGGGCTTGGGCTGTTGTTGTATATTGTTTTCTGGGTTGGATATGGCATTTCCTTTCCATTACTCCATTATTTCTTTCCAGAAAGTGTCACTAAAACTTAATAGCACAGAATCTGCTGTAATGTGAGAAATGGAGCCCCACATTTGGGATGAAGTAGACAGGGGTTCAACAAAAAGCAAGAGAAGAGGTCCCTGAGTTGTGTGTGAGCAAGGGGGGAAATCTGAGGGCCATGGATGTGGCCTGTTTGAGGTAGCCCTTATGGAAATTCTCAGGAATAGCCAGGGGAATTTTTTGGGAGTGGTTAATTGGTAATTCACAGCAATAAACCTTGCTACATTTAACAATGTATATAACTGAGGCATAGTCAATTAGATAAAGGGATGGTGTTGCTCAGATGATGTGTCAAGAGGATGCTTCCAGGATTAAATTTCTATTATCCCAATTAAACAAAAATGTTACCAAGCAGTGAAGAGCTGTCACACGCCACAGGCTTTCTTCTGTAGGTGAGGGAAAGCCACCTTGGGACCCTAGGTGAGGCAGCTGCAGGCAATCTAGTGCTGCTCTTCAGAAGCAGGGGTAGACTGACAGCTGTAAGAAGTGACAGCTGGTAGCAACTGCAGAAGGCACAGTTTTCACATCTGAAAGACCAGTGAGGACCACTGGTGGAGGGGAACTGGTGGATTCCTAAGATTTTTTCCAGCACTACAAATCCACGATTCTGGACCAGTAGGCATAAGTCTGGCAATATGGGACTATTTAGTTTTAGAACAGTCCACCCCACACATCTCAAGATCCCAAGAGACTTTGAAGTATAAAAGTGCAATGTGTAGAACTAAAGAAGCCTTCATTGAGTGTCTTCTAGAAGACAGGTGCTGTCTGGAGGGGTCTGGTATATGGAGGTGAACAAAATGCACCCGGATTCTGACCTCATGCCTCCTATGGACTAGTGGGAGAGACACAGGTAAACACACCAATGAACAATTCCAATCTTTGAAAGGTGGTCTCGGTTTCTCAAAGTGTAAGAAGGAAGAACCTGAAACCTATGTGACATTAGGGGATTGTATCAGTTTTCGCTGGGCTACTGTAATAAATTACTGCAAACTGGGTGGCTTAATACAACAGAAACTCATTGTCCCACTGTTCTGGAGACTGGAAGCCTAAAATCAAGGTTTCCTACAACCATGCTCCCTCTGATGGCTTTTGAGATAACTCCTTCCTTGCCTCTCTCTCAGCTTCTGGTGATTCCCTGGTTATCCCTGGCCTTCTCTGGTTTGTAGTTGTCTTCAACATCAGCCTGTCTTATGTGGCCATGTTCCCTCTGCGAGTGTGTCTGTGTCTTCAAATCTCTCTCTCCTTATGGTACTAGTCATTGGGTTTAGGGCCCATCCTACTCCAGCATGACCTCACCTTAACTTGATTACATCTGCAAAGGCCCTATTTCTAAATAAGGTCACATTCACAGGTATCTGGGGTTAAGACATGAACATACTCTTTGGGGGGGCACAATTCAACCCACTTCAGTGATTGTGGATGTTTTCTCCTAGGAGCTGACACTTAATTTGGGACCTTAAAGAAAAAAATGAGATAGGTGGGCAAAGAGCCAGGGGAAGACTGTTTCAGGAAAAAAATTAAACCTGTAAACTTGCAGTCTGTCTATTACTTGAGGGAAGGGCTTGCATATGTAAGAGTCTAAAACAGCCTGGCTTGTGAAGGTAGGGTATAGTGAAAGGGACAGTGGTATCAGGTGAGTTTGGATAGTGACTGGGGTCAGATCAGTCAGGGTCTTGCAGGTAACTTAAGGAATTTAGATTTTATTCTAAGGGTTATGGGATGCTACTTAAAGATTCCAAAGGAAGACAGTATTATGTGAGGGTAGAGACATGATCTGATCTGGTCTGGCTATAGCATTGAATCTCTATGGGGCATGGATTGAGTGGGGCCACGGAGGAGGCAAGGATGCCATGCAGGAACTATTGAAGTGGCAGATGAGGAAGGACAATGGCGGCTGTGACATGGAAAGAAGTAGATGGATACCTGAGATATTAAGAGACTGAATCAACAGGACTGATTTGGATTAACTGATTGATTGATTTCTTTTTTTTTTAAATGTTTATTTATTTTTGAAAGAGAGAGAGAGAAAACAGGGGAGGGGCAGAGACAGAGAGGGAGACATAGAATTCGAAGCAGGCTTCGGGCTCTGAGCTGTCAGCACGGAACCCGACGCGGGGCTGGAACTCATGAACCACAAGATCATGACCTGAGCCGAGGTTGGATGCTCAACTGACTGAGCCACCCAGGCGCCCCTGGATTGACTGATTTCTAATATAGGTCTTGATCCAGAGGCACAAAGTGAATTTCTATGGCCTTGCACATTGCTTAACTCAGTTCAGCAGTTTAATTTTTATGAATTAAGTAGTATCCACATAAAGCTTTAATCCAATGCCTTTTATTAGGTATTGACAAAAGATGGCTCTCAGGTTACATTTGACCCGAGATAGCTTTTGTGTATTCTACATAGTGACATAAAAATCTAGATTCCTAGCTGCTCTTGCAGTCTGGAAAGCAGACAACCATGAGGCCTATAATCTTGTTTGGTTCAATGAGCTAGAGTTGAGTAACATCTTCCCCCTCTAAAGAGACAATGTGTTCTCCAACTGTCTCAGTCTATGACTGCATTTTGATCTACATCCAATGTACTTCTCTTATTTACCGTTACCTACATGGCCTCTATGGGGCTTGAGTTTGCTCTTCTGCCTAATTATAATAAACAGAGTGGTTCTGCTTTGGGTGACTGCATATTTCTCTTGTGAACTTGTGTAGCAGTGGGAGGGTCCGTGAGTATTTGGGATTCAGGCTTGATGTCTTTTTCTGTATAGACTTATTAACTTGAACTGGAAGAAGTATGGCACATCCCAAAGTTGGTCTGACTGATGCACGCATAACAATTCAACTACTGAACTCAGTAGGTCTTTTGCTTCTTCTGATTTTAGCCATTCCCTCTGGAACTAAGTAGAATCAGTCATGGCAATCTTTCCAACTAAGAACTGTCATTTATGTTCATCGTTTTGTTTAAGAAAGCGGGCAAATGTATAATACTTTTTTTTTAAAGTTTACTTGTTTATTTTGAGAGAGAATGTGCCCATACACATTCAAAAGTTGGAGAGGTGCGGAGAGAGGAGGTGGGGGCAGAGGATCTGAAGTGGGCTCCGTGCTGACAATAGAAATCCCAATGCGGGTCTCAAACTCAGTACCTAAACCATGAGTTCAGGGCCTGAGCCTGAGTCGGATGCTCAACCAACTGAGTCACCCTGGTGCCCCTGTTTAATATTTTTTAAAGGGATTTTCACAAACATAATGAAATCCTAAAGAAATAAAGCTTGTGTTCAACTCTTATTTTCAGGGAAATTAATGATTGTAGAATACTGTATTTCCTCATATTATTGGAAAGACAAGGCATTTCAGTAATTATAAGTGCCTTAGCAAATTGATTTGAATATTCCCCCCATGAACTGATCTCTAAATTACAAAACCATGAGAAACTGTAAATTGCAGAAAACTTTAGCTATGGAAACAAATATTTTCTTCACGAAGGCTGCCCAGTATAATATTTATTTCTTTAGATATATGACCAAAGCAACTAGTGTGAGATCATCTCTTTCCCAGTTTTTTAGGAGCATACTGGGTGCATAGGTAAGCGAAGTTTTATTTACAGACAAGTACCTAAAAGGAAATTCTTGTTTCTGCTCATCAAGAAGTAACTACCATTTCTAGGATAGTCACAGAAAGGAAATTGCTATTTCCACTTACGTGTTCTCCAAACAACAATAAAATATTTATTAGCAGCAAACTAAAACTAAAAGTCTCTAAAGAGACTACTCTTTAGACTCCTAGAACTTTACTGAGCTTTACTCCCTGTACCCTGTGGCCTAACTGTTTGGTGTTTTGTCACAGAATAGGATAAAAATGTACCAAAAACTTGTGACAGACTGTTCCTAGTTATAATCTGCCTTGAATTGAACCTGAAGTTGAAGCGACATTTATAGTTCCCATTAAATGATGGTAGTGATGGCATTTTAATGGAAAAGTAAGAAGGTGGTTTTATTAATATATATATTTTATTGGTTTAAAGTAGAACTCCTTAACAATATTGGCATTGGAAAATAGGGTCTGTCTTATTGGAGTGTTTTATGTTTCTCAAGGAATAGAGAGAAGGTGGACATGACATGATTGACCAGTAGTTTATCCACGTTTCTTTCATTCTGTGGCATCCAATGAATTGCTGTCTATGCTCCATCAGCCTGGGATTGGTGGTAAGGAGCATCTTTTCCTCCCTTCCTTTTTTAGTGTGATGCTTGAGTCTTAATATATGCATAGATGAATAAATAACTATTAGTCTCAAGAAAACTGGTTGTGTCCTAGAAATATGTGTTAGGTAATATGTCATGAAATTGGGTGCCCAAGAAACAATTTTATAATGGAGCTGATCAGGCAGTGAAGGTGCCACCTCAGGTCAGGCAGGTGAGAGAACATTTTTGTACTCATCAGCAAAAAAAATAATGTTAGTCTGACATTCAAATCCAAAGACTCACGTTGGTCAGCCTAGGTTCCCTTCCCGGCCTGTGGCATTCCTGTCTGAGTCCAGACCTTCACAACAACATGCTTTGTCAGGTTTTTTCAATACCCTCCAGTGCCATTTACACTGGGGAGGGCCCAAAGAGATGACTTTGCAGCAAAGTGCTCCCCTGCCTGCCAGAAAGTTGCTTGTATCCCAAGTCTGTCTTGTGTTCTTCATCACACTGAATTGAAGTGATCAAGAGATATCAGCCGTTTTTTCCCCTTGAACCTTGCCTATTGGTTGCAGAAGAGCGTTTGAAATTCTTTACTCAAGGGTCTGTTGGAACAGTAGATGTAGGTGGAGGGAGGAAGGTTGTGGTCAGTGTAATGAGCATTTTTTTTTCAGACTGGAGACAAAGAGTTTACTTCTGCTTGGCAATGTAGGTGTATAAATGTGATGGACTCTTAAATGACGTTTTGGGATGTTGGGGAAACTTGGTAAATGAGACTCTAGTTCACTCTCTTCTCTATTAATCCAAGATAGAAATGTTTGCCTGCTTGCCTGTAAATATTAACATTACCCTTTCTGCCCCACTGCTGATGTTGCTCAAAGGCCATTACAAAATAATTGGAAAATGGGTACACAATTTTATTCCCCGAATCTAGGGGAATAAAATTGCTCAAACAACATGCATTTATTGTGACCCTTTTTTTTTTATCTCCTACACTGCTCAGCCTTGTGACACATATAGAAGAATGTTGTTCTTTCTTTTCTCTTCTCCTCTTGATGGTATAAAAGATTGATGTTCCCCTCTCCCCTCTTTTTTTTTTTACTCTTTGTGAACATTAGAAAAAATTAGCAAATGGTAAGAAGCAGGGTGTAATTCAGGTAATTCAGGCTGGGTTTAATTCAGAAAAGAGGAAGTTCACTATAGGTACAGGCTGTTGGAAAGATTTTTTTCTCCTCTTTCTTGCCACTTACTGGGTGAGATACTAATCTTCTGGGCCCCAGGGATTTCCTTGGGCACATCCCATCCTCTCCCTTGCCACATTTTATAATGATGATAACTATGGTGACTGGACATACTGGTTTCCCCAGCACAGTCCTGATTTATGTCTGTTATTTCAGAATAATTACTAATAGTTCCCCTTTTAACTCCCGAAAGTCACAGTTTAGATTATAAATATAATTCAAATGTGAACTGAGGACCATGTGGCCCAGGAATTTTTTTATGCTTTTGCATTCAAATAAGCACAATCTAGTAACTAAAAATAATGAAAAATATTTCTTGTGTGTCAGGAAGAACATGAAAGGTGATCTACGTCATACCCTTCAGTGACATTCTTCAGAAGTCTATTTCCTCTCGTCCCTAAGTGCTCCTGATAGCAGTGGCTGCTCTGAAGCTTTTCAAACAAAGCTAACTTTCATGACTAAATCTGATGTCTGTCACAAGGTCCTTGAGAGTCAGACTGGGAGTTCTGCATCAGAGTGGGCAGCACAATGCTTGGCACCAAAAGGTATTAAAAAATGTGAGTGAATGAAAGTGAATCAAAGGGGATTTTTACTTAGCTTTGAAGGAAGAATGATATTTGAGTAGGTGTAGAGGCAGTAGGAAGACATGCCATGGAAATAAGAATCAGTGTGTGGGTAGATCTAGGTTTATATGTATGTGGTGGGCTGTGAAGAAGACCAGAAAAATGGCATTGGAACCTCTCAGTGGGGAAGGGAGAAGAATTTTATTGCCTTCCAAAAGGAGAGACAGCTCAACAGGAAGTCTGGGAGAGGACTGTGTAGTAGAAAGCCAAGGTAAGTTAGTGAAGTAGGGAGTGAGCTGGTAGAAGTCATATTTTATTTTATTTTATTTTACTTTATTTATTTTTAAAGTTTATTTTTGAGAGAGAGAGAGAGAGAGAGAGAGAGAGAGAGAGAGAGAGAGAGAGAGAAAGAGACTCCCAAACAGACTCCATGCTATCAGCACAGAGCCCAAAATGGGGCTTGATCCCACAAACCATGAGATCGTGACCTGAGCCAAAATCAAGAGTTGCCTAACTGACTGAGCCACGCAGGTGTCCTGAAGTTATATTTTAGATTAATTTGCCAACTTTGGGTAGTTAGTATTCTTGGTATATTGGATTGCATTGTGATGGATAAAGAGCATATAGTACATAGAAGGAGCTCAACAAATTATGGCCAACATCATCACCCCCACCATCATCACCACCACTATCACCATCATCCTCATTCCCAGTAGCCGAAGCCACCACCATCATCACTACCACAACTGCCACTACTGCCACCATCATCATTACTATTACCATCATCATTATCTTTACCACTACCACCACTATCATCATTTTTATCCTCATCATCAACACCATCATTATTATCCTCACTCTCATATCATCTCAATTATTCGCAAAGTCTTGAGTCAGAAAGATAAACTGGTGAGTTGTTTAAAGGAAATATTTAATAGAAAAACTTCTCTGGGAAGAAAGGAAGGGTTGTGTGGAGAGGGAGAAGGAAGAAGAGGAAGAGGGAGGAGACACCTTCTATGGGTTCCCTTGGGTAAAGTTAGGATGAGAGAGGTAATCACAGGCAAGCTGATTTTGGCTCAGCAGTAACACACTTCCTCATATTCAAAATGCCTAAGCATTAAATAGATTATCTCATGAGGAAATGAGCTCCCTGATGTTGGGAGAGCCAACCAGAATCTTGGTGATTATGTGCCAGGATGTTACAGATGCTTTAACAAATATGTGGAATAGAGGATTTATTTCCTCTGAGATCCTTTTCAGCTGAAAGTTGCAAAGATTTGTAAATCTTCAGGGCATGGTCCAACTTGGTAGCAGGTGTAATGGCAAAGAAAAAAGGTCATGGTCTGTACCAGTGGATCTCAAATATGGGTGATGTTGTCCCCTTGGGAACACTTGGCAATGTCTGGAGGCATTTTGGTTGTCAAAACTAGAGGGATAGTGGTATTGACATCTAGGGAGTAGAGGCCAAGAATGCTGTTAAGCATCCTACAACGCACAGGACAGGCCCTCACAACAAAGAATTATCTGGCACCAAATGTTAATAGTGATGCAGTTGAGAAATCTTGGTGTATAGTTTCACAAATCCAGTGACTTCTTTATGGAAGAGTGGAGAGAGTTGCTGGATGGGTAAAGGTTGATACACATTCACTGGGTAGTATTTTCCTAAGCTATGAGCTAGAAATACTGCTGAATATGCCCTTTATGTTGTAGTTTTCACACGCATATTAAAGATTTCTTCTTTTTTCTTCAAAACTCCTTTGAAGCCAGTAAAACTGGTTAAGAAATGCAGTAGGTGATAAGGACAAACTTACTGTTCGAACTTGTTTGAAACCTAACTCTGGCTGCTATCCAGGAGGCTCAGTGGAATGTAGTCTTGTATTTATTGTACTTCCTGGAGGGTAACTGACTTTCTTGAAGGCTGAAGATGAATAAAGAGGATTCAAGTTTTGCAGATTTTTCTTGGTAACCTGGCCATTTCTCATTTTGTACCTAGCTCTAAGTTTGCCTGAAACAGTCATGGTTTGCTCATATTGTACTGGATTATTAATAGCACCTCTTTTTAATGTCAAAAGTGTCCTGATTTAGACAATAAATTGTATGGTCACCCTACTATTTATTGGTCAATGGGTATTTTGATGATACATTGACACCATTTAAAATAATATATATTACCTAACTTTAGTGCTATCAGTTTAAAAATAACTCCCCAATAATAGTTAATTAGATTTATTATCATCACTGCAATAGCTAATTTGAATAAGTTTTCCAGAATATGATGACCTCTGTCCCTCAAGCCACAATTTGGGCCACTTCCTCTTGTGATCCAGAACCCACACTTGTGATTTGCTTTTGTAGACTATGGAGATTAAATCTGTGGCCCCAGATAAAACTAAGTAACTTGCATCGAGCCATATCGACCTTACTCCAGTCCATTGCCCAATCCACAAACACATTGCTATGAGACAAACAGACCTTCTCTAACATTTTATGCAAAATGTTTCTAAACCATATCTATTAATCATGACATTAACTTCTACATCCCGTTTTGTCTTTTTTCAAATATAAACTTTTGATTTTAGAATAGTTTTAAATTTACAGAAAAATTGTGAATATGGTACAGAATGTTCCCACATACCTTTGGCTAGGCTTCCCTATTATTAACATCTTTCATTAGTATGGTTCAGTTGTCACAATTACTAGAGCAGTGTTGATACATTATTCTTTTTTGAAGTATAATTGATATACAATGTTCTATTAGTTTCAGGTGTACATCGTAGTGATTCCATATTTTTGGACACTGTGAAATGATCCCCATATGTCTAGTTACCATCTGTCACTATACAAGATTATTATGATATAATTGACTGTATTTCCTATGCTGTACATTATATCCCCCTGACTTATTTATTTTATAAATGGAGGTTTGTACCTCTAAATCCCTTTCACCCACTTCACTGTCCCCCCATACTTCCTTTGGTAACCAACAGTTCATTCCCTGTGATTATTAGTCTGTGTTTTGTTTGTTTTGTTTTTTAGATTCCACATATAAGTGAAATCATATGGTATTTGTCTTTTCCTGTCTGACTTATTTCACTTAGCATAATACTTTATAGGTCCATCCATATTGTCACAAATGGCAAGATTTCATTTTTTTTATGGCTGAGTAATATTCTGTTGTATATAATACCCATTCATCTATTGACGGACACTTACATTGCTTCCATATCTTGGCTATTGTAAATAATGCAATGAACATAGGGGTGCATATATATATCTCTTTGAGTTGTGTTTTTGTTTCCTTCAGATAGATACCCAGAAGTGGAATTGCTGAATTGTATGGTAGTTCTATTTTAAAAATTTTGAGGAACCTTCATACTGTTTTCTATAGTGGGTGCACTGATCTTCATTCCCAGCAATAATGAGGGTTCCCTTTTTGCTACACCACCATTTGTTTTGTGTATGTGTGTGTGTGTGTGTGTGTGTGTGTGTGTGTATGTGTGTATTTGATAACAGCTAATCTGCCAGGTGTGAGGTGATATCTAATTGTGGTTTTGATTTCCCTGACACTGATTTCCCTGACAATCAGTGATGTTGAGAACCTTTTTTGTGTACTTGTTGGTCATCTGTATGGTTTTGTTGGAAAAATCTCTACTCAAGTCCTTTGTCCATTTTTTACCCTGGCTGCTTTTTTTAAATATTAAGTTGTGTAAGTTCTTTATATATTTTAGATACTAACCCCTTATCAGATGTATGCTTTGCAAATATCTTCCCTGAGTCAGCAAGTTGCCTTTCGTTTTGTTGGTGATTTCCTTTGCTATCCAGAAGCTCTTTAGTTTGATGTAGTTCTACCAGTTTATTTTAGCTTTTGCATATTTTGTCTTTTTTATCCACAACTCAACTACATTTTCCTAAACCACTGCCATTTCTTCGACTTTGATTCGGAATGAGTTTATTTTGAAACATAGTTTCATTGGTTTCCTGAGGTCCATAAAAATGATAGATCTGATTAGACAAATGCATATTTTACAAATACAATGCATAGGGTCTCATCACTGAATATTTTAAACAGAGAATGATATTTGTTCTGTGAAGCTTTCTGCCCATGAAGACTACAGACTACTTTCTGTTTGTCTAGATTATGTTTTTCCTGTATCGTATTGTACTCTTCTCAGCAGTTTGGGGGAGGGAGTTGTTTGTTCAGCAGGTGCTATGTATAGTCAACTGCTGCATGCATTTATGTTGGTATATAAATAATGAGCATTTCTGCATTCACAGACACTTTGATAGCCATAGGGATAATACATCTCTCTTATTGTAGAGAAAAAGTATAGATAAGAGTTTTACCTTGCTTCAGCAGATAAGACATATCAAGTCGGCACATGACCTTATTTTTCTTCTTCAAAACCATAGTGTAGCAGTTCATGAGATTACTCATAAAATATACAATTGCTTAAAATGCAGAAAAAAAAATGATGTTCACTGTACTCAGTCCCAGAAATCGTTCCATTTTCTCTTCCCGGTTGATTCTCTAAATTTGGGATTTATAAGTTAAATTATTGGGAGATTCTTTTCCTACTTCTTCTCTCTGCCTCCCAGCTTGGTAGGTAATGCACTTGGGGGTAGTCAGAAGCAGGGGCTTGAGAATTCATCAAGAGTTAGAAAAATCAGAACTATCCTTATCACTAGATGGTGGGCAGCCTAAGGGCAGGGGCAATGTATATTCATCTAGATAGCTCCGAAGTCTAGCTTAACAAATATTAAGCATTCAATACACATTTTCCAAATCAATAAACCAGTGGAAGAATTTGACATTTTATAAGGGTGACAATTTATTGTTATTCAGTCTCCCTACCTTCAAAACATTCCCTCTAAAAATTTCAAACTATGAAGAATTCTAGCTTTCTCATGACTCTGCATACAATGTTTGATTTGGGTTTGGGAATAACTGTCCTTTTATTTACCCAGCACCAGAGGTAGTCATTGGCTGCATCTGTGGAGTAGATGCTGGTGGTGCTCTGCCCACATCTTCTCTATTTGGGCTGGTGCCTCCAACCCCGTTGGCTGCTAACAGCACACAGCTACAGCTTTTTCTAGAGCTTTCCTCTTCATTAACAGGAGCCACTTGTCCATAGATGTTGGCAGGTTTTACCTGCCCTCCCTGCTAGATAACCTTCTGCAGTTGATGGCTGACTGATACAGGTACAAAAAACCCTGTCCCCTCTGGGACCAGACTTATACTGAAACCAAGTCAGGCAGATAGTATGGTGGATCTCGTCAATTATGGCCTCATATGGGACAAAGCCAAGGCCTCTCTGCAGAGCTCATCTTATAAGGGTCCCATCTGACATGAGTCTTCAGACCCATTATAACCTTTGACAGGTTTTATTCCCCTGCTTTTTGTAGTTTGTTCACATTCGGAAAAGACAGGTCATATTTTAGTATTTTAGATTTGAAGGTTATTAGACTTATCAAGACTTAACAGTTTATAAGGATAAAAATGAGTTTCTCATGAATGTTTCATCATTCCTAACATTTGACTAAGGAAAAGAAGATTAACAAAACATGGCCTTAAAAACATAAGTCCAGAATACCAGAATGTTCTAACTGTATCACCGACGAAGTACAGGTTTAAGTTATATGTGGTAAACGATCTGTTTTCCATAATGCTTAGAATATGATATTCTAGTGGCATAGGGAGAGATGACAGAAGTGATTTTCCAAAGACTATATTCAAGTTGATTAAACTAAACTGAATGTATTTTCCCTCTGACAATATCAAGATTTTGTAGTGCTTCAGGTTGGAAATTATGAACATCTGTTCCCATGAAAGATATGTAGCAAAAAATTGAACAATAAAAATTGTTTACTTATTACAAAGTGTTATAACAGAGTTTGGAGTCAATGCATAAACTGAGTTGACTTGATCAGGTTGCATGATGGCCAGTATGTTCCCCCAAATAGGTCCTGTCACCATACACAATTTCTCCACTCAGAACCTTCCAATATGGTTGGTGCTGGAAATGATATTAAAGCATTCATTCTAATTCACCTATTTTATTTTGCAGATGAAGAAACTGAGGACTGGGAAATGGAGTGGCTGAAACTATACACTTTTTTTAAAAACCAGGTAATAGCTCCCTGTAGCCTTGAGATGGAAAGGTCGCAAGGGACTCTTGCAAGTTGTCCTGCACTGGCAAGGGTACGAATGAGCTAGGGTTGTGGAGGTAATGTTTTCCTCCATCTTCTGCAGTTTAAGGGAAACAGGTTGTTCTGTGTTGCCACGGCCAAAGACATGAGAGGGAAAGTGAGCTGTGACTCGGGCTTGTTCTAGATATGCTCAGATTACCATGGCAGTGATAGTCCAGATAGCTGCTAGGAGGCTGAAAGTAGCCGGGAGTAAGGGAGAGATTTGTGTTTTGGCTGTTGCCATGAACATCTCCAGGAGGGTATGCTGATGATAGAATTTCCCTCCTTTCAGTCTCAGAGGAACCTATCATATTTCAGAGATCAGGAGATGTGGAAGAGGTTCAGAATTAGGGTTTTTAAGGGTCTGTGTGCAAGGAGACTGAATATCTCCAGTGGTTCCATTTGGAGAAGAGGTCTTCTTGAAGATGTGGGGAGCTACATCTGGGTGGGATTCACAGGACCGTGTAGGTGGGTGCTGAGCAGAGCCCCAGGGCTGGAACGTCACTGCACTGTGCATCAGACCACACCATGCTGCGTCAGATCTGCTTGTGCCCAGCCCACTCCAATGACCAAAATATTTTGGAGTGTTCAGAGGTCATTAAAAGAGAGCCAAGCCAGGCAGGGTGTGGAGACTGAGGAAGATAAAAATGAAGTCTAGAATGGGACTGTGTGTAGACCGAATCATAACATTGGGGATCCCTTATTTGCATTTGCTACAGGGTGCTGCAGGCTGGAGTCCATATATTAGCAGATTTGAGACAGCTACAGGGGGCTAACTGTTCATATACATCACACATGTTGAAAGCGAGCTGAGAGAGAGGGAACAAGATTAACCCATAAATGAATAACCCACCAAGCACACAAACAACCCCCCCCCATCACTGCTTGAAATGGCCTCATTTTTAAAAACAACAACAACAACACACACACACACACAAATAAACAAAATATATTCTCCTTGTGCTGTTCTTTCTCAGGAGTTACAAGCAGCTGGAGGAAATAGGAAATAGATTGTGTGGTAACAAAACAATCGCCCATGGCATTTTTGGGAGAATGGAGTATTAGCTGAGAAATGACACAGATAGCTATGAGAAAACGCATGCTAAATGTTTATGTTTATTTCATAAACTTATTTTTAATACCAGTAGGCAGAGATTTTAAAAAATAACCCTGTGCTCTTCCTAAGCTCTGAAGTCACAATACTGAAGATTTATGGTAATTAGCAATCAGGACAATTATTGTCATCACTGTGGATGTTCCAACAGATGGACAAGTGGTCTCAGAATCTGGAGCATGAGACATTTATGGTGTCTTTTCTACTCGGTCTATAGGGAGATGTCTGACACCAGGTTCCTTACTAAGGTTGGATCCAGGGACCCTCTCTGGGCACAACCCTTCTACCTCTCTGTAGGTAATTTTCTGACATGTCTTCTTTTTGGAGATCTTTGAAGTGAGTGCTCTGATGTAGCAATGTTGGCATTATAACCATATTTGGATGGAGGGAAAGGGGCTGTAGAATTTTGGCTACAGAAGTTAGTGATGGCAGAAGTCAGCGATGGCAGATCTGCTAAGGCTGAGATGCCAAATGCATAACTCTGACCTCTGTTAGACCAGCAGCATCCTAAACCGCTCTCCAACTCTCCCTAAGCTCATATGATGCGTAGTGTTCATGGGCTCCACACATTGCCATGAATATTTCTGGATTTTGATGTATCCCTGGCATGTGTGGCAGAGAAATAAAGCAAATAACATTACAATTTTTATGGGATTCATAAAATATATTGTATAAGCATGTGAATAATGAATCAGCCTTTTTGAGATATCAAAACTTGTCATTTTACAAAGAAAATATGACTTACTTAATTTTGGAAAAACAATTGAACTCCTAAAAAGAGGCTTGATGCTTCCAGGTTGTCACTCTGTAAGTAATATTAACAAGCTAGAAAGTAAGTGCTGTTGCAGAGTAAGAACAAACAAAATTATTTCATGTAAAAATTACAACATGTAGATGTAGCAGTTTTTCAACATACTCTTATTCCTATGAATAATATTATTGCTAATTTCATTTGTATAATCATTTTGTCTATCTTTGACTGAAATGACTGTTGGCATGTGACTACCGAGCATGTTCACAGCATTCCTCTCTCATGTGCCCAGAAGATCTAAATGTACCTCCCATTGTGTTTCTTTACTTATTGCTGTGTTCTTTCTTAGGTCAACAGATAAAACAAACAATGGACTGTAAAATCACAACTCAGAATCTCAAAGTAAATTTTTAAGTGAAATTAAGTGTTTTGTTTTTATTAGAAAAAGTAGTACATATGTATTGCATCATCTAAAGACAAAGTGTATAATGAAGAAAGTTGACTTCTCCTCTACATAAGCACAGACTATGAATAAAGCAGTTTGGAGGCTCTCATTCCAGATGTGTATATATATATATCTATATCTATCTATCTATCTATATATATCTAAGTACACATTTAGGGGCACCTGCATGGCTCAGTCGGTTGAGTGTCAGACTCTTGATTTCTTTTTCTTTTAATTTTTTAATGTTTTTATTTATTTTTGAGAGAGAGAGAGAGAGAGAGAGAGAGCGAGCGAGCACAAGTGGGGAAGGGGCAGAGAGAGAGGGAGACACAGAATCAGAAGCAGGCTCCAGGCTCTGGAGCTGTCAGCACAGAGCTTGACGCAGGCTCGAGCTCATGAACTGCGAGATCATGACCTGAGCTGAAGTCAGATGCTCAACTGACTGAGCCACCCAGGCACCCTGCGACTTGATTTCAGCTTATGTCATGATCCCAGTGTCATGGGATTGAGCCTGTGTTGGGCTCTGAGATGAATGCGGAGCCTGCTCAAGATTCTCTCTCTTTCTCCCTCTGCCCCTCTCCATCACTCATGTGCTCTCTCTCTCTCTCTCAAATAAAAAAAATTAAAAAAGAAGAATCTGAAGCCTTTTTAAAAAATTAAAAAATATACATTTATATATAGATACATATATACATATGTACGTATAATATTCAGATACATTTGTATATGTATATACATTTTAAAAAATAGGATCATCCTGTAACCTACTTTAAAAAATGTTTATTATTGACATATAGTTGGTAGAATGTTATATTAGTTTCAGGTGTACAAAATAGTGATTTGACAATTCAATACATTATGCAGTGCTCACCATGGTGAGCAT
The DNA here is from genome assembly GCA_028646485.1 of Cryptoprocta ferox. Classification (NCBI taxonomy): domain Eukaryota; kingdom Metazoa; phylum Chordata; class Mammalia; order Carnivora; family Eupleridae; genus Cryptoprocta; species Cryptoprocta ferox. The sequence goes on from CM053577.1 coordinate 121,313,145, forward strand.
AGTGAGCATAAATAAGTCTCCATGTCAATATATACAAATCTATGGTATCCTTTCAATGATTGCCATTCAAGAGTAGTTTTGAGAGGAGGCCACCAAGGCAGGCAGGGACCAGCTATTCCAGAGCCTGGTAATAAGTCTGGATTTTACCCTAAGAGCAATGAGAAGCCATTGGAGGAATGTAATCTGTGGAGTGATATGATCAAATCTACATTTCAAAAGACCACTGTGGCTGCAGTGTGAAGAATGGATGGAAAGGGACAAGAACAGACCCGGGAAGGCGCAAGGTTATTGCTATTTCCACTGTAAAGATAATGGTGCCTTAGACCAGGGAGATGTTGGTGGAGGAGGAGAGAAGTAGATGGATTCAAGATCCATGTACAAGGCGGAGTAAGAACAACCTGAGTCTTGATTGATCATGAGTTTGAGGAAGAGGCGGGTGTGGAGAATGTCTTGGAGGTGGGCATGGTGGGCTAAATTTAGGGAGTTCTGTTTGCTGAGCGAGGGAGTATTGGCAGATCACACTGGAGGAGGCAGTAAATCATGAGTTCATTTTGACTGTCAAATTTGCAGTGCCTGTGGAACATCCTAGGGAAAATTCATTAATCGAGAGCACAGAGAAGTGGTTTGAGTACAGCAGTCCCCCGTTATCCACAGGGTGTATGTTTCAAGACCAACAATGGATGCCTGAGACCAACAATAGGATTTGAGTCTATATATACTATGCTTTTTTCCTATACATACACACTTATGATTAAGTTTAATTTATAAATTAGGCACAAGAGATTAACAACAATCACTAATAATAAAATAGAAGAATAAAATAATAAAATAGAACAATCAACTGTGATAAAAGTTATGTGAATGTGATCTCTCTCTCTCAAAATATCCTACTGTACTGTACTCACTTTTCTTCTTGTGATGCTGTGAGATGATAAAGGGCCCACATGAGGACATGAAGTGAGGGGAATGGCATAGGCATGTGACATAGTGTCAGGCTAGCATTGACCTTCTGACACATAGTGATGACTTGAAAATCATCTGCATCTGGACTACAGAAGAAGACAGTAACAAACTGGAAAGTGAAACTGGGAAGAAGGGGCGGCTTCTGTATTAGTTTGAATGGGTGCTGGATGCTAAGGAAGTTGATACCCCCAGGAGAGACAGTAGATGAGAGGAGAAGGCTTAGGCCAGAGAAACTAGATTTAAAGACTGGGTGGAGGCCTCTGTAGGCAGCTGAGAAAAAGCCAGGGCAAAGAAAAAGCATGTAGACAGAAAGCTCCCTGCAGTTATGGGCCAGGTTTGGTTTGGCTCACTTTTTAGGAAAAAATTATTTATTTATTTTATTTATTTTATTATTTTTAAAAACTGTTTATTTTTGAGCTAGAGAGAGTGCAAGTGGGGAAGGGACAGAGAGAAAGAGACAGAAGATCTGAAGTGGGCTTTGTCCTGACAGCAGAAAGCCCAATATGGGGCTCATACCCATAAACTGTGAGATCATGATCTGAGCTGAAGTCAGATGCTTAACTGACTGAGCCACCCAGGTGCCCCTGTTTGGCTCACTTTTTTATTTCTAGGGATCTCCACAAGTCCTGGAAATATATAAATATTTTTTAAGTTTATTTCTTTATTTTGAGAGAGGGAGTGTGCACATACATGAGTGGGGAGGGGCAGAAAGAGAGGGAGAGAGAACCCCAAGCAGCCACAGGCTGTCAACATGGTGTCTAACGTAGGGGCTGGATCTCACCAACTGCAAGATCATGACCTGAGAGGAAATCAAGGGTGGGGCGCTGAACCAACTGAACCACCCAGAGGCCACAGTATATAAATATTTTCAGTGAATAAATAAATGGAAACATGGTGTCCTGCATGCCAAAGCCAGAAAGGTGTGGCAGGAAGGACACATACTGAAAAGTGGTCCTGAATTTAGTGTGTGGGAGTCATTAGCAGCTTTAACAGGGGTGCCTCAAGTGGAGAGTCATGGTGCAGACAGATCAGAGTGGATTCTGTCACCAACACAGCCACCACTGTTTTATTCACATCCTCACCAACATTAGGTGTCACCAATCTTTCTGACTTGAAAGGCAGAAATATTTTAGTATCATTTCTCTAGCAAAATCTTAGCGACATTTTTTCTAAGTCTTTGAGCATTTTGGGGGGGGTTGCCTTTTGGGGGGAGTCAATTGCTTATATATATATTTTTTTTATTTCTTTTTTTAATGTTTATTTTGAGAGAGAGAGTGCACAAGCTGGAGGTGGGGTGAGAAAGAAGGAGCGAGAGAATCCCAAGCTGTCAGCACAGAGCCCAACTTGGGGCTTGATCCTACCAACCCCAAGATCATGACCTGAGCTGAAAACAAGAGTCTGAGGCTTAACTGATGGAGCCATCTATACTCCACCCCCTTTATTTATATATATTTTTTGTTTGCTTCTATCCAGGTGTTCTTTTCCCCCTTCTTTAGCTTAAAGAGCTTTATATCTATTAAGGAGTTTAACACTTGGTCATCCAGAGGACAAACATCCTCTGTATTTGTCTCTTCAGGTTGTTTATGATACCTCTTGTGAAAATACCTTAGTTCTTCATTGTATTTATTTCTCTCACTTTTGAAATAAGTGCAAGGGACATTCACTAGTCCAAAAATGAAAGAAAATTAAAAAAAATAAAAGAAAATAAAGAAAATGAAGTTGTGGAGTGAAAAATCTTCCCACTCCAGGGCATTCCTGCCCCCCACCCCCCCGGTTCAGTTCCCATACTCTGCAGCTGTGACAGGTGCTTCTGTTATTAGTGCCCTGTGTATTTTTCCAGAGTTTATTTTTGAGTATAGAAACAAATGCAAATGTAGGTGTCTATTCTTCCTTCTTTTATATACAAAAGGTAGAAAATTATAGACACCATTCTGTATTATTTATTTATTTATTATTTTTAAAATATAATTTATTGTCAAATTGGCTTACATATAACACCCAGTTTCATCCCAACATGTGCCCTCCTCAGTGCTTATCACCCATTTCCCCTCTCCCGCACCTCCTGTCCACCTTCAGTTTGTTCTCTGTATTTAAGAGTCTCTTGTGATTTGCCTCTCTCCCTCTGTTTGTATCTATTTATTTTAAATTTTGCATTACATTTCTTTCTCTACTAGTACCTAGAAACTTTATCACTATATTAAAGTGGTGGTGTCCTGATTAAGAAAGGCTTTCCATCTTTCAAAATTAGAAAAATAATTTCTCATATTTCTTATATTTTGATAGTTTTAATTCTTACATTTATATGTTTAACATCTAAAAATTATTTTCACGAGGTTTGAAATGAATATTGTTTCTGTTTCCAAAAAGAGATTCAATTGTCTTGGCAGGTGCTTATTGAGTACTCTATCCTTTCCCCACTGATTTGAAATGCCATCTTACCGTATAATAAATTCTTATAAATTCCTGTGTCTGTTTCCAAAATCTCTATCCTGTTTCACTGATTGATTTGTCTGGGCCACAATAGTACAGCACTGCTCTAATTTCTCCAGTATTGTGGTGTGTTTTTTTAACTGGGAAGGCAAAGATCCTCTCTTCTGATCTCTTCTCCAAAATTTCCTCATTAGTTTCTAATGTTTTCTTATTTGGGGGAACTTTATAACTAATTAGTCAAGTTAAAAAAATCTTGTTGAAAGATTGGCATTGCATTAAATTTATAGATAAATATGTGGGAAAATGACATCTCCAAATGTTGGCATTTGGAGCATAAAATGTCTATCGATTAAGCTCTTCTATGTCTTTCAGTCAAGTTTTGTAATTTCTCTTTTTTCTCTATAGAGTCTTTTACATTTCATAAGCAAATTTCTAGGTATTTTATGCATTTTGTGTTGTTACTAAGAGAGGTGTCTCCCTCTCGCATTATATTACCTAACTGTTATTTGTGGATTAGAGTTTGCCACTGATTTTTATTTTTATTACTCTTAAGTTTATTTAGTTATTTTGAGAGAGAGAGAGAGAGAGAGAGAGAGAGAGAGAGAGAGAGAATCCCAGGCAGGATCTGCACCATCAGCAAGAGCCCAATGTGGGGCTTGAACTCACAAACCATGTGATCATGCTCTGAGCTGAGGTCAAGAGTAGGACACTTAGTGGACTGCATCACCCAGGTGCCCCTTGCCACTGATTTTTATAAATTCATCTATCTTTATTTGTTTTAGCTTTTATTATAGAAAATTCCAAACGTACACTGAACTAAAGTCAACATACAACATATCTTTGTGTTTTCCCACCCAGAGCCAACAGCCATCGTCTGTCAGCCAACCCCAGTGCGTGTGTAGCATACGCATGCTCCCCACCAATTCCAGCTTATTTGGAAGCAACTACCAGACATCACATTTCACTGTACATTTCTAAAAGATATGGACTCTTTTTTAAAAAAGAAGTATAGCTATAATACCTTTATTGTACCTAAGTACTATGAACAACAATCTCTTAACATCATTAACTATCTAGTGTTTCCATTTCCCTATTGTCTTTAAATTATTTTTAAAGTCTGTTTAAATCAGGGTACAAATCAGTTCCAACACACTGTAATTATTTGATATGTTATAAGTGTTTTTTAACCTATATGTTTATCCCCATCCTCTTTTATTTTGTTTGTTGATGAATTCGTCTTTTGTTGCTCATATTCTGATTTTTTTTTCCTCTTTGAATTCAATCGTGTCATTTACTATGTTCCTTTGTTGCCTGTATTCCTTCCAGTGCTATCATTGGGTATCGAGTCATTTGGTGGATTGCAGCTCATTGTCCTGTGGATTTCCAGGAAGGGCTTCTGGGAACACATACCCTGAGTTCTTCTTGTGTGTCCAAAACAACTTATGTGTGAAGGTCAGTATAGTTGATGTAAAATTTTTGGCCGTTGTGGGGCTCTTCTGTTCTGAGGCTGACAGACACCCTATTGTCTCCCTCTCTTTCCCGCCCAGTTGCTAATACCACATGGTTCTTGTGGCCCTAATTGTCCTTGCCAGTTCCTGCTTGAGGTTCTTGGGAATAACATATTGTCTAGTTTTGTTCTAGATATTACCTGTGGCTTTTGGTTTTTCGATTCTATTTTCTGTTTTTTTTTTTTATGGCAGGGCGGGGGGTGGATTCTATAATTATCTTTTAATAACTTGCTGAAATGTATGACTTTAAAAGATCTTTCAGCCTTCATGGATTTTTCTAGATGGAAAAACCATGCCATCTGTTTTTTTATTTTGTATTCTTAGAGTTTTTTTTCTTGTTCTCATATTGTTCCTCTGATGATCTTGTTTTGTCTCCCCAAACTCTCAAATCTCACTGAGTGTCCAATCTGGAATATTTTAGAAGTTATGTCCTTTTTTGCTTTAATTCAGTTTTGGTGGGAGTCAAGTGTTTTGGTGACTCAGATATTTTATGTTTGTCTTTTTAAAATTAAAATCTAGGTTGGTAAGTTTTGGAAAATGGTGGGCTTCTTTCTCCTCTCTCTGCTCTGCAGTGGCTGGAAGCTTCTGGAGCCTGCTGTCTGACTCTCCCTCAGACATGGTGGGCTGTGAGAGCAGTTCCACAGCTGGTTTTCCTTCGGGATGAACCAGCTGAGAACAGACTGGTGGGAGAGTGCCTCATGAATGAAATGGATAATTAGAGGAGCCCATTTAAACATAATTATTGATGGCATTTATGATGCTTGCTTATTATTGCTCAGTTTTGATTCAACAGTTATTTCTCTAATATCACCCTTTTCTCTTTCTCTCTCTCCAACAATTCAGAAGAAACAGTCATGTGAATAATGGCATATTAGGAGTCATTTTGAATCTGCTCCCACCCACCCATGACAATTTATAAATGTGGCCACTATAAAAAGCAAATTATTTAAAAGCCCAAGGACTTTCACAATTAAATATCACAAATGATGTGTGATGCACCTCAGAATTGATACTGACAAGTCAGAAGTCTCAAGGTCACAACATCTTGGGTGAAAATCAATGATTTCATATATCACAATGCATTTTGTACAACACATTTGATTTATTATTTATTATTTTTTATATATTTATTTAAAGTGTATTTATTTTGAGAGAGAGAGAGCACATGAGAGAGAGAGGGGAGAGAGAGAGAGGTAGAGAGAGAGAATCCCAAGCAGACTTCACGCTGTCAGTGCAGAGCCCAACATGGGACTCGATCCCATGAATGATGAGAACCTGAGCTGAAACCAAGAGTTAGCCACTTAATCGACCGAGCCACCCAAGTGCCCCCATACCCCACATTTTATATTTTGTGTCATAATGACATAAATGTCATCAATTAAACAACCTTTGGGATTTTGCTGTTGAACCTGGATCTAGTCAACAATTAACTAAAAGTTGCTCCTTGTATAACAAAACTCTAGTTGGTTTTCTTGGAGTTTGAGCCAACTGGATAATCACTAAGTCTTCTTCTTTATTCATGCTATGCGCACAAAGCTGAACTATGAAAAAAACATCTTCACATGCCTCATTTAATGACTTTTTTGGTGAAGAACTTTTAAGGATAGAGCTCATTTTAAATGAATATGTTACAATTGTTGGTAGTGAAGTTTGTTCACTGTTCAATTAAGAAAGTCTTGGTTAACACTATTGGCTATGAAAATTCTCTCAGCTTTAACATGGCATTATATCCTCAAATTAGGATCCAGATCCTAATGATGCCTTGGTAGAATTGGGATCTAAAAATATCTTATCAGATGTTCTCAAAGTAAACCAGGAAATTATTTTACAGGCAAAGTGGTCCTTCTAGGTAACAAACCGTTATTCGGGTGGTACCCGAAAAGGACACATTTTGACCACTATCTCTTCCTCTCCGGTGTTTCAAATGCTCCTTCTCTGGAAAAGCCGGATGAAATGAGGACATTTTATTTGCCTTTAAAGCAGCCAGCATGCCAAGTGTCGTTAAAGATGGCTCTGCTTCTGAATCATTAAAGGGCAATAGAGAAGCTGCAATGAAATATGCTGTTTTTTGACATTCCGTGACATTGCCCTTCACTGCAGCTGCCAAAAGTGAACAGCTGCTTCTTCCATTCCCCTGCCATTTCCTAGCTTTGCTGAAGGAGGTCAGCTCTGTTTTCTCATTACCCATCTTTCCACAGGCTGGACATCTGGATTCACAGTCCTCTTATATTCTAATTCGATATTTTCTTTACTTCATAAATGACATGGTGGATGATCAGAGCCTATGGCAACAAGCGTCTTCAGTTTGGCCCCAGTGACTCAGCCCCAGCAATTTAACCCAAGAAACCCAACCTGAGTGATACAAGAATCATTGTACTTTTCCATTGAACTGAGACAGAGGAGTGTTCTTTAGGACACAGAAAGGGAAGAGAAGCGAGGGAACAAGGGTTTGCCATTTGTTCCTGCTTCCCCCAATTTGTAGGCATTTGACATATATAACACACCTGAAGATGAAGAATAAATAGAGGGCTCCTCCTTCAATCATAGAAAATCTGATGCTGTAGAGCAGTTAGATTTCAACTCAGAGGGTTTTTTTCTCTAACTCCATCCATTGCCTCTGTAAACATAAGTAAATAAATGTGAGATTGAAAATTCCCATTTAGATAATTTGAGTTATCTCAACAGGAATATAATACCCAACAGGGAATTAAATGCCTTCATATAACCAATCCTGAAGTGTTGCCCATGAACCTGCTTAAACTATGGTGGCCCAAAGCTAGCTTCTAGGACCACTCTGGGGATAGAAGCTTCTACTAGAGTAGGTGTGAGGGATCCTAGGCTAGAGGAGCGTCTGGAAGTGGACTTAGGCCATGCTGGGATGGACTTTAAGATCAGCCACAGACCACTGCTGGAAAGGTCTTAATGCTCCCAAGTACTGTTTTCTCCCCCTCTGAATTGTATTTGGAATTCTACCACTAGAGGGTCATTCTTTTGGCTGAGGTTAACACCTCATTAAGCTGTCAGTCAGATTTTCCTCCTGAAGGAATGTTTTTATGGGGAGGAGAATTAGGAAACATGATTCAGAAGTACTTAATCCAGATGAAGGTGAGGTGGGATTGGGGGAAAGGATAATGAAGAGGAAGGAGAATGGGTACCACAGAATGGGAAATGCATACAGAATATGAACACATATAGCGCTATAAATAAGCCGCTTTTGTTATCAGTTTCCTTATGAGTAGCCTTGGTGATGATACAAAATAAAATTCACCTGAACAATTGTGTAGAAATTGTGACTGTAATCCACATATGGTTCTAAGAGTTACTGGGGGTGAAGAAGATAACTGCACATCTCAGATATTCTGGAATGATTCAACATCTTAATTTTTCTGGCTTAATATCTCTGTCACCACTGAAATATTTCAGAAACACTGCTGTTTTAATTTCTGAATATGTTCTCGACCTTAGTACTGACAATGCAGGTCTGTGGACCTGCAGCATAGGCATCACCTAGAAGCTTGCTGGCAATATAGAATCTCAGGTCCCACTCCAGACCTAATAATGAATGCAAATGAACAAGACCCCCAGTTTGTGAATTACTGTTCTGGAGTACCTCTTATAATCAGCATTACAAAAAGTATTTGTCAAAGCAGGTCACCAAGTGACCTCTGTAGAGAGAACTGGAGGAGGTTGTATTTTCTCATTACCAGAGCTGAACTCCTCCTTGACACGACCCTGAGTGGGATCTGGCTAATGTCATTCATTTAGTGTACATCTGGCCTCGCTGGCAAAAAGGATTAAGAGCTTGAAAAGGGAAACATCACAATATGTCTGCTACTGAGACTCTTTAGTCCTCGGATAAAGATATTTCACTCTAAATCCCGGAGCAATACCAAATACTTGCTTAATTTGTTATTTTGTTGTTGTTGTTCATATGTAGAAAAATGACTGAGGAAGGTCCCATGCACCATTCTAGTTCAAGAATGACTCATAGCCCCTGCAGCCTCACCCAGCAGATCTAGGAAATGACTCTTCCATTGGCTCTCATGATGGTATTGATAATATTAGGTAAGAACAATAAAAGCCCCAATGTAATATATTATAGAATTTTTGATTTAATATGAAATGAATAAAGAATTGTTGTTCTTACAAAATCTCATACTTTGTATCTCTTAGATCATGTAGTAACTCAATCCTTATTGTTTACTATTGAAGAACTGGAAAAAGAAGGATTGATTCAGTAAGTCATATTGTGGTCAATATCACTAACAATATGTCAGAAGATTTCTTAAATCTATTTTTTAAATGGAGGGAATGCCTAGGAGAGTTTTCTTTGTGAAGAGAAAAGAATTTAAGAGCAGCGGTGCACGAGAGTTTTTCCACCAAGTAGATCTACTAATGCTGTTTAGCTACTAAAATTGGTAAACCCCTTAAGATGAAGACATTCTCACAAATGTGAGGAAGATATGAGTCAAGGGACTTTGTCACTTGGGCCAGGACACCCTGTGGGTAAAGTGGCCATCTGGGTTGCCCTGGACAGCCCAGGTTTATGTCGGTTATCCCTATAATAATTATTAAACCTGCCTTTTCTTTTCCCTCCACTTGGTTTGGACCTTAAATTAGCAGACTTATAAAACTGCCAACTTTGTAGGTTGAAAGGTCACTATATGGTCATTTATACATGGTTTATAAAATAAACTCTCTGCTCACTATCGTGATCTATGTGGCCCTTCATGAGTTGACCCCTCTGATGATTCCAGTCCAATTTTCAACACTCTCCCTGTGTTCCAGCTCTACTGAACTATTGGGTTCTCAGAAATACATACTGTATATCTCTTTGGCTTTGTATGGGGTTGTTCTCTCTGCTGAAGGGAATTAATTTGCCCCACGATCTGCTCTGTCAATTCTCTTTTCTTTCAGGCTCTTCTCATATTAGCCCTTAGAGAAGCCTTATTCAGAAATCGTCATTGTTTGATGCTTTCATTGCACTTTGGGGCACTTCTGGAGTACAGATGGATTGTGCCATCAAGCCCAGAGTGCCTAATGCATGGTGGGCATTCAGTGAAAGTTTATGCAAGGGATAGAGAGAAGGAAGGAGGAAAAAGAAAGGAAGAAAATAAGGAAGGAAGGAAAGAAGGAAGGAAGGAAGGGAGGGAGAGAGGAAGTAAGGGAGGAATGGAGGAGAGAAGGGTGGAAGGGAGGGGAGAAGAGAAGGGAGAAAGGAAGGGGGAAGGGAGGAAGGAAGGGGGAAAGGAAGGGAAGAAGGGAGGAGGGAAGTCAGGAGGGAAAGGAGGAAGGAAGGAGGAGGAAGGAAGGGGGAAAGGAAGGGAAGAAGGGAGGAGGGAAGTGAGGAGGGAAAGGAGGAAGGAAGGAGGAGGAAGGAAGGAGGAGGAAGGAAGGAAGGGGTGAGGAAGGAAGAAGGGAGGAGGGAAGGAAGGGGAGAAGGAAGGAAGGAAGGAAAGAAAAAAGGAAGGAAGGAAGGGATGGAGAAAGGGATGGAGGGAGGGAGAAAGAGGGTGAAGGAAAGGAGAAGGGAAGGGAAGGAGGACAGAAGGAAGGAGGGAAGGAAGGGAGGATGGAAAGAAGAAAACAGGCATTGTAGAGTCAATAGCTGCTAAAAAGGGAAAGTGAAGAGTGACTTTTATGTGAGACTGTGAGATTTCTTTTAAATTTTATGTCCATTATGTATTTTCCCCTGGTCTTTTCCTCATTGTTGCTTATAACAAACCTTCAAGAAAAACCCAGAATGTCTCGTGTACCTCTGAAGAGACAGGATGGGTGGGGAAAAGCAATGAGATGGCTTATTTTGCAGTGCTATAGGGAGAAGACTGGTCAGAAGGAATAGGCAAAGACAATTTTAAGAGAGGAGCAGAATACCTAATTCCTACAGACTGCACATAAAATGAAAAGCACAGCAGGGTGCTAGCCTGGGCCGAAGAAGTATCTGGGGTGGGGTGGGGTGTCTGCACTGTCATGTATACTGTGTGGTTAAACCTCAAAGTAATAGCCATAGCTATTATAATACTGTTTACATAAGGACAAAAATGAGTACAAGGGACTTCTTATTCCATGAGGATCTCATTAAAAGATGGATGCTCGTAAAGAGAAGTTCTGAAGATGTCAGGGTATTTGGCTAAATATGTTTCTTCACTTTCTCAGGCAGTGTTTCTAACATATGGTCCAAGGACTACCTGTACCAGAGTCCCCTAGACTTTCTCAAATGCAGATTCTTGGGCCTTTCTCCAAACCCACTGAACTAGAGTCTCTGGGAGCAACCATGGACTCAAGACTTGCCACAGACCTAACAGCGGGGTCCCCATATTCATTACAGAGTGAGAACCACTGCCCAAGGAGGTTTCCTTGTCATCTTTGACCTTAGACAGGGTCGAGCTTCTTAGGACAGTCAACACTTTCATGTGATGGTTGATTTATAAAGCTAAGATACCCTACAAGGCTCCCTGGGAAACCCGGGCAGGTTCTTTTTTTTTTTTTTTTTTTTTTTTAAGGACTGGTCCCAAAAGGTTCTCCTCCATGTTACTGATAGGGATGGCTGCGAACCTCTAGAAAATTCCTTTCCTGTGTTTCTTTGCAGCAGAGGTTGGGATAAGACTGCAATCAGCCTGACATCTTCTTGAAATTCCTGCATCAAGGAAACAGGCAATCTGATTTTCCAGCTGGCTTATTTTGGCTAGGTTATGAACTTCCATAACAAGCTCTGCCAGGATTCTGAAAATCTGTGGAAGGTTAATGTTGTCGGTCTTTGCACTTGGTAGCCAGGAGACGAATCCAGGTCAGGACAAGGGAAAGTTGGGGTCTCCTCAGGAAAAGGAAACATTGACATTTTCAGTGCCACAGTGGAGAATACCATGCAGTGCAATGACAGCCCCACTATTTTAAGAATCCCTCTGCTTTCCAGCTATCCCTCAATGTCACATACATGTTATTGTAGTGTGTGTGGGTTTTTGAAACTATTCTTATTTTAAAATAACCTTTCCTACTATTTGTAATCATTTCTTATGAATTCCCTAAATCCATAACTATTTGCAACTTTCAAGTATCCACATAAAAGATTATATTACCAGCTTTTTTGGGAGCAGATGTATCTTTTCCACAGGATCTCCATGCTAATAAATTATTCAGGGGGCGCCTGGGTGGCTCAGTTGGTTAAATCTCTGACTGGCTTAGGTCATGATCTCGCGGTTCGTGAGTTCAAGCCCTACATCGGGCTCTGTGTTGACAGCTCTGAGCCTGGAGGCTGCTTCAGAATCTGTGTCTCCCTCTCCCTCTGTCCCTACCCTTCTCATGTTCTGTCTCTCTCTCTCAAAAATAAACGTTAGAAAAAATTTTAAAAAAGAATATTCAAAGTGATGATTTCTGTATTAAGTTGTCTATATAATGCTACTTTTAAACTAATATTTCTCCATTTGCTTAATGTATTGCATTGTCCAGCTTTTTGAATATAGATGCTGTGTTTGAATCCATATCTGTCTGGTTCTTAAAATTACATCCAAATTAGTTCAAACAGCACACAGTAAAGAAAGTTGATTTTTGGGTTGGGAATTATAGATTCTGGATTAGTTGCTTAGATAGCTCAAAGAAATTAATCAGTCAAATTTCCCTTTGTTTTGTACACTGTCCTTCAAAGACCACAGGGAGTAAACACAAGTGTACTTATAAGTGTGAATAATCCTTTTGAACACGAAGAATTGGAACACAAGCATCATTAAGACAAATAGCATGTTCAAGGCATTTTTCTTGTTGCTTCTATAAGCCAGAGAGGAAACACCTGACCATGAAGAATCATCTAACATTAAAGTTTATATTCTGGTGTTGATAGTCACTTGAAGGAAAGTTAAATTAACTATTTCAAGGGAGCGGTTAATCAAGTTGAATTTGATCCAGTAGAGGGCACTATATCTCTGTCCTTATGTATATATTTATGTGTATATTATATACTATTAAATATGCCCTATATTACAACAAAATATGCTAACACAAGACAGTATAGAGCATATATGTGTATTTAGCATTTCTTTAAGAATTTATCTTTTCTCCCCTTTCTAAATCATGAGAGATCACTTATATACGAAAATACGGTTTATAGATGAAATGTACATATAAAGAATTTAAAGGTAAGATACCCACGGTATTGTATATTTACCAATCCATATCAGTGCACTTGTGGAATAAGAAAAAAGAGGGGTTTTTCTTTTTCCCTTCTTTTTTCTTTTTGGCAACGTTGTTCTTTATTCTGGCTTTCTTTTGAGCAACATTGTTCTTGTTTGCTGCAACCCCCCTCCCCCCAGCTGCAGGGAGATGCCTGTTAATTTCTTGAACATGACTTTGATAGCTAAAATGCCAGAATAACGAATGCGGATTTTAAGGTTTTGTTGTGTTTTTTTGTTTTTGTTTTCGTTTTTCCAGTTGTGCCTGAGCAAAAGCACTGAGCTGGAGAGGACCAGGAAGGTCAGCTTGCTGCGCAAGGGGCGGCCGGTTCCTGGCGACGCGGAGCTGCAGCTTGTCTCCCGGGGAGCCCGTCTGTGCACAGTGCGGTGAAACCTGCTGGCAGAGGTCCTGCTTCAGTTTCCCCACGTACCCGGTTTATTTCAGAGGGCCCCCTGGGAAGCGTCATAATAAGACGTCGCGGCGGGAAGAAGACTTTATCGCCCTTGCTCACGCTCTTTGTCTCCGTGATTCTCGCTCACGGTGCCTCGTTTCCAATCATTCATGTTTAAATGAGCCGGCTGATGAGCAAGTTGAAGTATTAACCGGCGAAGCAGTTCGTTAGAGCTGAGAACTTCGGCTTTGAAACGTCGTAACGCAGAGCAATGAGGCTTTGCAGTGCAGGGCTAACTTAGCTGCAGTGACTACCCAGGGGAAACATCCTTTCTCTCCAATTAACCTGGAACAGGCATTGCCCTCCTCATGGTAAACATGATGACTTGTAGAGAATGGATTTCGTTATTGAACTCTTCCGAATTCCAAGCCAGTTGCAAAGTGAATGTGTCTCCGTCTCTATGAAAGGAGAACTGGCCTATCAATTTTTCTGGAAGACTTTCCTAATTCCTATTGGGACAGCTCCTGGGGCAGAAAGGGCTTTAAACCAGGACACTTTCTGAAAGTCTAAAGGATAAAAGAAAATGTTGGGTGTCATTGGTCTCAATAACATGGAGCTAGCCTGGAATGGAATTAAAGAAAATGATTATGAAAATTTTCAGATACCCACAAAAGTAGAGTAATAGAATAAACTTCCATATACCTATTCCCTATGTTCAACAAGAGTCAAAAACTTTCAACATTTGCTTCTATCTCTTCATTTTCCTTTTTTTTTTTTAATGTTTATTTATTTACTTTTAAGAGAGAGAGAGAGAGAGTGAGAGAGAGAGAATGAGCAGGGGAGGGTCAGAGAGAGAGAGGGAGACATAGAATCTGAAGCAGCCTCCAGGCTCAGCACTGTCAGCACAGAGCCTGATGCGGGGCTCCAACTCATGAACTATGAAAGCATGACCTAAGCCGAAGTCAGAGGGTTAACCAACTGAGCCACCCAGATGCCCCCTATCCCTTCATTTTCTTTACTGAAATATATTCAAGCAAATCTCATTTATCAAGTCATTCATCCCCACATACTTCAGTGTGCATCTCTAAAAAATAATCACTTTTTTATATTCATAATGCCACTGTCACCCGTAACAAAAATAATATTTTCTTGGTACCATTTAACACTGTTTAAAAAATTTTTTTTTAATGTTTATTTTTGAGAGAGAAAGAGTGTAAGCAGGAGAGGGGCAGAGAGAGAGGGAGACACAGAATCTGAAGCAGGCTCCAGGCTCTGAGCTGTCAGCACAGAGCCTGACGTGGGGCTCGAACTCACTGACTGAGATCATGACCTGAGCCAAAGTCGGACGCTTAACTGACTGAGCCACCCAGGCGCCCCCCATTTAACATTCTTAATGAAAAAAAGAAAAAGATTTACTTGGGAGAGAGGGGTTAGGATCGAAATAAGATCCCTCTGTTACATTTGGTTGTCTGAGGATGGGAACTTGAATGGTATTTTCATTTGGGGTTCAGACATATACAGACTTTTCAGCTAAACAAGGTGGGTAGAGGGCAATGGAAATGAAGTTGAGGGGAAAGATGGAAAACTTAGAGAGAGAACTCAGAGACAGAACATGGTGGTGTGTGTTTTCATGGGGATGGAAGAGTCTGTCCCTCTCATGTGAAATACTTTCTTGTTTACTCTGTCATAGTTTGGAACTTCAGCAGCTGAGGAGAGAATTTTTGTTTTCTGGCTTGTTTCACAAGAGGCTATGAAGTGGTGGCACCAATAAGATCTACACTGTCCTTGGAGGGAGCATGGTGAAGACTCAGGTGGGGCAGTCAAAGCTGGTGGCGTGGCAAAGCTTAGAGAGGGCAGAGCCTAGGGAAGCAGGTGGGGCTAGTGGTCTGTTTGAGAAAATCTTTACTGTTCTTCACTTTGGAAGGGTGATTTCACTAGATACAGAATTCTAGGTTAGTGGGTTTTTTTTTCTTTTCAAACACTTTGTTTGTTTGTTTATTTATGTGAGAGAATGAGAGAGCGCTGGCACTAGTGGGGAAGAGGGGCAGAAGGAGAGAGAGAGAGAATCTTAAGCAGGTTCCACACTCAGCATGGAGCTGAGCCTGGGATCATTACCCTGGGATCATGACCTGAGCCAAAATCAAGAGTTGAGTGCTCAACCGACTAAGCCACCCAGGTGTCCCATCTTCCAACACTTCAAATGTTTCACTCCATTCTCTTGTTTGCATGGTTTCTGAAGAAAAATCTGATTTCATTCTTATATTTGTTCTTCTCTAGGGAAGTTGTTTTTCCCTCTGGCTCTTTCAAGATTTTCTCTGTCTTTGGTTTTCTACATTTTGAATATAATACTCCCATCTGTAGATTTGCTGGTAATTACCCGGCTAGGGGCCTTCTGGACTTTTTGGATCTGTGGTTTGATGTATCTCATTAATTTTAGAAAATTGGCAACCATAATTACTTCACATAGTTCTGTCCCTTTCTGTTTTTCTTCTTCTTGTGTGTCTATTACATTTATGTTATACCTTTTGTGGTTATCCCAGAGTTCTTGGACACTCTGTTCTCTCTTTGTTTTTTTCTTCTGTGCATTTCAGTATTGGAAGTTTCTACTGACATGTTTTCAAGCTCACTGATTCTTGCTTGTGTTATCCACGGGTGAGCCCAATAAGGCATTCTTCATTTCTGTTATGGAGTTTTAAAATTTCTGGGGCACCTGGGTGGCTCAGTCGGTTGAACATCCGGCTTTGGCTCAGGTCACGATCCCGCGGTTTGTGGGTTCGAGCCCTGCATCGGGCTCTGTGCTGACAGCTAGCTCAGAGCCTAAAGCCTGCCTTGGATTCTGTATCTCCCTCTCTCTCTGACCCTCCCCTGCTCACACTGTCTCTCTCTCTCTCTCTCAAAAATAAATAAAACATTGGGAAAAAAAATTTAAAATTTCTAGCATTTCCTTTTGTTTTTTTTCTGGAGTTCCTGTCTCTTTGTGTTATCATTTTATCATTTCTGTTCTGCATTACCCTTCTGTCCTTGTGTGTGTCCACATTGTCCACGAAAGCTCTTAGCATATCAATCATGGTTATTTTAAATTCCTAGTCTGATAAATCCAGAATCCCTGCCATATTTGAGGCTCTGTTTCTGATGTTTGCTTTGTCTTTTCAGATTGTGTTTTTTGCCCTTCAGCATGTGTTGTAATTTTTTTGTTGAAAGCTGGACCTGATGTATCAGGTAAAAGAACCTTAGGTAAATAAACCTACCATGTGAGATTTTATGTTTATCTGGCTGAGAGTTAGGGTATATTTACTGTTTCCTTTAGATGGAGGTGGTAGAGGTGAATATTTTTTCAACTGTCCTTATTTATATATCCCCCATTGTCTTTGAATTTCCCTAGAGACTTCTTCTTAAGTAGGATTAACAAAGACAACTACAGTTCTTTCAGCCGTATACCCTGTTATATACAAAGTGTTATTGATGTGGTGGCTGGGCGTAGAGGCAGGGAAAGTGTCCTATAATCCTATGATTAGGTCTCCAGTCTTAACGAGCCTGTACCTTTGGCTATGACCTTCAAAAATACGTCTCAGCTTTCCTTCCACCTCAGGTGAGGCAGGAAGGCTGGAGGGAGCTAGGGTTCAATATTTCCCTTTCCTTCAGGTTGCTTAGACTCAGGTAAAAACTCAAGATACTTAAGCTTTAGTAAGATAGTTTCCCTTGAGGGAAAGCCTTTGTTAAAGAGAAAAGAGCCTCCGGGAATGATTAAAAATGGTTGTCTTTCCCCTCCCCTACTTGGAGCATGAGGGGACTTTTCTAGGATCTTCACCCTGAGAACCTAGGTAGCTCCTGGAGGCAAACTTCACTAAAAGGTGGGTGTCTCTCTAGGAGTCACCCCTAGGACTTTTTAATTCTCAAGCTAGTTTATGCACCTTCTTCAGTAATTAGTCAACCTTTTTTTAAATTTAATGAACACATGCATCACAGTGTATATACAGTGATGTGTGTGTAAGTGTGAGAACATTTAAATTTTACTCCCTTAGCACATTTCGATTATAGAGTACATTTGATCCTTGAACAATGTGGGGTTAGGGGCGTCAATGCTCTTGTACAGTCAAAATCCATGTATAACTTTTGACTCCCCCAAAACTTAACTACTAATAGCCTACTCTTGATTAGAAGCCTTATCAATAGCATAAACAGTAGATTAATATACATTTTATATTTTCTATGTATTATATACTGTATTTTTACAATAAAATAAGCCAGAGAAAATGAAATATTAAGAGAATCATAAAGAAGAGAAAGTAAATTTACAATACATTCAGTATTTGTTGAAAACAATCCTCAGATAAGTGGACCCTTGCAGTTCAAACCCTTGTTGTTCAAAGGTCGACTGTATAGTATTAACTACAGTCATCAGGTTATACATTAGATCCTCAATTTATTCATCTGATAGCTGAAAGTTTATACCTTTTTACCTCTTCCTATTCCCCCTCCTCATCCCTCACAATCCTGCCTCTGGCAACTACTTTCTATTTTCTATTCTGTTTCTTTGGGTTTGATTTTTATTTTTTTGGTTGCACATATAGGTAGAATCATATGGTATTAGTCTTTGTCTCACTGGCTTATTTCATTTAGCATAATACCCTCAAGGTCCATCCATGGTTGTAAATGGAAGAATTTACTTCTTTTTCATGGCCAAATAATATTCTATTATATATATATATATACATATATATATACAATATTCCATTGTATATATAGACATACACATACACGCACATACACACCACACCACACCTTTACCCGTGCATGCATCGATGAACAACTCAGTTATTTCCATATCTTGGATATTGTGAATAATGCTGCAATGAATGGGTGTGCAGGTGTCTCTAGATATTCTGTTTTCATTATATTTCATTATATATGTATATATACATACATACACATATACACATATATAGTTGCTGAATCATAGTCAATTTTTTTATTATACTTTATTGTCAAGTTTGTTTCCATATAACACCCAGTGCTCTTCCCCACAAGTGCCCTCCTCCGTGACCATCGCCCCCCTCCCCTTTCTCCCTCCCCCTTCAGCCCTCAGTTTGTTTCAGTACTCAAGAGTCTTTCATGATTTGCTTCCTTCCCTCTCCCTAACTCTTCCCCCCCCCTTCCCCATGGTCCTCTGTTAAGTTTCTCCTGTTAGACCTATGAGTGGAAACATATGGCATCTGTCCTTCTCTGCCTGACTTATTTCTCTTAGCATGACACCCTCAAGGTCCATCCACTTTGCTACAAATGGCCAGATTTCATACTTTCTCATGGCCATGTAGTATTCCATTGTATATATAAACCACATCTTCTTGATCCATTCATCAGTTGATGGACATTTAAGCTCTTTCCATGATTTGGCTATTGTTGAAAGTGCTGCTATGAACATTGGGTTACATGTGCCTCTAGGCATCAGCACTTCTGTATCCCTTGGATAAATCCCCAGCAGTGCTATTGCTGGGTCATAGGGGAGTTCTATTGTTAATTTTTTGAGGAATCTCTACACTGTTTTCTAGAGTGGCTGTACCAGTTTATGTTCCCACAGTGTAAGAGGGTGCCCATTTCTCCACATCCTCGCCAGCATCTATAGTCTCTTGAGTTGTTCATTTTAGCCACTCTGACTGGTGTGAGGTGGTATCTCAGCATGGTTTTGATTTGTATTTCCCTGATGCTGAGTGATGCTGAGCATCATTTTATGTGTCTGTTGGCCATCTGGATGTCCTCTTTGGAGAAGTGTCTGTTCATGTCTTCTGCCCATTTATTCACTGGATTATTAATTTTTTGGGTGTGGAGTTTAGTGAGTTCCTTGCAGATTTTGGATACTCGCCCTTTATCTGATATGTCATTTGCAACTATCTTTTCCCATTCCGTCTGTTGCCTATTAGTTTTATTGATTGTTTCCTTTGCAGTGCAGAAGCTTTTTATCTTGATGAGGTCCCAATAGTTCATTTTTGCTCTTGATTCCCTTGCCTTTGGAGATGTGTCGAGTAAGAAATTGCTGCGGTTGAGGTCAAGGAGGCTGTTTCCTGCTTTTTCCTCTAGGGTTTTGATGGTTTCCTGTTTCACATTCAGGTCCTTCATCCATTTTGAGTTTATTTTTGTGTATGGGTATAAGAGACTGGTCTAGTTTCATTCTTCTACATGTTGGTGTCCAGTTCTCCTAGCACCACCTGTTAAAAAGGCTGTCTTTTTTCCATTGGATACTCTTTCCTGCTTTGTCAAAGATTAATTGGCCGTACATTTGTGGGTCCAGTTCTGGGTTCTCTATTCTATTCCATTGGTCATAGTCAATTTGTTTTAATGTTTATTTATTGTTGGGGAAGAGAGAGAGACAGCTAATGAGAGGGGGTAGGGTCAGAAAGAGAAGGAGACACAGAATCTGAAGCAGACTCCAGGCTCTGAGCTGTCAGCACAGAGCCTGATATGGTACTTGAACCCACAGAACACAAGATCATGATCTGAGCTGAATTTGGACGCTTAACCAACTGAGCCACCCAGGTGCCCCTTTAGTCAATTGTTTTTAAAGTTTCCTGCTAGGCTCCAACAATGGCTTCTGCTTCCAATGAGCTGTGGTTCTTTGTATTCAGCTGTTTCTCCAGTCAGTTTTTGGGCAAGAGTTTTCCCCTCAGTTGTCTGATGGATCTAAGAAAATTAGTTGGTTTTCATTTTGTTCATCTTTGTTGTTGTTATTTGTGTTGTGAGGGTGGGAATGATGACTTCCAAACTCTTGAACTATGTTGGACCAGTAAGGCCAGGGGATTTGACATGTGCCTGGGTGGCTCAGTCAGTTAAGCGTCTAACTTTGGTTTGGGTCATGATCTCATGACTTGTCAGTTTGGGACTTGCATCAGACTCTCTACTGTCAGCCCTGAGGCTGCTTCAGATCCTCTGTCTCCCTTTCTCTCTGCCCCTCCCCAACTTGTGCTCTCTCTCACTTTCTCTCTCTCTCTCAAAAATAAATAGAAATTAAAAAATAGGGATTTTAATACCAAGTTTATGAAACTGTCAGGGTAAAAGCATGTTTTAACAAGTAACAAAAAGGGCTTCTCAGGCATGTTGCATTTTGATAAACCTTAGAATTTCATCCCCATTGTTAAATGGTGCAACAAATAGTTGTAAAATGCTGAAAATCATGCATACATGTGATGTAGATCATACAGACTCAAAGTTTTTCTGCACTGACCAAATTTTGACTAAGCAAAGTATAAATTTAAATTTAAAATAAAATTCTGCTTTATAGCTTTAAATGAACCAAATCACAAAAAATATTTCTAGGATATTTCAAACATTTCAGTTTGTGGATTAAAGTATGAGTATTCTTTTTTTAAAAATTAATTAATTAATTAATTTTGAGAGAGAGAGAGAGAGAGAGAGAGAGAGAGAGAATCCCAAGCAGGCTCCACCCTGCCAGCATGGAGCCCAATGCAGTCCTCGAACTCAGTAGCCGTGAGATCATGACCTGAGCCAAAGTTGGATGCTTAACTGATTGAGCCACCCGCCCCCCAAGTGCCCCAAAGTCTGAGTATTCTTAAATCACTTGTAAAATTATCTGTGGTAGTCCTGGAATAATCTATTCTATTTATTAGTTTAAAATACTAGTTTTACACAGTACCTTAAACAAGAAGTTCTTTTTTTTCAAATACAGAATTTTTCTTAAATATTATAATTTCCTTTGTGAGGGTCTCTTGACAAATTCTCTTAGTTTTGTTTATTTGAAAAATGTCTTTATATCTCTCCGTCTTCTTGAAAGACAGTTCAACTGCATATATTTTTCCAGGTTTGCACTCTGTAGTTTAGGTTAATTCATTGGATAGATTTTCCAATGTATTCTATCATCAATTAGTTTATCTTTCATTTTGGGTAATCTTTCTCTCGGCTGCTTCGAAGGTGTTTCCTTTGTCTTTGGTGTTCTGCACTTTCATGATAATGTGATTAAGGTGTCCATTCCTTTTTATTTTTCATGCTTGATATTATTTAATTATTATAGATCTGAGGCTTGGAAGCTTTCAACAGTTCTGTAAAATTCTGTCATAATACTTGTGAATATCATTTTTCCAAGTGTTATCACTCTATTGTCTCCTGGAAATTCATTTAGATGTAAGGTAGATCTTATCATCTTATCCTCCATGTTTCTTAATCTCTGCATTATATTTTTAGTCTCTTAGTCTTCCTAGAGTGCATTCTGGAAGTGGTTCTTTGAACCTGTCCAGTTCTGTCGTTTTATTTTCAATTGTGTGTATGTTTTTGTTTGTCATCCTTCAGTTTTATATTTCAAATTGTTTTGTTGCATTCTTTTTCAAGTCTTTTGGTTGTTTTAAGATCTTATATTCTTTGCTCATATTTTTGAGCTTCAATTTATTTCTTATTATGTATTAAACATATATTACATATCAAACTAATTTTCTATTCAGAAGTATTAGTGGTTTTGAGTTTACTCTCTCCCTTTTTTTCTGCTGGCTCTCACTGATAGTGCTTATTCTGAATGTATATTTTTGATACATGGCTTTGAGCTATGAATTCATTTCCTTAGAATTTTATCTTCGGAAATTCTTTGAGGCTTACATTGAAGTTATGTTTCTTCATAGAGAATTTGCATTTATTTCTGCTAATTACCAGAGCACTAATTATCCTAGATTACAATAAACTAAATTATTAATTTGAAGCTTTTTTAGACTGCACAGGTAGTATGAACTTGGTCCCCAAACCTTTGAGGGTCAACTTGTTGCTACAAATTCTTTTTTTTTTTCTCATGTTTACTTTTGAGAGAGAGAAAGTGGACAAGCTGGGGAGGGGCAGAGAGAAAGGAGGACAGAGGATCTGAAGCAGACCCTGCGCTGACAGCAGAAACCCCAATGCGGGGCTCAAACTCACGAACCATGAGATCATGACCTGAGCTGAAGTTGGAGGCTCAACCTATTGAGCCACACAAACACCCTTTTTGTTACAAATTCTTAAGGCAATATAATTTGCCTTCCATTTAGTACAAGAGTGAAGAGAAGAAAGTTTCCAGCTAAACGTTTATTTCTTCTTCACCCTTGCAGTGAAGGTCTAGGCCTTTGGGAGTCCTAGCATTTTGTAGAAATTTTTCTATTTGAATCCTACTTTGTTTCAACTCTGGGTTTTATTGCCTGTTTCCCAGGATTCATGTAGCCCTCACAATGAAAGCACAAGATCACCAGGGTTTGAAGGTGAAATTTAGGGCAAAAGCCAGTTTGGATATTCTTTTAATCTAAGATTCTCACTTTCACATTGGCTTTCTTCTGTAGATTCTTTCCTAATTCCGTGTGTGTGTGTGTGTGTGTGTGTGTGTGTGCTAGCTCGGCAATGAATCTACTGTTTCTTATATTTTACTGAGTTTTCATGTTGTTTACCATTGTATGGCCTTATTATAACTCATTTGTCAGTATCTATCAAAACAAAATTTCATTATATCCTTTGAACCAGCAATTCTATCTTTAGAAATTTCTTTGTCAGAAATACATTTGTAAAAATATATACATATTCTTTTGTTCAGTGAAGCATTATTTGTAATAGTGAAAAACTAGAAGTGCTCATTAATGACCATTCCATAGTATAGAAGAATACTGAGCAATTAAAAAAATATATATAAATGTAGACTTATATTTACTTGCACTGGATGATCCCCAAGATTCATAGTTAGGTAAAAAAGAGGAAAGAAGAAAGAGCTTCTTATCTCTTCTTATTTTTGAATTTTATTTTTGGTATCTCAAAACATTCTTAGCAGAAGTAGTAACAGTAACACTATATGCCAAAAATAATAAAAAATATAATTTGCTCTCCTGAATGCCTTTCATCTCTAGATTTCAAAGAGCATACATTATCACAACATTGAAGCATTAATAGACTAAATATTTATTACATATATAAAAGATAAGATTATTTTAAAATTTCAAAATAGTATATTAACTTTATAAAATGCTTTTTGAAGTAAAAGCAGTTTAATCTTTTAGGATTTTTTCAGAGGTAGATAATTTCATCCATTACAATATTTTCCCTTATAATACTCAGAGAGAATGTACTTTTTACAAAAGATTTTTATTTTGCTTGGCATCATGAACAACCTTAAAGTCAATGGAATAGAGTTATTTCTTCTGCTGGACATTTCAAGATTATTAGTATTGTGAAGTCTTGATGCCATATTTTACCCACTAGGTGTAAATAATACTTGAGTTAGACAAATGACATTGTAGAAGGACACAAGCAATCTATGTTCTTTAGGCGATTGTCATATAACTAAAATAAATTATTACATAGTACATAGTAAATTTTATGAAACAGTCTGATTTAGAAAAGAGAAAGAAATGGAATAAGATTCAATAATCTTGATTAATCATCTTTGACTAGATGAAACTGAATATACTCAGAACTTCTGAAAATAAGAAAGAAAAAAACCGTTGCTGGATTTCTACTATTATGGGAAAGAAGTCAGATTTATTTTTGGAATGAGTATAAATTTGAACTAATTTATTCTTCAATGAGAGCCATATTTTAACAATCTCTTTCTTTAGTGTGTCATATGATGCTCTATTAACCTGCAAAGAGTAGAATCTTGTTGAAAGCTGAGTTTATATCCAAGTAGTACTCAGTCCTCAAGATTGAGAGCCAGGCTATCACAGAGTTTAAAAATTCCAAACCTAGTAGATAAAATAGAAATATGAGATAATAAATCTATGATATTTTTATCAGTAGTTTGTATAGAATAATAGTGAGAGTACATATGGCAGAAGGCAGTTCACATTCAATGTTTACTTTTTTAATAGTCTCTTGCTTTTGAAACCATTTGGATTTTCCCCTCTTTCTAGGCTCTAAAAAAATTGCTTATAAAGATTGGGAACATTTCTTAAATGTTTGAGAAACTTATTTCTAAAACATTCTAATCCTGAAGCCTTTGGGGAGATATTTCTTTTTCCCATATATTTCCAAAGTTATTAATCTTCCTAGTTTCACCTTCTTCATGAGTCATTTTGGCAGCTTTCATTTGTTCATAAAGTGATATATTTTGTTGTGATTCTAATTTTTTAAATGTATAATTGGATAGTGTGTTCTTTTATAGTTTAAAAACCTCTTTCATACCTGTGTTTTGTTTTTACTTGTTTATAATCCGTGTTTTTGTGTTTTTTAACAATATGACAGAATTTTTATTTAAATATAAGAAAGGGATGAGATATGAATCTGTAAAGAGAGAAACCTGAAAATTCATAACAAGGATCCATGGGTTGTTGGATTATAAGTGATTTCTTTTTTTTAAATTAATATTTCTTATACATTGTGAAAGCAATCATTTTTAAAATTAGGGGCAATGTAATTTTTAAATATACATAACATATCCTGACTATCAAACTTTGTTTACCACTGGTAGCTTCAGTTACAAAGCATGTTGTTCTGTCTCCCAGTTAAAAAACATCATAATAGAGAAATGGCACTGCTGTGGAAGCTTAAATTAAAACACACATCTGGACATCAATTTGGCAATAAGCCAAAACGTAGTATTGCATACTCCTTGTCCAGAAATTTCACTCCCAAAAATTATTCTAGTAAAATAATAGAGCTCTTGCAAAAATATATTTGTAGAACAAAGTATAGATAGATAGATAGATAGATTGATAGATTGATAGATAGATGTTTAGAGCTAATATGGTAGCCATTAGTCATATGAGACTCTTGAGCACTTGAAGTGTGGCTAGTCCAAACTGAGATGTGCTGTAGTATAAAATATTGACTGGAATTAAAGAACTTTATACAGAAAAGAAATACAGAAAGAATATGAAATATCTCCTTAATTCTTCTTATATTGATTAGATGTTGAATTGCTAATATTTTGGACATATTGGGTGGAATAAAATACACATTAAAATTAATTTCACTTAGTTCTTTTAATGTGGATACAGGAAAACTCAAACTTGTATGTGCAACTCAAATTATATTGCTATTGACAGTGCTGTTAAGAGGCTTTATGCAGGTCTGACTTAAGGGGACCCTCATTACCTTGAGGCTTTCTCAATATTGAAGTAAAGTTTAGGTGGTCTGACAGGATGCATAAAATATTCTTTTTGCTTGTTTCATTTTTCTTATGAAAAACATTATTTTGGTATATGCCTAGGAAATTTCAAAGAAAGATGTGGTCTTGCTGAATGTATTTTAACATGAAAAGTCAAGAATTCTCTGTCCAAATCACTAGGCGTCACCTCTAATAATCTCTCATAATGGTGACATGACATGCTTTCTCATTTCTGTGTCTTTCAATTACTGAAATTATTGCAACAGACTCCTAGATGTTTACTCTACCACTAATTCACATCTGGTAAGGAGAAAATTATTTTTCTCAAAGGTATTTTTGCTCATTTAACTTCTTCCTTAGAAACTTTGTTTAAGAAGCTTATTTCAAATGAGAGCCTGCAGGCTCTTTACCAATTTGGCATCCATGTGGAATGTACCTGTTGTTCCCTAACAAAAGTCTGTGTGATTTTATTTAAAGTCAGCAAAGCTTGGCAGAGCACTATGAGTGAAAAGTTTGTTAACTGTAACTTTTCTTTGGGTTAATCTTGATTTTTCTGTAATATTGTTTTTACAGATGGTTGCAACTAAGAAGATATATGTAGGAGGGACTTCTGTCTCTGGCAATATGATAAGCTAAGGCAGCCTGAAGATTTCCTGCTACAAACACCTAGAAAAAGTGGATAAAAATATAATGAACAATCTTTGAAGTATCTCAAAAGAGAGAAAAGAAAGGCCCAGTGCCAGTGCCAGAAAAGGGAGGCAACTAAAAACTAAGAGGGATATGGTGTGAACACATGTTGTGATGTCCTAGGACTGGGGTGAAGAGTGTATATTGGCTTTGTTAACCTAGGTGGTTGGGTGTCATTGTCCATATGTGTACAAAAGATGGAGGGTTGTACGAGGTAGACATTTGGAACTGAGGAGCCCTGATATAATGGTAGAACTACTGAAGGGCAGCATCTTCCATTAAAAGTGAATCAGAACAGAAAATAAAACTTGTTTCCATCTAATAGTTTCTGAGTGGAAAAAATAGGTCTCCTCTGAGATTTCTAAAACCCAAGCTTGAACATAACATAAGTTTGGAATTCTAATTTCACTATTCTTGTGGTCAGAACCCTGGGCCAAACCAAGAAATATTAATGTGAAATTTATCCCGGGATGCTGATACCCCCAGGGTTGTGTCAGAGCCAAACCCTAAATCATTCTGGAAGGGTGTATCCACAGCCCAGGCCACAAGGCATTCCACAGGAAAAGAAGTCCAAATTAAAATGAGTACACATAAAAATTACAAAAGTGATAAGAAAATAATATACTACGGGCAAAAGTCAGTAGACATAGCAGATTTGGAGCTCTCAAGAACTTAAGATAATAGATCACTTGGGAGAGAATACATATTAAATATATTTACAATAATAACAGACACGAGAAAGCAATTGGTGCCCTAAAAAAGAACAAAATTTGAGAAAAGAACAGACATATCTGAAAATGTACCAATTCAAGTTCTAGAATCAAAATATATAGCCATTTAACTTAAACCTCTTTGTATATGATGAACAGCAATTATGAAAATTTTGAGGAGAGAATTAATAAATATATATTTTAAAAATTGCTCAGAATACAATAAAAGAGATAAAAAGATGGAAGACACAAAGGAAAAGTTAATAGACATAAAGAATAAAATGAGGTAGGGTGTGTCTAATAGGATTTTAAAAAATGAGGCATACAATGTAATAATGGTAGACATTTTACAAGACTAGAAAACAATAAGGCTCAGATTTAAGAAATTAAGCCTCAAGCAGGCTAAATGAAAATAAATTCACATATACAAACACTGGGTTGAAGTTGCATAATACTAATCTAAAGAAAAATTTTAAAGCAATCAGAGGAACTTACCTGCAAAAGAATAATAGCAGTCTGTCAACAGATTTTTCAAGAGCAAAATAGAAGTCTGAAGTCAATGAAATAATAAATTCAAAGGCTAACCCTAAAATTCTATGCCCAGAGAAACAACTACTTAAGTGTGTGAGTAAAATGTAGATATCCTTCAGACAAAAACAGAGATTTACAACCCACAGATACTCACAAAATGAACTAATTCTGGGAAAAGAAACTGAACTGAAAAGTTAGGAACTGTATATAAGGGCAATGATGAATAAAGAAATTGAAAAACATGGGGTTAAATATAAACCCTCTCCACCACCACCACAGCAAAAATAAAAACAGTACTAGCATGACTGTTTAGGGAACACAAATAATATGAGACTAAAAATATAAACAATAATAAAGAAGCTGGAAGGGGATAATCACAATGGAGTAAAGATGGTCTAAAATCTTTGAATTTTTTGAGTGGAAGTTATGAATATTAACTCTTGTCTCCCTTTTTTTGAACAATTATATATTTAAAATAAAAAAATCAAAAGTGTTAAAGATAGAATATATAACTTTCAACTCAGTAGAAGAAAATATTGAATTATTGAAAATAGTGAATTAAAAATGTAATTAATAATGAAAATAAAGAGTAGAAGATGAAATAAGAAAAAAAAAATGAAGAGCATGCTTAAGTAGAAAACAAGATAATAGAAATAAAACTAAAAATTATAAAAATGTGGAACTAAAAGATAAGACATACCCATTAAAACTAGATATTTTTAGACTAGATTAAGAAAATCCCACCAAATCCCTATACCCTATATGCAGATACACACAAGCATAAATTAAAAATAAAAAAATTGAAGAACAAAGGATGGAAAAATGTCTCAGACAAATGCTACCCAAAACAAAGTTGGACCAGCAATATTATCAGACAAAATGTCCTTATAGAGAAAAAGCATTTTTTGAAATAAAAAGCCATTATTCAAAGACAAAAGGAATATTTCACTAAAAAGGAGAATAATCCTAAACTTGTATGCCATTAAAAAAATATCTCCAAAACATATAAAGCAAACATTGATAAAATTATAGGAAGTTATAAACAAATGCATGAATTTGTCAAATATTCTAATATCTTCTCTAGAAACTGGCATATCAAGTACACAAACAATGAGTAAATACATAGATTTGAGTAGTGTACACAGAATCATAAATCCAATATTTAGAGAACTCATTCTTTTTAAGCAGATGTGAAACATTTACAATAAAATTAGATATTTAATAACCTATAAAACAAGTCTCAAAAATGCTAAGAAATTGATATCATACAGAGATCTGGTGATAACAATATTCTCTCATCTCAATGCAATAAAATTAAAAGCTGGTAAAAGATACTAACTACCCTATGTATTTAGAAAATAAAAACCATACTTCTAACTGATTTGGCTCAAATAGAAGTCACAATGTAAATTTAAAAATCTTTAGAAATGAATGAAAACATAATCCTTACATATCAAAACTTTGAGGCTATAAATAAAATAGTATTTAGAGAAAAATTATATACTTAAATGCACAAAAGTTAAAAAAGAAGGAATAGAAAAAATCACAAGGTAAACATACAATTCAAGGAGTTAGAAAAATAAGAACAGAGCAAATCCAAGAATAAAAGAATGAGGATGAGAACATATATTAAAGAAATATAAAATTACCATAGAGAAGAACAACTCTTATCAAAAATTATTCTTTTGAAGGGGAAAAATCCTTAATAAAATAGGCAAAGCTTTAAGATAAGATTAGTGAAGAAACAAAAACAACATTAGAAATCTTAAAAAAGGACCTTTAAAACAGTTTTTATTTAAATTCCACTATATTTTACACCTGAAATTAATATTACACTCTGTGATGTATACTGTGTAACTATATTTCACTGTGTAAAATACAGTGATTCAACACTTATATACAACATCCTGTGCTCCTCACAGCAAGTGTCCTCTTTAATCCCCATCACCTATTTAACCTATCCTCCCATCCACCTCCCCTCTGGTAACCCTCAGTTTGTTCGCTATAGTTAAGAGTCTGTTTCTTAGTTTGCCTCTCTGTCTTTTTTGTCCTTTGCACATTTATTTTGTTTCTTAAATTCCACATATGACTGAAATCATGTGATATTTATCTTTCTCTGACTGACTTACTTCACTTAGCATAATATCTTTAGTTCCATCCATGTTGATGCAAATGACAAGATTTTATTCTTTTTTATGACTGAATAATATTCAATTGCATATACATAACACATCTTCTTCATCCATTTATCAGTCAATGGACACTTGGGCTGTTTCCTCAATTTGGTTATCATAGATAACACTGCTATAAACATTGGGGTGCATATATTCCTTTGAATTAGTGTTTTTGTATTCTTTGGGTAAATATCTAGTAGTGCAATTGTTGGATGTAGGGTAGTTCTATTTTTAACTTTTTGAGCAACCTCCATATTGTTTTCAAGAATGACTGCACCAGACTGCATTTCCACCAACAGTGCAAGAAGTTTCCCCTTTCTTCACATCCTTGCCAACACCTGTTGTTTCTTGTGTTGTTGATGTTAGCTATTCTGACAAGTGTGAGGTGATATCTCATTATAATATTGATTTGTATTTCCCTGATGATAAGTGATGTTCAGCATTTTTTTCATGTGTCTGTTGGCCATCTGTATGTCTTCTTTGGAAAAATGTTCATGTCCTCTGCCCATTTTTAATTGGATTATTTGGCTCTTGGATGTTTACTTTTATAAGTTCTTTATATATTTTGGATACTAACCCTTTATCAGATATGTCATTTACAAATATCTTCTCCCATTTCAAGGTTTCCTTTTAGTTTTGTTGATTGTTTCCTTCACTATGCAGAAGCTTTTTATTTTGATGAAGTCCTAATAGTTTATGTTTGTTTTTGTTTCCTTTGCCTAGGAGACATATCTACAAGCAAGTTCCTAGGGCTGAGGTCAAAGAGGTTACTGACTGTTTACTAGGATTTTATGTCTTACACTTAGGTCTTTAATCCATTTGAATCTATTTTTGTGTTTGGTGTAAAAAAGTGGTCCAGTTTCATTCTTTGCATGTTGCAAAAATTTTCCCAACACCATTTGTTGAAGAGACTATTTTTCCCATTGGATATTCTTTCCTGCTTTGTTGAAGATTAATTGACCATATGGTTGTGGGTTCATTTCTGGTTTTTCTATTCTATGATCTGTGTATTTATTTTTGTGTCAGTACCATACTGTTTTGATCACTATGGCTTTGTAATGTAAGTTGAAGTCTGGAATTCTGGTGCCTCTACCTTTGCTTTTCTTTTTTTAAGGTTGCTTTGGCTATTTGGGGGTATTTTGTGGTTCCATACAAATTTTAGGATTGTTTGTTTTCGCTCTGTGAAAAATGCTGTTGGTATTTTGACAGCCACTGCATTAAATGTGTAGATTGCTTTGGGTAGTACAGAAATTTTAACAATATTTGTTCTTCCAATCCATGAGCATGGAATGTTTTTCCATTTCTTTGTGTCATCTTCAACCTCTTTCTTTAGTGTTTGGACAGTTGTTTTCATGTTCCTTTGTTTCCGTGTGCTTTTTATTTATGTTTTATTTTTTATCTTTTTGCTTGCCTTGCTGTTTCTTCTGAACGCTGGACGCAGCCAGCTTCTGCAGTAGACAAGTCGTTATGATCAAAGAGAGAGGGAACATGTTCCCTGGTCTTCTGCATCCGGGAAGGAAGAAAAGCTTTATCTGAGGTTACTGCCACAGACAGAAGTGTGCACCAGGAGGAGCGCACGACGCATTATCCACAGGGGGCACGCATGGACACTGACCTGCTTGTTGACTGCTTTATGGAGCATTGTAATGCTGAGTTCAGCCAGCAAGAGGCTCAGGAGAGTTAGGGAGTGGTACCTGGAGAGAATCTGGTTCTCACCTCGCACAGGGAGATGAGAAGAAAAGGAGAATTCCATGTTAGTGACTTCTCCTCGATGTACCTAGAAATAAGACTGGGGGAGACCTATTCACAAATGTGAACAGTGGTTATCTTTGCCTGATGGGATTATCAGTGATAGCTAGTACTTTATTTTTGCTTGTATCAGTTTTCTAAATTTTCTACAGTGAATATATGTTACTCTTAAACAAATGAAAACGAAAATACAACAATCCAAACTCTCTAGGATGCAGCCAAGGCAGTCCTGAGAAGAAAGTATATTGCAATACAGGCCTATTTCAACAAACTAGAAAAAGCACAAATTCAAAATCTAATAGAGCACCCAAAGGAACTAGAAGGGGAGCAGCAAGAGAACCCCAAACCCAGCAGAAGAAGAGAAATAATAAAGATCAGGGCAAAAATAAATAATATAGAATCCAAAAAAACAGCTGAGAAGATCAATGAAACCAAGAGTTGGTTTTTTGAAAAAATAAACAAAATTGATAAACCTCTAGCCAGGCTCCTCAGAAAAAAAAAAAAGGGAGAACACCCAAATAGACAAAATCATGAATGAAAATGGATCTATCACAACCAACCCCTCAGAAATACAAGCAATCATCAGAGATTACTATGAAAAATATATGCAAACAAACTGGACAATCTAGAAGAAGTGGACAAATTCCTAAATACACATGCACTACCAAAATTCAAACGGGAAGAGATAGAAAATATGAACAGACCCATAACCAGTGAAGAAATCGAATCAGTGATCAAAAATCTCCCAATGAATAAGAGCCCAGGGCCAGATGGCTTTCCAGGGGAATTCTACCAGACATTTAAAGCAGAGTTAATACCCATCCTTCTCAAGCTATCCCAAAAATTAGAAATAGAAGGAAAACTTCTGAACTCATTCTGCGAAGCCAGCATCCGTGTGCTTTTTAAAAAAATTTCTTCGATTTCCTGGTTGACTCATTCACTGTTGAGTAGCATTTTATTCAGCTTCCATGTATTTGTGGTCTTTCCAGATTTTTTTTCTTGTGGTTGACTTCTAGTTTCATAGTGTTGTAACTAGAAAAGTTGCATGGTATGATTTCAATCTTTTGTATTTTCGAGGCCTGTTTTGTGACCTAATATGTGATCTATTCTGGAGAATGTTCCACGTGCACTTGAAAAGAATGTGTATTCTGCTGTTTTAGGATGAAATGTTCTGAATATACCTGTTAAGTTCATCTGGTCCAGTGTGTCATTCAAAGCCATTGTTTCTTTATTTATTTTCTCTTTAGATGATCTGTCCATTGACGTAAGTGGGTATTAAAGTCTTCTACTATTGTTGTCAGTTAATTCCTTTATGTTTGTTTATTGTTTTATATATTGTATTTGGGTTCTCCCATATTTATAATTGTTTTATCTTCTTGTTATACTATGCCCTTTTTGATTATATAATACCCTTCTTTGTCTCTTTTTAGTTTTCATTTTATTTTATTTTATTTATATATATATATATTTTCTGTTTATATGACCATGGGGAGGGGAAGGAGGAAAAAGAGTTAGGGAGAGGGAGGGAGACAAAACACGAGGGACTCTTGAATACTGAAAACAAACTGAGGGGGGAAGGGGAAGGGGGAAAGGTAATGGAGGGTGATGGTCTTGGTGGAGGTCACTTGTGGGGAAGAGCACTGGGTGTTATATGGAAACCAACCTGACAATAAACTATAAAGTTAAAAAAAAATAAAGTGGGTTTCTTGTAGACAGCAAAAAAATAAAATAAAATTAACAGCCACTTTTGAAAGACAGTTTGACAGTTTCTTACAAAACTCAACACCCTCTTACCATATGATCCAGTGATCACATTCCTTAGTATTTACACAAAGGATGAAAACTTATGTCCACACAAAACCAGCACTCGGATTTTTATAGCAGCTTTAATGGAAGAAACCAAGAAGTCCTTCAGTAAACAAATGGATAAATAAACCACGGCATGTCCAGACAATGGATTAAGTGTTAAAAAGAAACGAGCTATCCAGGAATGAAAAGACATGGGAGTTTTCATTTTAAAATCTAGTTTGTCTGATATTAGTATTGCTACTTTGGTTTTCTTTTGACATCCATTTGTGTGATAAATGTTTCTCTACCCTCTGACTTTCAATCTTCAGATGTCGTTAGGTCTAAAATGAGTCTTGGTACGTAGCATGCAGATGGGTCTTGTTTTTGTTTTTTTTTAAAATCCATCCTAAAACCCCGTTTCTTTTAATTGAAGCATTTAGTCCATTTACATTCAAAGTAATTATTGATAAATATGTACTTATTGCCATTTTATTACTTGCTTTGTCATGTTTCTGGAGATTTTCTCTGATTCTTTTTTGTCTTTGTCCCCTTTGGTCTCTTTTTTGCACTCAAAGAGTCCCCTTCAACATTTCTTGCGAGGCTGGTTTAGTGATCACAAACTCCTTTAATTTTTATTTGTCTGGGAAACTCTATCTCTCCTTCTATTCTGAATGATAGCTTTGCTGGACAGAGTATTCTTGCCTGTAGATTTTCCCCATTTAATACTTTGACTATATCATGCCACTCCCTTCTTGCCTGCCAAGTTTCTGTTGAGAAATCTCCAGCTAGCCTTATGGGTCTTCCCTTGTAAGTTAAGGACTTTTTAAAATCTTGCTGCTTTTAAGATTTTTTCTTTATCACTGTATTTTGCAAGTTTAATTATAATTTGTCTTGGTGTTGGCCTGCTTTTTCGATTTTGATGGGAGTTCTCTGTACCTCCTGGATCTGGATGTTCGTTTCCTTTTCCAGGTTGGGCAGGAGTTTCTGCTTTTATTTCTTGAAATTTTATGCCTTCTTTTCTCTCTATTCTTCTTCTGGGAATCCTATAATGCAAATATTATTACATTTGATAGAGTCAACTGAGTTCTCTAAGGTCTATCTTTGTGCTATATAATTCTTCTTTCTCTCTTTTTTCATCTTCATAATTTTCCATTATTTTATCTTTTAGGTCACTAATTCATTCTTCTACTCTGTCCACCCTACTGTTCATTGCATCAGGCCATCAGTTATGTCTCCTGCTCCTTAACGTAATGGCCTTATGAAGAAGGCACTCGTGCAGTGCCCAGGGCCTGGTACTTCCCAGAGTGTTTCTGTTATGTGTTGCATGTGTTCTGCTATTGTGTTTTGGCTGCTCTATCTTTCAGGCCCATCCTCTGCAGAGGCTCTCCTTGCCTGCTATGGGCAGTGTTTGGTCCCTGGCTTATATGTAGTGAGTTTGGACTAGTGTGCTTGTGAAATGAGACCTGACCCCACCTCCACCAGAACTGAGGACCTGCAGAACTCTCAGGGCGGGAGATATGGTGTGGTTAGTTCATGACTATGGTTAGTTCAGTGGTCTTGGCTGGGATAGAACCCCAAAGCACTGTGTGCTCCTAGAAAGAAGGCAGACAAACATTCCAGGGCAGAAAAGATGAAAACAGCAAGCTTGATTCAGTTCCAGTGTGGTGCTCTCACCACAGAAGACCAGCCTGTAGCCCTGTTCCTTTGTCATGTTTCAGGCTTTAGGTCCTACTATTTTAAAGAACTCGCAAAATTTAGCCCCTCTTGTTTTCCAAGCCAATGGCTTTGGAGAAACATTCTTGTACATTTCCCTGTCTGCACCTCTCTCTCTCTTTCACCCTTCTCTGTGACTATGGCTCCCTCCCCTCTGCCCAGTACCCGTGATTCATTTCTCCCCTAAACCCGTCTCTGAACTTCCTACCTTCTTCTCTCCCTTTAGTTGTGATATTTGTTCTGTCAGTCTTCAGGTCGATTTCTGCGGTATTCAGGATGATTTGATAGTTATCTAGTTTGTGGGACAAGATGAACCTCGGGTCTTTCTACTTTGCTACCATCTTGAAAATCCTAAAAAAAAAAAAAAAGGACTTTAACTGTAGTTACTGTGTAGACTTTAAAAAATTATAAGATGATCTATGCCAGGAAATTAAAAACTTAGTGGAAATAGGGAATTTCCTAGAAAAATATATTTCTCCAAAACCTATTTAAGGAGACATAGAAAATATAAGTAGTCTTATGACTTTTAAAAAATTGAATGAAGAGTGAACATATACTTCCCTAAAACACCAGCCCAAACTATTTCACGAGTCATTTCTAACAAATATCAAGGAACTAATAATACTTGTTTTATAGAATGTGTTCTAGAGAATTAAAAAAAGAAGGCAAATTTTCTAATTCCTTTTATGAGGCTGGTAATATCTTCTTGCAAAATTGGTCAAGGGCAATGACCAATTATGAATAATGAAATTATATGCAATTCTCACTCATCAACATAAAAGGGAAAATCCTAAATAAAATATTAGCACTCCAAATTGAAAAATGGTCAAATCATCTAACATTAATGATTTAACATAATAAATCTGCTTTTGTAATTTACCACATGAATAAGTTAAAGAAGGAACTAACTATATGGTCATCTCAAAAGATGTAAAAAAAACATTTGTTAAGATTAAACAACCATCCATGATAAAACTGTTAATAAACTAAAACTAGAAGGCTGTTTCTTTCAAAGGATACCTTAGAATCAGTTAGTAACAGGATATGGATGTATGCCATCACTGCATCTACCGAATATTGGCTGAAGTTCCTTACCAGATATAGGGGCACAACCATAAGAGCTGGAAAGGAAGAAACAACTATTATATATATTTTTTGCAAATGACATGAATGTCCGTATGGAAAACTCAAGAAACTCTATAGATAAATTGCAGGAACTAATAAGAACATTTGGCAAAGTCGTTAGATACAGATTGATATACAGAAACCAGTAGCATTCTTAAACAGTTGTATCAAATGATTGACCAAGTAATTTTTAAAAAGGTGAAGTTTACAATATTATCCTACACTGTAAGGTTATCAGTAGTATAGCTAAAAGAAATATGACACTTCCATAGAAAAAAACTAGAAACCTTTAAGATATAACAAAAGATATAAATAAATGTTGAAACATACCACATTCCTGGATGAGAAGACAATGTTGCAATGGTTTTAATTCTCCCCAAACAATTTATAAACTCAATAAAATTCCAGTACAAATCTCACTCATCAACAATAACATTCTCATAAAATTTTTCGTGGAACTCCATATGCTTATTGTAAAATTCATATAAAACAATAAAGGGCTAATAACAAATGTTTTGAAAAGCAGTAGAGTCAGTGGTAAAAATGGAAGCAGAAGCAATGGAAGCTGGAAAAGGAAAATGGAGGTATAAGAGGTATAAAGACAGTCCGCAGCTATAATAATTAAAATGGACGGCGATGTAAGGAGTACCATCGGACTGATAAATAATGCTACAGAATAAAGAATCTAGAAACTGGTGCACAAATATCTGGTGACTTAAATGATAAAGATATTATTATAAATTATTAGGGAAAGGATGGATTCTTTGATAAATGGTACAGCTACAATGGACTGTTTATATCGAAAAAGATGAAGTTAAATCCCTACCTTTTACTATACAGAAAAACAAATTCCCAGTAGATCAAAGACCTATCATGAAAAACAAACTATAAACATTTTAGAAATAAACCTAAGATATCTTTTATATTTTGTACTTTTCTGTATGCTTAAAATATTTCATAGTTAAAAATTATTTAAGAGAAAAGTAAGTGAGGGGTATCTGTATGGCTCAGTTGGTTAAGCATCCAAGTCTTGGTTTTGGCTCAGGTCATGATCTCATGGTTCCTGGATGTGAGCTCTGCATTGGGCTCTGCGCTGACAGTGCAGAGCCTGTTTGGGTTTCTCTCTTTTTCTCTCTTTGCCCCTCCCCACTTGTGCTCTCTTTTTCCCTCTCAAAAAAACAAAACAAAACAAAACAAAACAAAACAAATAAACATTAAAAAAAAGAAAAAAGTAAATGAACCAGCTATTTGGGTAATTATGCTATTGTGGGGGGGCGTTTTTGAAAATCTAAGTTGGAAGATATTTGTGATAACCATAAAATAGACATTTTCTCATTTCCCATGGTTAAAGTGGCACTGATGGCCATAGACAAATATGTGAAGCTGCTAAAGAATATTTCTTGGCTTCACCGACTCTTTATAAAGGTAAGGAAAATAAAATATACCTTGTATGGTTGTGTCTTTTATGATCATTCATGGCAAGGGGACAGAAACCCAACTCAAATTTGCCTCAGTAAAGTAGGAAGTTTGGTTCAAGGGAAATGCAGGGGTGATAATAAGAAACAAGTGTGGTGCCAAGCACTAGGTTAAGGGCTTCACATCCATCCACCCATTTAATCCTCAAAGCAATGCTGGGAAGGTGGGTTCTGTTACTATTCTCACCTTGCAGATGAGCAAACATGCAGGGAGGTAAACAGAGCACCAAGAGAAGCAACTTGCGTCTTCATGGTCATGGTCAAAAAAGTACTTCACAAACAGAGATGCCTAATACGGATTTCTAGCATGTTTGCTTAGAAGTGTGCAGGATGAACTCTTATTCCACATTTACTATGAAATCTTCAAGGCCTGAATGGCTCACTAACACTTTGGAATGTTTGAGGAAATCCAAAGAAGTGCTGCAATCTTAATCTAGCATGATATAGGCAAAAATAGGGATTGCATGTGTGGAAGGAAGAACCCAGGGGGAAAGGACCACTAGTCTCTGGTTACACTGAACACTTGGGAACTTACTCTGCCATTAGGAAGGCTTCTGTGAGTTTTTGAGCAGGGGCTGATGCAGCAAAAACAGCGTTATGGGCATTTCGAGTGCTGTGTGCCAAAAATGAAACATGGGAAAGCTTGAAATCAGCTTTCCCACCAGTTAGAACACTGCTCACTGCACTAGTACAACACTAGATAAAGTTATATTAAATTAGAAGCATAGGTTTGTGGTCATGCAAAAACCAGAAAAGATGGGCAAGAAAAGCATTGTCACAGAGAAATCAGTAACACCTGATGACTGAATGGATGGGAAAGTTAAGAATAACTGAAGTAATATTCTGGGTTACTGAGAGAATGATGTCATTGGAAAGAAAAGGAAAGTTACAGTAAATAAGTTTTAGGAGGGGGGAAAGCAGAATTCAATTTTAGATCAGTTGAATTTGAGATGATGGATTAGAAACTGTATCAGTTAGGATTCTTAGTTGGAAGCAACAAAGACCCATGCCAATTTAAGCAGCAGAGGAACTTTGTAAAGGAGCTTGGGTAGTTTGCAGAGTCTTCAGGGGTCTACAGAATCAGGCTCAAAGCTACCCACCCTGGCAATATGCCTGTTTAAACCATGAGGTTTAAAGGCACTACCTCTGAGCCCTGGACACTGCCACATGTACTATAGACTTCCAGATGCTGGGTTCTGCTTCCCTTAGCCACTCAGTCACTTAGCTTCAGTCAGCAGTGCTGCCATAGTGTTCAGTCCCTGCTTCCCTATGTCACAAGCACCTGATTCAAGGGATAGGTGCAGCCGATGGGCATAGACCTCATGCCATAGCTGGCTGCAAGGATGGTTGGGAGAGTAGTGTCTGTATTTTTCATTTTTCCAGTGGGATGCAGCCTCTGTCCCCCACCAAAGCTCATTAGCTCTTGGAAGTCTCCCAAAGCAAGAAAGGGGGTCATATGCCAGGTAGCCCAAAAAGCATTCAAATACAAGTCCTGATCAGGGGCTTAGAAAGTTTGGATTGGAGCTCAGGGCAGAGTTGCTCTGGAAAGGGGTGTTTCTCAAAATAAGGGGTCTGGAGCATGATGGGGAGAGATAATGGCTGAGAACTGAAATCTGGAGAAAATGGTATTTAAGCGGCTAGGGGAGTGAAAGAAGGGACATCAGACAAACTAGGGAAAAGAAAGTGTCTGCAGAGTGGCATGGTGTAAGTGCGGGAGATGGTCATAAGCTGGGAAAATATCAATGTCTTTGGAATTAAGAGTTCAGCATTGGCTATCTCAGGCATTCAAAATAGTTGCAGGTAAGTAGCAAGCCAGTGGTGAAGAAGGAAGGAGGTGTAGTCAACCCATTTATAAGCATTGTAGAGAACATATACAATGCAATAGCAGGCAGTGTAATTTGTGCTGTAAAATTATTTACATGTTCCATTACTGGTCCCTTATGGAGAGCCCAGCTCTAGAGTGCTGTTTAGCAATTAGCTTTATGCATTTTCCTAAATACTTAATGTTTTTTGGCCAGGGCCTGGGAAGCAAGGGGCAAGCTTTATCAATATTTGAAATCTCTGGTTAAGTATAGAAGTTCTGCATTAGTTTCTGCTGATGTCTGCTTAACAGCAAATCACAATCATGGCACATTGGAGATTGGTTTTTAGGCAAGACACCTGACATGCAAATGGGCAGATGAACTTTATAGTATTCACAGAACTTATTAAAGAAACTAGTTCTCCTGAGTTCTGGTTGAGTAAAAGATTATGTTTGAATTATTTTGAAGTAGATAATTAGTTGTGTTGTCTAATGGGCCAGTAAAGGGGTGAGGTCTTGGGAACAGATTTAAATCCCCAGGGGTTTTCTGTTCCATAGGAGTGTAGGTCAAGGTTTGGTCAGGACATGAAGGCCAGCCAGAGTGTGGCAGAAAGTGTTCAGGCCAGGTGTGGTCATTTCCCAGTTGGGAACAAATTCTTCCATTCTCTTCAGTTTAATGCAGACTATAGTAGCATTAATAGCATTAAAATGTAGTCAGAGGAAACTACTGCTTACATATCAGTATAGCTCCCCCCAATGGATAATTTGACAGTTGGTGTCTGTTTTAAGAGGGTCTCAAACACGGTCTTGCATAAATTCTAAGTTTTGAGAAATGTTAAAAGGAAGTGATGTGGTGGAAGCAGGGTTATCAGAGCAGTTGGGAGACACAGGGGGTGAGGTTGGAGGCTTTATCAGGCAGAGACCTAAGTAATTGATGGAGCCACCTTGAAGGCTTACTTATTGAAGTTTTGGGAAACACCTTTCCTGATAA
Source organism: Cryptoprocta ferox (assembly GCA_028646485.1). Taxonomy (NCBI): domain Eukaryota; kingdom Metazoa; phylum Chordata; class Mammalia; order Carnivora; family Eupleridae; genus Cryptoprocta; species Cryptoprocta ferox. The sequence goes on from CM053577.1 coordinate 121,353,396, forward strand.
ACACTAACAAATCCTGTATTGTTATGAATAGCTGTTAATGGCTACCTTATCCTCCCAAGTGAGTTTCAGCTCAGGTCATGATCTCACAATTCCTGACTTCAAGCCTCACTTCAGGCTCTGTGCTGACAGAGTGGAACCTGCTTGGGATTCTCTCTCTCTCTCTCTCTCTCTCTCTCTCTCTCTCTGTCTGTCTCCCTCTCTTCTCTGACCCTCCCATGTGCATGTACACGTGCACGCTCCCTCTCTCAGAATAAATAAATAAATAAATAAATAAATAAATAAAATTCTAAACTCTAGCCCTATCTTTGTTTCATATGGATCATATGGGTTTCCAATAACACCATTACATATCTTATCACACCAGGGGGCACCTTATTAACTGGGAAGTACCATATAAATATTAGTTATTTATGTCTGTAGTATAAAAGGATGTCAAAATAGAACAGTCTCAATTGCTGAGATTCCACAAATTTAGATGCCAACAAAGCACACATTTTGAAGTGAGGCATGAGAAAATCCATGGGAGTTTGGCCAAGGAGATTTCTGTAAATCAGCTTGTCACTATCCACCCATCATTCACGTTCTAGCCAAGTCCTGGAAGCTAAGAATTTAGGGAAAGGAGTTATAAATAAGCAAGCAGCATTTTCTTTCCCTGAAGTTACACAAAGTGGTCTTCAAGAGGAGGCAGCAGTAGCTGATCTTTGCCTTCTGGAACATGTAGGACCCAGAGTTGAAGGTGAAATGTGTCCTGGACTTCACCTGCCTGGTTAGGGAATGAAGCAAGATGAGTCATTTGGATATAAACATCACTCACAAAGATGCTGGGCCAAAGCTGCATACTTTGCCTGGAAAGTAATAGTTCCTGGTGCCAGTTTAGGAGTAGTTCTGGGATTCCAACCAAGAACTGCCTGTGGGGGTAAGGGTGACCCCAAAAGAAGGTTAAGTTAGCAGATACTGAAGCTGGGTGAATGATCACAAGTTGCCAGGTGATCCCCATATACAGGAGGTTGAAATTGGAGGATTTCCTGGGGGTGCCCATTCCCTCTATCTTAGTCAAGTAAGACCTCTCTTATTCCTTGCTTCTCCTCCCTTCCCATCCTTCCCTACCTCCCTGACCTGGGGGAACCGTCTAGTGAATGGGGGAGGAGGGACAGAAGAATTTGGCTGACAGATAAAGAAGGTGACTATGCCTACCCTTCCTTACTCATGTCTCTTTGAAGCAAGACAGAGTTGAAGGGAAGGAGAGAATAGAGTACAGTGTTGCATGATTTGACACTGATCTAGATATTTGAGTTACTGAAATGAGACTGTCCTTATAACCAAAATCCTTTTGTTGTCTAAGAGGGCCTGGAGAAATGATGAGTCCTGCAAGAGATCTCATCTAGGGCCCAAGACCACCAGCCCACAGTTGGATTGGAGCTGTCTTTGAAAGAACAGTTGGAGGGAAGAATAAAGTTTTCTGATTGAACCCTGGAAGTGCTACCAGTTCAAGAAATGGCTTCAAAAGACTCCTTGAGGACAGAAAATATGTCAGATTCATCTTTCCCCCTGGAAAGCTAACAATGTATATTTCTTGTGTGGTAATTCTTCTCCTTGAAACCTTGAAACTTGTATAAAGCAGAGGTGCTCACACTTGTAGAGTACACGTCAGAACTGCCTGTGGGGCCTGGTAAAACACAGATTGCTGGGTCCCCATGCCCAGAGTTGCTGATTCCATAGGTCTGCTGAGGTTTGGGGGAGGCAGCCTTGTCCTGTGGATGAGTTCCCAGTTGATACCCATGCTGGTGGTCAGAGGACCTCATTTTGAAAGCAACCGCCTAAAATAAATGGTTAAGGGAGGGCAGGGTTTTTTGTCGCCTTCTTTAGTCATTCATTTGTTCATGAATTCAACACACAAAAGGACCTATTGTGTGCTCTATGTAGTTGCTGGTTGGGCCTGGGACTACTAATTTGCCCAGTGAAGCCGCAGCATGTCCACCAGCAGGGAGAATGAACAAGCTGAGATCAGAGAAGGACTCCTTTCTCACACATCAATCACACGTGATGGTTTTGGTTTCCTTGTTTGGCCTACTTCTAGTTGGAACTGAAGCCCTGCTTCATATTTAATAGAGGCTTTTGTTCTCCCTTCACACAATATATTGATTCTTATAATTGGGCCTTTCTGCTTTTCCCAAACTACATTACCCACATTAACAGCTAGCTTAAAATGCCATTATAAAACCATACGGGTCTTAGTGAAAGAGAAAAAAGGAAATGAACTTCTCAGAGCTCCATCTCTTCCAGTAAGGCATTCCATGGATGGGGAAATCTGGCAACATTTACTTTTCTGACTCTCACTGGCTACAATCCCCCAGAGCTTTCTAGTTTTCAGGCCAACTGCTTAGTCAGCTCTGCGCTGCAGACCAGGCATGCTGGAAAGTGGTGAGGGTGGGGGTCCCCTATTTTCTTATTTTACTCTTCCTTGATGAGACCTCTGTCCTATGAGTCTATGCATATATACATTTGTGCACCACACTGGACTTTGGCCTGTTGCATTGGAAAGTTAAGAAGGCAATAATTTCTATAAACTTGTAGAAATTCCCAGGTTGGCTACTCAGATCTTGTTGAAGTGACTCTCTCTTTATTTAATATCCTTGGGCTAACTTGGTCAAGGGCATATTTGCTCATTCCAGTGCTCCCAAGGTGTGATTTAGACATTTTCATTAGTATCAGAGAGATTTAAAATACATGTAACTACTCTGATTTGAGGGTTTTCTCTCCCATTTTTTACTACTGATAGGCATGTTCCATGAGAAGAGAGAAGAAAACATCAAAGGCAAGAGAAATTCTGCAGAAGGACAAGGCCTCACAAGCCTAGTCTGGCTGACAGAATGCTTGCTCTTAAGGTGCCAATAAAGTGCTAGACACAGTAAAGGCCTTTAGGTGTGCTTTGGTTGAACTCAATTCAGCCCATGTTTACTGAAGGCCTGCTACAGTTGAGCCAACATGGTATACCCTGATGGAGCCACAAGATGGGGACTCAATGATGAAAAAGTCATAACTTTTGCCCTTTAGGTCTCAAGAAAGTTGGTGATGGTTAATTTTATGTGTCGATTTGGCTGGGCCATCGTGCTCAGATGCATATCAAATGTTATCATTCATGTTTCTGTGAAGGTGTTTTAGGATGAGATTAACATTTAAATTGGTGGACTCTGAAAAAAGCAGATTGCCCTCCATAATGTGGGCTTCATCAAATTAGCTGAGATTCTGAATACTTCAAAAGACTGCCCTCCTTCCAGCAAGAAGGAATTCTGCAGCAGATGGTGTTTGTACTTGAACTGTAGCATTGGCTTTTCCCTGGGTCTTTAGCATGCTGACCTACCTTGCAGATTTTGGACTTGTTAACGCCCATAACCACACGAACCAATTCTTTCAAATAAATCTCTTTTCTGTACACATTCATCCTATCTGTTTTGTTTCTCTGGAAAACCATTAACTAATACAGAGGTTAAGATACAGATTTGTGCAAACACATGAAGTAGATTGCATCATTGGGTATATAGTGTAGGGATGGTTATGTGGGATTTAATGAGAAAAGCCATAAAGTGTGGGTGGAAGATCTACCCATGGTGTGTGGAGTGGAAAGAGAACCCCTGGCAGAGACATGAGCAAAGTACAAGATCTCTTCAGGGAATAGCAGAGTTGTTGCCTGGAGGACTGGTCATGAAGGAGGGCAGTGGGAGATGTGGATGCAAATGTAATCAAGGCAAATGGTGGAGGACAAATTAGGAGTTTAAATTTTATTCTTTAAGTAATAAATGGAAAGAAGAAAAAGGTAGAGGACAGCTTTCTATTTGGGAAGAGCATTCTGGCAGCATCTGGTGTGATTTATATTAAATGGTAGGAAAGGACAGTTGAAGAGGAATTAGAAACTGAGGGAAGAGACATAATCTAGTTACCTAAGAAATCAGGAAAACAGAAGGCAGGAAGGCCAGATAATGTGGGACCATCTTCCTGAGAAAGAAAGGGAGACCTAGAAATACGCGAAGGAGAGAGGAGATAGAAAGGAATGGCAGAAATGAAGGCACACAGGTTGAAAGAGAAGATCTTCAGGAGATTTCAAGGAAGTTTTGTGTTTCAGGGGTCAAGGAGCATTTCATCATTTTGGCTTAGTAGCAGAGTTGCTATTACAGTTTCATAGTCTCTTTCTGATGAGGTTATCCTGAGCAATTTTTCCAAGGATAGAATCTAACTGCCCAGATCCATCTCAGCAATGTTGATGCTGTGTTATCAAAACTATGCATGCGTGTGTGTGTGTGTGTGTGTGTGTGTGTTTTCTGTGTCCCCAGGAGAGCCAACAGGCACTGTGGGATGGACAATTATGACCTTATAGTTCTTCCATAGCAGTTTCTACTACCAACTACTAGTAGAAGTTGTCAGAATGAAGATATAGTTCCTGGTATGAAGCAGGTATCTAGTAAGTATCTGGTGGACAAATAAACATGTATGAATGGCTTGCAAAACCAATCAGAGGAATCAGAAGCAAACTGAGTACTGTATTTACAAATGATGAAAGCTAAGGGCATACATATTGCATTTGTATGTACATACACAGGCAGGCGCGCGCGCGTGCACACACACACACACACACACACACACACACACACTGATTTGGTGTTTGCTATTTTGAATGTCCAGGATGACATGACCACCATATCTTTGACACCAGCTCTTGTTCTTGAGAAAGAGATTGAGAACATGTTTCAGCAACATAGAAAGAATGAAGCTTACTGTTGCTCTCACCAGAGATTTTCCATCTTGGATACACACTGGAATCATCTCAGGAGCTTTAAAAAATACTGATGCCTAGATTATGATTTATTTGAATAACATATGGGCTGAAAGTTAGGGTTTTTAAAGCTCCCTACATGATTCTAATGTGCAGCTCAAGTTGAGAACCATTACCTTATACCTCTGCTATCCATTTTGTTAGCCACTAGTCACATGTGGCTATTAAACACTTATGGACATTTGATATGTGGCTAATTAGAATTGAGATGTGCTCCAAGTGAAAAATACACAGCAAATTTGGAAGGTTTTGAAAACAGGATGAAAATAAGACTGTAAAATAATAGCTCAATAATTTTTATATTGACTGTGATAGGCAGAATAATGTTCCCCACCTGTGTCCCTCCCCCAAAGTGTCCAAGTCCTAATCCCCAGAACCTGTGAATATGTTATATTACATGGCAAGGGGATTAAAGTTGCTGATGGAATTAAGGTTGATAATGAGCTAACCTTAAATAAAGAGACAATTCTGAATTATCCAGGTGACCCCAGAGTAATCACAAGGGTCCTTAAGTGTGAAAGAAGGAAGCAGAAGGGTCAGTGTCAGAGAGAAAGACTTGACCAGCCATTGCTTTGAAAATGGAAGAGGAGCCACTAGCCAAAGAATGTGAGCAGCTTCTATAAGATCCAAAAGGCAAGGAAACAGATCCCTCCTCAGAGCCTCCAGAAAGAAACACAGTCCTGTCAACAACTTAATTTTAGCCCAGTGAGACCCATTTCAGATTTCAGATTTCTGATCTCACATAATAAATCTGTCTTGTTTCAATCCACTAAGCTTGTGATAATTTATTATAGCTGCAATAGAAAACAAGTCTTACTGCCTTATGTACTGAAATAGTAATCTTTCAGATTGGGTTGAATAAGATATATTAATAAAAGTATTTTCACCTGTCTCTTCTTACTTGTTTTTAATGTGGCTACTAGTAAACATACAATTACCCATGTGGCCTACATTATACTTTTACTGGAAAGTTGTTCTCTAGACCCTCTCAACCTTTGGATGATATGAGAGATGACTTATTCTATTTATCTCCAATAGATATGACTTTAGTTGACATGGGAAGAGCAGCCATCTCTATGAAGATTTCTGGGCTAACTAAAAATAGTTTGTCTTCTCAGCACCTTCTAGTTTGCTGGCCAAAGGAGAAGAAATTGTGTCACATACCTGGACTGTCCAATGAATAAGTGGCCAGAGGTCATTTTGAGTGACAGCTTCCCATGTTTGTAGAAACTATAAAACTGGCCCAATCAAATAAATTGATAGAGTTTTTTGAGAGAAGTGAGCAGAGCCCAGTATGCCCATTCACCATCACAATATGATTCTCTGAGTTCCCTCAACAAAAATGCAACCGTGGTAAGAAGGTGGTATGGATTAGATCTGCCAAGCCACCAAGACCATCACAGGCCAGACTTTTGAGTGACAAGTTTGTTCTTTGTTACAAGTGTCTCTTTGTTTGCAGATAATAACTTTCATGCTTAGGTGGTTAAGATGGTTGCTTTTGCTTTTAGCAAATCTGTAAGAGGAAAAAGCAACCTACAGTGTCTGGAGGGGAGAGAATAGGAATAAAATCAGAGTAAAATCAAGGGCTAATTACTCAGTACCCTTTCTTGGCAAGAGAAAAGCAAAAGAGGCAAAATAGAGACTTCTTGAGGGGCCACAACAGGACAGGAACCACCAGTTCTTACTGCATTAGGGTATGTGGGCCATTTCTTACCTTCAAGCACACCAGTGAATACTTTGAAAGAAAAATGGGAGAAGCTGACACTCTGAAGAAAAGAGCTTCAAAATACAGCTGTCTGTCTCTTTGGCCATGAAATCATGCTGTCTTCCAAAGACATAAAACCTAGGGTATTGCAGAGAAATAGTGAACTTTCAAGATTAATGTTAATTGATTCTATATTTGAAATATAGGGAGTATTTGGAAAGTCTGATAACATTTGGAGCCATTTTTTGAGTCAAAAGACTTTTGTTCAACAACTAAAAATGCCTAAAACAATTCCCAACAGTGTGCAGGTTTTATAGGATAAAATGAGCACCAATGTGTGTACGAGGAGCTTGGATAGTAGGCACCAAGTCTTTAAGGTTCAGCCTTTGTGGGGCACTTAAAATGACTTCTGAAACACTTCATTTAGATGGAATCCAGGGAAAAGAGAAACCTATTTCCAATTTGAGCATTTTCCCCCTCGAACTCTGATCATGCTATGTGAAACAGTGAGGTGGGATGAGAGTGCTTCTGTATTTTCTTCTTGGCCTCATGTCAGTATCTAGCACACTTAATGCTACTTTATATTTCTGGCCAACCCCTATAACCTGCTCATGACAAATTTTTGAACTGCCTCAAGCACCAGCAGTGACACACTTGTGCTCTATGGGTAATAAAAGCAAGACGGTTGCTGGTACTATCTTCTTAGGAGCTCTTTTAATGACCAGTCACCACATCAGTTGCAGGAAACATTGTAATGCTCTTACAGCTATAAAGATGCTTTCTCCCATGTGGTTAAAGTTATCTGCAATAATTGAACTTGTTCTCTCCTAGAGACTTCTACCCACATTTCTCCTTATTCATTTTGTATAAAATCACAGCAATGGAACAATGAGGGTGTCCTCTGTGCTTTAATTCCCTAAGCTTCAAGATCCCATCCAATCCTGAAGACCCTTCAAAGTCACGTGGTGAGGTTGAACGCTTTCCACCTTTTTATAAAAATATGTACTATTCATATATTTCCCCTTCCTTATAGCTAATGGGTCATTGCTTCTCATGAAGCCCATTAGCTTCTAAGGGCTTCTTTTCTAAGGTCGACTTCCTAATGGAATCAAGCCATAGGATTTTCTTTTGCCCTTCTACACTCTTCTGGGAGGATCTCTTCCATTTTATAATTCACCTTTCCTAACTCCCTTTGGTCCTTTCAAGGAAACATTTCTTTCCTTTTTAATTCATAGATTCATAGATTCATTCATAGATGATTTGGTAGGAATTCTACCAAATCACTGAGTTATTCCTTCATCTCAAACATTAGTCATTTCTCTACCACCAGTTTAGGTGAATGTGCTTCACTAAAAAGAGAGAAATAATTCTTCATATTTTTTTCTCTGGTTATCCTTCAAACTTTTGCATGTCTTATTGCCAAGAAACAGGATAGACTTTAATTTTCTTTAGTTGTTTCCTTCCTCTGACAATTTATTAACTTCTTACATGTATAGACTTAAGGGTCAGAGGTTGAGGCAAAGAAATCTCCAGTCAAACCATGTGATCTCACTGCATTTCACGTGGACTTTATCTGTCTTCCGCTTCTGTCTTTGATTTCCTTTGGTCATTTTCAGCAGAGCAGAAGGAGTAATTCTGTTAAAATTGATGTCAGGTCATAGACTTCTCTTTTCAAAACCCTGCAACAGCTTTGCTGTAGGGAATGTTTGTGTCCCCCAAAATTCATTTGAAATTCTAACACCCAATGGATAGTTGTAGGAAGTGAGGCCTTTGGGAGGTGATTAGGTCATAAGGGCAGAACTTCATGGATGGGATTAGTGCCCCTTTTGGCCATGTGAGGATACAACAAGAAGTTTGTAACCTGGAAGAGGGTCTTCACTGGATCACACTGCCACCGTGATCTTGGGCTTCCAGCCTCTAGGACTGTAAGAAACAAACTTTTGTTATATATCAGCTACGTGGTTTATGGTATTTTGTTACAGCAGCCCAAACACACTAAGATAAGCCTCTGACCTTAGAGTAAAAGGAAAGTCCTTGAAATGGCTTTGAGGTTCTATATGATCAGGTCCGAAGTCATCTTTTTTGACCTGTTATCAGACTCTCCTGCTCACTCACTCTGCTCCAGCCACCTGGTTCCCCTGTTCTTTGTGATAGATACTCTCCTCCTGCAATACTTTGCTCTTGCTGTTCCCTTTGCATGAAAAGCATTTACTCAAGAAATGTACTTAGCTCACACACTTCTTCATGTATTTACTCAAATGTTACCTCTTCACTAAGGCCTTCCTTGGCTATTCCACCTAAAATCATAATACGCACCCCCCCCCCCCCCCGGGCTCTGGCCCTTTCTCTTCTCTTTCTCTGCTTTATCTTTTTCATTTTATTGATTGTTTCTTTCACTGTTCAGAAGCCTTTTAGTTTGGTGTAGTCCCATTTGTGATTTTTGCTATTATTGCTGTGCTTTTGAAGTCATATAAAAAAAGTCATTACCAAGATCAATATCGAGATTTTTCCTTATGTTTTCTTCCAGGGGCTTTATGGCTTTAGGTCTTACATTTAAGTCCTTAGTCCATTTCAAGTTTATTTTTATGAATTGTGTAAAATAGGGGTTCAATTTCATTCTTTTGCATGTGAATATCCAGTCTTCCCAACATTTTATTTATTTAATTCTCAATAATACCTTGAGTATTTTGGCTTCCTTGTCAAATATTAGTTGACCACAAATGCATGGGTTTATTTCTGAGCTCTTGATTCTGTTCCATTGGTCTGTGTGTCTATTTTTTAATTCAGTATTATACTATTTTTATTACTATGGCTTTGTAATAAAGTTTGAAATCAGGGAGCATGATGCCTCTAGTTTTGTTCTTTCTTGAAATTACTTTGCCTATTTGGGGTCTTTTGTAGTATGAATTTTAAGATCGCATTTTCTCTTTCTGTGATAGGGATTACACTGAATTTATAGATGGTTTGAAGTAGTATGGACATTTTAACAATATTAACTCTTCTGATACATAATTAGAATATCATGAGATAGCTTTCTATTTATTTTTGTCGTCTTCAATTTATTTCATCAAAGTTTATAGTCCTCAGTATACAAATCTTTCACTTCTTTGGTTAAATTTATTCCTAAGTATTTTATTGTTTTTGATGTTATTGTAAATGAGATTCCCTTCTTCCTTTTTAGATGGTTCATTGTTAGTATGTAGAAATGCAACTGATTTTTGTATGTTGATTTGCAACCTGCAGATTTACCAAATTTATTTTTTATACTAACAGTTTGTGTGCGTGCATGTGTGTGTGTGTGTGTGTGTGTGTGTGTGTAGTCTTTAAGATTCACTATCTGCAAGATCATGTCATCTGCAAACAGAAACAATTTTACTTCTTTTCTAATTTGAATATCTTTATATCTTTTTCTTGCCTAATTCTCTGGCTAGGATTTCCAGTACTATGTTGAATACAAGTGGTGATAGGGGGCACTTTTGTCTTATTCCTGATCTTAGAGAGAAAGCTTTCAACCTTCCACCAGTATGATGTACTGCCTTGTCATATACTGCCTTTATTATGTTGAGATATGTTTCTTCTACACACGCTTTTTGTTGAATTTTTATCATGAAAGGATGTTAAATTTTGTCAAATGCTTTTTCAGCATCTGACATGACCATATGATTTTTATCTTTTATTGTACTAATGTGATGTATAACATTTATTAATTTGTGTATGTTGAACTATCCTTGCATCTTGGGCATAAGTCCCAGTTGATTATGGCATATAGTCATTTTAATGTGCTGTTGAGTTAAATTTGCTAGTATTTTGGATAGGATATTTGCAAGTATATTGGACTGTAGTTTTCTTTCTTTGTAGTATCCTTATCTGAATTCAGTATCAGGGTAATGCTAGTCTTGTCAAATGAATTTGGGAGTGCTCCTCTTCAATTTTTACAAGGTTTTGGAAATAATTGGTGTTAATTATTCTTTTTTTTCTTTTGGTGTTAATTATTCTTTAAATGTTTTGTACAACTCACTAGCAAATCCATCTCTTGCTGAAATTTTCTTTGGAAGTTTTTGATTACTGATTCAATCTCCTTATTGGTTATTGATCTGTTCAGACTTTTTATTACTCCATGATTCAGTCTTAGAAGGCTGTATGTTTCTAGGAATTTATCCATTTCTTCTAGGTTGCTCAATTTGTTGGCATATAATTGCTTCTAGTAGTCTTTTATAATCCTTTTTATTTCTGTGGTTATCATTTTTAACATCTTTCTCATTTATAATTTATTTATTTGAGTCCTCTCTCTTTTTTTATTAGTAAGTCTAGCTAGGGATTTGTCAATTTTTCTTTTCAATAAACACCTCTTAGTTTTGTTTGATCTTTTATGTTCTTTTTCTATTCTCTATTTCATTTATTTCTGTTCTGATCTTTGTTATCTCCTTCCTTCTGCCAACTTTGGACTTAGTTTGTTCTTTCTCTAGTGCTTTGAGGTATAAAATTAGATTGTTTATTTGAAATCTCTTTTTCCTTAATAGAGGCATTTATCACTATAAACTTCCCTTTTAGAACTGCTTTTGCTGCAATCCATAAGTTTTGGTATTGACATTCACACACAACTCTTTTTATATTCATATTTTAAAATTTTTTCTTGGATAAATATCTAGAAGTAGAATTGCTGGTTCATAGGATAAGCATTAAGAGAAACTTCCAGATAATCTATATATTTTTTTCCTAGGAACTTTATAGTTTTAGCTTTCGCACTTAGGTCTATCATACATTTCAAATTAATTTTGTATATGTTGTGAGGTATGAGTCAAGGTTCAGTTTGTCCCCCATACAATATCCAGTGGTTCCAGCACCATTTGTTGTAAACATTTTCTTTTTTCATTGAAATGCTTTAGTGCATTGGTCAAAAATCAGTTTATATTATAAATGTGAGTATATTTCTGGATTCCTGTACTTCATTCCATTTATCCATATGATTATCTTTACAATATTATCTTGCTTGCTGTAGTTATATAGTAAGCTTTAAAATCCAAGTGCACCTGGGTGGCTCAGTCAGTTAAGTGTCAACTCAGGATTTCAGCTCAGGTCATGATCTTGCACTTTGTGAGTTTCAGCTCTGCATCAGGCTCTGCACTGACAGTGTGAAGCCTGCTTGGGATTCTGTCTCTCTCACCCTCTCTCTCTGCCCATCCCTCATTCTTGCTCTCTCTCTCTCTCAAAATAAATAAATAAAACTTACAAAAAAATAAAAGAATAAAATCCAGTTATATAGATATATTCTAAATTTATTCTTCTTTTTCAAGATTGTTTTGGATATTTTAGGTCTTTTGCATTGTCATATAAATTTTATTTTATTTTATTTTATTTTATTTATTTTTTTTGTCATATAAATTTTAGAATCAGCTTTTCAATTTCTACAATAATGGCTGCTGGAATTTTTATTATAATTGGGTTGAATCTATAGATACATTTGAAGATAATTAATATTTCACAACATTTAGAATTCAAACACATGAACATTGTATATCTATCCATTATTTGGGTCTTAAAAATTTTTCTCAATAATGTCTTATAGTTTTCAGTGTAGAAGTCTTACACCATTTTATTAAATTTTTATTTACTTTATGCTTTAAATGTGATTACAAATAGAATTGTAAAATATGTGATTTTCCAATTTCTCGCTTCTAGTATGCGGGTGACCTTGTATCCCATGACCTTGTTAAATTTACTTATTAGATCTAGTAGTTTTTATGCCTCTACCTCGGGATTTTGTAGGTAGAAGTCACATAAACTGTGAATAAAGACATTTTTACTTCTTTTTTCTTAATCTCTATGCCTATTATTACTATTTCTTATTGCCCCGATTAGGATCTCCATTTACAATGTTGAATGGAAGTAGTGAGAATGTGGTGTGAAGTGTCTGACTCTTGATTTTGGTTCAGGTCATGATCTCACAGTTTATGAGGTCGAGTCCCATGTTGGGCTCTGCTCTGATAGTGTGGAGCCTGCTTGAGATTCTCTTTCTCCCTCTCTCTCTGTCTCTCCCCCACTCACACTCACTCGCTGTCTCTCTCTTTCAAAATAAGTAAACATTAAAAAAAGGAAGTAGTGAGAAAGAATAAACTTACTTTGTTCCCAGTCATTACAGAGGAGACTTCAGTCTTTGTCCATAAAGTGTTATGTTCAGTGTGAATTTTTTTCAGGTTGGAGGAAGTTTCTTACATTGTTGCTTTGCTTAAAAACAAAAAAACTTTTGTATAAAATGTTCCTTTTTTCTTTAGCTGCTTTTACCATTTTTTTCTCTCTACCCCTAGTTATCTGCTATTTGACTATACTGTGCCTTGGTGTGAGTGTCTTTGTTTATCCTCCTTGAGATTTGTTGAGCAGCTTGAATAAGCACACAAAACTTCAGTTATTCATCAAACATTGAAAAATTTAAACCATTATTATTTTCAATACATTTTCTGTCCTGTCTCTCTTCCACTTCCTGCTTTTTTGCCCCTGTTGTCTTTTAGATTACTTGATATTGTTCCATATATCATTGAGGTTCAGTTCATTTTTCAGTCTTTTCTCTTTGTGTATTTGTCTGAATATTTTCTATTGACCTGTCTTCAATTGTTTAACCAATTGTCAAACAAATACAGTGAATTTTGTTTTTGTTTTTAATCTAGAATTTCTATTTAGTTATTTTAAAATATTTTCTAATTCTTTATTAAGATTCCCTATTTGTTCTTTTATTATGTATATGCTTTCTTAGAAATCTTTTTTCCTTTTTAATTTTTTTAAGTTTAAGTATTTATTTGTGTAATCTCCCCACCCAACATGGGGCTCAACTCATGAGCCTGAGATCAAGAGTTGCATGCTTTTCTGATTGAGCCAGCAAGGCACCCCACATGTTTAGAACTCTTTGCCCATATTTGTATTAACTATTATAGTGTTCTTGTCATTGTTAGTTGTTATAATCATCTCTGTAATTTCTGAGACTGTTCATATTGACTAATTTTTTTGTCTGGTTATTGGTCACATTTCCTGCTTCCTTGAGTGCTTTATACATTTTTTTAATTAAATTATTTATTTATATTTTTTATTTTATATATTCTAATTTTAATTCCAGTATTGTTGACATGCAGTTTTTTACTGCTTTGTACATTTTCATTACATGTACATTTTTATAGATGTACATTGGTCACATTTCCTACTTTCTTGAATGCTTTGCACGTTTTAATCACATGTACATTTTATAGATTTGCTACATTTTTATAGATGCTGTTTTTTTTTTTAAGTTTTATTTAAATTCCAGTTAGTTAACATCCGTGTGATATTACTTTTAGGTATGCATAGTGATTCAACACTTCCAAACATAACTTAGTGTTCATCACAAGTGCTAAATCTCCATCAACTATTTAACCCATTTCTCCCTCCCTCCCCCCGCCGGTAACCATTACTTTGTTCTATATGGTTAAGAGTATGTTTCTTGGTTTGCCTCTCTCTCTCTCTCTCTCTCTCTGTCTCTCTGTCTCCCTCTGTATCCCCACTTTGCTTGTTTTCTTTCTCAAATTCCACATAAGAGTGAAATCATAATGTATTTGTCTTTCTCTGACTTATTTTGCTTAGCATATTACTCTCTAGCTCCATCCATGTCATTGAAAATGGCAAGATTTTATTCTTTCTTATGGCTGAGTAATATTTCAGTGTGTGTGTGTGTGTGTGTGTGTGTGTGTACACATATATATGCCACATCTTCCTTATCCATTCATCAGTCAATGGAACTTGGGTTGTTTCCATAATCTGGCTATTGTAGATAATGCTGCTATAAACATATAGATGCTGTATTTCTGAGTGTCTGTGTTTTGATGTCTAGGTTAATAAATATTAATTTTTTACAGGCAATTAATTTTCTTGAGGATCAGCTTGATCCTTTCAGCCTATTTTTTTAGTTTTGTTAGGTTGTGTCAAGAGTAGCCTTGACTTCAGAACTAGATTAGTCCTACTTCTAAGGCATAGCCTTTCTGGGATCTCCATGAAGGCTGTTGGTTTTCAGTTGTCTTTTAGCCCTGGGAGGGATCTGGTAACTGTGACTTTACAAGTCTCAGTAGTTGTTCTTTTCCTTGTGATTGTCTTTCCTTGACCTTGTGGAGTCTTAGGCTGTGCATACACAGCTTACTATATAGGCAAAAGTTCATGAGGACCCATATACTCATTTCTGATGTCCCTTCTTTTTACAGCTCTCTTCAATCTGATGCCTTGTTCTACACTGGACATCTCAGTAGTCTTGAGTTCCAATCTTCTAATACTCTCAGCTCAACAAAACTGTCATATTTTATCCGAGCTCAAACTTCTTGCGCTACAACTTGAGAAGAAGGCAAAAAGTTGGAGAGATTAATGGAGTTTTCTGAGCTCATTTTGTTGCTTCCCTTCTCTCAAGGATCATAGTTTTGTACTACCAAATATTCAACATCTTGAAATACTCGTTACCTAAATTTTGTCTAGATGAATATCTAGTATAGTACCTCTTTTCCATCGTGATCAAAAGTTGAAGTCCATTACTAATGTTTTGAAAAATGACTTGGGAGTTCTTTGTTCTCACAATTCAATTGTTGACAGGTCACAAATGTTGTTTAGTGACCAATTATAATCCTTCAGATCTGTTTCAGTTTATTTAATAAGCTCACAGGAGCACCTGTGTGACTCAGTTGGTTAAGCATCTGATTCTTGATTCCGCTCAGGTCAAAATCTCATGGTTGGTGAGTTAAAGCCCTGCGTTGGGCTCTGCACTGACAGTGTGGAGCCTGCTTGGGATTCTCTCTCTCCCTCTTTCTCTGTCCCTCCCCTGCTCTCTATTTTTCTCTCTCTCTTTCAGAATAGACTTTAAAAAAAAAAACATTGTTTCATAAAAAAATAAACTCACAGATGGATGATTTTCAGTTAGTAAAAATGTTAAAAATCATTCATAGAACATTATGTAAAATACATGTACAGAATAATCTCCAGATAATCAACACTTGTTACATATATTGTAGACTCTACAGAATAATCTCCAGATAATCAACATTTGTTACATATATTGTAGACTCTACCATACTAGAGTAGTTTTAATTTATGACTTAACTTTAAGCACATATTCCATTATTTCAATTCTTTATGAAATATTCTTTAATTTAAATATAAATTAGTCACTTTGCTCTTTCTTATTCACCTCTTTTCAAGTAAATGATCATGAAAAGTGGATAATATTTAATAATTAGTTTGGCAATTTCAATCATATTTTTATTATTTGAAGAATGCTATTTTCAGCATAACCTACGTAAGAGAAAATCTCTATCATGTAAGTAATATAGTAACTGCTACTCTTTTTACAGAACCTCAAAATGTTTTTTCTTATCTGTTATTAATATATTGGTTCTATATATTTTTCTTTTATTTAAATGTAATCCAAGCAAACAAATCCTTGTTATACTTTGTGGAATCTTTATAACTTCTGAGAGATTTTAATATATTTATCCAGTCTATTTGATCTAAGTAATGTTTGTCTTGATGAAAATAGTTCACTAACAAAATGAATAACACAACGACAAAGCAATAATAAAATTTTTAGTTTTATAAAAGGTTACCACAGATCTCATAACAGTTTGGAAATTTAACTTTTATTACTAAAATATATTTATAGAAGAAAATTTTAAATTTCATTGTCTAGTATGATGTGTTCTTTAATCATTTTTGGGATACATGATTTTATTATGTATGTATGTATATATGCATGTATGTATATGTGTATGTATGTATGTGTGTATGTATTTTACTCACAGTTATACTTTATTACATGGAAAGAATATAGGTTAAATCAGCCAAGGGAAAATTGATCCGGAGCAGAATTTAGGGGATTTCCAGCACCAACTTCTAGTTGTCTCTCTTAAAGAAGTTGTAGATAGGACTAACTCTTCCCAGCAGTGATGGGTGATAGTACACATGGAATATTGTCAACCAGGGAGGTTCATACAAACCTTGGGTTTCCAGAGCTTTTATTGTGGTTTGTCTTTATTGTGGCTGACCTTAGTTTCTAACTCTTCTGGAAATCAAGTGGATAGCAGGTGGCCCAAAGGCCCCACCATAAATCACATTGTTAGGCTACCTGGTGTGGTCCAAGGCCTCCAGGTAAGAAAGATACTGTTAGCAGACAGGAAGTCCCAAGGGCTTATAGATCACTTCCAAAGAGCTGAGGACAAAGATCAGACCCCTTTTTGGGCAAGGTTAATTCTTCACTAAACAGTGTGGGATATGTGATTTTAATAATCAAACTGCCTTTTAATAAAGAAGGTCAAATGAAATTATCTCTTATTATAACAGGTCATTTGGAAAGATCACAGTACAAATTGAAATCAAAATTCATCAAATGAAGCTGCCACTGACTTTCATACATACTCTGCTGACTGTAAAATTGCATGTATTATTAAGTATTCCTATCATTTTCTATTTGAGTTTTATTTATCTTTATTTATTATTATTATTTTTTAAAGTTTATTTATTTTGAGAGAGAGAGAGAGAGACAGAGAGAGAGCAAGTGGGGGAGGGGCAGAGAGAGAGGGGGAGAGAGAGAGAGAATCCCATGCAGGCTCTGCACTGTCAATGCCGAGCCCGATGTAGGACTCCAACTCAGGAATGAATGAGATCATGACCGGAACCAAAATCAAGAGTCAGATGCTTTACTGACTGAGCCAGAGGGCACCCCTATAATTATTTAAAACTTTTTGTTTCCTACCAACTTGACAATAAACTATAAAAGAAAAAAAGAATTACATTAAAAAAATTTTGTTTCCTACTTGTGAGTGTACTGATTCTCTTAACATTTATTTTTTCGTTACCATTTTTATTGTTTATATATTCTTGACTATTCTTATTTTCCTTATATTCTTAAAATTGATTATCATAGTTTTTTCCATTGTAATAACGAGTCTTTGACACTTTGTGTATAGTTTGACATAATTTCAAACTTAAAGAAAACTTGAAAATACAATCCAAAAACTTTCCTTCTCCAACCTTTTCAATATAAATAGCTGATATGATACCCCATCACTGTCTGAACACTTAGAATGCATTTCTTTCAAACAATGGCATTTATCTACATAACTAAAACAGAACCATCAATGCCACAAACTTAATATTGATGTATCATTATTATCTAATTCTCAGATCTCCTTCAAATTTTACAATGATCCCAATAATGTGCTTTATGATTAAAGGATCATGTCTTTAGAATCTTTCAATCTGGAGCAGTTCTTGACTCTCTCCTTGTTTTTCATGATCTAGATACTTTTGGTGATTATCAACCCGTTATTTTGTAAAGTGTTCCTTTAGATACCACCAATACTCCTTCATGATTATATTCAGGTTATGCATCTATGGCAACAGCATCATAATAATCATGCTGCTTTTGTCTCATTGTGTTATGTTAAGTGGCACATGATTTTGATTTATCACATTATTGGTGATGTCTGCCAGGTGTCTGCCAGGTTTCTGCCGTGTTACTTTTTTCCTTTTGTAATTAATACATGCTTTGTGGGGGAAATTTTGGACTATTTAACGATCCCATTTGTTATCAAACTTTCACCCACTAGTTTAAGTATCCATTGCTATTTCTTAACTAAATGTATTATGATGTTTGTTAAGTGGTTATTTTCTTAATTTTTTTAAAAACCACTTTATTGAGGTATTGATATACAAAAAGCTGTACATATTTAATGCATATAACTTGGTGAGTTTAGAGATAGTATACACCCATCAAACCTTTGCCATAGTCTATGCTATAGCACATCCATCACCTCCAAAAGTTTCGTCCCATCCTCTTTATTTATTATGTGTCTGTGTGTGTGTATGTATGTATGTATGTATGTGTGACAAGATCAGCTAATATAAGATCTACCCCCTCAGCAAATATTTAAGTATACAATACAATATTATTTACTATAAGCACTATGCTGTACAGGAGATCTCTAGGACTTATTCACATAACTGAAACTTTTTATCCTTTGACTACTACACCGCCCTCCCCCAGGCTTTGGAAACCACCAGTTTGACTATTTTAGATTCCTCATATAAAGAGTATCATGTCATATTTCTTCTTTCTTCTTCTTCTTCTTCTTCTTCTTCTTCTTCTTCTTCTTC
>CM053577.1:121372578-121390102 GCA_028646485.1 Cryptoprocta ferox
TATCATTTCCCATTCCGTCCGTTGCCTATTAGTTTTATTGATTGTTTCCTTTGCCGTGCAGAAGCTTTTTATCTTGATGAGGTCCCAATAGTTCATTTTTGCTCTTGATTCCCTTGCCTTTGGAGATGTGTCGAGTAAGAAATTGCTGCGGTTGAGGTCAAGGAGGTTGTTTCCTCCTTTCTCCTCTAGGGTTTTGATGGTTTCCTGTCTCACATTCAGGTCCTTCATCCATTTTGAGTTTATTTTTCTGTATGGTGTAAGAAAGTGATCTAGGTTCATTCTTTTGCATGTTGCTGTCCAGTTCTCCCAGCACCATCTGTTAAAGAGGCTGTCTTTTTTCCATTGGATACTCCTTCCTACATTGTCAAAGATTAATTGGCCATACATTGTGGGTCTAATTCTGAGTTCTCTATTCTATTCCATCGGTCTATGTGTCTGTTTTTGCGCCAATACCATACTGTCTTGATTATGACAGCTTTGTAGTAGAGGCTAAAGTCTGGGATTGTGATGCCTCCCGTTTTGGTTTTCTTCTTCAATATTACTTTGGCTATTCTGGGTCTTTTGTGGTTCCATACAAATTTTAGGATTGTTTCTTCTAGCTTTGAGAAGAATGCTGGTGCAATTTTGATTGGGATTGCATTGAATGTGTAGATTGCTTTGGGTAGTATTGACATTTTAACAACATTCTTCTGATCCATGAGCATGGAATGTTTTTCCATTTCTTTGTGTCTTCTTTAATTTCCTTCATAACTTTTCTATAGTTTTCATCATACGGATCTTTTACATCTGTGGTTAGGTTATTCCTAAGTATTTTTTTTTTTTTTGTGCAACTGTGAATGGGATCAGTTTCTTGATTTCTCTTTCTGTTGCTTCATTATTGGTGTATAAAAATGCAACCGATTTCTGTACGTTGATTTTGTACCCTGTGACTTTGCTGAATTCATGGATCAGTTCTAGTAGGCTTCTGGTGGAGTCGGTCAAGTTTTCCATGTAGAGAATCATGTCATCTGCGAAAAGGAAAGTTTGACTTCATCTTTACTAATTCTGATGCCTTTTATTTCCTGTTTGTCTGATTGCTTATTCTAGGACTTCCAGCACTATGATAAACAACAGTGGTGAGAGTGGACATCGCTGTCATGTTCCTGATCTCAGGGGGAAAGCTCTCAGTTTTTCCCCATTGAGGATGATATTAGCTGGGGCTTTTCATAAATGGCTTTTATGATATTTAAGTAAGTTCTTTCTACCCCGACTTCCTCGAGGGTTTTTATTAAGGATGCTGTATTTTGTCAAATGCTTTTTCTGCATATATTGATAGGATCATTTGGTTCTTATATTTTCTTTTGTTAATGTGATGTGTCACACTGATTGATTTGTGAATATTGAACCAGCCCTGTAACCCAGGAAGGAATCCCACTTGATCATGGTAGATAATTCTTTTTATATGCTGTTGAATTTGATTTGCTAGTGTCTAGTTGAGAATTTTTGCATCCTTATCCATTAAGAATATTGGCCTATAGTTCTCTTTGTTTACTGGGCCTCTATCTGGTTTAAAAATCAAAGTAATGGTGGCTTCGTAGAATGAGTCTAGAAGTTTTTCTTCCATTTCTATGTTTTGGAATAACTTGAGAAGAATGAGTATTAACTCTGCTTTAAATATCTGGTAGAATTTCCCAGGGAAGTCATCTGGCCCAGGGCTCTTATTTGTTGGGAGATTTTTGATAACAGATTCAATTTCTTCACTAGTTATGGGTCTGTTCAGGTTTTCTATCTCTTCCCGTTTGAATTTTGATAGTGTGTGTGTGTTTAGGAATTTGTCCATTTCTTCTAGGTTGTCCAGTTTATTGACATATAATTTTTCATAGTATTCCCTGATAATTGCTTGTATTTCTGAGGGATTGGTTGGAATAGATCCATTTTTGTTCATGATTTTGTCTATTTGTCTTTTCTTTCTGAGGAGCCTGTCTAGAGGTTTATCAATTTTGTTTATTTTTTCAAAAAACCAACTCTTGGTTTCATTGATCTGTTCAACTGTTTTTTTTGATTCTACATTGTTTATTTCTGCCCTGATCTTTATTATTTCTTTTCATCTGCTTGGTTTGGGGTATTCTTGCTGCTCTGCACTATTTCCTTTAGATGTGTTGTTGGATTTTGTATTTGCACTTTTTCTAGTTTCTTGAAATAAGCCTGGAGTGCAATGTACTTTCCTCTTAGGGCTGCCTTTGCTGCATCCCAAAGAGTTTGGATTGTTGTATTTTCGTTTTCATTTGTTTCCATATATTTTTTAATTTCTTCTCTAATTGCATGATTGGTCCATTCATTCTTTAGTAGGGTGTTCCTTAACCTTCAGGCTTTTGGAGGTTTTCCAGGTTTATCCTGTGATTGATTTCAAATTTCATAGCATTGTGATCTGAAAGTGTGCAAGGTGTGATCTCAATTCTTTTATATTTATTGAGCGCTGCTTTGTGACCCAGTATGTGATCTATCTCAGAGAATGTACTGTGTGCACTGAAGAACAAAGTGAATTCCATAGCCTCGGGATGTAGAGTTCTAAATGTATCTGTCAAATGCATCTGGTCCAATGTGTCGTTCGGGTCTATTGTTTCTTTAGTGATTTTATGTCTAGCTGATCTATCCATTGCTGTAAGTGGAATATTTATGTCTTCTTCAATTAGCACATTCTTCAATAAGATTGCTTATGTTTGTGATTAATTATTTTATGTATTTGGGTGCTTCTGAATTCGGTGCATAGACATTTATAATTGTTAGCTCTTCTTGATGGATAGACCCTGTAATTATTATATAGTAACCTTCTTCATCTCTTGTTGCTGCCTTTACTTTAAAGTCTAGTTTGTCTGATATAAGTAAGGCTACTCCAGCTTTCTTTTGTCTTCCAGTAGCCTGATAGATAGTTCTCCATCCCCTTACTTTCAATCTGAAGATGTCTCAGGTCTAAAATGAGTCTCTTGTAGACAGCAAATGGATGGATTTTGTTTTCTTATCCATTCTGATACCCTATGTCTTTTGTTTGGAGCATTTAGTCTGTTTACATTCAGTGTTATTATTGAAAAATATGGGTTTAGAGTCATTGTGTTCTCAGTAGGAGTCATGCTTGTAGTGGTGTCTCTGGTACTTTGTGTTCTTTGCAACATTTCCCTCATAGAGTTCCCCTTAGGATTTCTTGTAGGGCTGATTTAGTGGTGATGAATTCTTTCCATTTTCGTTTATTTGAGAAAACCTTTATCTCTCCTTCTATTCTGAATGACAGGCTTGCTGGATAAAGGATTCTTGGCTGCATATTTTTTCTGTTCATCATATTGAAGATTTTCTTCCATTCCTTTCTGGCTTGCCAAGTTTCAGTAGATGGTCTGCAACCACCCTGATATGTCTCCCTTTGTATGTTAAGTCCCGATTATCCCTAGCTGCTTTCAGAATTCTCTCTCTATCCTTATATTTTGTTAGTTTCACTATGATATGCTGTGCAGAAGATCGATTCAAGTTTTGTCTGAGGGGAGTTCTCTGTGCTTCTTGGATTTCAATGTCTGTTTCCTTCCCCAAATTGGGGAAGTTCTCAGATGTAATTTGTTCAAGTACCCCTTCATGAAGCCCCTTTCTCTCTCTTCTTCTTGAGGAATTCCTATTACACGAATATTGTTCTGTTTGATTGCATCACTCAGTTCTCGAATTCTCCTTTCGTGCTCCTGGATCAATTTATCTCTCTTTTTCTTGGCTTCTTCTTTTTCTATAATTGTGTCTTCTAATTCACCTATTCTCCTCTCTGCCTCTTCAATCTGTGCAGTGGCTGCCTCCATTTTATTATGCACCTCATTTATAGCATTTTTAAATTCATCACAACTATTTTTAAGGTACACAATCTTTGTAGCAATACCTTCTCTGGTGTCCTCTATGTCTTTTTCAAGCCCAGCGATTAATTTTATGACTATTGTTCTAAATTCTTGGTCAGTTAGGTTATTTTTATCTGTTTTGACCAATTTTTTAGCTGTCATTTCTTTGGAATTTCTCTAGAAGAGAGTTCTTCCATATCATCATTTTGGCTAGCTTTCTGTCTCTTGTCAGTTTTAAAAGCTTGTTATATGTTCTACACCTGCGAATTCTGCTATATTAAAGGAGGATCATTGACTCTCCATGGCCTGTCCATTCAAGAAGTGTTCTTTTAATGGTGTCTCTTGGTCTCTGTTGTTATGCCTTTGGTTATTTTATTCCCCTACTCGTAGTGATATTTGGGACTCTCCACCCTGTGTATCCTGGCTTGTTTCTTGAGGTAGCCTCATGAGGCTGTCTTCTTAGTGGACTCTGTCTCTTTTCCTCCAAGACTTTTGCAGTTCAGCATTCTTTGGCTTCAGCCCTCCTTTGTTTGAGAGATGCGGGTGGGAAGTACGGAACTTCCTATTTCTCCACCATCTTGCCTCCTGCACAGGGCTCCTTCAGCAATTCTCTTTTAAACACAGTGATCTGTGGAGCCCTTTCTCACTACATCTGGAGGTGGTGGGTAAGCACCTCTCAGATCCTGGATTCTAGCTCCACAGCTTTGGCATGAAGAGCTGACCTTAAATAGTTTTTATTCTCATTAAGTCCATAGGTTTTGGGAGGAACATAAAGAACTAGAACTAAAAAGGTATGTTTTTAGTTTGGTGTAAAGGAGGAGAGTTTAAACAATCTTTTTCATATGGATTATGAACCTGTTCCAAAAACAAACATGAGGGGCGCCTGGGTGGCTCTGTTAGTAAAGTGTCCGACTTCTCCTCAGGTCATGATCTCATGGCTTGTGAGTTCTAGCCCTGCATCGGGCTCTGTGCTGACAGCTCAGAGCCTGGAGCCTGCTTCCAATTCTCTGTCTCCCTCTCTCTCTGCCCCTCCCCTGCTCATGCTCTGTCTGTCTGTCTGTCTGTTTCTCTCTCTCTCTCTCTCTCTCTCAGGAATAAATAAAACATTAAAAAAAGCATGAAATTAAATTCAAATTACATACAATTGAGAACTTGATACATATAAAGCATTATATAGATTATGTGGAAAACAGATGTTAGACAACTCAAGGTGCCTGGATGGCTCAGTCAGTTAAGTGTCTGACTTCGGCTCAGGTCACGATCTCGCAGTTCATGAGTTTGAGCCCCACATCAGGCTCTGTGCTGACAGCTCAGAGCCTGGAGGCTGCTTCAGATTTCATGTCTCCCTCTCTCTCTGTCCCTCCCCCACATGCACTCTGTCTCTGTCTCTCAACAATAAATAAACATTAAAAAAATAGGAAGTTAGACAAATCATATGAATTAACTAAGCTTATCTGGATTCTGGTACCAAATGGTCAATTAAGACTGGCATAGGTGATTCAATGGGAAAGATAATTTAGTTTGCAAATCAGTAAGTGTAACTTTGCACTTGTAAGCCTTAGTATCTAGTGGCTATGTACTTGAGATAAATACTTGCCAAAGAACAGAAAATAAATTAGCCTTTTAAGACTAAAATGATACTGCATTCCAGCAACTAAGATGTAATGAAATCATCACTATTAGTTTATAGAGTAGGCTACCTAGACTAGACCATGAAGAGATTATCAAAAAGCCTATCTGTATTATTTAAATTTGAAATAGCTTTTCATTCATCTTTTTTATATCCTTCCCTTCTCTTCATATTTAAGACACAGAATTGTAATAAAATTAAAAGGAAATTATCATAAAAGTCAATAAAATTAGGTCTTGCTAAGAGTGACTGCATCTTTAGAAAGAAAGGCTATTGTCTTTTTAAAAATTTCAAAATAATCTGTTTATTATAATATTTCAAATACACAGAAATATATACTCTGGGAAATCTGTGTACCCACAACCCAGATTGAAATATTTTATCTCTCTCTCTCTAATCTCTGCTACTGATAATCACAGCCTTTAAATTGGTGTGTATGGTACTCATGAATGCTTCATACATGTACTCCATGGATATGCAGCCATAGTCAAAGTGGAGTTTACTTTGAAAGCTCTGAAATTTTAATTAAGTTATTATATAGGTTATTCTGTAACTTGCTTTCACATAATCATTGTTTTTGAGATGTAACCATGTTGACTTCAAACTATCCTTATTTCTATCCTATTGTTGGCATGTGTACTACCTCTTTTTAAAAACTCATGACATTCTGAGAGAGAAAAGCTATTGTACTTATCTTAAAATTCCTTAGTATCCAAATCTAGAATCTTTTTGATGAGTTCTATAGTTGATATTGCTTTTGGCTCAATAATGCACACATTTCAATTTGGATCCATTTAAGGATCAGCCACAATGAGGTCATGCATCTACTTTCATTATCTTTGCCTAGAATTCCAAAATCTAATGGTTTTCACAGGCACATGTAAGTGAATCAAAGTAGAAAAGGGATGCATAGGGGTTTTAAGATGCTGTAAACCCTTCCTGAGGCCAGGAGAAGACAAGGGGAGAGAGCTACCGAGAATCTGAAGTGAAGTCAAAGAAAATGACATATCTGACAAAGGGTTAGTATCCAAAATCTATAAAGAACTTAACAAATTCAACACCCTCCCAAAAAACCCCAAATAATCCAATGAAGAAATAGGCAGAAGACATGAATAGATACATTCAGATGGCTAACAGACACATGAAAAGATCCTCAACATCATTCATAATCAGGGAAATATAAACCAAAACCACAATTAGATACCACCTCACACCCATCAGAATAGCTAAAATGAACAACTCAGGAAACAACAGATTTTGGCGAGGATGTGGAGAGAAGGGAGCCCTTTTGCACTGTTGCTGGGAATGCAAACTAGTGGACCCACTCTGGAAAACAGTATAGAGGTTCCTCAAAAAATTAAAAATAGAACTACCTTATGACCCAGGAACTGTACTGCTAGGTACTTATTTAAAGGATACAAAAATGCTGATTCAAAGGGGCACATGCACCCCTATGTTTACAGCAGTACTATCAACAATAACTAAATTATGGAAAGACACCAAATGTCCATTAACTGATGAATGGATAAAGAAAATGTGGTATATATACACACAATGGAATACTACTGGGCAATCCAAAAGAATGAAATTTTGCTATTTGCAACAACATGGATGGACTAGAATATATTACGCTAAGAGAAATAAGTCAAAGAAAAATATCATATGATTTCACTCATATGTGGAATTTAAGAAACACAATAGATAAACATAGGATAAGTGAGGAAAAATAAGATAAAAATAGAGAGGGATACAAACCATAAGAGACTCTTAAATACAGAGAAAAAGCTGAGGGTTGCTGGAGGGCAGTTGGGAGGGGATAGGTTAAATGGGTGATGGGCATTAAAGAGGGCACTTGTGATGAGCACTGGGTGTTATATGGAAGTGATGATGATTAATCACTGGGTTCAACTCCTGAAACCAATACTACACAGTATGTTAGCTAACCTGAATTTAAATGAATAAATTAAAATAGAAAAAATCCCCAAATCTTAACCTTCAAAAAAAAAAAAGAGGTGGTGTTCAGTCATGGTCAGTCCCATGGTGTCAGTTCCCAGTCTGCTCAGCCCCTCCCACCCTTCAGCTTAGGACGTAGAGCTAATGCACTTACTACCAGGAGACATGTTGTCAGCACTTGGTCTTTTGAGAGATATGAAATTTCCCTTTTCTCACAGCATCATTTTTGTTAATTTATATTTTCCTGAAAGCATAGTTCTCATGCATTTAATGCCCTAAGAATTTGGAAATAACAGACATCTATATTTCATTCTAAATGAGACATTTTTATATCTGGAATTTAGGCTTTTTCTTTCCCTGAAAATTACTCAGGAACATGGTGTTTAAATTACTTTCCCAGGAAAATTACTCCACAAGAGTGGAGTTTGAGTGCTACTCTTTCTAGGGCTGCTTTCCTGTGGTCTGTTAAGATGAGGGACACAGAAAGTGGCAATTATATCATCAGCCCTTAATGCCTGATTCTTTACAGAAAACAGACAATCCCCATTTTCTATGATTTTTAAATAGGGTTATAGACGAAAGGCTTCATAGTTAACAGCCCAGCTCAGATCTGCACTGTAGAAGAGTTCTTACTACTCCTTGGTGGATAAACTAAGAGAAACAAGATCCCCAAAGTTCAAGGCCAATGAATGAGCAAATTAGTTAGTCTTGGGAGGGGGATTTTGGAGGAAAGAGCAGCAATATAAGTGTATATGGAGCTGTGAAGTATGCGATACTTTGGTAACTCCCTTATTTAAATGTCCTGTCTCCCTATTTAGTAGGGACCACCAATGGGCCCAGGTCCTTCACTGTTGTATTCATTCTGGCCCACCACTTTAGCCTACTCTTCCTACCCAGGGGTCCCTAACATTTCCATGTTAAAAGAGGAGTCCCTCTCCCAGCCAGCTTCAATGGAGGATTAGCTTCCATCTCATCATACACTGTTCAGTTGTCTTGTAGCTCATAGTTTTTCCTCCCAGACCTGCCTTCTCATTCCTATCTCAAAGCTTATTCATATTCTGGATAGTGGTTAGCTAGCAATGGGTCTATGTAACACAGAGTACCACATGATTTTCAATGAATTTATGCCTCCCTACATATGCAGTGTTTCTTGAAAATCTGAACTCCTCCAACCTACTGGTACAGTTAACATTTTTGGAGCCTGGATTGTTATTAGTTGCCCAGCCCTTGATATTTCTTTGCTTCTAGACCTCTATTTTACCTGCTTTCACTAATATTCCATGGTTGTTAATTGGAAGGCTATTGCCATTAAAAATTGGGCCTCAGTTGCTGTGGAAAAAGCCTGGGAACCTAGCTAATAAATTGGGAAGACTCTATCTCTTGTTACTTCTACATTATCATTACTAGCAGTCCAAGAGCATATTGTCCTTATCTGATAAACACAGTTGGCTACAAAGGCATACTCATGACGCTCAAGTTATGAATTATGAGTGAGGTAGGAAAATTCTTGTTTATGGACACATGCTGCAAGCACAATCCATGATACCCATCTTGGTCACAGAATGATTGAATGACATACTGAGTGTTTTAGCTCAGAGTGTTGACGTGGAAATGTTAGGTATTATAGAAAATGCAGTTTTATAATGATAGATCCTTAGACTTGGAAGTGATTCTAGAAATCATCTTCTCCTTTCTCTTGTCTAGTGCAGAACCTCATGAAACCAACCCCAACAGATGGGCTGGATGCCAGACCCTTGCTTCAGTATGTCCAGATTGAGGACTCACTACCTTGAGTGGTTGTTTAGTCCATGGTGAGAAGCTGTATTGTGGGAAGGTCAGCACATGGTGCCCAGTTTGGAGATAGAAAATGAAAGCTCAGCTTCTTTGCTTTTTGTTGTCTTCATCTCTAAGTTCCCTAAACCCAGCCTCACCCTGAACCAAAGATGCTCTAGAGTGACTAATGTTATCTGCAGAATTGTTTAAAATCACACTGGCAGTATTCTGAGTAGAGAAAAAGGCTATAGCTGACTTTCTGATTATTTTCTTGAGGGTGCTTGTCATGGGAAAAGAGGAACTAGGGTTTTGGGAAAGCTTGGTTAAGATAATTCAGGTTAAATGCTTCAGGATGTTCCATTTCCAAGGAGGAGCAGAAAGTCAATGGGCTTTGTTCAAATGAGCTGTGTTCAGTTATGGAGTTGTCAGTCTCATCCCATCTTGGACCCCCACTTCCTTTTATATCATTTAGGCTTTAATGGTTAGGCCAACTATAGAAGGTGGAATGGCAAAAAGGAAACAAATTGCCTGGAGACAAAATGCTTTGGAATTTTAGTGGCATATGGGAAATGCTTGAATGAAAGTAACAAAAATGACAGGGCCATCCTGAACTATAAGTACTAGGGAGAGTATCACTTTCCCTCCTCCATTAGGTGGCCATTATGACCATATATTCATTCAACAATGCTTACTGACAGTCTATTCTGGACCAGGTACATAGCGATGTATACACCAGAACCGCAGACCTTTTATAAGTTGAAAAGTGGATGCTTGCCTGAATGGGATCTATTTTAGTCATTTGAAACTGTTAGTCACTTTTGGCAAAGGAAATCATCGTGATGGGTCAGCCAGATACTACAACTTCTTTCAACATTTGGTAGAAATTGTCAGGGAAGCCATGCCAAGGCACAGCAGAGATGGAAAGAAATAATCAACTTTAAGATTAAAGGGTATTATTTTTCCATGTGTTAACATATGGTCTGTCACACAATCTCTGCTACATTTACTGGCTTTTATATACAACAAGGTGAACTCTAGCTGAGGTAGCCCGAATATTAATGAAGACTTGGCTTTTTTGAGTTCTTTTCTAAGCTGTTTCTATGTGGTATTGAAGTGAAAACAGTAATTCCTCCCTCTATGGCATCCAGATATTACCCTCTTAGCTAGAGAAGTAGACTAGTCAGTCAGAGACTCATTTGGGTCTGGTCAGATGGTGGTCTTTCAAGGAGTAAATCCTCAAGCTTGATGTCTTCTGTTATGGAAGAAAGACCCCCAAGAAACTTAATTAGAACTCAGTTAGTATGCATGGATAGCTTGTTAGGCTTCGGGAAGAGGGCAACATAAAACCCAAAACCTATGACTTCATCTTAGCACTTCTAAGAACAATGTTTTTCCCAAATTTCCTTTAGGAATAACTAAGAAAGCCCCTAATGATTCCTGCTTCTTGATATTCATGCCCTGTGTAATTCCTTTCTGTTGACTGTAGGGCTCAACTCAGTGACTCATTTTTAACAGAGTATGACAAAAATGATGGGTGTTCCTTCTGAGGTTAGGTTACAAAAAGATTTTGGCTTCTGTCTTGCTCTCTTGCCTTCTCATTGTGATGCAAGCCAGATGTGAGCTGCCCTCTGGTGAGGACGGCAGGACAAGGAACTGGGAGAGGCCACCAGCTCACAGCCAGCAAGGAACCGAAGCCCTCGGCGCACCAGCCTGCAGAGAACCTGTGTATGAGCTGAGAGCAGTCTTCAGATGAGACCACAGCCCTGGCTAACCTTGATTACTACCTCATGAGAAACCCAGAGCCAGAGCACTCAGTTAAGGATCATCTGGATTCCTGAAAAATGTTTTGATCATTTTGAATGCTACAAACATTCTTGAACGGTCTTATCTTTTGGTAAATATATGTACATATTTCTGTCAGAAATATACCTAGGAGTTGAATTATTGGGTCATAACATGTATACAGATTTAGTAGACACTGCCAGGTAGTTTTTTAAAGTCTACACTCTCACCAGCAGAACCCCAGATAAGTCACTATTTTTGGCAGGGCAAGACTCTTTGCTGCCTCTCAATTCAGCACAGGAGCAAGGGTGCCATGGGATTTAAACAGCATGTTTTATTAGTAATAACACCAATGAAAAAATAATAACAGTGAAGGTGACTTTTTAGATACCTAATTATGTAATGTATTAATTTTTGAAAAGCAATATACAGCCAGGATTTCATTATGTGTTATTATTTTACATGTATCAAGTACTAACAGAACAAAACATTAAGCACTAGTTAAGATATATAGATACCATGGCTGTGATTAAATTAGATTTTTTTAAGGACATAAGCAGGATTAGAGAAAAGAAATGATGGAAGTAGAATAGTTTTTATTATACTTTCAATATTTGTGTTATTTAGGTGAGTTTAGCCTTTTTTTAAGCATACTTTCTCAAATAATAGCTGTTACTTTATGCTTAACATTACTAGTGAAGATATCATGGAAGCCTATTGTTTTTCATCATAGAGAGAGGTTTTGCTGCATTACATCTATTTTTCAATTTTATATGAGTAATAACACTTTGTTGATCTATATGGGCTTTAACATTGTATACTCAATAAAGCTAATTGGAATGTTATTGAAGATACCTAGCATTTTAATAATCAGCATAAAAGACAGATTCCTTTATTAGAGTCATATCTTTTGGATTCATAGTTCTGGCCAAGACAAAAGAATAATACTCATAAGCTTGGCCTTGTGTCTGTACTAAAAGAAATGTACAAAAATCAAGTTTGACAGCAGCAGGCTAATACCATGGGCACTTCAACCTGGACAAGCATGGTTTGGGTAAGAGAACACTTGGTGGGAGGGTAAACTTCTCACTTGAAAATCCCCAGATGATATAGATATCCAAACTTGAAATACGGGTAACATTAGCCATAAGAAACTACCCCCAGAAACAGTAAAGAAAAAGTGATAAATGTCATTATGATAGGAAACTATTCACAATCTATATTAAATGTCATGTTTTGCAAGATAAGGGCATGCTCTACTAAGCTTAGGACTCTCTCTTTTGCAGAAAAGATATAGAATGGCAAATCAGATGCTCCTCTGCTTTCTGAGGGCTGTGTGGTGCTGATGAGCATGGGCAAAAGCAATAGGGATTGACTAACTCCCAGTGCCTTCTGTCAGGTATCTCAGGGAGCCACCTGGATATAGGCCTTCTGTGGGTTTTGGATGTTTTGATGAAAGGCTGCACAAAAATGGGGGGCTCCACTGTGGCAGAAAGGCCCTTGTAAATGAGAAGTTGCGCAGGAGGATAGCTACTCATCATGACCACTAGTGAGCGCTGAGGACACATTTCTAGAGGGTAAGACTGCTCTAGAATCAACTGGCTAGTTTCTGACTCATCTTTAACCAGAAACTTTAGGTTTCAGACCAGTATTGGGCTTATCTGTAACAGTGACCACAAATTTTGGGTTTAGGTATAATTAATAGAAAAATAAATTACTTCATTTCATTTTGTTTCATGTAGTTAGAGCTAAATCAGTGTAGACCTATGTCCAAATAAAGGCATTTCTGAACATTCGGGGAGAAAACAATGGCATGTAGGTTCATAACCAGACTGTTTCCTAATACTTCAGCTCATGGGGAGGCTGAGTTTGTGAGGGTCCTAGAGGATTTGACTTCTCTTTGAGGTTCTCATTGGAATGGCCCTACTTCCTAAGTCTCTGTGAAAGAGCAGTATCATCCTTCATTGTTGTGCCCTCTCTCTCATCTTCAAGTTATCCCTAAAGGCATCTAACCAATCCTCAATGAAGCTGATGAAGGTCCCAGAAAAATATAGCTTAAAAGTAAGAGTTGAAGAAAGTGGCAATTATTAAATTATTAAACTTGGAAGTATACATGTTAGGTCTCTTCAAATACATGGAAGCTGTTGAGTAACAACAAACTATATATTACTCTATATTTTTTGGAAGAAAAGATAAAGTTAAAAAACATAGCATTTCCTCAAATTGAGAAAAGCATTAATCAGTAAATTGCTCTCCTTTCTGAGATTGTTGGGCTAAGTGCTCTGGTTTTATTTTACTGCATTGCAGATAACCTCAAATCCAGTGACTTAAAACAACAACTGTTTTATTATATCTCATGATTTGATGGGTCAGGAATTTGGGCAAGTCTTGGCAGAGTGATTCTTCTGCTCTGAGTCACTGAGGTCACTCAGTAGTACTCTGCTGGTGAATGGATTGGTCTGGGGGGCCCAAGATAGTTTCATTATCTTGCCTGGTGCCTTGGTGGAAGTTGCTGGAAGGCTGAGTTTGGCTAGGATGGTTGACCAGAGCATTGGCATGTGGTTTCTCCAGGATGGCAGTCTCAAAGTAGTTGATCTTTTACATAGCAGCTCAGGTCTTCTATAGAAAGGATTTCAGGAGTCAAGAAATGAAAGCCATAAATCTCCCAAGGCCTTGGCCTTAGAACTGGTAGCATTGTTTCTATCACATTCTATCAAACAAAGCAATCATAGAGACTGCCTAGAGTTGAGGGGAGGGAAGGTGGACCCCACCACTCAGTGGGAGCAGTGATGACAATTTTATGGTATTCTATAATCTACCACCTTTAGGTAACAAACTCTAAGTCTGATTGTAATTATTTTTCATGCTATATTTCTGCACTGTCTAAAGTTGCTCAAACCAAAAAGAAGAGGAAAGAATGCTTTTTTTGTGTGTGTTTTAGGTACTTACTTTCACTAATAGGAAACACTCATTAGGACCCTTTATGTTTGAATTAGTTTCAGGGCTGGTGAAACATTGCTTAGATAATTACTTAAGTCCTAGAACAATGATTAGTGTGAAAATTAATGGAGGTTCACTAATTGTATCAGCAGCAAGCTGACCAAGCATCTTTTAAAAAACGTCTATTGTCTTTGGAGCTAAAAAATGCTCAGTATAACTCCTGGCACTTGAGGTGAGTATAATCTCCTAGTCACTCATCCTGCTGCCATGGAGGTCTTGTTTTTCCTTCTCATTTATTCATGTGTTTGTTTTTATAGAGAGATTTCTGACAGACATACTCAAAAGATGTTTTTGTTATCTTGTTTTCATTCTCCTACAGAGACGTAAGAAGGTAAAACTGAGTTGAAGTGTTGAAAACAGAAGGAAACACTTGGCCTAAGTTGGGAAGGAGTGTCTGTAGAAGCAGTTGGCTCTTTTGGATACTAAGTTGGAGAGTTTTGCCTTTAAGACAGAAGTGAGGATGGCCCTAAGAATAAGATCCTGGGTCTTCATCAGTCTCTGCCAATGGTAGTTACTTGGTTGCCCAAATTTCAGCTTCTAGAAACTTGTCTGTCATATATTTGTATCAGTCTTTCAAAAGGACAGCTCTCCTTGACATGCTACCTTTCTCACCTTCTAAAAAATTTTTTATTTTAGAGAGAGAGAGAGAGAGTAAGTAGGTAAGAGGGCGAGAGACAGAGAGAGAGAGAGAGAGAGAGAGAGAGAGAGAGAGAATCTTAAGCAGGCAGGCTCCATGACATAGAGCTTCACATGGGGCTCGATCTTATGACCATGAGATCATGATCTGAGCCAAAATCAAGAGTCAGATGCTTAACCAACTAAGCCACGCAGGTGCCCCTACCTTTCTCACTTTGTATCCACCTGGACCCTAGTACATCTCATTTCATATTCCTAGACCCTAATGTGGCCCTACCCCCAATCTTATACCTTCCTCACTGCCCTGAATTAGGCATTCCAGCTCATACTCTTTTGGCCTCATCCCTCCTTGACCCATCCACTGTGGCTTTTACTTCAGATTCAGTATTTTATTAGCAGCCTCTATTAGCCTTTCTCCGCAACACAGGGCAGAAGGAAGAAATTCTTCCTGGAAGTGTTCCAACTCTGACCCATATCTGCACTTCTGTGGCTGACATCTCTGCAGATACCTTCTTATGAATGATCTCATGAGTCGTTTTGGTGAATATGGAGAGCCCTGCCTCTCCTTGCTGGATACTGACCATCTCACCATGCTACACTACTTGCAGTTCCCCAGAAAGATCATGCTCTTTCTCTAGGCTCTCTCTCTGGGCTGTTACATGAGCTCTTCTTGGTCACATGATCTCTATCTTACCTCTTGTTCTTGTTTTCAAGATTCAATTTAAATCTCTTCTCCATTACTTGAGATATGGAGGGAGGCTTGTTTAGGCATTTGTTTCTTTTTATTCTTATGCTATGCTGGGTATCCCCTGTTAAGATACCTACCCACCACGTACCTTATCTATTTATATATCTGGCTCCTATTCTGGCTGTGAATTCTTTCTGGGTAAGGACCATGGGACTTTTCATCACTGAATCCCCCTGCTCTACTATGATGCCTAATGTTCAACAAATACTTGTTGAATTCGTGCTTGCACAATTAATTAATTAATGAATGCATGAATGGTTAAATAGATTGTTGGTATAAAGAATGGATAGGTGGTTGGAAGGCTGGCTGATTAGCTGGCAGGAAGATGGCTGCATGGTAGAAAAGATGAATGAATGGATGATTGGGTTGGTTGACTATTTATTAACTTTATAGTAATATTGGAAGGATGTTCATAAATGATGACCTTACATCTGGAATTTTGACTTTTGATTTCTAATGAGTTTAGCACAAACTCCTTTCCCTCCACAGTCCTGTTATAAATTTGTACATATCTTTGTTGTTATACTGCATCTTTATGAAGATTCTGAAAGTTGATTTTAATTTAATATTCTTAAAAACGTTGTGAGACAAATATTTAAAGAAAATATAGTAAACTAGGGGTAAATTTCACTGCTTGTTTCTATCTGTACCTTGATTTGCCATGATGCATGGCTTCCTAGACCTTTTTGGGTTCTGCAACAACAGGCTGGAAATAATTACATTTACTTCTTTTACAGGGTTGATGAAGTGAAATTACTTGGAAAAATATGTATTCACACAATCTCTCCTATTATCTACCTACCTATCTATCTATCTATCTATCATCTATCTATCATCTCATCTACCTATATGTCTACATTTCATTGTCTATCATCTATCTATCTATAGTTTTGCATGTGTTGTTGTGAAGTTTTGCTTGCTTGTATCCCCCAGAAGATTCTTGTGATAATGTAAGTATTGTTGTATTGTACCCCTCTTTGTTTATTGAAGCTATAAACACAAATAAAGATTTGTTCAGAAGCACAGGGGACTAGCACAGACAAAAGCTAGAATTCAGAGTCTCTGGTGCTGAGATTCATTGCTTGTTACCACTGCTAAAATGATTTTTAGAGCTGCAACATTATTATACAGTGTAGAATCCCAGCTGTCAGAGGGGATGGGCTGGCTCTTAGACATGATGAATGGTTTTATTTTGAGTGCCAACTCTAAATCAGTTGGTAATAGCTGCCTGAAGTACTGTGTAGAGGAGAATTCTGAGGTCCTATCTGAGTTGCAATTGTTCAGTGATGTTTGCCATGAATGTGGGATCTCCCATACATACTTGCCATATATTTTCCACCTCTGTTCTAAGACCACAAAAGGTATTCATTATGATATGTATTCTTGCTGGTTTGTCCATTGATTCACCATAATGATTCAGGAGAGCATTCATAAAAAAGTATCTACAGAGATTTTGCAGTTTCTGGAAGCTGGTTTTGAACTAAATACGTATACTTCCTCCTTTGGTGAATGCTGTTAATAAAATGTAAAGAGAGCAATAAGGAAAGCTAACTGTGATATAAGTACTGACTAAAGTCATTTCCTTTAAAGGAGAGATGCTTGTTTTCCTTGCCAGAGTGAGTTATCTACTGCTAAGGAAGGGTGGTTTCTTGAGTGCTTGCCGTATTATGTTGTATTGAAAATTAAAAGTGTTCACTTCTGTGCAGATGCAAACACAATCAGCTGAACTTTATTTGAAGCTTAGATTACACTATAGTTAATAAGAATACACTATATGAAGCCAGTTTAACAGTATAGCAAAATGCATTTAATTTTAAAATTGAGTATTGGAAGGCTGGGAGATTACTTAATAGAATTAAGTATGATGCAACTACAGAGGTGACCCCCTACCCCTCATGGATTCTTGGTGCTGGGAACAGTGTCAAAGGCTTAGAAATGTGGATATATATAAAACAAAAAATTCCACTCTGGCTTTTCCCACTTTGCTTTTTTTTTTTTGCTAAGAATCACACCCTAGGCATTATCAATGGGTAATTTTGGCCATAAGTCAGCCTTGCAAATCCATAGTAGGTAGCCTTGCCTGTTGGAATCTTGGAGCATAATACAAATGATGTTAGCATCCTCTGTCATTGGGTCTGTGGTAGCACTGGCTATTTGTAA
>CM053577.1:121390602-121448145 GCA_028646485.1 Cryptoprocta ferox
TCCACTC
The DNA here is from genome assembly GCA_028646485.1 of Cryptoprocta ferox. Lineage (NCBI taxonomy): Eukaryota > Metazoa > Chordata > Mammalia > Carnivora > Eupleridae > Cryptoprocta > Cryptoprocta ferox. The sequence goes on from CM053577.1 coordinate 121,390,610, forward strand.
TGGCTTTTCCCACTTTGCTTTTTTTTTTTTGCTAAGAATCACACCCTAGGCATTATCAATGGGTAATTTTGGCCATAAGTCAGCCTTGCAAATCCATAGTAGGTAGCCTTGCCTGTTGGAATCTTGGAGCATAATACAAATGATGTTAGCATCCTCTGTCATTGGGTCTGTGGTAGCACTGGCTATTTGTAAGATGGAATCCTTATTACCTTTCAGTGCTTGAGTCCTGAGCTGATGTCTCAACATAAGTGATATGAAGGACAACAGGGAATTAGTGGCTGCCCATCCTTCCACATGTCTGACCACTAAATCTGCCAGAGTCTCCAACTCGTAGGGTTTATTCTGTCTCTAAATCTGTACTTGGGCCAGCATTATTGTGTGAAGGAAAGGATCCCAGAGAGACAGATGAAGTATAACCACTAATTAAGGAGATTAATTCCTCATTCTTCCTGCCCCAAGTCAGCCTAGTTACTTTCTAGTATTGCGGCCCCAAAAGAGTTAAAGTAAGGGATATTGGTTCCTGCTGATCAGGCCACAGTATGACACCTCCTATAGAACACACCATAAAACTACATTATTTAATAGATCTGAGTATTGCACCTGCTATCTTATCTCCTCGTAGGTGATTAAGTTTCCCACAAATGCAATTTGTTAATATGGGGCCACATCTTCTCACAAGGTAAATCTGTGAAATTTGGCAGGCAGTTGCTTTGCTGCAGGTGCAAGATGAAAGACCTTGCCCTGGCTTTGCCAAGAAGAAAAATGATGCTGTACTCAATTCTTGGGAAAAATATTCTGACACAGAGCATAGAATCTAATTCCAAAAAGGGGGAGTAGAATTCTAGGGCCCAAATCATGTGCTTCTCTACTTCTCTCCCTTTTGGGGAGTATATTACCTCCAAAAGGCTGAGTGGGAGATCAGAGTCTTGTTTTACATGAAGCCAGGTATTCAGCAAATCCCCTTGTTAAAGGAAGTCCTCTGATATTTGGAGCTGCAGCCATTTGTGATGATAAATGATGACTTTTACTCTTATGAGCTATGAGAATTTAATTAGAGGTTAATTAAAGCTAATGCTCAGAATTCTTTGGAAGGAGGAGCGATTAAAAACTAACTTCCATATTGAATAGTCACACTGAAAAGTTGTGTTTGAAATACATGGTATCTTCACTCTGGAGCCCCATGCAATCCCGACTGGGTCTTCACACTAAGTTAAAGCAAGAGCTGACTATTTTTTGCATTTGAATTTCCTTAGCCAAAAGTGCAAGGGGCTCAGTGCCCGAGTCCATCTCAGCCCCCTGTGTATTTATTTACACAGAAGGTCGTCTCTGAATCTGCAACTCCAGCTCGCCATACACATGTCTCAGGGAGTCACTGGTCATGCTGGCTATCAGCTTCCGAGGGCCAGACACCCAGGGTCGACAAACTTCTTCCCACTGCACGGTGGAGTCAGGCCGGATTTCACTGAAAGGATGAAAAAGAGAAGAAAGGTTTTACTCTCCAGATAGGCAGATCCAGTTCCCACCTTGATCAGGAAGGAGCAAAAACTCCTGCCCGAGTCACACGCTCTCTTTCTCTCAGTGGATGGTGGTTAGAAGATGAAGGGTTGATTCCAAAAGTTCCAATGCAAATAAAGTCCCTAGATGGGAATGTGCCAGAGACAGATCCATTTGGTCATGGTTCCTTCCAGTTGGATGCATCAGCTGGCTGCCCAGTAGTTGTGGTCCATCCAGTGTCTGGTGAAGCTAGGTTGAGCCTCCCACCTACCATGAGCCAACTTAATTCTAGCTTGTCCCTCAGCCTCCACAGCAGGCTGATGGATATGACTGATCTCCCTTGGCTCTCCTTGGGCCACTCTGGTTCCCTCCTGGATTAGACTCCTAGTTGAATCCCCAGTTGCCTTTGCTGAAGTCCTGATACTCTAATTAATTATTGCCAATTCCCTTGGGGTAGACATTGTTCCCAGGCTCAAAATCTGCAACATAACCCTACCTGCTGCCAACTGATGGAGTATTTGCATGCTCTATAATTCATAATCCTGTTTAACCAATAAAATGGGTCCCTTTGACCATGTATCTTTCTGCTACTCATCTGTATCCATTCTGATAATGGGACTGGCCTTTAATGGTTCTGGTGTCCTCCTCTTCCTCTGGAGCCTATGTTCTGAGGTTTTCCTAAGCTTCATGGTCAAGCCCACTCCAGTGAGTAACTGAGGTCAATCAGGGTTGAGGGGATTTAGGCTTCTCTGGGTGCTTCACATATATCACCCTATGGAAACCTCAGGAGGAAGTTACATGTAGGTTTTATATGCATGACAGTTCTTTGAGATAGATACTATTCAACAGATTTAATAGTTAAGAAAAATGGAAGGAGGGGCATCTGGTGGCTCCATTGGTTAAGGATCCAACTCTTGATTTCCATTCCATCCATGAGGTCATCATCTCATGGTCATGGGGTTGAGCTCCAGGTTGGGATCTGCACTAGGCATGGAGCCTGCTTGAGATTCTCTCTCTCTCTCTCTCTCTCTCTCTCTCTCTCTCTCCCTTTGCCCCTTCCCTGGCTCTCATGTTCTCTCTCTCTCTCAAAAAAATGAAAAGAAAAGAAATTAAAAGAAAAGAAAAAGTGGAAGGATTAACAAGTGAAGCAACTTTTCCAAGATCACACAGCTATTAATGAACAGAGATGAGATTTGGACTCAGGTTGTTCTGATTCCAAAATTCATGCTCTTTCTACTATTGTATTTCATACTATATTCGATGAGCTTTCTGACCACTGTGGTTGCTTTTTGTTTTTTGTTTTTGTTTTTACAAGCAAGACAGATACTCTTTTATTCAGTATTAAGAGCTTGTGTTGTTCATGGAGGATTCCTGGTCTCTCCTCTCCAACCCTCAGGGAGGGGGTGTGCTGGGTGTCTTTACAGGGGATCCTGGACCAGCATTTCTCTGGGAGAGCATTGAGGAGATGAAGGGAGACCGCCATGTGTATATTAGATAGAAAAGGCACCTGTTTTCATGGGATTATTGAGGCACAGCGCTCAGAATTGGAAAGGACTTAGAAATCACTTAGTCTAGTGACCTCATTTTACAGGCAAGGAAGATGAGATCGTATGGAATCTTCCACAGTCATAGTCTGATGGCCCAGACCATGGAATAACAAAGACATGCTGGGGGCCATGAAGAGTGTGCTCATTCTCAGAAATGAGGAACATGCTGTGCAGAGGCATTCTGTGAATACATCCTTAGAGGAGGGCACTTACTATGAGTATCATGAAGGGGCTGAGGAACCAAAAGAGCTGGAGATGCTGTAGCTTCAGACTGGGGTGGCTACAAGAAAGGGGAACTGCCAAGGACAGTATGGAGTGGTTCAAAGACCTCAGCTCTGTAAGTCCCCATTTGCCCTTGGGAGCCAGGGTCATAGGGCCATAGAGACAAAGTACAGGGAGAAATAATGGAGCCCCATACCTCTGCTTGACTTATTCAATGTAAAGTTAGAACCCCCAAATTTCCTCAAATAGAGCTAAAACCTATGTATTTTACCTGGTTGTGGGTGTACATTCTCTGGGATAAAAAGGGGAAATGCCCCAAATCTTAGAAATCTAGACACTAAATAAGAAATTCTTTTCAAACTCTTATCTCTGCCCAGTGAATTGGGAAAGGCATATGAGTCCTTGGGGACTCCTCTCTGTGGAGCTCTCCAGTCACTGACTTTGACACTGCTGGTCTAAATGTCTCACTTAATTTGGTATTTGCTAATTCTTTTCTTTATTTTTGCTCTTTATAAATGTGGTTCTCTATATTATTTTCATCCATTTATATAATAGTCAAATTATGTGAAAAGTACACACACATCACCTATGTAGGTATTTTTTCAAACTCAGTAAATTGATTTTGTGATTCAAGGTTTGAAAAATGTTGACCTCACCATGGATTTCTTCACCTATAAAAAGCAGACACTGTGGAATATTGAATAGAGTGCGGAGGGGGGTGGTGGACTATTATTTGTACTGCACTTGGAAGCATGGCAAAATATAGTAAAGTACCCAGCGTTGTTTAGAAAAGTATTACTGTTGTTGTTGCTGTAACTATTATTACCACCATCCCCTTTGTGGTCATTGCTTCCTCTGTCTGAACTTTCTGCAAGGTAACTAGGAAAGTAAGTTCCTCCTGCCTGTTTGCAAAGCAACAGTTGTCTGTCCTTAATTTACAGTGATTAATTCAATATGAATACATATTTTGAGATATTTATTTCTCAAGAGCTGTGCTATTTTTACCCTGATCCATTCATTCTTTCTTCCCTGGTTTCCCCAAGTGATCAATCAGAAACACTTAGCAAAATAGTCGTCCTTCTTAAAGATCTGGTCTGGGGTAATGCCGTAATGCAGGTGACTACCTCCAACAGAAACTATAATCCCCAAGCTTCACTTCATTATTGGCTCTTACTCTCATACTTGGCCTCATAATGATATTTGTACATGTATCTCATACATGTATACATGCCTACTCAAGAGAATCATACAAAGATATTCACATGTGAAGATACCCTTGCATGTCTAAGTATGCATTTACTTACAGATAAATATGTACAGAAAGAGAAAAGAATCATTTACCCATATTAGTAAGTGGAGTAATACTGGAATAATCCTAGTTGCCTGGGGATAGATGTTGTGATAAATGGTTCTCAGTTAATGTGCTGAGCTATCAGGATATGCTGGCCATTTATCATCTTGAACGCACGCAGGCAAATGGGATTATTATTACAATAAACTGCAACTATCTATGGGTTGTTCTCCATGTGTCTAGCCCTCAGCTTCTGTCCTACTTGAGAAATTCAAAATTTAAAACAAAATTTACAAAGTCAGGGAGATTTTCTCTTGAAATAACTTACTGAACCTGATCATTTTTTAAAGAGAAAAATGAATCTGGAAGATGAATTATTTGATTCTGTGGAAGGATAAAGTGCAGAAACTTGAAAGCTGAGTCTGTGGGGGTAGTACTTCCAAGCATCTGAGATAAGGGGGAGGCAGTGGGAGAAGGCATGAAGGTAAACCATCTCAGAGCACAGTTGGCTCATACCCTGAGCAAGGAATGAAGCATCACTGCCCTCCTTGTTCCCTAGTTCAATTCTCTGGCTCCTGCCTTCTAGGACCCCTGCTTTGAGCCTCATACCCCTTGCCTTTTAGGGCCCTGGCAGGAGTGTGGGTGGATAGGTGGGGGTAGTGAATCTCTTGATGATTCAAGATATGTATCCTAGAAAGGAATACACTCTTATAAAGGATTCTGCTTCTGCAGAACTGCTCTTTTTAAGGGTCCAAGTTGTTACAGGGATCTGCCACTCCTAGATCAGATCTTGGCAGCAGAGGGTACCCTGGAGTGCTTGTAATTATCTGACAATATGGATGTGGGTGCTGGCTGGCTCAGGTCTTGGTTGTGAATGTGTGTGCTGGAGTCAGGAGACAGAGAGAATAGTGTTCTTTCCAAAGTCTCAAGCCCACCCTAGTTAGTAAATATTCTCTCTCTCAAGTTCTCTCCAATTTTTGACAGTCTCAGAGAAATAAAGCTACCCTTGCATTGAGAGATCTACCCCATGGATCTGGATTCCCATAACAGATTGAGGACCTGGTTTTCTGTCTGTTACCTATCTGCCATAGACCAGTGTGTTGGAAGTAACTACCAATAGTACCTTAAGGAAGAGTGTGGGCAGGACATTTGCCTTGTGTCCATGTAGAGACTGGACTCTTTCTATGATTCACTCCACTTTGCCCTACCCCAATGTAAGATACTAACAATAAGTGCCTAGACACTCAATGCACTTGGAGCCCTATGCCTCCCAAATGGTGGGTCTTTGCACTGTGTGAGGGTTAATCTTTCTTCTAACACACAGATGGTCTTTTTTCATGCATTGGCCTGGATCAAGGTGAGATTTGGGGCACACCCAAGGTGTACAGGGACCAGGAGTTTCCAGTAGCCTCAGATGAAGCTTCTGGGGTTACTGTCTGGGAAGGAAAAATTGGATGCAGCAGGGGGGTGTTTTGAAGAAGAAACATGTTTCACTTTACCTGAGTAATTCTTGCATCTGATTCAAGTGGGAAGGTGCAAGAAGGGTTGAGTGAGGCTGTCGGTTCTGACAAAAGCACGGCTATCACTGCTGACCTCTCCCTGTGGCTGAAGATGATTTCTAATTTAATTCTTTTTTCCCCCTGCAACTTTCCTATTAGCACAGGAAGGGTGTTATGTTTTGGGCTTGTATTCTTTAAAAAGCACTCAAATTATTTTCTCTGTTGTTTATTACATTCACGGGTAGCAGGTATCTCTTGGCCAATGGGATTGGAGAGGCTGTGAGCACTGTAACTTGAAAGAAATGCAGAGAGCACTTAGTGGGCAAAGTGTTCTTTAAAGGTGTCCCAGAAGGGGTGAAGGAAGCCTTGGCCTGGTCCCACAGATTCAGAGGCAGGGTAGCTTCCAGAAAGGGCATTGAGGAGATTCCTAATTTATCATCAGGCACTTTCTGCAGCCCTCCACTTCCCCTTCTCTGCTTTAGAAGGTCACCCCACAGGAAATATGCTAGATTGATTGATGCTGACAGGGACTTATTTGTGGTAGAAATAAAAGTAATAAACCTCAAAGATTGGGATCCATTCTGGGTGTCACACTTTCAGAGAAGCCCTGACAAACCAGAGTAGCTGGGAGACAGGGGAAGCTAAAGCCCCATCAGGGGTCAGAGGGATGAACTCAGGGGAGGTAAGGAGACATGTGACGGTTGTTTGCAAACGTTTGCAGGCACCAGATTGAAAAGAGTTGGGCTTTGTTCTGTGCTGATCCAAATGAAAGAATTAGGATCACTGGGTAGGATCAAGAGGTAGAGTTGTTTCCTAACAATTGGAGCTACCTGACTGTGAAATGGGCTGTCTTGTTGGGTTGGGTGATGCTTTGTCAGCAGAAGTCACAGAAACTTCAGGGCATAACCCAGTTGTGCTAGGTGTGGATGAAGCAATTTCATTCATATTATCACAGAGTCTGAGGTCCCCTGAGAACCAAGTCTGCCAGTCTTGAGGCTCACCTTTATTCTGTTGAAAGCAACAGTTCTAGAGTACATGTGTCGGCAAAATCTGGGGGCTGGCATTGGGAACAAAGGACCCTTGCAAAGGGACATCTTTCAGCATCATATCTGCCACATAGTAGGTACTCAATAGATATTAATAGCACTGCTACATGAGGAGGTGGCATGGCAAAATGCTTAAGACCTAGGTTCTAAATCAGCCATCTCGAGTCTGAATCTTGGCACTACAATTTTTTTAGATGTTTATTTTAGAGAGAGAGAGAGAAACAGAGTGTGAGTGGGGGAGTAGTAGAGAAAGAAGGAGACACAGAATCTGAAGCAGGCTCCAGGCTCTAAGCTGTCAGCACAGAGCCTGACACGGGGCTCAAACCCATGCAAGATCATGACCTGAGCTGAAGTCAGATGCTTAACTGGCTGAGCCACCTAGGTGCCCCAAGCACTACTCTGTTTTAAATATTTTTAAGAGTTTACTTATATTTGAGAGAGAGAGAGAGAGAGAGGAGAGAGAGAGTGAGGGCATGAGCAGGGGAGGGGCAGAGAGAGAGGGAGACGCAGAATCTGAATCAGGCTCCAGACTCTGAGCTGTTAGCACAGAGACCGAAGCGGGGCTCGAACCCACAGACTGCGAGACCATGACCTGAACTGAAGACGGATGCTTAACCGACTGAGCCACCCAGCTGTCTCAGAACTATGCTTAAATCTTTGAAACTCGGGCCAAATCAGCAGAACCTTCAAAGCCTCAAACTCTTCTGCTACCCCAAGGGAGATGCTAATAGCACTTACCTCATTAGGGTGGTTTTATGGATTAAATGATGGAAGTTCCAGTCAAGCCAACCCTACTTTTACCCCATGACTCAGAAATGGCCAATAAGAAGGCGACAGCTTCTCAGACACGTTTGTTGGGGCTTAGATGTAAGCTTGGGAAAGACAGAGAAAGATAAGCCTGCCTATGTCACTTATTGCCTTCTCAGTCCCCAGCCCAGGCCTTACCGGAACATCTTTCTCATTGGTTTCATCACTCCAGGACCATCCAGGTATATCCAAACATTTCGCAGAGTTTCTTTTAGAGGATTGGTGAACTCAACTGTCACCACCATGTCAGAACCAACCATCCTAGCACCACGGACCTAAGACATGAGTTGGGGGAGGAAAATGTAGCTCATTAGCAGCACATAAAAGCTTTCTGCTCTCCTGTGTCCTTAACCATCTTCACTTTTGCTGGTTTTACAGAATGGTTATTTTTTGGCGATGGAACCAGGATGATGAGGCTAGCTGATTGCTTTGACTGGGGGATACCTATTGAGACAAAGATGGAAAATTACTAATTAGGATCACACTCTTTTCCTCATTAGAAAAACCACCCTAATTAGAGCTCAGGTTAATAGCCATGACCACCAGCTGCTCTCTATCAGCAGGAGGTGGAAGTGCACTTGGTGTAGCAACACATTTCCATGGTGAGGGTGGCCAGGCAAACTGCTTCTGGACAGGATGTGCTTCCTGCCAGGACCCGGGGTGGGGCGTGGAGTGTCTGTGGGGGAATTCCTAAGTTCAAGAGGAAGAGATCACTCCAGGGGGTCTGAGCCTTTTTACTTTTAGGCACACTTGGAAGAAATATGGCCAAAGAGGGAGTTATTACTGTGAAACTTGAAGAAAAGGAATCTGGATGCTAAAATAGGCAAAAAAAGACTTTTCTTTTTCTTTTCTTTTTTTTAAAACATGTTGGTGTTTATTTTATTTTTTTTAAATGTTTTATTCATTTTTGAGATAGAGAGAGACAGCGTGAGCAGGGGAGGGTCAGAGAGAGAGGGAGACACAGAATCTGAAGACAGGCTCCAGGCTCTGAGCTAGCTGTCAGCACAAAGCCCGATGCGGGGCTCGAACCCACGTGCCGTGAGATCATGACCTGAGCCGAAGTCAGACGCTCAACTGACTGAGCCACCCAGGCACCCCTAAAAAAAGACTTTTTATCTGCAGCTACAACATCTGAGTCCAGAAGAGTGTAAGGCTCATAGTTGGAGAGTTAGTTTATCTATGACAAGTCTCAGAAGGATTGGGCTTTTGGCAAAGCATCACATGCGGTGGCCCAAGTTCAGTGTCAATTCAACACTTACTAGTGGTGGGAACCTGGATGACTTACTAAACCTTTTTGAGATTCAGTTTTCTTGTCTCTAAGACTGGACTGACATTCCCATGGGGTCATCAGTGTGGAAGGCTATTATTATTTGCTCTTTGGCTATGTTTATTAGGTACCAGGAATGGTACACCTTCCCAACACCAACATGATGACCTGGAAAGTGGACAGGTGGCTAAAGGGTTTGCTTGTTTGTTTAGGAGATATGTATGTCGAATGGATGGATCTGTATAAGCTCTACACAACTTGGGAACACAATAATAATAGTAGTTCTTTCTTCCCAAGAAAAGGGTAATGAGAAAATGCATATAAAACAGCTAACACACTGCATAGCATGAGGCAGAAGTTCCATACTTTGTGGCTCATACTGCTTTTGGAGTAGCAATGCTCAATGTAGCTTGTTTTATTCACCTCATATTTTAGTGACTTTCGACTCCAACATCTAGCCAGTGCCCGCAAATATTTGTGAAATTAGGTTCACTGCTTAACAATGGAATTTATCGATTGCGTTTTGTACATAACAACCCAGCCATTGTTATAACCCATTTCTTTAAGCAGGCATATACTATAGAAAAAATCATGTGGAAATGTGCCTTTCTTATGAATAGAGGGAAAGAGGAAGGATAATGCCCAGAGAAAAGGACTCTCACTTACTGAATCTGCAGTAAAGAATAAATCTTTGTGGCTTTGCTGTTTAAGACACAGTTTGTGTCTAAATTTATGTCTATGGGATTTAAAAAATCTATGAGAAAAATGAAAAGTGCAGCCAATGCTCCATGTTTATTACATTCAAATCCACACCTGCTGGGGAATGGGGGGGGGGATGCTGTGGTCAGAGGGATCAGGGGATAGGGCAATGATCACAGTGGTGACCACAGCAGGTGTCACCAAGAGAGAATAGATTGTATGCCATGTGGTGGTCTAGGCTGTCACCAGTGGTCTTCAGCCAGACATGCACACAGAGTCACCTGGGGGACTTTAAAAATCACGGAGGTCTAGGCCCACTCCCAAGCAATTAACTCAGATTCTCAGGCGGAGACTGTAATAAGTTTATTTTAAGCACCCCTGTTGATTTCTAGGAACCAACTTAGAAAACTGCTCCCCATTTAAAAATCTCTGAGGCAGACAACACATTTGGAAGACAGGCTGAAATTTTCACTGTCCTCCCCATATATCTTGACTCTATCGATAGAGATGCTGGAAGTACAGAGTGCATTATTAGAATACTCTTATTTATTATTTATTTAGTATTTAGTATTATTTAGTATTCTTGGCTTAATTCTCAAGTGTGGCCAACATATTTTTCCTAAGTTGGGAAAAAAAATTTCAGTATACTTTCACATTTTAAAAAATACAAGATAAAGATAATGTTTACAAAAACTGAATTGGAGAAGGTGGGGCTGCTTTAGAGATGCTGTTGGTAGAAGTCTGCTAGAATCCCTTTAATTCAGGAAGGAACTATTTTGAAGCCATCTGCTGTCTCCATGGCATGCTATTACAAGTATGGACATAAGCCCCTTACAAAAAATCCGATAATAGCTACTGACCCTTCCTCAACACAGACACACACACAATGATGAATACAAGATACATACACCTCTCACATGTGGTTTCAGAGGATTCATTATAGACCCAGAAGGTCTGTCCATGGCCCTTGCTGGGCCCGTGGGCTCCAGGTGAAGAATCATTTCCATATGGTAAGGATAGTTCTACAGGAAGATTCCTGCACTGTGGAAAGAAAAGTGCCTCCTTCCAGGCCACTCTGGACAGTGATGGGGAAATTTAGTGTTTGAGAGACTGGTGCCTGTGCTCAGGCCTTCACAGACAGGCTTTAGATCTGGCCATGACTCAAAGATTAAGCCTTCTCAGATATCTTCATGTGTCATGCCTAACCAGTTTCCCCTCAGATGTTATCTTCACAGCTAGTTGCTACTATGGGCATGTAAATACTGCCCAGGCTTCCCTAACACTGGAATGGGAAGGAGGCCAGGGAGAGGTGGGGGTGATGAAAGGAGAGGCCTCTTCTCATATTGGAGAGTGCTTCTTTTGCAGTTAATGAAGACTCATTGTCCCTTTCCCAACCCAGAATTTTAACTTCCTTTGCATGACTACTGAGATGATAATGAACCCTAGGGACTCAATGCAAACCAAATACAAAAGCCTGCCTAACATTTAACATCACTGTTTTCTGTTTAGGGAAATTAAGTAGAGGTATGTCCATCCATTCTTTTGAGGGAAATGGAACTCACGCATGGTAGTTTCACAGTATGTGCTGATTTGAGCAAGACACCATGCTAGTGTATCTGCGAAACGTTGAGGAGGCCATGGTGGATGAAAATGTCTGTCCAAATCTAATTCTTTAAGGAGTCTAAACTGTTCCCATTTCTTTGGTGCTTTAAAAATAATTCCATATCATTGTAGTTATATTTTTTGGATTTTCTTGCTGTCATAAAAAGTTAAAGGAAGCCCTGAACAATCCAGAGAAAGTTAGGTCAGGAAGAAACTTTTATGTGCACTTACTTTAGAGAAGGGTAGCCATTACTCAGGCCAAAGAAAAGGATAAAGTCTATGTCATACTGCATGACGTCAAAGTCTTTTCCATGTGTTTGATGGCTCTGGTTGTTTTCAATATCCCATTTAAAAATATTTTTTGGGGGGGGCACCTGGCTCAGTCAGTTAAGCATCTGATTCTCAATTTTTGGCTCAGGTTATAATCTCATGGTGGGTAAGATTGAGCCCTGCATTGGGCTCTGTGCTGATAGCACAGAGTTTGTTTGGGATTCTCTCTCTCCCTCTTTCTCTGCCCCTCCCCTGCTCACACACTCTCTCTGTCTCTCTGTGAAAGTAAATAAATATTTAAAAAAAATAAAAATATCTGTTAAAATTTTTAATGTTTTTATTTATTTTTGAGTGAGAGAGAGAGACACAGAGTGCAAGCAGGGGAGAGGCAGAGAGAGATGGAGACACAGAATTTGAAGCAGTCTCCAGGCTCTGAGCTATCAGCACAGAGCCTGACCTAGGGCTCAAACTCACAAACCATGAGATCATGACAGGATGCTCAACTGACCCAGCCACCCAGGTGCCCCCAAAATATCTGTTTTTTTTAAAGTTTTTATTTATTTTGAGAGAGAGTATGAGCAGGGGAGGGGCAGAGAGAAAGGGAGAGAGAGAATCCCAAGCAGGCTCCACACTGTCAGTGCAGAGTGCAATGTGGGGCTCAAATTCACAAGCCATGAGATCATGGCCTGAGCCAAAGGTGGACACTTAACTGACTGAGCGAGGCACCACAATAAAAATATGTTTTTAAATATTGACATAAAATATGATGCTTTTCCAAGTTAAATACCATTCACCAATATTGACCTCCTGAGTTCTTGTCTCTTATACTATTTAATGATAGTGAGTAGCTATTTTGATTCTTGGTGAACAAGATAGTTACTAATGCTCATACACACACATACATGTAAACTTTTGGAGGGAATTATTTTGTAGGAAATCACAAGATCTCTTCCATGGAGCATATGCATAACTGTATTCAAAACTGAAATGAAATGAATGAAAAAGTTTGAGAAAGAATGAGTTTAGGTGGCAAAATAATTCACACAGTTTATTAGTTCACCTCACAGCCCTTACTTCAAGTGTCATCAATAATGTATTACATGTATTACTGGAAAATACAGTTTTTCTCTTCTTTAGCCTTGCTGGTAATAAGTAGTTTCTTATTTGTGAACTCTGTTTACCAGCACCAGCACCACCACTGCTGAGTTTAGCATTTACTGCATAATATTAATGGTTACAGTAGTCAGGTAATGTTCTAAGTCTGCACTGTCCAATAATGTAGCCATTAGCCACATGTGGCTCTTTAAGTTAAAATTAATTAAATTTAATTAAATTAAAAATTCAGTCCTTAATTGTACTAGCTATATTTCAGGTACTCAATAACTACCTATGGTTAGTGGCTATCATATTGGAAGGTGGAGATTTAGAAGATTCCCATAATCATAGAAAGTTCTATTGGACAATTTTGTTAAGTGGTTTACTTATATTGACTATTTAATCCTCACAACCCTATGAGGTAGATACTGAGTCTTCATTTTATAGATGAGGAAACTGAGGCACGGCACAGAGAAGTTATGTAACTTGTTCACGTTCACAAGGACAATAGTAGGGGAAGTAAGATTTGAATACAGACAATCTGGTGCCAGAGTCATCACTTAACCGCACCCACTATACTAATAATGATAATAGAAATAATAGTAATTAATTAATTGGTAATTACTAATTAGTAATAGTGATAATAACACCTCACATTATTTTTAGTGTTTACTTAGTGATGCAGGCATTGTACTCATAATTTTACTTACATTATCTTGTTGAATCCTCCCTCCAGCCCTCCCTATTGGCTTGGGGGCAAACATTATCATTATCTTCATTCAACTGATGTCAATCTGACACTTAGAAGATAATCAAAGGACCCGAGTTACAGAGCTAGTAAATTTGCAGAACACAGATATGAATCTAGGTCTTTCGGACTCCAAAACATCCATCTTTAAACATTATGTACACTGTCATCTCTGACAGCAGAGAGGCAAAAATAGTAATTTTTTAAAAATGAAAATAGCTTCTTTATTTTCTGAAATCCACTGAAGAATCATTTTCAGTGTTACCTTATGTTACCACTAAACTTCCAGGTAAGCATAATGATTATAACTAGACCCTGAACTAAATTTGAAAATATATGTACAACCCACCCAACTCTTTGTATTTGACTTCATGGGAAAAGAATCTGATTCCTATGCCAGAGTAAAATGTGACAAGGTAGACTTGGGGCCTTGATATATTACTTGACGATAATAGGATTTTCTATTTAAGGTAAAGATAGAGATAGTGGGATCGTATAAAGGTAGATAAGATTCATTATTCTTCAAGTTTTACTTTGTGTGTATGTTTATTTTTTTAAGATTAAAAAATAGCAAACAGGAAATATTTAGAGAAAATTATGTTTTAGGCACCCCAGTTAGCAAAAATTTCTCATTTTCATTCTCAAATCTAGGTTGTTCAATGGCTGTGTTGAGTGGGGAGATGCAAATGCACACTTTACAGTGGCCGGGCTCACTCACAGATGTACTCTAGGATGCTCTCTCCTGGCTGACAGTCACAAAGGAGCACACCCACTGTCTGCTCCTTTGTGACCAACAGCCAAGAATGAGTGGAGAGTCAGCTCCCTAAGCATGCAAAGTCATGGCTGATGGTGCCCCACCTTGGACCCTTTGGGGATGCTCACAGCCCATCAGGGCTGACATCTTTGCTTTTCTCCACAGATTGATAGGGCAGTGCAAAGGGGCACAACTGCAGTGGTTGGAACACAGCAAGTGACCATAGCTGGAGGAAACCAAGGGGAATGTGCTGGACTCAGGGTCTAAAACCCAGGGGGCTGCCACTCTGTGTCCTTGGACGGAGTCATTTGAACTCTCTGGGCCTTGGTTTTTTGTGTGGTTACTGGGAGGATTCAATGTGATATTATATGTGAAATCATTTGGCAGAGCATCTGAAACATAGCATTTACTGAATCTAAATGCAGTTGAAGTTTAAAGGGAGATCATGTTACCAGCATGACCAAGAGAACTTTCTCACCCATGAGTTCTCTTATGCGCAATGATGTGGATATAGTTTCTCAGGTACTGGAGGAGAAGCCACAAGGGAGAGAAGCTGCCAGCTTCCATCAACACTTGAAAGAGAAGTGGAGAAGCCAAGGTCCCCACAGCCTTGTGCCAGCCTCCCTGGTGACCTATGGTCCTGGTAAACCAGACATGTGAAAGAGACATGAAGAACCCAAGGGAGGTTGGAAGGGACAAACGTTCTTAGTGGGAGACATAGGAGGGAAAAATGGGTCAGGGTTCAGGGGACATTTAGAACACCAAATCTTTGTTTTCATTTTTTTGCCTTGCTGGAAAGTATCAGATATTTAGGCTGTCACAGAACTAAATGCAACTGTAGAAACATCTCATGATTTACCCAATGACTGTCATGATGGCATTCATTTCTCAAATGGTTTCCCAGTTTTACCCTCCCCTCCAGGGCAGAGGTCTATGAATTGGGATGCTGAAGGAGTAGGGCTCTGGCACTCCCCACAGCACCCTCTGCCTTGCTTTACCCTGGTTAAAATAGGAGCTCGGGAGCACGAGCAGAAGGGGAATGAAGAGGATTCTGCACTTAAGCTCAGTAAGAATGGTGAGTACCAGTTAAGAAAAACTGATGGTGTTTCAAGAGATGTGGAAGTGGGGCCAGTGCTGGGGTTTATCTGTGCAAGTTAGGAAAACGGTACTCCTTTTTTGGCATGGCAGGTGGCGAGTGGGCTGGATTTGGTCCCCTCTCTGCCTCTGCTATCCCCAGGCTGGGTGCAGTCTGCCCCAGTGTGGGTGTTGGCCTGGAGTGAGACCCACCCAGAAGGAGGTCCTGGCACTCATGCTGGGGAGACATTTCCTGTGTGACCTGTGTTATCCTCACAGCTGCAAGCCCAGAAAGCTGAGGACCCACTGGTCAGTGCTGGTCCTCTGACAATCTGCCTGTTGATTTCTATGAATTCCCTCCCTTCATAGGCCTTGTATACACTGTAGCCAACACATGGAAGAACAGAGCTACCGCGCTTCTGGAGCTGACCTAGGGCAGCCACTGCTAGAAGGAAAATCAGCAGTCTCTCCCTATTTCAAAGACAAAGTCAATAAAAATGTTCTTGGTGTTGACCTTTTCTCTGGTTATTATTATTTTTTAGAACATTTGCTAAAACCTATTTATGGAGTGGGCACCAAATAACTATTTGTTGAATGAACTGAATACATGAATGAATAAATGAGTCAGTGGCTAAAAGGGAAGAATCAGAGGGAAGAATACTCCCTTGGAAGTATTCCCTTGGCCAATTGAACAAATATGCTCATGCTGGGACGCCTGGGAGGTTCAGTCAATTAAGCAACTCTTAATTTTAGCTCAGGGCATGATCTCATATTAGGGGTTTGAGCCCCACATTGGGCTCTGAGCTGACAGCATGGAGCCTGCTTGGGATTCTCTGTCTCCCTCTCTCTCTGCCCCTCCCTTCTCGCATTCTCTCTCAAAAATAAATTAACATTTAAAATCTTACACCAATGGAATAATACTCGGCAATCAAAGAGTGAAATCTTGCCATTTGCAACAACATGGAACTAGAGTGCATTATGCTAAGTGAAATAAGTTAGAGAAAGACAAATACATGATTTCACTCATATGTGGAATTTAAGAAACAAAACAGATGAACATAGGGGAAGGGAAGCAAAAATAAGATAAAAACAGAGAGAGAGACAAGCTATAGGAGACTCTTAAATATGGAGAACAAACTGAGGGCTGCTGGACAGGTGTTGGGTGGGGGATGGGCTAAATGGGTGATGGGCATTAAGAAGGACACTTGCCGGGATGAGCACTGGGTGTCATATGTAAGTGATGAATCACTAAATTCTATTCCTGAAATAATTATTACAGTATATGTTAACCAACTTGGATTTGAATAAGAAAATAACAACTAAAAAATGATAAAAATAAAATCTTGCTCATGCTACTCTTGGCCAACACCTATACCAGTGGGGGCGGGGCCCAACCTCAGGGTGGGAGGAGGCAGTGAGGTAGGTAAAAATGCTGTTTAAAAAAACTTGGAGGGGCACCTGGGTGGCTCAGTTGGTTAAGCGTTGGACTTCGGCTCAGGTCATGATCTCACGGTTTGTGGGTTCGAGTCTCATGTAAGGCTCTGTGCTGACAGCTTGGAGCCTGGAGCCTGCTTCAGATTCTGTGTCTCCCTCTGTCTCTGCCCCTCCCCTGCTCACACTCTGTCTCTCTTTCTCTCAAAAATAAATAAACATTTAAAAATTTAAAAAAAGGTTAGAAACAGTCCATTGTTCTCATTTTAAATGTTTAAAAGATTTTTTTTTTTAATTTGGGGACACCTATATGTTGATGGCTGCAATTAAAATTTTTTTTACTTTTAAGTTTTTATTCTAATTCCAGTTAGTTAACATACAGTATGATATTAGTTTTAGATGTACAATATAGTGATTTACCACTTCCATATAACACTCTGTTCTTGTCATCACAAGTGTCCTCTTTAATCCCCATCACCTGTTTCACCCAACCCCCCACCCACCTCCCCTCTGGTAACCATCAATTTGTTCTGTAGAGTTAAGAGTCTGTTACTTGATTTGCCTCTCTATCTCTCTCTTATTTTTATTTTTCCCCTTTGCTTGTTTGTTTGGTTTCTTAAACTCCACATATGAGTGAAGTCATATGGTATTTGTCTTTTTCTGACTTATGTTGCTTAGCATTATACTCTCTAGCTCCATCCATGTTGTTGCAAATAGCAAAATTTCATTCTTTTTTATATATGAAAAATATTCTGTTGTATACACACACACACACACACACACACACAGACACACACACATCCCTCTCCTATCTTCTTTATTAATTCATTCATCGATGGGCACTTGGGCTGATTCTGTATCTTAGCTATTTAAAAAATACTGCTATAAACATAGGGGTCACGGTTGTAATTTTTTAAATCACACACGTAGAAAGTGGTTATGTTTTTTCCTCACAAAATTGTTCCTTGCTCATAGAAGAAAATTAGTTCTATTGCTGTTTCCTGATGTTCTGCAAAGTTTGCAGGGCATGTTCCACGTGATAATACTAAAGAGCTGTTTTAGAATGGCACTTGTAAGAGTTTACTTCCCAGATACTGAATGGAGGTCGTCTGAGCAACAGGCGAATACTTCTTGTCTCTCAGTCCTACGCCTGGCACTTTGAGGGTGGTCTCCCTCCCATGAGGTACCACAGGGAACAGTGCATGCACTGCACACCCAGCGGTCAAATTCAATGTCACCAGGTGAGATTATGTTCACTATAGGCTAGCGGGCCACACGCTACCCTAAGCAATTCTCAGGGGTGTGCCAGCTGGATTCATAGGCATGGTTGTGACCAGGCAGGGAGGGTGGCAGGGGACATTTATCAGCAACTACCAGGTCCTGATGTGGTCTAAGCATTCTCAAGACCATCACTGATATTATTACTCACAACTGTGAGTTTTACATATGGTTGTATTGAATAATAAAAGTAATAATAATTAATGTGTTACACGTTCTGCAAAAGGAGACATAGAAGTTCAGAGAGAGGATGTGTGTGTGAGAGAGACAGAGAGAAAAAGGAGAGAGAGGAGGAGGAGGAGAGAAAATAATGTGGTGGCTAAGTGTGAATGTTTCAGTGGATACTATGATTATGGTAACATGCTAGGTCCTTTATGGGGATTATTTCAACAATTCCTCCCAGAATCCCAACCGATTCAGTACTTTCCATGTGAGAAGAATTGAGTAATTAGCTCAATTAGGATAGGATAATGAACCTAGGAAATCCACTGTGCTGTTCTGCCTCTTTGCAGAAGGGCCTGCCCGTGTCCTTCCGGATGTTGTCACCCTAGTTGACTAGAGCACCGGAAAACTGAAGCCTTCCCTGCTGAGAGTGGGAGAAGCCCACGAGAATGTTGTCCTCATGTTACATGCCACAGATTGCAGGCAAGCCAGTCTCTAGCCTGAAGGCTAACCAGCTTCCCTCCACAGCCCTATTCTCTCCAAAAAGTGGCTGTTCACTAAAAATCAAGATTATGAAGTCTTTTCCTGACTTACAGCATCTTATAACCATCAACACGTGAGAAAAACTCTATATCTGGTTTTAATAAAATTACTTTTCTCATCAAAATAGTTTTTGATAGCACTGAAAAAGAGATGCATGTTCATTAAAGTTTACGGGTGTCTCTCCCTGGCATTTTCCACATGAGGACCATCTAAGGCCATGCAGAGTGGGTGCTGGGGATAGCTAACTGGGAGCATGATTTAATATAGTCCCAATCTTTATTTTCATGGGGACAAATGCAGTCCCAGACGGGGCCCCTTAGGATATAAGGACATGTCCACTGACCTAACTGCATTGGTTGACAGTGACATGAGTTCAGACAGGTGGGCCAATATTGTTCCAGGTTGACCTTTATTTGCTCTAAAAAGAGAGTAAAGTAGGGACAGCGGCACATTGGTTGCCAGGCTGCTCCAGTCCCAAGGCTGAGGCTGGGTTCTCATGGAAGAAGGCAGTGCCTCGGACAGAGGCTTTGAAGAGAAAGGAGAAAGAAAACAGGTTCTGACTCTTGGGAGGGCAGAGTTGACAATAACATTACATTTGTGCTACGGAGTCTTCACTAGAGCTTCTGTTCAGAGCCAATTATAAATTCTCAGGCAAAAATGGCTCTGAGCTGCCTTTCTAGGTTTATCTTCACTAGTCTCCTGCTGCTATCCTCGACCCCAACCAAGACAGGCTTCTAGTTCTTTCTGAGGGCTATCTACCTCTCTTCTTGCCTGCCGCTTCAGATGTTATCCATTCCTTGAG
Organism: Cryptoprocta ferox; assembly: GCA_028646485.1. Taxonomy (NCBI): domain Eukaryota; kingdom Metazoa; phylum Chordata; class Mammalia; order Carnivora; family Eupleridae; genus Cryptoprocta; species Cryptoprocta ferox. The sequence goes on from CM053577.1 coordinate 121,410,241, forward strand.
GATGTTCTATTGTTCTGCAGCCTTGAGTTTTGATGCCTCAACCTGATGTGATCTCTCCTCCCCTGAAGAACACAGACCCTTCATTAAGGCAGGCATTTTCTGTGGAAGTTCCCATGTGAGAGCAGTGTAGCCTTGTGGTTATTTGTATGGTCAGAAAAATTCCACTCCTTCCCTGATCAGCACATGATTACGGGCAAGTTGTTTTTGGACAGAATGGTGACCATACTAACAATGGCCACCAGATGCTCAGTGTTAACTCTGTATGGGGACTTAGATATCCATCAACTCATTACATACTCACAATGACCTATGAGGTGAGCATGAGCATGGCTCTTGTGCAGACGAGAAAACAGAAGCTATGATAGATTAAGAGACATGTCCAGGCTCACACATATGAGAAAGCAGGCTTTGAGCTCAGAGAATTTGGTTCCGGATCCCTCTGATGAGGATGCCACCACCCCCGTGGGGCCTCTGTATTCTTATCTGTAAAATGGGGACTGCAATGATACCCACCTGATAGGATGGTCATGAAGACTAAGATAATACAAGAGAAGTACAATCATCTAGAGATCAGTGGTTCCTAGCTGCTGTCATTGTTATCACCATATGCTGGTCTCATCCCTTTCTTGTCCCAAAATGAAACTGGATGGGCAGGACAGTCATGTCCTCCTAACTCTTTGTATCTCATGTGGTGTCACCCTGTGCTCAGCACATTCATCACAGTGACTTTGGGAAGGTCTGTTGGCTCTGAGCCTGACCCAGGCTCAAAGAGATCAACAAAGGGTTCTAGATTTTTCCTAGAATTTGGGGACGTGTGTCCTAAGTAATTGTGGACCTCTGAGCCATTGTGCTTTTGAGCTTTCATGGCATTTGACCCCCTTGCCAACTCCTGATTTAGACATAGTATCTAACCTGTCTCATTGAGGTCTCCTGGGCAATGTTTCAATATAATCTTCTCTTTCTCCTCTCTCCTCTGCCTTCCCCTTTCCCTCCTCTACCCTCTTTCCTCCCCTTCTCTCCTCCCTCCTTCCCTCCTCTCCTCCCCTCTTCTCCTCTCCTCCCCATTCCCTCCCCTTTCTTCCCTTCCTTTCCCTTCCTCTTCTCCCCTCCTCTCTCTCTCTCCTGTTCCCCCTTCTCTCCTGTTCTTTATGTCCTCTTTCCCTCTGTTGGTCACTCTCAGGGCAGGAATGGCTCCTGGTCTCACAACTCTGTATTTTATTTCTCCAGTAGCCCAAACAGCATCCCAGGCCCCAGGCCTGTGAGCCAGAGTCTCTGGAACCAAGGCCCCTCACAGCTCAGGGACATCTGGATGGCTTTTAGGGTATGAGGTGCTTTATTCAGGAGCACCTCTTCCCTTGCTTGGATTTAGTACATCCCTGGGACTGATATAGTTAATCAGGTTAGTAGTTTAGGGGCAGCTGATGTGAAGCTGCTCCTGCCTCCTTTCCTGCACAAACATCACTGGACAGGAGCTGGGATTTCCATGTCATTCATGCTGGAGTCCTGGTTCAATGGCCCTACCTCTAGATAAGTTTCCGCCAGGAACAGCATGCCCCATCCCTTTATGGAAATAAAACTTAAAAGGAAAACCGACGCTGCAGCCCTTTTAAAGGACACTTGCCCTGCCCAGGTTACTCAACTTGTGGCAGAGGGCATTTCCGTTACATTGCTCTTCAAGTCAACCCAGAAGATAACCAACTAATAATCCTTCACATAAATAATATCTTAAAGGTTGAGGCACCTGGGTGGCTCAGTCGGTTGAGCATCTGACTCTTGATTTCAGCTCAGGTCATGATCTTGTGGTTGGTGAGTTCAAGCCCCTCCTCAGGCTCTGCCCTGGTATCGTGGAACCTACCTGGGATTCTCTCTCTCTGCCCCTCCCCAACTAATACTCTTGTTCCCTCTCTCAAAATAAATGAATAAACTTTAAAAAATGATGTCTAAAAGATGAAAAGGATTAGTTTCCTTTATACATCCAGTTTATTGTCAGCAGCACAATTAAATTCTATCTTATGCTGTGGTTTGAGGGTCCACAGCTTGGAAGGGCTCCTCCTGAGGCCCTTCACAGGGATAGGCCGTGGGTTCATAATGAAGCAGAGCGTGCAGCCCCGCCTCTGGCGGGACAGGTCCCCGAGGGAGCACCCGTCTTGGGGGGGCCCGCCCTGGTTACCCACCAGCACCTGCTGCTACTGAATTCATGTTCTCACAGCACTGACGCACCTCTGGAGGAGCCCTCTGCTACCCCTCCATGCGTTTGTTTCCTCTTCTGCCTGCAGATCCTGCATGCCCTCATTTTCCCTCCGTCTCCTAAGACCTCTTTCATGGATGGTGCTGTGACAGAACATGGGTGGTGCCTGAGCAGAAAGGTCCAAAGACATGTGATGACTTAAGCTTTCCTCGAAATGAAGGGCCTGGGCTCTCTGTCTCAATGGGCATGACTTGTCTGTGTTTGGGTAAGCCTCGGCCTGGGGTGATTCATGACACGGTAGTCCTCAAGTGCCACCCACATGGGCGCCAAGACCCAGTGACAGCCCCGCTGAATGCTACAGGACACTCATTAGGTTTACAAATGATTCACAGCAAGTGACTCATAAGACATAAGGCCTACTGCCTCCCCTTCGCCGCCACCTCCAGGGGCATTTAAAATATGCAAAACTTGGTAAACTTTATCGCTTTAGAAGAATGAAGCTTAAGACCTGTGCTAACTCTTTTATTTTTTATTTATTTAAAAAAATTTTTTAATTATTTATTTATTTTTGAGAGACAGAGACAGAGCATGAGTGGGGGAGGGGCAGAGAGCAAGGGAGACACAGAATCTAAAGCAAGCTCCAGGCTCTGAGCAGTCAGCACAGAGTCCGATGCGGGACTTGAACTCATGGACCATGAGATCATGACCTAAGCCAAAGTCGGATGCTTAACCGACTGAGCCACCCAGCTCCTCCCTGTGCTAACTCTTTTAATCTCTTCAGGAAAAATGTTTTTTAGCAACTTGGGAAGGTCTCTAATCCCTGGATAAGGCTGACAAATGGTGTCATACCTCAACAACATGGATGGTGGCCTGGGTTTCTGCTCACAGGGCAGGAAGGTGTCTCAGGACTGGCTATAGATGCTGCCAATGCTCCACAAAAGATGAAGCAACCAGGTTTCTATATTTGCCTTCCATTCCCACCCATCCTCAGCTCTCCTCTGCCAAATTCCTTTGAGCCACTTGGGCAGAGATTTTTGGTGGTAAATGGAGAGACAACATTAAAACTAGTAGCCAAACAGGCAAGATAGTTAAGATAGTTATCTTGGTGATGGGGAGGGGGTTATTGACTGGAAAAGACACAAGGAGGGAAATTTCTGGGATGTTGGGAATCCTGTATGTTTTCATCTGGCCTGTGGTTGCAAGGTGTATATGTATATAAAATGTCATTGCCACCAAGCTGACATCTCAGTGTGTGCAATCTACGGTATATAGTTATATCTCCATGAACAACAGTACTGTCCCAACACAGGTGGGAGATGATCCCAGTGGTTTCCGTTTCATGCCACACCTGACCCACTTTATTCTGGAGACACTGAAATTCTATCTGTATCCATTACACATCTTTATCTTCCTCCACAAGTATGTTTATACCCATAGGTTATATTTATATCTGCAGCCACATCTATATATTTAAATCTGGAGAGGAGGGAAAAGTGTTATATGTGTGTGTCTATATATAGGGCAGTTTACTTCTTTCAAAGAACAGGAGGATCTTAGCTCCCCCCTCCTCACTTTTTTTTTTTTTTTTTGAGCAGGACACACATTCATACACATACAAACACTCACACACATATACACACATGCAAGCATTTGCGCACTTAGCATAGATGCCCGATTAACAACCTTGCCTTCTCCCTTGTCTGAGATAGTGAAACTGACCTTGATGATGAGCTTGGGGATGGTCAGCATGGTGGACTTCTGCTTGGTCAGAACATCCCTCGTCTCATTGACACGTGCTGTGACAAAGAAGTGCAGGAACCCTTGCTCTAGCAGCTGGCCCATGTACTCGCCTGCTCTGATCAGCACCTCCTGTTTCTTGACTGGTGGGGGAGAAACAAACATGCAGAGCGTCAGGCGCAGAGTGAGACCTGGTTGACTTGCCCCAAGTGCCCTGTCTTTCCCATACTAGCTCAGCACCCACCAGAAGCACAGTAAAGGTCAGGGGCAAATGGAACAGAATTAATCAAGGACAAAGCCTCCTGCTTCTCAGGTAAAACAAAAATGTGCTAGAAAATTTAATATTCAGTAAGGCCTTACTAGAGAAAATGAGCCGATTTGTTCCCAACAGTGCTTTTGCTGTTGTAGAAATGCAAAGCCGCAACAGAGATGTCTAAAGTCAAGGACCAAGGGGTTTTAAGAGGGGCTGCTTTGAGTTGACCAGGGACAATCCCAAGATGGCAGATGTGGAGTAGTGAAACACAAGGCCATTTTGTACAACAGGAAACATCTCATAGGCCATAGGCCACCATTAAGCAAAACTGTCAACTACTTAAGCCCTTTTCTTGTAGCCCTCCACATTTTCTTTCCAGCCTTTTCTGTACCAGTCTGACATGATTTTTCTGTTTAAGAGAAAGAAGCTTTTGAAACCAGTTTTTACCCTAGGCATTCAGCTCTCTCCCACTCCCTTCCTATTTGCAACTTAAAAGACCTCTGTGCCAAATGCTTGTTCCCTCAAGTCACTGATGTTAGCTTTTAGGTGTTGAGAACAGGCCAGTGAGGAGGGCATTTGGAGAATGGGGGGGGGGGGAGGTGGTCTGGGCTCCCCTCCACTCACCATCTGGGCTGAGGGCAGGAATGCTCTCTGGTGGCTCTGAGTACAACAGTGAGGTTTTGTTCGGCAGCATCTCCCACTTTATCATTCTCATTTGCCACTGCTCAGGGTTCAAGAGAGCAAAGCCCACTTCTTCTGCATTGTCAGCTGGGTAGGCAGGCCCAGTGGGGAAATGGGTGGCTCCCACCCCCATCCTCATGCACGGAACACAGGCTCTGTAAATGTTCATGGAATCGAACATCTCTACCACTGCTTCCCTGCCCAATGTCTGCCTTTGGCCAAAGATTCCTCCTCCCTGTCGAAGTTATTGAAGGAAATGATTCCCATGAGCCATACTTGAAGTGTAAGGGACAGTCCTCAATTGGAGCAATCTGAAATGAGGGCAGGGCACTGTGTGGGGTGAGCCAGGGCACGGGGAAGCCACCCTGACTTCTTGGCCCACAGGCAAGGGTGCATCAGGCCATGCTCATCATGTGTGTCAAAGTCTCTTCATGGATGAGAAGGTGCTGTGACAACCTCGAGCCTCTGACTGAAGAGTTCTCAATCCTGGTTGCAGATCACAATCACCCAGAGACCTTTAAAAATCTGCCCTGCTGAATCCCACCACAGACCAATTAAATCAGAGTTTTTGGGGCTGAGGCTCAGGCATTATTTTTAAAGTTCTGGAGCAGCTGACTTTAATGTGCAGGCGGGTGGGGAGGCACTCCTCCCGCACCCCAGAGGATCCCCACAGAATCAGCTCTGTAGAAGCCTCTGGTCACATGGAAAGTATGGCCTTTCCAATCCAGCTACTTGCTGCTCAGAGTGTGGTCTGCAGCCCCGCAGCACAGCTGTCACCTGCTAGTTGATTAGAGAAGCAGGTTCTCTGACCCCACCCCAGCTTACTGAATTAGAATCTGCATTTGAATAAGTGTACACATGATGCATATCCAGCTTTGAGAAGCTCCTAGAGATAGAAGGAGGTTTTAACAGTAGAAGGGGTAGAGTTAGGACAGAATTAGGGTGGACAGTCTCAATCTTAAAACTGAAAGTCCTGCACCCCGGAACCAATGAAATTCCTGGAAAGCTGTAAAGGTTGGTCATTCTAGGCCAGTGGTTGTCAACTGGGGGCAATTTTACCCCCAAGGGAATGTTTAGTAATGTCTGGAGACATTTTTGGTTGTCACAACTGGGAGTTGCCACCAACATCTAGTGGGTAGAGGCCAAGGATGCTGCTAAATATCCTACAATGCACAGGAAAGCCCACACATCAGCCTGAAATGGCAGTGGTGCCCTGGCTGAGAAACTCTGCCCTAGCTTATGCTGAGTTATTAGAATGTATTGGTCCATCTTAGACAAGTACTAAACAACATGTAGATTTTCTGGGGGCAATCCTATTCTATTTAGAGCCAGCCTTTAGAATCTATGACCTTGGTTTGACCTTGGCCCTCAAATTCTGCTTTTTTGCATGACCCATTCATATTGCCTTCCTTAGGTCTGAGCCTGGACGCTGCTTCCTATGACTTCCCTTGTAATTAATTGTCCAGACACATAAGACTCCATCCCTTGACTGGCTATAACCTCAGATTAACACAAGGGGCTTGTTTTTCACCGCTTATTCCCCCGATCTGGATGGATGCAGTAGCAAAATTGTATGCTTTGGAGAACATGCATTTTGTCTCCAGCTGCCTTGAGTAATAATAATAATAATAATAATAATAATAATAAATTGGGCTCCTTCTGATTATTACTGGAGGGCCATGTTTGATCACTGGGTTCCTTTAGGCTGGTGAGATGTGCTTGACTTCTTTCTACCAATCTTAACAGTGGGTTTTGCTACCTTTATAATGTTGGCACCAGGGCATTATTCTCTGGGGTTGGAACATTCTCTAAATCATAGCACTAAGGAAACTGGGCTGTGCTTCCAAGCCCAAGAGAACAGTGCTCCTGAAATAGTATGTTATATAAGTGCTGTGTTTTGCCACTGCACAAGAAATTGTTCTAGATAAAGTTTATTAAACGTGGCAAGAGAAAGAAGAATAGGTTTTCATTCTATGAGTGGTGGGGCTGGGATCCTGCCAATATCATTTACTGTGTCTGGGGAAAGCCAAGGGAGACACAGACAGGAGCTGCCTCATCTTTTTTTCCAAAAAGCAAAGAAAACTAAATATAGCCAAGTGGAAATGATAGCACCTTTGAAGGTACTGGAAGGTTTAAGTTATTCAAATCTTCCAAGCTGATTCTAACCCACACATTCTCTTTAATCATCAATCTGGAAAGTATGCCTCCCATTCTACTTGGAAAACTTTCTTTGTAACAGAGCTTCCTAGGACTGTACTCTGACCTGCTTGATCAAGGTCTAGAGTCAAGAGACACTTTGCAATACACTGTAATTTGTTTTCTTTCTTCTTCTCTTTTTTTTTTTTTTTTGCAATTTATTTTAGATTGATGTATGCAACCTATTGCATACTGTCAATGCCACCTGGCCAGCTGTCTCTAGATCAATGACTGAGAGAGTTGATGGATCATGCCATTCCAGCCCACGAACTCATATAAGCTCCTTCTCTCATTGCATTAGGGAGAAAAGGGGAAGAAGATGGAATGATGGTTCTCCCATGAAGTGGGAAAAGGATGGTGCATAGTTAAACCTGAGTGAGATCATGCCTCATTTCTGCTCAAAACACAATATGGGCTCCTGTGTCCACTTGGAATCAAAGCCGAAATCCTCACAAGGGCCCACAGTTCTTTACATGGTCTACACCCACCACTCTTCCCTGGCCACCTTTGCTCCCAACTCTGGTTTCCTGGCTACTTATTGAACACATCAGACATGCTCTGGCCTCAGGGCCTTTGCATTTACAGTTTTTTTTCTGACTGCAAAGCTTGCTCCTTTCCTTCTGTCAGGTTAGATGTTACCTGATTAGAGAGGTTTTCCCTGATCACTTTACTCCCACAGCATCCCCTCCATCCCTCACCCTGCTTTACCCTGTTTTATATTTTCCTATTATATGCATAACCATACTATATAGTACTTGTTTATTTATTGTCCGCTCCCTTAAAACCAGAAACTCCATGGGGGTAGGCACTTCTGTTGTGTTCATTGTTGTGCCTTCAGCACAAAACAGCATCTAGACATTTAGCATGAAATAAAGGTTTGGGGAATGAATCTACAACCCTGTGATGTAGCTGGTATTGTTCCCATGAACAGAAGAGCTCTGATCAGGTCACGTAAGTAACTTGCCTCAGGACACACAGCTGGTAGGTCAGGTAGTCACACCTAAAATCTTGATTTATCTAATTTCAAGACCCAATTCCTCTAAATTCCATTGTGTCTGCCTGTTATAACCAATTGTGATGCTTGTTCTCTTGAATCCTTTATACTGACTAGTCTTTTCTTTAATAATTACCTTTCCTACCTCGAGGGATATAGGAAAAGTGCTAGATCTCCTAGTTAAAAAAAAATACCATGGTGATTTCCAAATTGTTAGCCACATTACTACAGCTATGGAAACTTGTTTCCCCAATCTTGTAATTAAGATTTTTCAGAATAGTTCCATATCTTTCTGAAGCCTCAGAAAGGTAGACTCATGGTGGCCTTGAATCCAGAAAGCTTGAAAACAATTGGGGTGTATGAGCTGGTCGTCCTGGGGGAGGAGGGCATATTAGTCTTACTTGCCTCCACTTTGTAAAACTTATTATTTGTTCACCTTTAAATTTTTTTCTTTTTCTGGGCCACATGTCAGGTCAATAGAAATCCAGTGCCTTGACACATTCAGGTCCCTTCTAACCTACTCCAATTCAACACGCTTGGCCTGGAGACCAGGTTCTCCCAGTTAACTCATTCTACTAGTTGTGTGACCAACTTTTGTGTCCCCTAAATACTAGTACCCCAAGAAATGGGTACTCTTCAAGATTGGTTGAAATTGCAATCTGCAATGCAAGCTAGAGCCTGTCCAGCCCAATCCTGCTTAAAATATTCTGAACTTTCATAATGAAGGTGATGCTTTGGAAGGCCACGTATTTGAGGGAGTCTGGCTAGGATCAAGGATGAGAAAGAGATCCCATAAGAGGTAGCAGAGAGAAAAGCACTTCAGAGGCTCCTGGACATCACACCCTGGGTCTCTAGTCTCCTCTCTCAAGGGTGGGCTCTCCTCTGTCCTTATACATTAGCAGACAAGTTTTCAGAAACAGCTTGTCTGCAGAGCTTAGATCTCCTGCCTCTTAAATGGTTAAGCAAAGCCATCATTTCTGCTGAGGCAGCCCCCCCCAAAAAAATTTACCTGACTTGGGGAGAGAGTTAACAACGGGGTGACTGCTGTCTGACACCTGTGCATCACAGAATTTCCTGGTCACTAAAATCCCCTTGGGATCTTGTTAAAATGTAGATCCTGGTTTGACTGATGTGGGGTGGGGCCCCAGAGTCTGCATTTCCAACCACCTCCCAGGGGATGCTGATGTTTCAGGTCCTCGACCCACACTTCAAGTAGCAGGAAATTACATTTAATTCTCATGACTCATGGGGCTCTAGGCTTTGACCATTTCTTTTTAAAAAATTTTTAAAATGTCATATATTTTGAGAGAGAGAGAGCACGTGCTAGCAAAGTAGGGAGAGAGAGAGAGAGAGAGAGAGAGAGAGAGAGAGAGAGAGAGAAACCCCAAGCAGGCTCCTCGCTGCCAGCCCAGAGCCTGAGGCGGGGCTCTAACTCACAAACCATGAGATCATGACCTGAGCCGAAATCAAGAGTTGGACGTTTAACTGACTCAGCCACTCAGGTGTCCCTCGGTGTTCACTTCTATGCATGAGAAGTGAAGGTGACATTTGAGGCCCCCCTGAAAGAAAGGGGTTCTCCCATGTGGTTTATGTTCCTGAGCTCTGAGACAGAATTTTAACTTTGGCTGGAAGATATTAATGTTATAGCACCAAGCCAGACAGGGAGGCAGAGAACAAGTCCCAAGGAGAAGAGCCTCCTTGTTAGCTTACAGGACAAGGGCTCCAGTGTCACTTCGAATGTCTCCTTCTTGAATTCTGCCTTGGAGACTCCCGTGTAGAAGACAATGTTGCCTGAGAGATAGGCTGAGAGGGTGTAATGGTTGGGGCTGTTGTTCTGGAAGGTGATGGTGAGCTTGAAGTCCTTTCCCAGCACTGCTTTCTCCACTTCAAAATTCATGTTCACGTCAGACCTTGGTTTGACGATGCCTTCTGTGTCGAGAGACTTTTTAGCCCCGTACATCAGGGCAGTTTCTAAGGCCAGCCTCTCTTCTTCTTGGCCTAGGAAAGATGCAGAGATAATGACAGTGAAAAAGAAATGCAACCCATCAAAGAGAAATTTATACACACATGGTGCTCCGGACGCTGTGTGTTGTCCTTGCTGGGTATCCTCCATAAAACACGCAATTTCCTTTGAGACAGGTGGGTCATCATTATTCCTATGTTACCAATTCTGCCCAGGCTGCTGAGTTAGGTGGCATGACCAGGGCTTACCTCCAAGGGAGATGTTAACGGGCTTGCTCTAAGGGCTGTTTCCCCAGTGCCACTACTATGGGGTTCAGCGGGTAGAGTTGGTACAATCTACCTCTTCTCAAATAGAGGCATCAATTTGCTTCTCTCTCCAAATCCTAGGTAGAATTTGGGGATCTCTAAGTAAAGATTTTGGCAATAGCTATATCTAGCCATTCCTGCTGGTGCTATACGAGTTTTCTCCTATTCATGGATCTTTCGGGTAAGATCTGTCTTCCTCATCTCTCTTTCCACTTGGGTCTATCCCTTTTGCTCCTGCTGAGCTGACCCCTGGGCAGCTGCTATCCTGCCCTCTACCCCTTCCTCTGTTGCCATATGGCCCTGGGAGAGTGCAGAGATCACTTTCCCCAAGCAGTGCACAATCCCATTCACTCAGATACGACCAGTGTTAACAAACCTTCCCGGCCAAAGGGCTTTAAGGCCAATCTCCCTTGGGGAGCATTGGGTTCTCTAGTGCCTCCGGATGTTCACTGCATTTGTTATAGCCTATCAGAGGTTCTCAGATTGAGCCCTATGGTGAGGAGACTTATTTAACCAAGATTTCCCAAACTCATCTGACACTTAACATATTTGGTTTGAGGGACATCTATTGGCATCTGGTGGTGCATCATATTTTCTAATGCAGTGTGAGCTGTGTGTGCTGTTTTTAGGTAAACATCTTCTGTTGGGATTTCCAAGGTGGTGAGGGAGGAGATGAAGGTAGGGAAGGGACAAAAATGGGTAAGTTCTGGAAGAATCAAACAATAGCTTTGTGCAGGTGTGGAAGCAAGAAATACAGGTACAAGTTAGGTCTCAGGGCTTGCTTCTCCTGGCTCCAATGTGGGCTAACATTTCCTTATAGAGCCCTGGAAAATATGCTTGGCTTGAGGGGACAGGGCTCGAAGAGGTGTGGACAGATAGTCACTATTCTCTTTATCACCCAACTACCTTTGGATATATCTTTGTGCATTGTGGAAGACACAGAGGCAAATTCTTTGCCTTGTAAAAACTAGTCATGGGAATGGTTAGCAAAAAAAAAAAATGACTTTGAAATAAAAAACGTGAAATTTTAAATTCGTTAATTTTTTAAAAATTATTTTTTAACGTTTATTCATTCTTTTTCTTTCTTTAAAAATTTTTTTATGTTTTATTTATTTTTTGAGAGAGAGAGAGATAGAGAGAGTGAGCGAGCAGGGGAGGGACAGAGAGAGAGGGAGAGACAGAATCCAAAGACAGGGTCCAGGCTCTGAGCTAGCTATAAGCACAGAGCCCGAAGCAGGGCTCGAACCCACGAACCGTGAGATCATGACCTGAGCCGAAGTCGGACACTCAACCCAGGCGCCCCAACGTTTATCCATTCTTGAATAAAAGAATGTCTCTCTTGTGAGACACAGAGAGAGACAGAGTGTGAGATGGGGAGGGGCAGAGAGAGAGGGGGAGACACAGAATGCGAAGCAGGCTTCAGGCTCTGAGCTGTCAACCTAGAGCCCGACGCGGGGCTCGAACACATGAACTGTGAGATCATGACCTGAGCTGAAGTCGGGTTTACCCGACTGAGCCACCCAGGTGCCTCTAAATTTGTTAATTTTAAGATAATGTCTTCTACCTTAGTAACGAGATGCAATACAGATGGAGAAGTTAATAACAATATCTACCACTGATAACGATGTGCCAGGTATTGTGTTTAGGTGTGTACTCGTCATTGTCTCATTTAATCCTCAGACAACTCTACAGGGCTCGCACTACTGTTACCATCCATGTCCTTGTTTGTACAAAACAAAAAGAGGGCACCTACCTCAGAGGATTGTTAGGAGGTTAGAGGTAGTACGCTCTTAAGAATCAGCAGCTACCAGTACTTTGCAAAGACAGAAAATGACAGTAGGTGTTGCAAACAAGCATGAGTGTAGTGTGTGTGTGTGTGTTTGTGTGTGTGTTAACAATTTTTCTCATTGTCAAGATTACAAGAATGTGCCAGAAACAGCTGGTCTAGGACAAGCATTGGCTAGCACACATGCTTACAGATCAATAGGAGGGAGATAATAACAAAGGGAAGGAGGGGCTATGACAAGGAAAGTTCAGTGAACTGTTTTAGCAGAGAGCACCTGGCAAACAGTGCCTTGGGAGAGCATTACCAATTACTACTTTGGATGGCCACCAGATATATATTTAGGCAGAATGCAGGAGGGGAACCCCAGCAGCGGGGGCCTGGTCAGAGAGTGCCACCCTGGGGACAGAGAGGCCTCTGAGCTGGCTCCGATGAGGGGAAGGGGCTGTGGAAGGCTTGTGGTGAGCCAGGAGAGACTTTCTATGGGGTCTTGGACAGAGGAGCCTTGAAGGATCAACCTGCCCTGTGAGCAGGAAGTGCAGGCCCACACTGGAGGCAGGGACATTAGGGTCTCCCCAGATCTCTGCAGAATCTCCATCTCTCTGCAGTTGTGCTTTGTGCTCTGACATCTTACATAATTCAGGGCCATGAATTCGGTGCTGTGGGAGAATGATCTAAGGCCAGATTACATTTTCTGAGATTCTTCTGTGGCCTCCAGGAGCAAGGTCAAAAGCATCTTTCCGTTAGCTCAAATGTAATGAAAGCACACTTTTATGTCTGTGGAAACTTCTTCTCATTGTTCAGGTGTTAGCTCAGATGTCACCTTAGAGATCTCCCCTTCCCTTACCCCGTGTAATGTGTCCTTAAACCCAGCCCTCTCATCTCTCGCTGACACATTGCCTGGTTTTCTGTCCTTTTCCCAGTACTTGACACTGCATGACATTACTTTCCCCACTAGAACCCATCTCCATGTCCCCAGGACCTACGACCCAGCCTGGCACAGAGGCTCTGAAGGATTGAGGTTTGGAGAGGCACATTGCTTTCAACCAGAGACAAAACTTTCATCTTTATAATAGATACTAAATAGACCAGTTTGGGCCATGTGATGTGCATCTAAGTTCGCCTGTGAAAGTGTCACTTGCCTTACCATTCATTTGGTGATTTGGTGCGACTTGAGCCACTATAACATACAGGCACTGTGCCAGGCTCTGATGAGAAGCACAGCCCTTCCCTCATGGGTCTTGGGGACAAGTGCAGAGGGATCACTGTACATATGTCCATCACAGACGCTGGGGCAGATGTTTGCATGTGGGGCAGTAACATGGGGGGGAGACTCAACACCTCCCGGCAGCAGGGAAGGCTTCTCGGAGGGGTTTTTCTCTCCACAGTAAGAGCAAGGGCATGAACACAGTGGCAGCCCGGCTCCATGGATGACTGTCAGCATCTCTCCTGGCTGCTGCTTGGGATGCCTGTGGATGTGGTCGGGAGGTGCAGTGAGGGCGCACAAAAGGCAACCAGCAGAGGCTTGGCGAGCTTTGATTGGAATGCCCTTCAGGCAACTGAGGAGAGAAAGGGCTTTTAAGCAGTGTGGTAACAGACTCAAATTATATTTTAAATATGTCACTTTGGCAGCAATGCATGTGTTAGACAGAAGGAAAGAGGATGTAGGGGGAGGGTGGAATTGAGAAGTTACAGCAGGTAGCCGGGAGAAAAATACTCAAAGCCAGAGCTAATAGTAGTAATATTGTGGTAACGATAGAATTACTGGCAGGAATGGAAACTGACTTTTACTGGACACTTACTCTGTATCAGGGACTATGCTAAGAGCTTTCCACACCTGATACCATTAAATTCTCAGAGAATGGCCATGGTATAGAGATAGGAGAGGAGATGAATTTGAACTATTTCAAAGGGGACATTTAGAGGGTTTGCTGCTTGACTGCATTGCTAAATCTGGGGGTGGGGGGATTGTATTTCTCTTCACTGGGGTCGGGAGTGAGGGAAACAGAGTCGGGTAAAGGAGGGGGTGAGAGAAGGTGGCATTCGGGAAGGGTCAGTTTCAGGTTTCTAAGTTGACTTAAGTGAATGTGGAGCTGACCAGAGAAGTTGGGCCAACGAATCCTACTGGGGGGCGATCAGTAGATAAGCGAATGTTAACACCAGCCATGGAGAAAGAAAGTAAAGTGGGTGGGAATGAAGCCCAAGGGTTGAGCCTAGACTAAGTAACCTTCAGAGATAGGGAAAAAAAAAAGAGGAGTTTAAAGTTGCAGAAGGGGATAGAAGAAAGAGTCAGGTAGGTTGGGATGGAACCAGAAGTGGAACATAGGAAAAGAAAGAATTTCAAGATTCAGGGCTGAACAGTGGCATCAAAAGGCACAGGAAGCTCAGGCAAGTGGGGATCTACAAACATTTGTTCCATGTCACAATCAGGGGGTCTTGGCAGACTTGAGAAGAGGAACTTCAAGGTTCTGCTGCCGGTAGCAGAACTGAGGTATGGTAGGCAAGAATGAAAAGAAAAGGCACCCAATGGGGCGCCAAGGGTAGGCAGCTCTTTCGAGATGCCTGGCCATGGAGGCCAAGAGGAAGAAAGAACGGGGCATGTTAGGTGGGGGATATATTACTCAAAAAGAATTTCATAATTTTTTTTGATGCCGGTGACAGTTGATCCTGCCTAAATGGGAATGGGAAGGAGCTAACAGGGGGAAGGAGAGATGAAAATACAAGTGACAGAGGGAATAATTGATGGAAGAAAGAGGAAATGGGATCCCAGACACCATCATAAAAGAAGACAGATTGCCGCAGAAGTTTTAAGAATTCTGGTTTTCAAAATTTTATAGTTTCCTAATCTTACATATTTGAAAAGAGGTATAAAATTAATATTAAGCTTTAGTTCATCCAAGTGAAAAATGATCTTTCCACAATTTAGTTAATTAAAATAGTTAATTCCTAAATCTGGTAATAATTTCTTATCTATGTTTTTATTCATCTCCACATTTTAGTGGCCACATTCAGCATTTATGGAGACAGAAATTATATGAGAGATTCAATAATGAGAATCAGAGTGACAAATGCATGACCATGGATGCCAGCAGCCTTTCCTAGGGGCCTGTGGCAACGTTATAATCACTCAGTCTTTCCCACCAGATTCAGGTGCCGTCTCTGCATCCTTCTGTATATAGCATTCCACTTGGTCATTCCTAAAGTCAGAATTTAAAATGCATCTGCCATTCTTGAGTAAGAGGCTAATTAACCTCCTGGGATCAAACTCCAGCCCAGAAGCAGGATGGGGAGTCTCTTGCAACTATCTCTGCAGATTTAGGGACTCTTCTGCTTGGGCCAGACCCCCACCCTGCCCACCTCCCTGAGCCTTGCTTCTTGTCAAACTCTGGAAGCCTGATCCTCAGAGATCTTTTCCATTCAGAGTTGGGGCATTTTATTTCTTTTAGTCTTGTGTCCACCCCTGGTCAAGCCCCTGACTCTTTTTCTGTGGACTGTTTTTTCTTTTGGGGGGGTGTTCCTTCCCTTTTTTGACATCTGACCCTGATTTGGCTTTTACTGCCACCTCCATAGATGACAGCTAATGAAAATGGTGCTCTGCTGTGTGGTTTAGATGAGACAGCTGGTTGTCTGGATGGCTCCCTGCAGGGTCACCTCTTGCTCTCTACACTGTCTGCTCAGGACTTCTTCCAGACCAGGAGTTTATCCACAGTCCCTTTGGGCTGCCTTTTCCTGGAGAACTCTCTCCTCATGCTTCACCTGGCCGATTCCTGTTTATCTTTCTGTCTCAGTGAGCCTATCACTAATGTCCTCCAGGATCCCGATTCTGGCTTGGAAGTCCCCCTCTCTGTGCCCTGCAGTATCTGTTCACCCCTGTTCCGGGGACCTGCCACACAACTTGGTGAGGGCTCACTTCCGCTCATTTCTCCAGATAGACAGGAAGGCAGGACTGTGCACCTCCTCCCTACATAGTGCTGGAAATATGGTGGGTGGTTAATAGTAAGTTGTTGAATGAATGAGTGAATAAATGCATGAATGTTGCAGCTAGTTTCTTTGTCTTTTTCTATGGACTTTTATTTTTCCTTTCCCGACCTTTTTGTCTGTAACTCTATAACAAGAGGGCATTACTTGTTTGTTTGGTTTTATTGTACTTATGGTTTAAAAAACTCTCATTTCTTGGGGCGCCTGGGTGGCTCAGTAGGTTAAATGTTTGACTCCAGCTCAGTCATGATCTTGCGGTTTGTGTGTTTGAGCCCCACATCGGGCTCTGTGCTGACAGTTCAGAGGCTGGAGCCTGCTTCAGATTCTGTGTCTCCTTCTCTCTCTGCCCCTCCTCCACTCATGCTCTGTCTCTCGGTCTCTCCCCAAAATAAATAAACATTAAAAAAGCTCTCATTTCAGGAAAAAGCCAAAAAGAAAAAAAAACCCACCTTTGTATCTATGTTGTGCAATGGTTGATAACCAATAGAAGAGAATGAACCATTTCAGAAATGCAGTAAAAACTCACTAGTTCAGATGACAAAAATCCTGAATTTCTAATACAATGCACAAGAGTTCTCAATTCAGCAGACTTTCTCTTTATAGTGCAAATTGCTTTTTTAAATAAGAGCAGAGAGACTGTCTAAAATATTTAAAACAAATTCTGTACTTCTTAGCACTTCAGGAATACTGATGAATATTTAGGTATATGCTAATTACTTGTCATTTCTATCCATTCACTAAAATAAATGCCACTCCTAAGAACCTCTGCTGGTGAATCATTTGTAAAATATACTCCACATTCTCCATCAAGGCACCCAAGCTCCTCTACCTCCTGTCTACTACTGACCTTGTGTAGCTTTGTCTCCAGCCACTAGGCACTCTGAACTGATGGTTTAGTAATGTCTTCAGGACCCTACAAGCACTGACTACTTCACACCTCCATGCCTTTGGTCATCCATGTTCCCACTGCCTGGAAGTCCCTGTCTAGATTTCTCTAACTGTGGTCTATGACTTCTCTTATTCTGGTCTTTTTCTGAATCTTCTGGTTGGACAGAGTGTCCTCCTTCTTTGTTCCTCAAGTCCCTTCTGCATGATGATCCTATCACTTTCCCAGGAATGGAAACTGGGTCCTGCTCACCACAGGGATCCTTGGCACCAAACCCAATTCCAGACATGGAGCAGGCACCTGGTACTGATTGAAATGGACTTGAAGTCAATAGCTCCATTTGAAGCCATCTACACAATAACTATTATTAACATTAACATTATTTTATAACTGAAATGGGCCTTCAACCTAATTGGCCTGAAGTAGTGAGATCACACTGTCTTATTAATATAGTATTATCTATTTCAAGGGACTTCCGCAATAATTCGGTGGAACAATGTACATGAAAATAGTTTGTAAAGTACTAAACAAATGTGAATGGTTGTTTAAATTTCTCTTACTGAACTAAAATGGCATTAGTTAGACAATGTTTTCTATTATTGAAAGTTAAGATTCTTTTGTGTTTTTGTGAACAAGAACACATTCTGTATTGTATTAAAATAGACATGACTTTAAACCAAATCATTTTTAAAGGCCATGTGAAAGGGAATTCTGCTTAAAGCAAACAAACAAAGGGAACTACATGGAAAAATTGTGGGTGTGGTGTGTTTACCTCATGAGAGTTTATAGTTCATTTTCCAGGACACGTTTCATAGTGACAGTGGGGAAGTACCAAACAAGCTTGGGCAAAGAAATCTTCATTCAGTGGCAGTAAGTTACCTTCTTGGAATTTGTAGGTATCAGTAATATCCCTTACACCATCTCCTCCAACTTCTTTAGTCACAATTAATTTCCCAATGTGGGTGGTATCAACGTTTTCAACCACATGAGTGCCGTCTTTCTTGACTGTAATGTAAATGAGATCACTGTTGACCTAAAAACAAGAGAGGAGAGCATTAGCCATCATCCAATGTCCTTGTCACCAAAATCACTCTCAGGGATGTAGTCATTTGGGGTCCCTAGTTGACATGTTCCTTTCTTCAACAACATTGGATTCACATGGCTGGACTCATTTTAAAATTAATCTCAAGGGCAGTCTAGCTTCCATTAGCCCTGAGGTGTCATAATTAAGAGTATATGGACTATTGATTGTTCAAGCATCAACCATTTCTTTCTCCCCTTTTTCTTGCTAGTGAATCCCATCTCCTCATACAGAGCCAAAAGCACCAAGCCTGTTACTTGCTTTCCCTGACTGCTTTTAAGCCAGCAGTGGCTGTGTGACCTACTGCCAGGAAGAATAAGAAGTCTGCTGGGTGGCTTCTGGGAAGGATTCTCCCCCATTATAAAGGAGAGAGTTTGCCCTTCCCTTCCGGCTTTTGTGTGTTTTCATATGAAGTGATGTGATGCTTGGAGCTTCGGTAGCCACCCTGGGACAGTGAAGAGAAACATTGCCAACAATACAAAGATGGCCAAGTAGAAAGATAAGAAGCACATGAGGGCTTAACAGTGCTGTTAAATGTCTGAGCCAACCTTGGGACTGCCTACTTTAGGATTACTTACATGAGAAAAATTTATAGTTAAATTCCTCTTGTTTAAGTCATTTTAATTCTGTTACTTGCAGCCAAAAGCATTTTAATTGAAAAATGATATTAGGCTACTAGTAAAAATTCAGGCAATTTTCTGGTGGTTCAGCAACTAAACCATGTTATTTGTGGTATTTGGAAACAGCATCTTTGGGCCATGCTGGTTGACCCCCAAGCTCTTATGACATTCTGTCTTATCACTCTACGTTTCAGAGACAATGTCTAAAGCTGTGCCTGAAGGCTGATTCCCACAGAATCTCTTTTTATATTCTTTACAACCACTTTCTTGGGATCCCATTTATTAGTATGGGAGTGGGTAGGAAACACAAACTATGGTGCATTATCAGGGGTACCAGCTGGAAACAGTCCCTGATGTGTTCATGAAATGTTTTCCAAGCTGCAGATTCCTACTCTTTCAAATAGGGCAATAACAGCGCCTTCCCCAGGGTGGTTGGCAGAATTAACTGAAAAGATGTCTGTAAATTACTTATCATAGGGCCTGGCATAGATCAAACACTCAATAAATAATAATAATAATATCATAAATTAATAAATAAATAGTACTGCCAAAATACTGTAGTGCTATAGTTCTAAAATGGACAAAATACATTTGGTTACTGACTGCCCTTGTAGGATTTACTTTCTAACAAGGGAGATTCTGTGCATTAGAATCACCTGGGGAACCTTTCAAAAAATAGATGCCCAATCAAGGAGGTCTTGGGTGGGACCAAAAATCTATCATTTTTTTATATTTAATTTTTTAAATTTTATTTGAGAGAGAGAGAGAGAGAGAGAGAATCCTAAACAGGCTCCATGCTCTCATGCCCTATGATCATAACCTGAACCATAACCAAGAGCCAGAATCTCAACCGACTGAGCCACCCAGGTGATCCTAAATCTATTATTTTTAAAAGAAGATCTGAAATAATTGTCCTGGACACTCAGACCTGAGTACCCCAGCAATATGGTACAATACGTACCTTGTGGGGGAATGTCTAAGATACCATGGGAGCACCTGGGACAGTGGGGTGGAGCAGGATAGGTGTGGTTAGGAAGTGACAGCCAAGTTGAAAGCTGGAAGATGCGTAGGAGTTAGCAAACTAAAGGATCTCATGTTAAGTGTTCTTATCAACCAAACACAACCAAAACTGACTAAAGAACACAGGAAATTTTGGGAGGCAATGGCCATGTGTAGTTCTTTCATGGTGGGGAGGTGTCACATATATATGGGTATGTCCGAACTCATCAAGATGTATATATGAAATGGGTGCAATATTTTACATTAATCATACCCCAAGAAAGCTAAAGAGAAAAATGCAAAAAATTAAAATTAAAAAAAATCCAGAATGGAGAGAGGAAGATTGTGACAGAAAGAGGCATTGGCCACTGCCACAGATCTCTGAGGGTATTTGAGAGACAAACTGGATCAGTTGCAAGAACCTTGGGTTCTGATCTTGAATGTGTACTTTTAGAAAGTCATCCTCTTTAAACTTAAGTTCCTGTTTCTATAAAATGAAAATAATTATACTTGTTCTTCCAATTTCATAGGAACATTTTAGTGAGATAGAATCTATGTGAGCATGGCTTGTAAACTTTAAAACTGAGTAAAAATGTAATGGTTTTTTATTAGGTAATGTGGAACTTGATGATAGAACTCTAACTTTCCAAATTGAGGTTAAAAAGAACAACGTTTCACTGCTTTCTCACAAAATGTTCTGAATTTACTTGAAATCTGACCTCTACTAAGGAGAAAACAAGTAGCCTTCAATTATTGAATAACCACGAGGTTTTGGGAACACTTACAAATTATTTAATTTAAACCTCACAACCACAGCCACCTGATAATAATATATATTACTATCCCTATTTTATAGCTGAGGGTGCTAAGTGGGTCAAGATGGGTCAGCAAAGTATGTGTAGTCATGTAGTTGGTTGCTGCTAGAGAATGAAAATCCTGGGTTGGCCCATAGTGTGTTCCCTGACCTTCACTTTGGGCTGGTCCACAGCCTGTTACCTGACCTTCACCCTGGGCTGGCTCATTCCCTGACTTTCACCATGCATTGCCTCTCCCACATCTCCTGCTAAACTACGAGTGTCACCATGAGGTGGTGAGATGGTTTCATGCCTGGGGTTCAGGTGGTTACATGCATGGGCCTCAGATACCTGAGGTGTGATAGAGGGTGGCCTTGATCTTCAGCAGAATAACCATACCTTCGTGGCATCAGCCATAGAACATGAAAAGCCAAAATATGAAATCAGGACTAGGCAATGACAGAGCAGTCACCCAAGAAATATTTGTCATTGTGGGGGGTGGAAAAAGTTCAGGAAATTTTAAATGAGTTTCCTGAGAATTTTGGCTTTCCCTCTGGAGGAGGCCATACAAGCCCAAACAGCTCCCTCCTCCACTTGCAAATTATAGTAACAATGCTGATAAGTATCCTCTTAATAACAGCCCTTACAACAGTTTACGGTTTTCCAGGGAGACAAGGCTAAATACGAAAGTGGCTAAATCATTGTCTGCCCTTGAGTATAGAGCTTAGGAAATTTATGTGGGCTAAAATCTCAGGCCAGCCCAGCAGCACTGTCCCTTGTGGAGAGAGGGGAAGAGAAACCCACATATGAAATGGCTATTGCATTTGTATGTCGGGGGAGTGTGGAGGGAAAGTATTCTTTCCAATTTACATTAGCAGGCTTTCTTTTGGTTTCAGCTACCAGTGCAATGGTCCTCCATTTCAGCTGTGTATGAGCCACTGAGGGCTTCAAAGAGTACTGGTGATAACCCAGGGGCACCTGGGTGTCTCAGTTAGTTGAGTGTCTAGCTCTTGGTTTTGGCTTAGGTCATGATCTCACAGTCTGTGGGTTCAAACCCCAAGTGGAGTTCCATGCTGACAGTGCAGAGCCTGCTTGGAATTTTCTCTTTCTCCCTCTCTCTCGGCTCCTCCCCTTCTCTCTCTCTCTCTCTCTCTCTCTCTCTCTCTCAAAATAAATAAGTAAATTAAAAAAAAAGTACCAGTGATAGGCCCCCACCCAAGGCCAATTACATGTCTGTGGTAGACTGTTATAAGTGCAGATGATGCTGGAAAGAATATTGGACCTACACTGTGTGACTTTGGGCAAGTTACTTAATATCCCTGAGCTTGGGTTTAAAACTGCCATTCTTGCAGGGCCAAAAGGTAGATCAGTACTGCTAGAGAAAGCCCTATATTTAAGGCTAATTTCTTTTGAATGGAAAGGAGTCTTAGTAGCTGTCTAGTCCTATCCTTACATGTGAAGGGATGTGGTCATGCGGAACATAGGCGTCCCACCATGAAACCCAGTGCTGCTTTCAGCACACCACACCTTTGCCTCTTTGTCACACAGCCACTTCCTAGTCAGCCTCTGCTGAGGTGCTGAGCCCCAGAGACTCAGTAAACGTGGGCTGGGGCAGCGGGCTAAGGGTCACTTCTCTACAAACTTCAGCTTGTGCCCATGGAATGTGAGCATATGTCTACTGCTGGCAGAAGCTATGCTTTTTACCAGTAAGGATGGAAACTCTTCTCAGGACCCAGGAAAATTTGCTTTGTTCATTCATTCCCAAGTAGAGATAACTACAAAACAGGCTGTGCAGAGAAAGTGGTGCTCCTCTGGGGGCGTATGGAGGCACTGGATACCTGCCTGGTCAGAGAGCCTTTCTGGCACAATTGCCATCCTCTACTCTGTGCTTGCCATTCCTTCAGCCTGTAGGGGTCGGCTACACGGCCAGGACCCTGTGTGTGCTCTTTGCTGATCCATCCCTGGGCCTCATCTCCCACCAGGTCTTGCCAGCACCTGAGGGCACCATCTGGATCCTTATCACTCTGAGGCTCTGTTCTCAGCAGCATACTCTGCATTAGCTTTTGTTAGCTTGCTTGCTTGATTCACTGATCCATCCATCCATCCATCCATCATTCATTCATTCATTCATTCAACAAGTATTTATTCATGACTACAATGTGGTAGAACTTGCTTTCACTGATGAGGATACATTCATGGAGCTTATATTCTAGAAGGGAGAGAAAGAATAATACTAAGGCAAGGTAGAAGGATAAAAGCAATGGGGCAGGAAGTGAGATTTTAGGTGCAGGTGGGGTGGGGAGAGTAAGGCCTTTCTGAAAAGGTGACCTGCTCAGAGACATAGATACAGCGAGGGATCCGGCATGCAAAGTGTGGTAAAGCGTGGGGAGGGCTTTCCTAGCAAAAAGAATGGTGTATATAAAGACTCAGAAACAGGAGTATGTTTGCATGTTGCCAGAAGAGCAAGGTCAATATGGCTAGAAGGAAATGAGCAAGGGATAGGGGTGGAAGGAAAGCCAGTGGCCAGATCATACAGAATCCTGTAAAGACTTATTATGCACAATTTTATTGCAAGCGTGGTAGAAATCCATTAGAAGGTTGAAAACAAGGGAGTGACGTGTTTTATTCACATTTTTAAAGGAAAATTCTGGCTGGCTTATGGAGAATAGACAGGAGAGGGGTAAGAGAGGAGAAGGGAGGTGGGCTAGGTATCAAGTTCATAGAGCCCAGTGTTGTACAGAGTTCAAAGGGTAACAATGGGGATCACGAACCTGGCTGCATGTGTGGTGTTTTTGGAAGGCATTTCTGGCAAGATGCATGAGGAAGATTAAGAATAGAAGCCAATCTGATCCCCAAATCATATATGTTATTTGAATAAATGGAGGAATTATTTTAGATCCGAAAAGGAGCCCTAAGAATGAGCCAACAAGTGGTAGTGAAAAAGCCTTGAGTTGAGAACTGCTGACCCGGAGCAAGGGAAGGTAGCCTCTGAGCAATGGAACAGTTACCCTGGACTGGGGGGACCAGTCATCGTTGCTGCAAACATCAGCTCAGTGCCAGGGACTGAAGGAAGAGTGTGCATGTGCGTGAATTTGCATGTGTGTGCAAGTTTGGGATGGGATGATGTGAAGGGGAGGACAAAGCCAGTTAGAGGAAGCTAAGATAGAAACAAAGCAGCAACTCCCAAGCGCTCAGTGAACATGGAAACTCAGGAGGTGACTCCAGACCTTAGGACTAGTCTGCTCTCTCTCTTTAGAAGCCATAGGCCACCATGAGCTGGGGAGAGAAAAGGCAGATGGGCTTCTAAAATGGAGGCCTTCTCAGAGCATGAGAAGGGAGGAGGGCAGAGAAATGCGCATCAAGCCCGGGGGAAATCTAGACACACGAAGAATAAATCTCTACAATGGAGGAGGAGAGGGAAAGGGGCAGAGATCGGATGCTTACCATGCATACGCCTCTTTTTTTATTTTTATTTTTTGTTTGTTTGACTCTAGTTGACACATGGTGTTACATAAGTTTCAGGTGTCCAACACAGTGATTCAACTTCTCTCTAAGCTATGCTGTGCTCACCACAAGGGTAGCTCCCATCTGTCGCCACACAACGCTATTACAACATCATTGACTACATTCCCTGTGCTGTGCCTTTCATCCCCGTGGCTTGTTCTATAACTGGAAGCCTGTATCCTCTGCTCCCCTTCACTTCTTATTTTGGATTCTGCTTTCACTCAAGGAGACCACGGCTCTGAGAAGATCAAAACACGTCAGTGAACATGATGTTTAATCCAGCCCGGAAGTGAGTAAGGAATGACCAAGAAAGTCAGCGAAGTGAGAGGCAAGAAAAGGCACACTCTGCTGACTGCCTGGGGTGTCGACAGGCAGGCTTCCGCAGCCAGCTGATGGAAAAGGGAAGGGAGGATGCAGAATGAACCTGAGTCACGGACACTCTCATTAAAGTTAAATCCGATGCCCCCCATGTGGTCCTACTCTGGGTACCCTTGAGAAAAGATTCCTCACGCGCTTTCAACAGCTTGAGTGTCTCTTATAAATGGCTCAGCCCTGGGGCTCAGCCTGTGCCAAAGCAACAAATCGTATGCTCTGTCAGACAAGTCTGCAGTGGCTGAGAGAAGAGTAATTATAATCTGCGAATCCCGATGACACGCATAACACCCCGATCTATATTTAATAATAGCAAAAAGCGTTTGCATTAACAGCTATTAGGTGATGCACTCTTGGAGAGAGGTCTCCTTCTTTGCAGCAATAAAGCATAATAAAAATATGAAAACAAGGCTTTGTGAATTTTAGAGTGATTTCCCATTAAGAGGTTCTCCCAGCATCGTAAACTATCAGCTGGCGGCTGGGGAGGTTGGGAGAAATCTTCAAATCCCAAAGTGAAATTGAGGGGATGAAATTCTAAATGCAGTCTGCCTGTTTCCCCCAGGCTTCTACCAAGTGCAATGGTAGTTTCCATGGAAGAAATACTGTTCCCTTTGCGTATTTCAAATGCCTGATTTTGCTGTCTAAATATTCACGCTTACTTTACTTCCTAAACATTTCCAGATGCTGCCTCCACCTTCCCCACTCTGCTATTGCCACTTGGGGGGTTCAGGCCCCTGCCTTCTCTGGTGGGAATGGAGAAAGCACAGCCTTCCAGCTGACCTTCCCCTCACCCACCACCCTCCAGGGCACCACCTTCAAGTCCAGGCTCCACCAGGCTCACCTTTCTCCTCTGTGGTGACTCCTTTACAGGTGGCAATGACCATTTTTCAGGACATAAAGTCCCCACATCCAGTTCCTTCCGCCTTCTTCTTTGACACCCCTGATGCATCACTTTTCCTGAGCCTGCACAGCTTGTAATTTCCCATACACACCATCCTGATGCTCAATTTGTCCCCTCTGCCTAAAATTCTTTCCTTCCTCTGGCATCTTTCTTACCCCTTGGCCTCCCTGTGTTCCCACAATGCTCTGCTCATCCACTGTGGCTATCACACAAGTGTCATTATTGTCTGCCCTCATGTCACTCTCCCTCCCTGGACCATGTCTTATGGCCTTTACTGTCCTAATCAGTTCCTACCCGTATTTCTCAATTAACAAATCTGTATGCATTAAATGCAGATCATTTATCATCTACATTGCTCATCTGACAATTAGTTCCACAGAGTCTCTTGTATTGTTATTTAACTTTTGATGTGCCTTATGTACTGTCACCTCCCACCAAGAATCTAGTTTCTTAAGGGCAGAGGCTTCTGAATTCACCACAGGACAGTGCTTGCCATATACTTATAATAAATAGATATTTATTCATTCCAGACTAGTAGTAGTAAAGTGTGGTGGTTACTGGTGTGAGCTCGAGTACCTGCCTGGCTTTAGATCTTAGCATTACTATTTACTAGTTCAATGAATGTAGAAAGGTTACTTAACCACTCTGCCTCAATTTTCTTTTCTGTAAAATGAGAAGAATCATAATACTGATTTTATTTTATTTTACTTAAATGTTTATTTATTTATTTTGAGAGAGAGCAGACGGGGGGGGGGGTGGGAGGGAGAGAGAGAGAGAGGGAGAGAGAGAATCCCAAGCAGGCTTGCACTGTCAGAGCAGAGCCTGACACGGGGCTTGTACTCACAAATCGTGAGATCATGACCTGAGCGGAGATGAAGAATTAGATGCTTAACCACCTGAGTCACCTAGGCACTCCCATAATACCAATTTTAAAGGGTGGCTAAGAGCCTCAAGTGGTAGGCAAAGTGATTACATAGTAAGAACTCAGTATACAATAGACATTATTCCACCGAGTTTATGGGTGAAACTATACTCTGGGCAAATCCTGCCTATCAGCCTCTCATGTATTTCTCTGCTCTCCACCCCCCTACCCTCAGCAGCCTCCCAGCCTTCTCCTTTACTGACACCTCTTATATTTAATTTTAATTTTAGAGATCTCCTTGGAGTAATCTCCAACAACCTCATCTGCTTCTAGTCTTGTCCACATCTCCCAGAATTTCAGACCCTTCACCAAAGTGTCCCCACCAACCCATTAAGTGTGCTGCCTCCGGCTGCCTTTCCTTCCCCTCCCTATTCCAGTAGCTCAGCTCTCCCTCCCCAAGGATGGAGGATGGCTTGGAGTGGCAGGAAATGGGTTGCAGTTCCCAGACTAAAACCATGTCTAGGGTGCATTTGGATTTTGTTTTTATGTGAATGGCTAGGATGGTCTGGGGGTGAAGCAGTATGCTCTGAAATTTTGATTCATGGACTGTCTCCACCAATCTTTAGTTGAGGGATTCACTTAGTCACTTAATTTCTCAGGAGCAGTTGATACCTATTTCATGGGCACAAAGAACTAAGCTAAGGTTAGTAATGAAATTGCTTCTCAAGGAGAAAATCTTAGAATATCAAGGAAATAAAAATGTTAAGTAAGAAATGGATTTAGATTTAAAAGCCTGGAGGTTGGAATGATGTCTAGTCAACTTGTAGACATGAAACACACACCATGTACCTGAGAAATTTAGAAGTAACAACTTGGTGTCTTATTTTTCAAGTGTTAACAAGTTGGGAAAGAAAGCACTTTTCTCCAGTTTTCCACTTACCTCTGCAAAAACAAAGGGTGCATCAAACTGGAAGCAAATATGACCATGCTTAATGGCTTGAACAGAGGCTGGGCCACACCGATACATCCCTGCATCATACAGAGGAAGGGAAGTATGAGTTTGTCATCTTCAATTCTGTCCAGACATAGATACGGGAGCTGTAGAGGCAAATGTTCCCAACTTCATTGCTGAGTTAACCCAAATGCTTCCCATGGCCAGAGAGGGTGAATGACCAACATGTGTAATCAAGATGGCTTTGTTGGAAATTCCTCTTCAAACCAAAATTTGAAGCCATGAGAAGCATAGAGGGCATTACTATTTCTGTGTCTGTTCTTCTACCTACAAACACATACTCAAGTGTGTTCATACCAAGCTGTTTGCCCACATAGGATTCATCCTATTATAACAAACTGGAGTCTGAAATGTTGGAAATGGTAATGTGTCCCCAGTGGTTGTGTTGTTATTTGTTTTGATTTTTGGTTTTTGGTTTTGGACATTATGGATATATGTCAAGTGTTAAATGGGGGAATTTGGACATAAACCACACACATTGATCAATGCCCAACATGCATTCAGGAAGTCACTAGGCATATGAATACTTCTATAAAGTTCCTTACATTTTAACCAGGTATTTCTAGTTAATAAGAAATTAACTGCCATTAGTCATCTCTGACATCTCCTCATGATATATGATCCAGAATACCAGAAAGTGTTGAACATTTTCAAAATCCAGCATAAATAAAGCATAAATGTCTCTTATGAATAAGTAATGAATGTTTATGGATATATGTGCATATATACACACATCAATATCTCATATCAACACCTGAGGAAGTAAACATAATGTCCCCAGGCCACTGATGTTTATCATCACATTAAAGAGAAATGGAGGCTTATGATGTGATTTTATAAAAATCTGGGGGAGGTCATGGCTGCCTCTCATTGCTTAGCATAACCTGTAAGTTGTATGACAAATACATACTAAGTTTTGGAAGAAATCAACCAACATAAAAAGAAATCAGGTTTTGGGAAAACAACAATTTAAAGAATGATCTGTAACTATTTTTTGAGTTACTTATTTTCTCTACTGTCTTATATCTTATCACTGTGTATCACAGAGGGCTGAGGTATATTTTAGAGCCTAGTAAAAGTGCTTACACAGATATATTTTTTTCTCTTGTCTTCAAAACTGCTTATCAAAGCAAGGGTAGATGAATTATATATGTTAAGTTTTATACTTTTTTAAAATCAGTTATAGAATAATCAGGGAAAAGCCGGTCATTGAAATGAAATTAAACCTGACTGACAGGCAGCTAATACTGTACATGTGCCCAGGAAGCACACTTTTGATGTTGATTCCCAATGGGAGCGTTTCCCACACATCAAATGCAATCCTAACAGCAAAATAAAAATGGCTGTGAAATAAGTTCCCTGAAGGAGGATGCAATTTTACCATCACTGTTTTCCTGGGGGGTGCTATCCACGGCTTGCCAACCTCCAAATCCAACAGGAAGATCGGACCTTGTCATCCAGGCTTCATTCCAGCAGTGGTAGTTCCTGAGAAAACACCACTCTGGTGAGATTAAACCTCCCATTCCATTCAATGCTTCAAGAAATGGAAAAAAAAAGTGACCAAAACTCCTGCAAATGTGCTATCTACAAATTGCTGGAATGGATTAAACCAAATTGAAGACTCCAAGAGATATCCTAGCCTTGAGTTTGCTGGGCAGATGCATTCCCATTGGCACCCGTGGGAGGGCACCAGGTATTTGGACATGGCTCTTTCCTTCTAATATCAGTTTCAAGGCTACCCAGAGCATTAAACAGATTTTTTAAATGTTTATTTATTTTTGAGAGAGAGAGAGAGCATACATGCATGGGAGAGGGACAGAGAGAGGGAGAGAAAGAAAATACCAAGAAAATCTGTGCTGACAGCACAAAGCCTGACACAGGGCTCGATCGCATGAACCATGAGATCATGACTGAGTTGAAATCAAGTCTAATGCTTAACACCCTGAACCATCCAGGCACCCTAAACAGTTTAGATCTTAACCACTCTCTGCTTTAATGAAACAGAAAGTACTATGTACTAAAAAGGTAGAAAAGAAAAGTTAATTGAAATCGAAATACATATATCTTTGAATTTCTTTTATATTTATATTTACATTTATGCATATTAGATTTATAAAAAGCATATTTCTTGTAACAATTAAGCAATAAAATGCTTGTGTTTATGGGCTTAGGCCATTGCCATAGAAACTATAACATTAACTTCTGACTATAATTGTCTCAAATTTGTGGCAAATTTCCATTTGGTGTCCAACAAGAAGAAAAGGATGTCAGAACAAGTATCTCTTTACCCTTTATCAAAGGTGGGCAGCCCATGAGCTGAGGGCCATGCAAAACTTTTCAAAATTTTGCATGTGACCCTTAAGGCAAGATCATTAAATAAAATGTCATCATGAATTGTATTATTATGTCCTTGGAAAGACCTGAAATTATATGATAGTACAGAAAAAAATGAGAGCACATTAACCCGTCCATGCTATAGAAAATATTCATACAGTAATAATGATTTAACGGCGGGGTGAGGTAGTTCTTGCAGTCTTTGTTTATAGCACTGATGAATTTCAAATCCAACTACCACTTATCCTTTGCCTAAATGTCCTTCAAAGTCAGGAATTTGTACATGTTCCCATCTCTGAGTTCGGCTCATCTTTGATTGGCTCAAATCAGAGCTATTAATTTAACTATGTGCCCTTTATGTACCAGACTAGGTGCTGGGGATGTAACAATGACCAACACATAGGTTCTTGTCCATAAAGACCCTCATGATCCAGGAGGAGTGACAAACAGGTAAACCAATTTGCTATGAAGCTTAAACAAGATAATGCATGTAAAGCACTTAGAACAGGGCCTGCAATGTGGTAAGTGCTCAAAAATAATTAAGTCTCAGACTTTTAAAAATAATTAATAGCAGTGGTTTTAGCTACAGTGGAAATTGGTGTGGGGTGCACTGGGTCTCAGTGGGGCAACTCTCAGGGTGTGAAGAAAAGCTTCACAGCAGGAGTGATATTTGAGCTAAGTCCTGAAAAATGTGGGAGTTTAGAAAGTCAACAAGAGATGAAAGAACAAAATTGTGGAGGCATGAAATAGCCCACACGGTGTGTCTGGGGGACTGCACACTGTTTATTGTGGCATGAGGGCACCATGCTCCCGTCTCTGTGTGCATCGGGGAAGGAGAGGTGGGAGGTGAACGTGGGCAGGGAATCACAAAACTGACAAATAGTGTAGCACTCACTGTGTGCCAGGCACTGTTGTCAAACTTTTATGTACATTGGTACATCTGAGGTTCCCATACCCTATTAGAAAGGTACTACTATTCTTTAACTTCAGTGTGCATGGGAGAAAACTGAAGCACAGAGGGGTTAAGAATCTTACCTGAGGTCACACAGCTGGTTAGCGTAGAGGTCTAGGGCCAAGGCTCGTAAGCCATGAGCTGTGCCATAGGGGAGGATGAGACTGTGAGATCCTTTCATCCCAAATCAAATAATTGAGCTCTATTCTTGGGCAAGTTAAATTTGCGAATCTGTCTTTGTGGAAGGTGGGCGTGGAGGCAGGATGGGTGACAGATCTGAGGTGGCCTCCACCCCCGTGCGGAGGGCCAGGAGCCATGGGGGAGTACTGCCGACAGGCTTGTGGTGGTGAGGCAGCTGGATGAGCGGGGGAAGACTTTCGTGTTTCCAGGGAATATGCTGGCTGCATTTACCAAGACTGAATGAAGGAGGAAGAGAAGACTGTTTGTGTTGGGGTGTGTGTATTGGGTGGGTGACAAGTTCAGTTTTGGATGTGATGAACTCAGGTGCCCGTGAGAAAGGAGGTGAAATCCTAGAGACATTTTTCCATGCACATGTGACAGTCAGGATTGGATGGGTTACTGGCGACCGCACTGATGGTGGAGGAGAGTGGGGGCAGAGCCAGAGGAGTGGAGCACAGGGAGCATAGGTTTCTCCCCTCAGAGTGATCTAGGTTGTGAAGATAGGGCAGTGGCTAGAAGGTAATGCAACACAGGGAGGATTGTTTTGGTGGTTTTTCACATTAGGAGAGATTATTGTGCTTACAGAGAAAGAACCAGTGGACAGGAAGCAGGAACAGAGAAAAGGAGATGGAATAAAAGGAGATTGAAATACCAAGAAAGCAGGAGGATGAGGTCGAGAGCCACACCATGCATGGGTGTGGGGAGGGAGGCATTGTCCACAGGGGGAATGAGGTGTAGAGGTAGATCAAGGTCAAAGTGTGGAGGTGTTGGACAGGCACATGAGGTTAGTTCCCACTTGAGAACCTGCATCTTTGCTCTGAAGCTCGAAGGAAGGTCACTGTGAGCTTAAACAGGACTGCTCGCCTCCCTTCAGAACAGTACAAGTTGCATCATTAGGCAGAGAGATCCAGAGAAACAGTAATGAAACATTTGCAAAATCCCAAATGGACATAGTCCTGCTTCCTACACAATCCGTGTGGGCAATCTGTGTTTAGCAATCCTGGCTCTCGAAAGGATTCCACTGTTACACCACTACCCTAGATTAATAGGCGCCAGAACCTCCTTATTTAAATTCAAATATCCTGGGCCAGGTTAGCCTTGAACAAGATAAACAAGCTTTGTGTTTCAGATCTCAGATAAGGAACTGAGGTTGGGGTTGGGCCTTAGATAGTGGGTGGAAAGCCAATGGCTGAGCTCCCAGGCCAGCCTTGAACAGAGTGGGAGGGTGCTACCTCCGAAGCCATGGGCTTTTTTTAAATAAAGCCATTCTCTCTGCTCAAGAATGGCCAGGGAAAACTCACGCCACGAGGGTTCCCTTTGGGCTGTATGTTAAATATTTCTGGTTATACATGCTTGTCTTTGATTTCAACGTCCCCTACGAAAGGGGCTAATATTTACAGACATTTCTGAATTCTATTTCCTTGCTCTGCAGGTCAGGAAATGCATAGGCTTCCTGAAAGGTTATTTTAAAGTTTCTATATCTAGATCTGTCATAGTCTTTCTGTTTTCATCTTGTAATTTCATTATACATTCGTAGCATGAGTGATTCACTTGTGGGGCTCTGGTTCCCTGTCACATTCCCAGCACTAAAGCTAGCCCTTAGAAAGTGCTCAAAACGTATTGCTTGGTTGAAAGGCAAGGACAACCCCTAGCAAATGTAGGACATCTCCAAGGCAGGTGTAATTAAACTTTTGTTTGTCTGTTAGTTATTAAGATTCATGGTTTTATATTTTCTCAGAGGCTTCATTTGAAACCTGGCTTCCCACTCTACAATCAGAATGCACAGTGTCACTTTAAAGGTAAAAGAATATTATAAACCTTCAAAGTGATCTAGTTTTCTCATTGATGGTTTCTAAAGAAGTGGTGTGGAAATTAAAATAAAGCCCCCATTTCATCAAGAGTTGTTTAATCAAGTTGAAAATAACTTTTTTGAGAGAGAATAATGATGGAGGTGACAAGATGTTACCTTTTGTAGGTTTCCTACAGTGACAGTTAGTGATTTCCAGAACTCCTTTCAAGGATGTTAATAACCCAGAAGAATTGATATAAAGGATCCAAAGAATCTTCACCAAAGGCAGTACCTCACTGGAAAGATAGCACCATGCATTGTTGAGGGACCTTTGGAGGGACTGAGGTAACATTTAGTTTATCCTTTGATTCAGTAAACCCCTTTCCTTGGAATTTATGTACAGCAAATAATCACACAGGTGCAAAGACAAATGCATCTGAATGTTCATCCTTGTATAATTTGCAAGAAGGAAAAATCAGAAACTGTCTTACTATGTGATTGCTTTGAAATACAAAACAGAATATTATTCAGCCCCAAAAATACAGATCTACATTTATTAGGCAGGAAAGATACTTATGGCATATTAAGTGTTAAAAATAATACCCCAGGACACATTGTGTTTATTGTGCACGTAGGGGTATGTGTTTATTGTGCACGTAGATACGTGTGGAAGGCAGATTTTTAAATGACCTTCACTCTTGTATAATATCCTCCCCTTGAATGTGGGTGAATTCTAAGAACAGGATGCTGTATCACACCTGTGATTATGTTACCTTATGTGGCAAAGAGAATTTTGCATATGTAATTAAGGTATGTAATCAGTTGACTCTGAGTTAATTAAAAGGGAGATGTCAGTGTGGGCCTGACCTAATCAGGTAAGTTCTTTAAATCAGAGACAGAGCAAGGTGGAGACTTGAAGCAGCAGAGACATTCTCCTACTGCCCCATAAAAGATGGAAACTTCCATGAGTTCTACAGCTGCAAGGAACTGAATCTTTATAAGAACCTAAAAGAGCTTTAAAGAGAGCCCTGAATATCAGATGGGACCACCGCCCCACCTAACACTTTGATTGCCAGTACTTGGGACCCTGAGCAGAGGAGCCAGTTAACCTATGCCCAAACTCCTGACCCAGAGAAACAGAAAATAAGTTTGTGTTGTTTGAGGCTGCTAAGGTTTTTGTAATTTGTTATGCAGCAATAAAAAAATGAATATGATATGCAAACAAACATATCAAAGGTTACTTAAGGAGATACTGGAAATGTTCTGAGCAGTTAGAATGTGGATGACTTTGACTTTTATATGTTTTTTTTCTGTAATGTTTGGAATTTTTATAATAAACATGCACTAATTCCCCCTTCCCCGCCAAAATAAGTGGACTATTTTTTTATTAAAAGAAAATAGAGCACAGTTCAAAATCTGCCCTGGTTCTAATCACTGGCTCAGGTCATATCTAGAGTTGCTAGAGCCCATGGGATGATGGAGAAGTGGACAGAGAACACAGCTGAGATCAAGATGGGCTTTGGGGCTTTGTGTGCTAGATGTTCAATGACAATGAAGTGGATAATTTTATAAAGGCACTTCTTTACTGCCTTTAACTTGGCTAACTGCTTAAACACTCCACAGGGTCATCTCATTTACAATCTGTCTGGAAGTTTTCCCTAAAAAGAAAGAGCGAGCCATGGGCTTGTAACCCTGTTTCTGCAGCTTTATTATGGCTCAAAGGAAGGCACAAATAAGATTGAGAGAAAGCCCTTGAGGAGATGTGTTGGACCAACTTCAAGTGTAAACCAAATATTCGAATTCTTTTATTTAAAAATGGCAGGGGGTGGAAGGAAGGTACTTATCTATCTTGCAAATTGTTTGTATATTTGTAGCGATGGGCACAGCCCCACTTCTCTGGATCTTTTGATATAGTCTTAATCCAGGCAGTGAGATTGATGACAGAAATGACAGCACACCCTGAAATTGTTTAGCTCTGGCCCTTCCAATGGCAGTAGGCATGGGGTGGGGTGGGAACTGTTGAAAGAAGTAGGGACAAGTTGGTGGATTCTGAGGCCTGTTTAACAAAACATTCCAAAGAAGAAATAAAAGCTTGGACCAAGAAAAAACTTGTCAGTTAGGAAAGGTAATGAAGCAAGACAACAAAAAGGAATTATTCAGAGAAAGGGAGGCATTCTGGAAGAATCTTTTATGGAGCACTACACTACTTCAGAATGCAGCTGTTCAGTTAGGGGCTGTTGGAATGCTAAAACCAGGAAGGGACATTTAAAATCTTTCTGGGGTTGTCAGTCAAAGGTCAGAGGTCCAATCAGGTGGAGACCAGGCTAGCGCCACTCCCCCCCCCCCCCCCCCCGCCCACCATAGAAACCAACTGCTCACCAAGAAAAAAAGTAATGAAGGTATTTGTTTTGCTTGTCCTTTGCAGGGAAAGGGTCCTCCAATGAGTATTGAGAAATCAGTTTAAGCACAGTCTGCTGTAACATGAGAGATGCCAATCCAGGGGTTGGAAATGGGGGGGTGGGATTGGGGATGATCTGTAACTCCCAAAATGAAACTATGAGGTGGAATAACTAGCAACTGCTCAGACACAGGCATGAACCAGTTGGAGCCAAAGTTGCAACCAATCAGAAAAGACACTCAGTCTAAATACCGAATGCTCCTATCAGTATGTACTGGATAAATGCCAGCCCAGAAGTATTCAATTGCATGTACGTATCATAGTACCTAAGAAGTTTGTTTCCATTTATAAAGTTTTCTGGAGTGTGTCTTTCCTTAGTCCTGAGCCTTTCCACTCTCTTCTTAAGCTTCCAGGTATTGGTTTCTTGAATATTTATTAAGAGCATTTTATAGCAACTTTATTAATAATGATTTTTTAAAAATTGAGGGATGATCACATAGATTTCTTTTTTCTCTTCTTTTGATAGTTTCCCCTCTTTTTTAAATGTTTATTTATGTTTGGGGGGGGTGAACGAGAGGGGGAGGGGAGAGAGAGGGAGACACAGAATTCGAAGTAGGCTCTGGGCTCTGTCTGCACAGAGTCTGAAGTGGGTCTTGAACTCAATAACCGCAAGATCGTGATCTGAGCCGAAGTCAGACGCTTAACTGACTGAGCCACCCAGCCACCCCTCTTTTGTTTTCTTAAAGTTATTTATTTATTCTGAGAGAGAGAGAGGAGAGAGAAAGAGAGAGAGAGAGAGAGAGAGAGAGAGAGCACAAGCATGGGAGCAGTAGAGAGAGATAGGGAGAGAGAGGATCCCAAACAGGCTTCGCTGTCAGAGCAGAGACCAAAGAGGGGCTTGAACTTACAAACTGTGAGATCATGGCCTGAGTTGAAATCAGGATCTGGATGCTCAAATGACTGAGCAGCCCAGGTGCCCTGATGCCTTCCCCTCTTTTGATTATCTGTTTTACTTTTGTATTGTGGAGCCAGAAAAAGGATAAGACAGAGAATAAAATTAAATTTGGCAAAAACAAAGCAGAAACAAAACAAACAAACAACTCTTAAAATGTTTAGGAAGTAGATGTCACCTGTCCATATGAACTACATTTGCCATTACTTCTTAGCACAAGGCTCTCTGTTACTCTTCTGGGTTCCCTGTACTGGATTCATTTTGAACATAAGACCCTGTCCCTCTTTACTACTCTCTCTGGCATAGCAAATTAGGAATTGATATCCCATCTGAAAAGGAAGAAAAAATTGGATTTTGAAAAGATTTGTTTTGAGTAACTCTAATGTATAAAAAATACCTATAATAAATTCTGGCCAAGTTTGTCCATAATTATTGAAGGGATTTAAAAAATACAGCCAACAATCTCAATAGGTACCAAAATTACCATTTTCATTATAAATCTATTTATGAATATAATATTCTAAGGTTGATAGCTCTTATTTATATAAGATTTTTCTAGACGTCTTATTAATCATCAAAAGAAATTAATATATTCAGTATAGCTTATGTGGTGTATATTTTATTAGCTCCTTTAAAATTTGTTTAAATGTTTATTTATTTTTGGTAGATAGAGAGAACACAAGCAGGAGAGAAGAGAGAGAGAGAGACACAGAATCCGAAGCAGATTCTAGGCTCTGAGGTGTCAGCACAGAGACTGATGCGGGGCTCAAACCCACAGACCGTGAGATCATGACCTGAGCTGAAGTCGGATGCTCAACCGACTGAGCCACCCATGCGGCCCTATTAGCTCCTTTTATAAAAATGTTTATTTATTTTTTAGAGACACAGAGAGAGACAGAGCATGAGCTGGGGAGGGATAGAGAGAGAGGGAGAGACAATCAGAAGCAGGCTCCAGGCTCTGAGCTGTCAGCACAGTGCCTGATGTGGGGCTCAAACTCACAAAGCATGAGATCATGACCTGAGCTGAGGCCCAATGCTTAACCAACTGAGCTGCCTAGGGGCCCCTATATTTTATTAGCTTCTAATTATTTAAAAACTGGTAAATATTGAATGGTACATATGATGACTCTCTTAGGCAGAATTTATGATTAACCAAAACATGATATTTTTCTTATTAAGGAAAATATTATTGAAAATAACACACTTTCTATGTTTAGCAGATGGCTCTCACTTTCTCTTCCATTCTAATTTCTGGAGAGGTATTTGTAGTAACCTTTGATTTTGTTTAACCTCTCAAACTCCCTCCTTGTTTTCTCTCAAGTGGGTCTTGAGTAGATTAGGGACTTCAGGTTCTCTTTGGAGATATTCTCTTATAGGACTATGATAGGAAAGGAAATAGAATCTAATGCAATGATTTTGAACCTTCAAAAAACAATGCCCCTTTCTAGTTTTAAAGCAAATATTTTATAACATCCCTTTATTATACTGAAATGAAATCCATAGATAGCTTTTTATACACAGTTTCTAAAAGAGAAATATAATGCCTTATCATGTACAAAATAAATGGAGAAATAAAAGGATATACATAAAATAACACGTCTTTCAACAGGTATGTGACAAGAAGATGATACTAGATACTAAAATATTCCTACAAAATGTAAAAATGTGGAGGAGTGTGGTTGACTCCTAATTTGCAACCACTTGTGTAATGGTTAAGAGTGTGCTCTAAGGAAACATTTCTAAAATGGTAGAGTAAGGACTTCCAAGAAAGTGCTCCTTTATAAAAACAATGAGAATACTAACAAACATGATGAAAGCCAACTTTTTCAGAACTCTGTGAATGAACTTAAGACTTACAACAATCTGAGGACTTATTCAACAAAGACAAATGGATCTCATTAAGAAGTACTGATACATAGGGGCACTTGTACCCCAATGTTCATAGCGGCACTTTCAACAATAGCCAAATCATGGAAAGAGCCTAAATGTCCATCAACTGATGAATGGATTAGGAAGATGTGGTTCATCTATACAATGGAATACTACATGGCAATGAGAAAGAATGAAATCTGGCCATTCGTAGCCAAGTGGATGGACCTCGAGGGTGTCATGCTAAGCGAAATAAGTCAGGCGGAGAAGGACAGATACCATATGTTTGCACTCATAGGTCTAACAGGAGAAACCCAACAGA
>CM053577.1:121448645-121506426 GCA_028646485.1 Cryptoprocta ferox
TCAACTGATGAATGGATTAGGAAGATGTGGTTCATCTATACAATGGAATACTACATGGCAATGAGAAAGAATGAAATCTGGCCATTCGTAGCCAAGTGGATGGACCTCGAGGGTGTCATGCTAAGCGAAATAAGTCAGGCGGAGAAGGACAGATACCATATGTTTGCACTCATAGGTCTAACAGGAGAAACCCAACAGAAGACCATGGGGAGGGGAAGGAGGAAAAAGAGTTAGGGAGAGGGAGGGAGACAAAACACGAGAGACTCTTGAATACTGAAAGCAAACTGAGGCGGGAAGGGGAAGGGGGAAAGGTAAAGGGGGGTGATGGTCTTGGTGGAGGTCACTTGTGGGGAAGAGCACTGGGTGTTATATGGAAACCAACCTGACAATAAACTATAAAGTTAAAAAAAAAAAGACAGAGAAAGACAAATACCAAATGGTTTCACTCATATATAAAATTTGAAAAACAAAAATGAACAAATAAAAAATGAGACAAAGCTAGTGGTTGCTGGGGGGGTGGGAAGCAGGATGGGTAAAATACATAGAGGTGATGAGTACACTTACCTTGATTAGCTCTGAGTAATATATAGAATTGTTAAATCATTATATACCAGAAAGTAATATGGTACTATATGTTAATTTCACTTCAACAAAGAATGATAAAATTCATTAATAAAAAAAAAAGAATAGTGAGCTTTGTAGCATTTGAATTTGCCTTATTTCCACTCCCCTTCTCCATAGCTCCATGGCAGTCATGAAAGCCAACAGCTTCACAACTATGGTAGCTATAAAAACTTGCAGCCTAGCAACCAATGAAGGGGAGAAAATAGGTTTGTAACTCCCTAAAAGCCCCATCTCCAAAGAATTTTCACTAACTTGTCTGGCAGTTCTCTGAAAAACTCCATTCTCAGGATTTCTTTTTATTTGATTTGATTTAGAGTTCACTCTGTACATATAACCTTATCCAAAGGATGTTTTTCAAAAATAATTAGAAGCAACTGTTTAACATCATGGCTGCATAAAGACAAGTTGGTGATAATAAAAGATTGCTCCCCAAAAAACTTAAAAGGAAACCCTAAGGACTGAAATGTTCACAGGGGGCTTTGAACAATTTTGACATACTCTTTTAGAGTCTAGATCGCCACACACATATGCAGGGCTGTGAGCATGCCCAAGAAAGCTCTAAGAGGGTTCTAAATTCTCATTTCTAGCTGATCTTGAGCTGTGCAAGCAGGAAGTAAAGGATACAGCAGAATTATAAATGTACTGATGGGGTGTTGAAGACATTCCCCCAACACATAGAGAGCTCCTTGATAAGGCTGAGGTCTTGTTAGTTCAAGGTGTTTAAAGAAATTTTTGTCGAACCGTTAACTTACCATTAAGCTAACCCAGCGGAGACATCTGTGGCCACACATGATAAAGAGTGGAGACTTTGCAGAATGAGTTCAGGAAAGTCACCAAACAAACAAATAGCAGCAGCAACAACAACAACACAAACATCAATAACAGACTCTGGAGAGCAGGAAATCTGATTTACAGAGTTGTTACATTATGCTTTTTAAAATGTCTAGTAGGTTTTTAAAATGCAAGACACACAAAGAAACAGAAAAGTATGGTCCATATACAGAAAAAAAAAGCAGTCAAAAGAAACTGTCACCAGAGTGTCTGGGTGGCTCAGTCGGCTGAGTGTCTGACTTTGGCTCAGGTCATGATCTCACTGCTTATGAGTTAGAGCCCTGTGTCAGGCTCTGTGCTGACAGCTCAGAGCCTGGAGCCTGCTTTGGATCCTGTGTCTCCCTCTCTCTGCCCCTCCCCAGCTTGTGCTCTGTCTCTCTCTCTCAAAAATAAATAAACATTAAAAACTTAAAAACTAAGAGAAACTATCACCAAGGAAGCCATTGGGTTTATTAAACAAAGATTTTAAGTAAGGTATAATGAACATGTTCAAATAACTAAAGAAAACCATGTGAGTGATGTCTAATCAAGTAGAGGATATCAATGAAAAGATAATAATTATGAAAAAGAATCAAACAGAAATTCTGGAGCTGAAATATACAATAACTAGAATGAATTCAAATATTCACTAGCGGGTCTCCAAAGAGATCTGAGTAGACACAAAAAGAAAGAGTAAGTGAACTTGAAGGTAAGTCAGTTGAAATGACCAGTCTGAATAACCGAAGAAAAGATATGAAGAAAAATGAGCAAAGCCCTAGAGACATGTGGGATACCATCAAGTATACCAACACACTCAGTGAAGGCCCCTGAAGGAAAGGAAAGAGAGAAAGGAGCAGAAAGAATATTTGAAAAAATAACAGCTAACTTTCCAAATTTGATGAGACATTAATATATGCATCTGAGAAGTTAAAAAAATCTCAAATAGAATAAACTCAAAGATATAAAATGTATATAGGCATATATATATAATATATAAATGTATAGGCATATATATATGCCTAAATACCTCAAACTGTCAAATGCTGAAAACAGAGAATCTTGAACACAGTATGAGAAAAGTGATTCATTATGTACAAGAAATCACTAATAGGACTAAAACTGACTACTCATCAGAAACCATGGAAGCTAGAAGATAGTGGGATGATGTGTTCAAACTGCTGAAAGAAAAAAATTAAGAACTGTATATCTAAGAAAACTATCCTTCAAAAGAGAAGGCAAAAGTAACTACATAGAGAAATAGGCAAAAAGTATAAATGTATATTTGCTTTTAATTCTTCTCCTCTCTGATTTCATTTATTTATTTTGATGTTTATTTATTTTTGAGATGGAGACAGAGAGCGAGCGGGGGAGGGGCAGAGAGAGAGAGAGGGAGACACAGAATCTGAAGCAGGCTTCAGGCTCTGAGCTGTCAGCATGGGGCTTGAACCCCCGAACTGTGAGATCATGACCTGAGCCAAAGTCAGATGCTTAACTGACTGAGCCACCAAGGCGCCCCAAATTTTAAAAACAGCTTTATGAAGCAGTAATTGTAAAATTGTGTTGGTGGGTTTATAATGTAGAAAGATGCGATCTGTATTACAATAACAGA
This sequence comes from Cryptoprocta ferox, assembly GCA_028646485.1. Classification (NCBI taxonomy): domain Eukaryota; kingdom Metazoa; phylum Chordata; class Mammalia; order Carnivora; family Eupleridae; genus Cryptoprocta; species Cryptoprocta ferox. The sequence goes on from CM053577.1 coordinate 121,451,689, forward strand.
ACAAAAGTCACGGGGAATAGAATGAGTTTTTGAATGCTATTGAAATTAATTGGTATTAATATGAACCAGGTTGTTTCAATTTATGGCTTTAAATTGTAAACTACTAAGGAAAAAACTGAAAAATATATAGTCAAAAGAAACAGAAAAGGAATTAAAATAGTATACTACAAAATATCTTTTTACACAAAGTAAGAAAGTAATGGAGGAATATGAGAAGAAAAAGACAATGCATATAGAAAGGAAATACTAAAATTGCAGATATATATCCTATTTATCAGTCATTACATTAAACACTAGTAGACTAAACACTAAAATCAAAAGGCAGGGACTGGCAAGATGGACAACAAAATTGTATGTTGTATCCAAGAGATACACTTTATATTCAAAGATGCAAATAGTTTGAAAGTAAAAAGATGGAAAAACAGGCTGTGCAAATGGACTCAAAAGATAACTGGAGCAGCTATATTTATATCAGACAAAATAGACTTTATGACAAATATTGTTACTGAAGACAAAGAAGGGAATTTTATAATGACAAAAAGGTAATGCTACTAGGCAAACATAATAATCATTAACATATCTGTATCTAAAAACAGAATCCCCAGATACACAAAAGGCAACACTCACAAAACTGAAGGGAAAAATAGACAATTTAACAACCAGAAGTGAGGAGTAGGGGGGAGGCAAAAAGGGTAAAAGGGGTCAAAAGCTACAAACTTCCAGTTATTTGAAATATTATTTTTTAATGTTTATTTATTTTTGAGAGATACAGACAGAGCATGAGCAAGGGAAGGGCTCAGAGAGAGAGAGAGAGAGAGAAATACAGAATCTGAAGCTTGCTCCAGGCTCCATGCTGTCAGCACAGAGCTCGACACAGGGCTCAAACTCACGAGCTGTGAGATCATGACCTGGGCTGAAGTCGGACATTTAACCGACTAAGCCACCCAGGCACCCCTAAACTTCCAGTTATTTGAACATTGGTAGTTGAGACCTTAAAAGTCTTCATTACACACATACACACACACACACACACATTTTGTAACTATGTATGGTAACAAATATTAGCTAGACTTAATTTGTGGTGATCATTTTGCAATATACACAAATATTAAATATTATTTTGTGTACAGAAACTAATGTCACTTGTACCTTAATAAAAACAAACAAGCAAGCAAACTAAAAAACAATTTAACAAATAAAAGTTACATACTTCAATACTGCACTTTCAATGACGGACAGAATAAGTAGGTAGAAGATTAGCGAGCAAATAGAAGACTAGAACAACACAATAAGCCAACCAGACCTAATGGATGTCTATAAAATATCCCACCCAACAGCAACAAAATACACATCTCTCAAGTGGAAATGAAACATTCTTTGGAAGAGACCATATGTTAGGCCATAAAACAAATCTTAATATTTGATCCATTAACATTTAATCCAATAACTGAAAAGTAGGACTTACATCTGCCATTTTACTGGTTCCTTGCTATACGTATTATGTTCTTTTTCTTCTTTATTCCTCATTACTTCCTTAGTTTTTGTAAAAAGATATTTTCTAATAGACTATTTTACTTCTTTCTCTGTTTCTTTTTTTATTAATTTTTTAATGTTTATTTTTGAGAGAGAGACACAGAGTGTGAGCGGGGGATGGGGGAGCAAAGACAGAGGGAGACACAAAATCCGAAGCAGGCTCTAGACTCCGAGCTGTCAGCAGAGTTCGATGAGGGGCTCGAACCCATGAACCACGAGATCATGATCTGAGCCGAAGTTGGACACTTAACCAACTGAGCCACCTAGGAGCCCCTGTTTCTTTTTACTATATATATATATATATATATATATATATATATATATATATATACATATTTTTTTTTGTTTTTTCCTTAGTGGTTTCCCTGGGATTCTAACATTCTAACTGAAAACTCTAGTTCAGATTAATACCAACTTATTTTCAATAGCATACGAAATCTTTGTTCCATTCCCTCTGTCCATTGTGCTAATATTATAATTCAGATTACATCTTTCTACATTGTAAGCCCATCAACAAGATTTTATAATTACTGCTGTGTGAATTATATTTCAGTAAAGGTGTTATTTAAAAAGTTAGCTCTAGGGTTAACCCTCTTGGGTTTGTAATTCAGGCTCTGCCACTTATTAGCTGGTGCCTATGGTTAGGTTACTGTGCCTCAGTTTCTCCATATATAAATGGGGACTATAGTAGCAAGTACCCTAATAGGTTGTTCAAAAGAACCAACAAGTTATTATGTGTCACCCACTTAGATCAGAACCTGGCACAGTGAAAGCATTCCAGAAGCATGAGCTATTTTGATTCTTTGGAGGTGGCAAATAACTTTTTCCATCCTTTCTTCAAGGCTCTGGTGTAGATTCAGAGTGCATATTCTTAGTTCTCTAGTGACAGAACTCATGATCTTGTTCCAGGGAATTTCCTCAAAGACAATTTGGCGGATGGTAATGTTAAAAAGATAATCTATTTGAAAGAAATATCTTTGGTAGATGTTCGGAATTGGTAACCTGGGCACATCACATTAATTTTACAAACATCTGTAAGTAGTTTGGTCTATATTCAGAAAATTTTATCTATTTTTTATCTGGAATTCATTTTTTGTATAATTCTTTTTTGTTCATTACAGTAATTAAAGCTTAGCATAATACAAGAATATGAAAGTCCACCTAGCTGGGGCACACTAAGCTTCTAAAGCAATGTACAAGATAGATCAATCTAAATTTCAAAAACACACCTACAATGTGCAAACCACTATGCCCAGTGCAGAGACTGCGATGAGAATTAGGATCAGTATTATATCCTGTGCTGGCCTCCAGGTGTGAAGGCTGTTTATTTTCTGCTCTAAAACTTGCTTCCAAAGAGCTTTATTGATAGAGTCAGTACTACCCGTTGTAGCAGAGATTTTTGCATTTAGAGTGAAAAAAATACAACAATAACAACTGTACTCTTTCCAACAAGTATTGGAGGAAGTTGGAAATTTTTCAAAAGAACGAGATGTACTGATACCAGAAACTACAAAATTTTTCTGTGGGGTGTGTGTGTGTGTGTGTGTGTGTGTGTTTATCCCTTCCTTGGGAGCTGATATGAAGTCAATTTGCAAAGCAGCACATATATGTGAGTGAGTGTATCATAGCTGGCCCTGTGCAGGTGAGCAGGTCTTCACAGAGAGCAAGTGGTAGAACTATGCTCTACCATAGTAGAACCATATGGTAGTTCTACTTTCTAGAACTTTCTAGAACTATGGGAGGAAAGCCCTTGCTGGAAGAACAGTGAAATTTATGGAAACTTTTTTTTGGGGGGGGAAGCTAGAAATGACCCTAGAGCTAATTAAGACCAAACCCATACATTTACATATGATAACATTAAGGCCCAGAGAAATCAAGCAACTTGCCTGAAGTGACCCAGCTAATTAGTGGCAAAGCTAATCATATTACCTTACACCATGGAGAGAAGAGACATAGGGAAAAAAAATTACAAGAATAGTTTGACTTGATTTAGTGTTTTTCCATGATGCCTTGGGGAAAAACAAAATAAAATTGTGATTCCTTTCCACTTGGATCACTGACTAATGCTTAGATTGTTGGCACTTTGAGCTGAAACTGATAAATACAAATTTGCCTGTTCACAATTATTTTCAAAAATTAAATTGAAAATGCTACTTTAATCAAACCTACTGAATTTCAAACGAAAAGGCAGTAAAGGAAATAAAGACTTGTTCATTGTGTCAGTGTTCACTGTTTTCCCAATTACCTTTAATATCATATAAAATGCTTAAAACTCTGGGTTAGGATGTGTTCTACATCTTCTGATTGGCCAATCAGTTGGACTTTGAGAAGCAGATGGGTCAGCTATGGGTCTTAGCGTATAAGCATGTGCTCAGCTCCCTTCTCTTCACATCCTGAGGGCATGGACAGCACATGCTTTGGCCCACCTCTCTTGAAGCTCCATCGTCAGGAGTTGAACAACTTTTCTGGGAATGTGAGCAGGATGGAAAGGGACATGGGAAGGAGTGGCTTAGAAGCTGGGCAAAAAGGAGTCACAAAGTCTAAAGAGCTGTTGGCTCCCAGAGGGAATTTAGGACACTGTTGGCTGTTGGACCCCCTAAAACTAAGAGAGTGAGGAGTGGGTTTATCTTGAAGGAGGCAGGGATTAGACAGTGCCTATAGGGTAGAGAAGCAGAAAAGGTGGTGAGAGGTGGGGAACAGGGATCCATTCCCACCCCTAAAGAATATTAGCTCCATCTGCTCCTCACTGAATGCACAGCCTGGGGGCATCAGCTCCTTCTGGAAGCCTGGTAAAGAGCCAGGTGTTCTTGATGGTGTAGAGGAAGGAGTGGCAAGGGTCTGGAAGGTGAGTTAGAGGAAGTTTTGATATTCAATAACTGTGGTCATAAGAACATAGGCTAACTCTGCATGAGCTTTCATTCTTTCCTGCCTGGTTCTTGAAGCAGATTGATCTCCGCTTGTCTCATCTCAGTGCTTTAGATTTTTACAGGAATATCCTTGAGTTTCATCTGTGAGCCAAGGTCATTTCCCTGGCATTCTGTGAACAGCACAGCCATATGATTGCAGGAGGATAATGACTTTGGGTCCATGGCCACTTCCCATGTGAACAGCCTTTTCCTTTGCTCCCCTGGGCCTTGGATAAGCCCCTTTCCTTCATCTCCATTCCTCCTGGCTCATGTTATATTTTTTATAGAGTTCTATACATGATTGTCTCATCCATGAACATTGATTAGATCAAGCTCCTCAAGGGTAGTGACTGACAAATTTCTCTCTGAATCCTTAGCATCTGGTATTTGGATATATTAGTACACAATAGTGTTTGTTAAATGAATTAAATTACATTTATTCGGTTAAATGAGCACTAAAAATATTTTCCAACCAATTGCATTTATTAAGTCCTTGCTCTATGCCCTGCACCCAGTTACATGCTGGCAAAACAAATGAAAATAAGTTAGATCAGACACTGCTTCCCCAATGGGGGCTGCAGTCTGGTGGGGGTCAGCCACAAGGTGGGCATAGTTCTTTCACCCAGAATCATCAAATCTGACTACATCCTCTCCAGCAAAAAGGACACAGGATAAACGCTTTCATTTACAAGGCGAAGAGTCATTCATGGAAATCCCTTCATGACACTAATAAGTGTCACCATCCCTTTCTTTGAAAATTGTTTCCATTTCCACTGTGATCGTCATATAATGAGGTGATCAGACTGAGCTCTTTCAAGGTGAGGCCCTGTCAATTTACCCCTGCCCATCGGAGTGAGCTGTGTTCTCCCTCCTCAACGAGCCCTCATATCCCTATTCACTGTTTGCACTGCAGCTAAACATCATGCAAGCATCTTCATTAAACTGTCCACAGTGATTCATAGATGCCTTCCTCCAGAGGTTACACATAATTCAAAACCCATCAGCACACGGGGGACAGACGGCTTAAATTGTTCCTTCCAGGATATGTTACCTTGTTTTGGCTGTCTCAGAATTTCATCTGCTACCATGAGGTCCAATTACTCTGCCCAGCTGTGCCCTTCCAAGTTGCCTTGCCCCCGCCCTCCTGAATCGCTAAGAAGAGGACTCTTCCCTCTGTGGGCATCAGCGGTGTGTCCACTCTATGCAAAATGGCTGCCCCCTGTGAGGTGAGGCACTCTCAGAGGGGAAATCCACCATGCAGGGACCTGAGGTGGCAAACCAGGAAGGAGGCAAATAAGCAGTCAGCCCTCAATGGTCTGTGATGCTAGACGGAGAAGAGTCAGGGCATGGGCTGAAACCCACACTTTGCCCACCTTGGCCTTGGGGAGTGCTCAGGATATTATGCCCTCAAAAGCATTCTTGAGCTCTCCCTCAGAACCCTTCACACTGGCTTACTTCTGCTCTGGGCACGCTGGACCTGGCTGAGTCATGGGGAAGAGGATACCCGGGGCCACTGATACCCAACTGGACAAATTAATTCACCACAAACTGTGTACCATCAGGACACCTCACTGTTGAAGAGATGGTGGAGGCACAAGACAGAGATACCAAGAAGTCATTTTTATGCTTGCCTTTAGAAAGAGAGGCGGGGGTATGACAAGGAGGGCAGGAACCATGCACAAACCAGGAGGGGGTTGGGGCAAGTTTGTCTGACTGGAGCCTGTGAAGGGAAGAGGGTTCAGGGCCTTGGGAGGAGGCCACTTGCTCCTGAGACCCCTGCTAGGAGATTCGTTAGGATGCGTGTTATCAGCCATGCTGTACTGGCTTCCCAATGGTCAACTGATGCCCACCAATCCTCCCTGCCCTCACCTCAGCATCTGTCAGCCTTCTGCCCCCGCCAACCTACAGCTCAGGCAGCTCCTGCTTCTTACCAGTGGCCATTACTAATCTAAGGAGCAGGCACCAAGGAGCACCAAGGACTCTGGCCCTAGCACTATGGTAAGTACATTACCTGTATTACCTCATTTAATTGTCACAGCTACCCCTTCAGGAAATGGCTATCCTCATTCAACTGATGAAGAAACTGAAGCCTCAGAGAGGTGAAGTCATTTTCTCAAGGTCATACAGCAAGCAACTGTCTAAGCCAGAGCTTGCTGTGGGGGGGGGGGTAGCGGGGGGAGGCGGTAGTGGTGACCATGTACTGATTGATGTGTCCAGGGAAAGTCCCCACCAGCTTCGTCAATCAGGGAAGTTCTCAGAAATACTTTTGGTTTTATGGAACATCTATAGTTTGTAGGGTCTACTAGTGTTTGCACTGGGAGGGTTGGGGTAGACAAATTTCTGCTTTTGTTTTAAAAATATTTCAAAGTGACAGAAATAGCTCAGTTATCTTAGGACATGGGACACACCCCTCTTTTTCTGACTGCTTCACTGTGCTTAGGTTGATGGCAACACACTGCCTCCAAGAAATTCCAGCTGCGTGACTACTAATGAAGGCAATAATAAAAGCTAACATTCATTAGGCACCTGTTATGCTCGTCTCTGTGCTGAGTGAAATAGGAAGTTTGCTTTAGAGGAGGAAAGAGGCACAGAGAGGTTATGCCTTGCCCAAGGTCACACAGCTGGTCAGTGGCAGAGCCAGGCTTTGGACTCAGACCTTACTGAGCCCTTTAAGTTTTGTACTCCATGGTCAGTTGTGTCCCAAGTTGGGTTAGTAAGACATAAGTCATATATACATATATACATATATACATATATACATTATACATATAGATATAAAACCCACCATCCACCAAGCAAGGGGAGGGAAGAGGAGCCTGGGGTAGTGGTCCAGTGGTGGAGGATGGGTGAGCGTCCCCAACCAGGAAGCATAGTCCCAGGGTGATGGGACATTTGTTGGAAGGCAATGAGGGAACAAAGGGCAACAGGGAAAGGAACTCAGAGTAGAAAGTCAAAAGAGGAAAGGGTTACCAAGAGCAAGATCTATCAGCTTTTGGTACCAATTTTGTTTAGGGCCACGAGGGGTTATTTGTTGGGGTGCCCGCTGGGATTTATGATGGAGGCATTAAGACCAAGGAATAAGGAGGAATCATTTCCAACTGCAGTTGGCTATGAAGGCATTAAGTTGTGTGTGTGTGTGTGTGTGTGTGTGTGTAAGGAAAAGGTGCACAGGACCAAATACCAAATAATTCTCATTTTGCCATTTTCCACTGTCACAACAGGCTTTGGGGGCAGCTATTTTGGTCTTTTTTTTTTTTTGTCATTCCATATATATGCAGGGCTGCTATACTGTAATTCTAAGGGCTTAAATGATGCTTTAAATTGCTGTTCAGTTTACAGAGGTGAGGTTTTGTTTTGCCTGTCTTCTCTCGCTTACCATTGCTCAGCTCATTCCCTTCAAATGAACTGCACTGTTTTTTATTCATAGCATCACTCTGCTACTAGTTCCGTGATTTCCTCCATGCAACATCCTCAAATGAGTGTTTACCAGTACTGGCAAGTTAACACTGCTCCTGCAACTGGGATCCATTCCTGTAACACGGGGGAGTTAAGGCACTTCTAACTTTTAATTTCTCTTAAAATGAGCTTGTAACTTCCTCCTATCCCCATTTGGATGCTTTTACAACTGACAGTGTTTTAGCTTTATTACTTATAAAGACAACCATAGGAGACACATTTTTGGCTTGGAAATTCCAACTAGTTCAATGCCTGGCAATTTCCCCCCATACAGACTCCATAAATATCTTTTACATTTGGATTTCTCCCCTCCTTTTAGAGTATTGTTTTGGGGGACGCCTGGGTGGCTCACTCAGTTAAGTGTCCAACTTTTGCTCAGGTCATGATCTCGCAGTTCATGAGTTCGAGCCCCACGTCAGGCTCTGTGCTGACAGCTCAGAGCCTGGAGCCTACTTCAGATTCTGTGTCTCCCTCTCTCTCTGCCCCTCCCCCACTGGGACGCTGTCTCTCTGTCTCTCAAAAATAAATAAACATTTAAAAAAAACTTAAAAAGAATATTGTTTTGGACTGAGCAGGTCCTATCGACAAAGGAAATTTCTTTGGGTTCTTAAACTCCCTGTAGCCAGCTTGTGATGCAGCTGTTCAGGGCAGTGAAAGAATTATGTAGTTGGTATTAGTAACAATTTCAACTTTGCTCCCATTTCTATTTTTTAAATAAATTTTTAAATTTTTTTAAAATGTTTATTTTTGAGAGAGAGACAGAGAGAGACAGAGAGAGAGAGACAGAGACAGAGACAGAGGCAGAGAGAGTATGAGCAAGGGAGGGCCAGAGAGAAAGGGAGATACAGAATCCAAAGGCTCCAGGTTCTGAGCTTTCAGCACAGAGTTCGGTGTAGGGCTTGAACTCATGAACCATGAGATCATGACCTAAGCCAAAGTCGGACGCTTAACTGACTGAGCCACCCAGGTACCCCAGACTCCCATTTCTATTTCTGATTGAAAGATGAAATCACAAATAAAGGAGAACCACATCTCTATATTCAAAGAGCAATCCTATATTGCAAAAGCAAAAAAAAAATATTGCGGTTAAGGGTCAGGTGCACTTGTGTTTTATTCTCAGCTTATCGGGTATTTGATCTTGAGGTATTTTAACCTTTCTGGGCCTCAGTTTCCACATCTATAAATGGAGAAAGTAATAAGCGCCCACATGATAAAGCTGTTCAAAGAATAAGATATGATCATGTACACACAGACACTGGTATACAGTAAGTGTTTAACAATTGTTAGCTATATTACTCTTGGAGTATCTACAAAGAGAATTCTGGGCTCCCATATTTCTGCCATTTGCCATAATATTCTTATACTAAAGTAGAGAGCAACTAGTGTGGGCTCTAGCCTAAAGGCATAGCTAAAACTATGGCCTTTTTCAGTGGTTGCTGTCGTAATGCAAGGATCGATCTTTATTACTAGAAACGCAAACTGCCTGTTCAGTAACATTTCTCATTCATTAGCTGAAAACAATCTCTGCCAATCAGACATTTCTGTCTATGGTATTGAACAGTCCTTAAAATAGAAGGGAAAGAAACATTAGGCCCAGGCTGTCTTGTGGTAAATATGTAACATCACTTTAATTTGATATCAGAAAATGCCTTTGTAAATCAAACTCACCACACCGAATCCTTGGTGAGTTTGGAGTTCACGCTCCCATCTTCTTCCAGAAAGATGTCCATTTGCAAATTGGCATTATTATCATGGGCTGAGAAATAATTGGTTACGACTCTTGCTGGTATTCCAAGGCATCGCAAAACTACAAGCAAGAAAGGACAGACTACAATGAAACCCGTCACCAAAATTTAATAAATATATAGTGAACAATACCCTCTCATAAGGGACTTCCTTCTTTACCAACAAACAAGAAAATCCCCTTTGCACTTGTTGTCCTCAAATGTTCCATACGAAGAAGGGGGAATATTGTCAAGCTTTGGGACTACGGAGAGAAATCTTGCTGTGTGATCATTCAGAATAAGTGGAATAAAAGGAATAAAATCCCAATAATGGGGTTACAATTGTTTAGTTGCTAATCCTACAATGATTGAAGTCATATTATTTTAGTTCATCTACTGGGACTATGTTGCTGAAAATATATTTTTTTAAAACTCAGCTAATAAGAAGCTATAAAAGAGGTCCTCAGTGATCTTAGCTCTCCTGGCTGGAATTTGCTCTTGTGACACTTGGTGGAGGGAGACACTACAGATTCATTTTAATTGCTAGATAATAAATTACCTGGATGCATCTCTTGCCATATGTACCTATTGATTAAACTCAATCCAAATGCCCTCCCTGGCTCCCAGGATGCCAGACATCAGGGCTCATTGAAAATAATTCAGCTGACAATTTTAAGATTAATGACTTGGACTGCCTCTTTTCCCCCTTCAGAATAGCTTAGCATTTTTAACCAAAGACTATCCACCTCCTTCAATAGAACAACCTTGGAAGTCCAAAGTTAAGTCTGGTAGCATTCAAGTGTCCTTATTCACGGACTTAATCTTAATACCCTAAACAAAAATGATGGCAGCTACCACCTGCTTCCCACTCTGTCTTCCTCTATTGGTTCACAGACCTTATTCAAGCCACTGTTTTACCAGTAATATTATTGGCACCCTAGTTCTATTTCTGGCTGACCACTAATTCCCAGAATGAGACTTGCTCCAGAGTCTGCCGAACTCATAATGTTAAGGACAGGTGAAGACTGACACTGGGGCACCAGTACCGCCTTCCTCCCAACTTCCCTCTTGGGATTTATTCTTATTGTAACTTCCTCACATTGTGCTTCTGCCTTTTCTTAGCTTACCATCAAAGCCTGTTTTCAGGAATAGACCTAATAACTCTTTCATACAAAAGGCATAAATGGATGGAAGGTGTTCATTATTTTATCTGATTTTAAGCCTGATGGAATTACATCCGGATAGTGAAATTGTAGACAACAGGAAGACACAAGGGAGAGACAGTCCTTTCTGTTTTCTTGGAGGCATTTTCTATGAGTAGCTGCTCCCATTGGGCACCCTCCATATGGTCTGGGCTTGGGAAGGGTGAGGGAGGGGAGCTACCTCTAATCGTTAGCCCATCATGAAGTTCAGCTTCTGTCTAGGACACCAGAGACCAGCACTTCTAGGAAACTGATACACTGGCCTTTATTGTTTGCAGGAAACATATTCCTTTAGCCCTTGGGTATACTCAAATGACTAAGAAAATAAACTTACCCAGTTGAATGCCATAGAAAACCAAAACACACAAGACCCACAATATTTTCCCACTTGGATATCACTGATTAATCTTGGACTATTGCAACTTTGAGCTAAAACTGTGAAGCTTCATGATCATTTATAAAAAAAAAATGGCCACATCCTGGCTTCCAGCCTACAGCCCCTCCTTGATTTTTCTGATTAAAAGAAAAAATGCTAACTAGGTAAAAAACATTCTTTATTAAAGGGCAAGCAGAAAGGACACTCCAACTTGAGCTTAATATTTTCTCCAAGGCTGTAGAAATGGCAAGTGAATGGAAATCATTACCAATGATGAAGACATACTGAGATAAATGTATTTTTAAAAATATTCACTGAATTAACAATAATGTTGTCCAGATCTAGACAAGCAAATGCCATTTCAAAAAATGATACATGAGGCTAAGGAGAATAATTCTGTTCTCATATGTTTTCCCCTATAGATTAGATGTTGGGTGGATTAAAAACTAGAAGGGAAACTGGAGATTAAAGATTTTTCATTAAGTTCTGGTAGCTAATTGCTCAGGGGCATTGAGATTCATATGTAAAAATAGAGATGAGACCACCTGTCACAATCCCTTCCACAGTTAGGGTAAAAATTAAGTGCATATATTTATAAAACTTCTTAGTGATAAACAATAGTGGGCTAATAAGCATATTTATAACATTTTTCAATAACATAAACAGTATATATATTTTATTATTTATCATTTTAAATTTTGTTAATTTAGTCTTTTAAAAATGTGGTCAGGGGTGTTACTGAAAAGAAAATGTCATATCCTTTCCCTTACAAAATTTTTTTGCCCCTGGGCCCCTCCCCAGCCCATTTCTCTGCGTGTTGAGTGATGGATTATGTAGGAAATAGTTCATCATCCTTTCTATAAAGATTCTGCAGTCAAAGAGAAACTATGACCATATTCGTCCCAGTACAATTTAATTATGCATTGACTACATCCCAGAATAGCCATCCATAAATTCTAGAGAGCTAACAGGGGCTGCTAGGTCTCTTTGCCAGTTTATAGATAAAATTTCTTGAAGTAAAATTCCCTTTACATTAAAAAAATGTTACTCAATTGGATACTTACATGTGTTAAAGACACCAGCAAAAGCCCAGCACTGACCATACCGCACTGGATTCTTAGTACTTTGGTATTCCAACAGAATGTCAACACTACCAGTCCAGGCTGATGGGGGGACACCATAGGCATAGATGTTGTCCCAGGATCCAACAAGGACACCTTCATCATCTTTGGCATTAATCTAAATGAGACCATGAGTGGTAAGAAGGAAGAAGGAACATTTAGAAGAGTTCTCTCCAGACTCTGACAGTAAGCAAGCTAAGGCATCCAGTGCCTTTCAAATGTCCTGCATGATAAAAAAAAAAACCACAAAAACAATTCCACTACTGTTCCATTCACTGTTGTGTCATCGGGAAAGTGACACAATAACTGTGCAAGAGAAAACCAAAATAACCAAGGCTGCCTCTCAAATAACATATTATCGTAGTTAAGGTGATATTGAATAGGAGCTAGGAAGAGTTGTAATGTCTTCTCCACATGCTTAGGAAAATATATGCCTAAGACACTTGATCTGGTTGGAGTAGTGAGGAAGAAAGGAAGAACACCCACAAAAGAAGACAGCTCAAATAGGGATCAAAGAGGAACCTTGCCTTTGTGGAAGAAGAATTCGAAACTGACACATGACAAAAGATGTATAGGGAGAGTGGGGGCCCGAAGTCTCATGGTCTAGTGGCTTTTGACTTTGATGATAAGTTGTAGACTCTAATGAACTAAAAAAGTAAACAGATGTCATAGGAAACCTTAAGAGTTAGTAAGACATTAAATTCCCATGAATACCTTACAATGTTTGTTTTAAATAAGGTGCAATAAAAAAGTATTTCCTTTATGATCGTTTAAGATCAGGGTTTATAGTTCTGTTAAAAGATATCTCCATTTACAGGAAGGGCCTGGGGTATTATGGTGTAAGTATGGGGGAGTATAAATGTAAGTATGGCATTCTTGAATATTTGGGAAAATCTTACTGCACATTCAGATCACAGTCTTATGGTAGTAGAAGACCTCAAAAGCAGGAACAAAGATATATTTTGTGTTTAGACATTAAAAAGGTTAAGTAGTAACCCTTTCCTGGCATCAGTTTTTTGGGGGGCACTATTGAATCTTACCTCTTTTGGTGTTACTTTCATCATGTTTAATTATAGTTAGAAGATCATCTAGGTAAGGAGCAGAGGGAGCTTTTCTAAAAACTGGTACCACTTCAACAATGGTTATATGTTGACATGACAAGGAGTTAGAGCCTTGCTCCTCAAAGCGTCCTCTGTGGACCAGCAGTAGTGTCACCCCCTGGGAACTTGTTAGGAATGCAGAATCTCAGTTCCTGCCACAGGCCTACTGAATCAGACTCTGCATTTTAACAAAATCCTGGGGTGATTTCAGTGCACATTAGCTTGAGAAGATTAGGTTTAGACTAAGCCAAGAAGGTATTAGTAAGCAATGTGAAACGTATGATTGAAGCAGGTGTGTTTGGATTATAAAAACCATAGAAGATACATTAAAATATGGTGACTTTATGTGTTCACTGCCTTTTCAATTAACAGCTCAGCATCAGCACTTACTCACACCCCTCTCTTAGGCTTGCTGAGTTTAGTTGTATAGGAGTTCATTCTCCTCAGTGGGCCATGAGTTCATTGGGAATAGAGATTTTTTAAAAAAAATCTATGTCTTTTTTACTTTTAACAAGGATTGGCAAAGAGCAGGTGCTCAATAGTGCTTGAATAATCACTCATATATTCCACAGGCATATAGGTATTATATATCTGAAGAGGAAACAGACCTCCTAGGAGAGAGATGAACAAGAAACAAATCAAGTGGAAGTAAAGTTTACTAATGTTAAGACAGAAAGATGTACAGGTAAGGTGGAGGCCCAAAGGAAGTCAGGGTGGTGGTGGTGGTGGTGGTGGGTTAAATAGAAAGAAATTACATGAAATCTAGGTTTTGAGGGGCTGAGAGCCAGACAAGACCATTTACATAGTGGAAACAGTTTGAATAAATGCTTGGTGACATGAAACAATATGGCAGGTTCAGGGACCTGTTAGGAGTTCTGCATGGGTTTCATGTAAATAGACCATAGTGGATGAAATAAACATAAAATATCAAAAGAAAACACTTAAAATGTACAAGCACCTTCTACTGTGAATGACAAATTTTCCACTGAAATATGAGATTTACTCTAGCACTGAGAGGCATTTCCCAAAGAAGGTCCTTCTGGAAAGTGTTCTCTAGATCACCATTCAATTTGATTTAGATAGACTATTTCCCCTCCTTGATTCTGTCTGGTCAGGTTAAAGTTGATTTGTTTAATGTAGAAAAAAAGTAATTCTTTCAAGATTTCTGAAGGACCTTTTTCAACTAATTGCAAACTCATGCCTTTGATGTAAATTTTGACTTCATCACATAACTCTATCAAATAACTGGGCTGCAACAGAGTTTAGTCAACCGTTTTGGCTCTATTAATGATCAATACTTCTCCTTGCAGTTGAATTGATTATTTAAAAATCTGTATCTGTTATAATGAAGCCTGAAGAGTGCCTTGGTAGGCTATAATGTAGTTTGGTCTTTGTGGATAGGCAGTCTCGGGTTTAACTCAGATTACCATTTCCTTATCCTTATCATTGGGAAATAGAATAGGCCTATGAATCTCAGAGGGAAAAAAGTTCCTAAATTATGGTTTCATGACTGACTTTCAAACAGATAGCCATTAACTAGGAGGACTATTTATAGAATTTGGCTGAACCCAGTCAGCTAAGGGGAAGGGAAAAAAAATAAAAAGCTCTCTCTTCTATAGATGTTTTAATTGTTAATGCTGAGCTGTTTCCCTGTTGCTAGATAAATCACAACTCTCATTTATTAGCATTTGGTTGGATTAGCTACTGTTTTCTAATTAGAACATTGATTCGTGAGGAGACTAGACACTTAAAGAGGTAAGTCTTTAGTGACATATATGAAGGGTTAAAGTAATATCTCCTTCCCTAGACAGCAAGATATATTGGGGGGACATTTCAATGGCATCCTGGTCCTTTTTCATGCCACAGTTGACTGTTTTAATACCCTGTCATGAACTCAGAGTTTGACCAGTGTCAGAGTGAAATGTCTTGGACTTGTATCACTGGTTGTCTAGGAGACAATATGAGCCCAGGACTTTGGACAGGGAGCGTTATTCAACTACAATAAGGTTGCACTAAATTGTCCTCCTGTGCTACCTATAATATGGGAAAAATGAAATACCAGCCCCCCCACAAAGCCATTATCAGCAACCCAGTGGCATAACATAATTAGGCAAACTTTGAAACCTGGTTCAAGAAAAATTGAGGAATATAGATTGGACTAAGAAGCAGCATGGCTCAGCTCCTGACCCTCACCAACATTTTCTCAGAAGCCCTACTGTCAAGTTCACAAAATCCTGAGACTTCTCAGCTGTATTTCAAAACCTGGAAAGAAATTAATCAAATTAAAATGCTAATCTTTTTCTTGCTCTGACCAGAACAGTGGAAACAACTGCTGTGGAGAAATGGGTGAGAAAGGGTCTGCATCTCTAAAGAGGGAGAATAGAGAATATTCTGGGAATAGAGTGGGGAAATTACAGAGTCTGAGAGTTACCCTGCCCCCCATGAGATACATCTCCAATTAGATGGGGTGGACTCTCAGATGAGAAATTTAACAGAACCTTAAAAGAAAGAGTGAAGCCCCAGTATTCTAACAGATACTGTCATCTTTTCAGCACCCTTCCCCTCCCTCATCCAGCCTTTCTCAGGGTACTCAAGAGTAGATTGAATGAAAAAACATTGGCCTCAAACTGTAGTTCAGAGGAAAAATCCAATTAGTCTTAGATTGGGAAGTGTCAACATTTCACCTACACTATATTAGAGCAAACAGGACACTTGGAGAAAATTATGCAGGTATGAATATCAATAAAAAGAAAAGAATCAGGGAGAGAAGGAAGGAGGGAATGAGAAAGAAGGAGAGGGAGAGAGGGAGGGAGGGAGTGGGAGAAAGAAAGGGATAGAGAGATGGGAGGGAGAGACAGAGGGGGAGAGAGGGAGAGAGGGAGGGAGATAAGAGAGTGGAAGAGAGGGAAAGAGAGAAGGAGAGATAAGGAGTGAAAGAGGGAAGGAGGGAAAAAGACAGGGAAAGGGAGTGCTTGAGGGAGAGAAAGGAAGGGAGGGAGAGAGAAGGAGGGAGAGAAGGAGGCAGAGAAGGAGGGAGGGAGGGAAAAGAAGGGAGAGAGGGAGAAGAGGCACACAGAGAAAGATGGAGAGACAGAGAGAAAGAAGGAGGGAGAGAGAGACTGAGAAAGAAGAAAGAGAGGGAGAGAGGGGGGATGGAGAGAGAAAGAGGGAAAGAAAGAAGGAGAGAGGGAGGGAGGGAGAGAGGGAAGGAGGGAATAAAGGGAGGGAGAGATGGAGAGGAGGAAGAGACAGAGAGAGATGGAGAGAGAGACAGAGAGAGAGAGAGAGAGACAGAGAGAGAGGGAGAGAGAATATGAAAAAAATACATAGAAGAAAATAAAACTAGGAAACATAAAGAATTTTCTCACAATCTTTTAGGAGATCACAGATCTAAAGGAACAAAATGAAGATCAAATGACACCATCAAAGTACAAACTATAAGAAACCGAATAGATTTTGTTAAAAAATAAAATTAATGACAGAAGAAAAGCTTGAGATAAAGGAAATATGATAACAAATATAAAGAGATGAAGTTATTTGGAGATGAGGTAATAGTTATTGAAAAAAGGATGATACAACATAAGAATAATTATTATCTTTAAAACAGAGAACCCAACAAATTAAGCAGAATATGTATTTATGACATAAGAAAATTTTACCTAATTGAGGAAAAATTGAATCTATACTTTAAAAGGACAATCTATGCTCTGAGATGACTTGATGCAGAATTCTCATTGTTTAGGAACTTTAATTAATTAAGCTATTTGAACTCAAGAATAAAGAAATAATTGTTCAGTCATATAGACAGAAAATGCAAATTAGCAACAAGGGAGGAGATTAAGCTGCCTTTAGACTTCTCCACGGCATCATTCACTGGCAAAACAGTCATTCAATATTTACACAGTCCTGAGAGAAAGAAAGGTTGACCCAAGAATGTTATGCACAGCTAAGAGGTTCTGTAAGTATAAAGGCAGCCAGCACTCATTTTCAAACATGAAGAATCTCAGGGAATATACTATCCATTATAACCAAAGTACTTGAAAAGTGATATCAAGATAATTAAAGGCTGAATCAAAAAGAGAACCCAGGAACAGAGACACTGTGGTAAAAGATTCAGTGATGAGAAAAACTCATGTATGTTTAAAAACCTTTGGGAATTATGGTATCAGAATGAATATGAATTTTTAAATTGGATAATATAATAACAATCTTAAAAAGATTAGATGTAAGGGAGGAAAAAGGAGAAGGAGAATGGAAGTATTGATGTTTTAATGTGTTGGTCTCTCTTAGATAATTGACATCATCTAAAATTAAAACGTAATCTAAAAATATATAATTATTCTTTTAATGGTTTTAATAGTTTTTAAATAATCTTAGGGGGATCTGTTAAAAACAGTATTTCTTGTAGTGAAGAAACATTTATTTGAAGTTTAACAATGTCTTCTGTTGCAATTCAGATTTTTCTTTCTGTGAAAGTAAAACTTAATAAGATTAAATAAGACTTAAAATTAAACAGAATTTAAGTACACTTAAACATAATGCTTTTTTTAAATAAAATAGCATGACACCATTTGGCATAAAGGGAAGCAAACAGACCGATGGAATACAGTAGAGAACACAGAAATAGACTCCAGCAATATAGTTAACTAATTTTTGACAAAGTTGCAAAGATAATTTCATGATCAAAGGATATTCTTTACAACAAATAGTGCTGGAACAATTAGATATTCATATGCAAAAATGAACTCCATATATTTAAAAAATGAACTCTGATACATATAAAAATTATCTCAAAATGGATCACATACCTAAATATAAAGCCTAAAACTATAAAATTACCAGAAGAAAATAGAAAAAAAATTTATACCCTTTGGTTAGGCAAAGATCTCTATGATATAATATTAAAAAAAGAAAGAAAAGAAAAATGATTCAAAGGATATACTTACAAATTGGAATTCATCAAATTATGAACTTTTGCTCTTTTAAAGACATCATTAAGAGAATGAAAAGGTATGTCCAGAGTGAGGGAAAATATTTGTAAATCACATATGTGATAAAGGACTTGTGTGCAGACTGTGTAAAGAACACTAGAAACTCAGTAATAAGAAAAAGAACAAAATTTAAAACCATGGGGAAAATATTTGAACAGACACCACATCAAAGAAGATACATACGTGGATGGCAAACAAACATAACCAAAGATGCTCAACATCATTGGTCAGAGGGAAATGCAAATTAAACCCATAATGAGATAACATTATACACCTATTAGAAAGTTTAAAATTGAAACTGAACCACTTTAATACACCAGACACAAAAATAAATTCAAAATGAATGAAAGACCTAAACGTGAGACAGGAAACTATCAAAATCCTAGAGGAAAACACAGGCAGCAACCTTTTTGACCTCAGCTGCAGGAACCTCTTACTAGACACGTCGCCAAAGGCATGGGAAACAAAAGCAAATGTGAACTATTGGGACTTCATCAAGATAAAAAGCTTCTGCACAGCAAAGGAAACAATAAACAAAACTAAAAAGCAGCCTACAGAATGGGAGAAGATACTGGCAAATGACATATCTGATAAAGGGTTAGTATCCCAAATCTATAAAGAACTTATCAGACTCAATACCCAAAAAACAATGCAGTTACAAAATGGGCAGAAGACATGAATATACGCTTTTCCAAAGAAGACCTCCAGGTCTTCTAACAGGCTTACAGGCACATGAAAAGTCATCATCAGGGAAATACAAATCAAAACCATGATGAGATACCACCTCACACTGGTCAGAATAGCGAAAATGAACAACACAGTAAACAACAGGTGTTGGTGAAGATAGGAGAAAGGGGAACCCACTTGCACTGCTGATGGAAATGCAACCTTGTGCAGCCACTCTGGAAAATAGTGTGGAGGTTCCTCAAAAAACTAGAAATAGAACTACCCTACGATCCAGTAATTGCACTATTAGGTATTTACCCAAAGAATATAAAAATAGAGATAGATTCAAAGGAGAACATGCACCCTGACTTCTATAGTAGCATTATCAACAATGCCAAACTCTGGAGGGAGTCCAAATATCCATCAACTGATGAATGGATAAAGAAGATGTGGTATATACACACAATGGAATACTACTTAGCCATAAAAAGAATAAAATCTTGCCATTCGACATGATATGGATGGAGCTAGAATGTATTATGCTAAGTGAAATAAGTCAATCAGGAAAGACAAATATCATATGATTTCACTCACATATGGAATTTAAGAAACAAAACAGATAAACTCATGGGAAGGGGGTCAAAAAAGAAGAGAAGAAACAGTACAAGAGACTCTTAACAATAGAGGACAAACTGAGGGGTGATGGAGGGCGGTGGGTGGGAGATGGGCTAGATGAGTGATAGGTATTAGGGAGGGCACTTGTGATGAGCACTGGGTAGGTATGTAAGTGATGAGTCACTGAATTCTACTCCTGAGACCAATATTGCACTATATGTTAACTATAATTTAAATTAAAAAAAAGACTGATCATATCAAGTGTTGGGGAAGATGTGAATCCCTGGAACACTTATACCCTGTTGATGGTGATGTAAAATGGTACAACCACTTTGACAGTTTCTTAAAAATTAAACATATACCTATCATATGACCCAGCCATCCTTCTCATAGATATTTAAGAAAAATAAAAGCTTATGTCTATACAAAGGCTTTTGCATGAATAATTCTAGCTTTATTCATAAGAGGGGAAAACTGGAAACAGCCCTAATATCCATCAACAAGAAAGTAGATAAACAAATTGTGGTTCTTCTATAGAATGGAACACTGCTCAGCATTAGAAAGGAAAACAAACAATAGCATGAATGAATCTCAAAATGAGATAAAGAAGCTTGAGCTAGACAAAAAAAGAGTGATCCTGCATGATTCTATTTATGTAAAATTCTAGAAAATATAAATCAATGTGTAATGACAGGAAGCAGAACAGTGACTGCCTGGGGATAGTAGACCAAGCAGAGAATCATCAAAAGGATAAATTACAAAATAAACATCTGGGGAGTGATAGATATGTTCACTATTTTCATTTTAGTGATGATCTCATTGGTGCATCAAAATTATCAAAATATGTTCTTCAAATATGTGCATTTTATTGTGTTAACTGTATCTTAACAAAGCTATAAAAAGTAAGTGTACTACTTTTAAACTACCATCTACAGTATAGTGCCATTTATTATTTTATATTGTTTTTAATGTTTGTGTACTTTTGAAAGAGAGAGACAGAGCTTGAGTGGGGGAGGGGCAGAGAGAGAGGGAGACACAGAATCCAAAGCAGGCTCCAGGTTCTGAGCTGTCAGCACAGAGCCTGATGCGGGATTCGAACTCATGAACCATGAGATCATGACCTGAGCCAAAGTTGGACACTTAACTGACTGCGCTACCTAGGCACTCCACTACCATTTATTATTTTAAAACAGTATTTATATACTTAAATATCTGTATATCTAGTTGGAATGAGGTACATCAAATATTAATAATGGTTATTTCTTAGTGGTACAATTTGGGTTGATTTTTTTTGAAGAAATGTTTTTAAAATTTTTATCTTTAAATTTTTCTGAATAGTCTGAATTCTTTTTAAAAAAATTTTTTTTGTTTATTTATTTTTGAGAGAGATATACAGAGTGTGAGTGGGGAAGGGTCAGAGAGAGAGGGAGACACAGAATCAGAAGCAGGCTCCAAGCTCTGAGCTGTCACCACAGAGCCCGATGCGGGGCTTGAACCCACAAACTGTGAGATCATGATCTGAGCTGAAGTCGGCCACTTAACTGACTGAGCCACCCAGGCGATCCTGAATAGTCTGAATTCTTTTTATTCTTTTTAGAGAGCATTATAATTTTTTTTGCCAGAAAGTAAAAACGATCTTTCATAAAAAAAGACAGAAGCAGGTATTAATGATGCTACAGTGTTTAATTTCTGAGGCAGGAATATATATATATATATATACCTCTCTGAATCCCAGGCTTAGGCCCATGGGGAATGGTTACACTGTGTTTGTTCAAATTGGGGGAAGGGCAGAGGCCCTCTCTGAGGCCAACATTTCTGGAGTTGAGCCATCGGGGACTGGAGACTGGGAAATCTGGTCAGGAAATAGTGCTTTTTGGGTGAGAGGCTCTTTGAATGGCATGGCTGCAGCAGGACTGGCCTGTGGTTGGTTCTGAAGTGAGACTACCAGTAGATTGGCTGCTGTGATGTTAGGGCCTTGTACTGGCATCACGCGGTAGACCTCCACCCCAGGGTCAGAATAAGCCCTGGGTTCCTGTACAATTCAAAGGACAGGGAGGGCCTTAAAGTATAACCAATCTTGGACTTCTCTCCAATTTTGGACTTGGGGAATTGGGCAGATTTTTACCTGTTATTGAACAATAAGGAGAAGTGACATTTCTTGATTCTCCAATTTCCCAAAACATATACCTTTACATTTTGTATAATTATAGTTTTTTTCTGCTTCTTTTTAAGTATATAAAGGAATTTTTCTTACCCTGTGTGCACACTGTATATGGCTATGATGAAATGACTTTTGTTTGTTATAAACCTATTATATTCTGTTAAATTTCACTGTTAAAAGTTACATTCTCATAAAGGTTAGGATTTATGTAGGTCTTATAGTTTTATACCTAATCCTATCTACAATAGTTTCTTGAAGACCTCCGGATATAAATTTTGGGTTACATGAACTAGCTTCAAAGATGGAGAGTTAAATTTGAGCAGGAAAATAATTATTCCTTGAGTAAAACTCTTTCTAGGTTTTGTGAACCACAGCTCCTAGCTATAATCTGGTGGTGATCAATCTTAGCTGCAGGTGGAAGTAGTATAGTGGATGTCAAATTGTACCCACGACACTCTAGGGATTTGCAAAAGTAGCTAGGCTGTCACTGTTTTGGGGGGCGGGCGGTGGAGAAGGAGATGATTGAGTGGTGGCGGTGGTGGCTTCAGGCACCAACATCTCTGCCTTTCTCTCTTTCTCCCTTTCCCTTTCTTTCTTTCTCCCTTTCTTTCTCTCTTTCTCTCTCTCTCTTTTTCTTTCTTTCTTTCTTTCTTTCTTTCTTTCTTTCTTTCTTTCTTTCTTTCTTTCATCTTTTCCTTCCTTCCTTCCTTCCTTCCTTCCTTCCTTCCTTCCTTCCTGTACTTGGATTCAAGTGATATTTGCTTAAAAAAAACATTCCAAAAAGTGAAATTTGAAAATTCACTCACCTGGGAATGTAGAGATCTGTTTCTTGTGTCTGTCCTGTTGTTTGGCAAGTCATGAGGCAAGTGTAAAAAGGGAGACGAGCCAATACATGAGAGAAAGAAACAGGGTAGCAAGAGCTCTCTTTCCTCCCTTGCCTGGATTCTCATCTCTGATCCTTTTGGGACTTCATAACACCTCTAACAGCTGGGATTTTGAGTAAGAAAGCCATCTATTATCTCCTTGGCTTTTCATAGTGGTGGGCTTAACAAGCTTTTTTCTGCCTCAGTACTGTTAGAAATGTCATTCCCTCTTCTTGGAATGCCCTTCCATTCTCAAACCCTTTCTTTACATGGTGCATGCCTACTGATTCTTTGCCACTCAGCTGGTTTCATTCTGGAAATCTTTACCTATCACTCTGATTTGGATGTCCTTTCTCTGTGTTCACACAGTATTCTTTGCTTTGTAATGCTCTCCTATTTATCATGTTGCTTTGTGTCATTGGTTGATTGCCTTTGCTCTCATTGTGAGGAAGGAAGGTACAATGCTGTCTGTACTCTTAGTACAGTGTTCACAGAGTGAACACCCAAAAAGTTCTACTGAATAAATGAGTATGGTATCAGTGGAAGGCGGGTGTAGGTCACTTTTCAATATTTCTTTACTAGATCAAGGCAAATGGGTTAATGAGAATGTAAAAGACATTTTGTTGAAATTGAGAAGTTGTTTCTAAATTTGTATAGAAATGCAAAGGATCTAGAATAACCAAAATGATATTGAAAAAGAAAAAAGTTGGAGGACTGCCTGATGTGAAGATTTACTGTAACACTATAGTAATCGAGATAGTAAGGTATATAAGGACAGAAAAAAATAGACCAGTGGTAGAATAGTGTCTAGAAATAGATCCACATTTATATAGTTATTTGATTTTCAACAGTCACCAGAGCAATTCAATGCGGGGGGAAAGGCAAGGCAGGCTTTTTAACAAATGAAAGTCTTTGCAACAAATGAAAGTTCTTCCAATAGTCTTTTCAACAAATGATACTGGTATAAATGGATAAACCAGGGGAAAAAAAAGCCTTGACCACACAGAATGATAGCTCAAGATGGATCACAGACTTAAATGTAAAAGCTAAAATTATAAAGCTCTAAAAAATATATAAAAGAATTTCTTCATGACCTTGTGGAAAGAACATTATTTCCCAGGGAGACTTCTTTTTTTAAAAAAGTTTAAAAGTTGAATTTCAAAAAAAAATTTTAAACTTTTGTTCCTAAAACATACTATTAAAACAATTTAATGGCAAACCATATTCTGGGGAAAATATCTTCTACACATATCTGACAAAGGACAATGTATTCAGAATATATAGACAGCAACTGCAACTCAATAATAAAAAGACAAGCAATCCAATAAGAAAATGGGCAAAGACTTGAAAAGACACTATACTGAAAAAGATATATGAATGACTAATCAATGCATGGAAAGGTGCTCAAATCAGAGAAATAAAAATTAAAATCCCAATGAGATATCACTATGCACCCACTAGAATGGTTAAAATTAAGAAAGCTGAGACACCGAGAAAAGGTGGAGCTGTGGAAAACCTGGAACTCTCCCATATTGCTGCCAGGAATGCAAATGGACCAATCACTTTGGAGAACTGGCAGATTCTTATAAAGTTAAACATATACAGGCCCTATGACCTAGGTGTGCCACCTATAGCTACTTGCCCCAGAGCTATGAAAGCATATGTACAAGACTTGTACAAGAATGTTCATAGCAGTTTTTTTCATAATGGCTCCAAATTGGAAATATCTCAAATGGCCATTGATAGACAAATTATAATACAGAACACAATGAAATGCCACTTAGCAATAAGAAGGACACATGCAATAACCAATTGAATACAATAAGCCAGCCCCAAAAGGTGCATACTGTATGAATCCATTTATGTGAAGTTTAAGAATAGGCAAATATAACCTATTGCAAAAAATCAGAATGGCCATTGCTTATGAGGGTGTAAACTGACTAGTAGAAAACACAAGGTGAATTTCTGGGCTGAAGATAATGTCTGTATTTTGGTGATAGTGATTACCTCAATCCAAACTCAATGAAATTTGCATTTAGTATCTATGCATTTCACTGTATGTAAATTTTACTTCAAGAAAGAAAAAAACAAACAAGCCATGAATCATCCCTACCCTATATTGTGAAGCATATAACTACTGTTAAACAAACGGCCTTTGGTATATTTACTCAACACAAGCTCTGACAGGGGTGGGTAATTAGATTTATTTTTCATGAAATCCATTACAACTAGAGATTATTAACCTTGTCTCCCTTAGTAACTGAGGATTCTTCTTTGGCCAAAACATATTTTACTAATTGATAACCAAATGTGGACCGAGAAAGAGATTGGGATTTTAAGCCCTTCAAGTGTCTGCTTTTTTCATTGCTATCCCACTGCTCATGGTGTAGGGCTGGTATAGATAAGCCTCCAAAAATATCTGAATGAAAGAAATAGATGGACCAGAAAGGCAAAAAAATCAGAGTAGAAAAAGGAAAGGAGAAAGCTGTCAGGGAGGAGAGAGGAGAAGGAAAGAGCTAGAAAGGAACACAAAGTGCATAATAGTGTGTGGTGTATCCTAAAGGCTTTCCTGCATTTTATCTGTCCATCCTGGGGGTGGCTGTCCCAGGAGACCAGAGCAGCCCCGACTGCACAGCTTGTTGGGAGTTCTGAAAATCATCCTGTGTTTCAGAAATTGCCTATGTGATTACAAAATAGATGCAGCATTGAAAACTCATTCCAGGAAGCAATTCAGGGAAAGCAGACATTTAGATTGACTATGATTATCACATTCGAGAGATGGTTTATAATAAACATCTGTTTTTCTCCAAAAATATGGGGAGAACGGGCATAAGAAATGTAACCTTAATAATTGAGAAATCAAGCTGTTTGCCCACAAATGGGAACTTCATTACATTGCTGCCTTTTACCATAAGAGAAAAAATGGTGTTGGTTCATTGTCCTCTCCCCACCACCCCCTCACCTAAAAGGGAAGGATTGAATCAGACAGGGCTTGTAAAAGGTATTATATTTGTATTCAAGGAGCTCATGTGAAAGGAAAGAGGACAGGCAGAGAGGACAAACCCAGGGAAATATAACACTGTGTATGGAAGGATGGGGTCAGGCAACCTGAGATCCATTTGCAGTGCTGCCAGTGACTTTGGGCAAGTCATTTAACTTTTTGTTACCTCATTTCTTCATCTGCATGTTGTTCATTAAAAGTGGCTATAAAAACAATTCTGCTGGGCAAATTCCATTTTCCTACTGGTTTCCAATGCATTTGTTAACTGTCAAAAATTCTTCAAAAAACAAAAATGAAAATTCCTAGTGAATAAGGTGACATTATGGTAGCATGTTTAACTTAAAATCATTGTTGGATTGCCTCCATCATTCCTGAACTGTAAAAACGCCTCCCATGCTTAGGGAAACCTCGACTCCAACTTTATGGGTTTAAAACAATCTTTTTAGAATTGATAGTTTAGTATTTTATGCTGTTGGACTACAGTCACATTTTTCATTAATCCTAACCTATAGATTCTGCAAAGTTGTCACCACTGGGAGCCCTTACTGACTGAGGTGTGTCACCATTGTAAAAGTTATGAAGAGTCGCAGAGGGCTCTGACTTTTTCTGCTATCCCAAAGTGAAGAATGTCATTTCTGACATTCCTGGGCCTGAATCATAGTGAAAGAAAAAAAAATTAAAATACAAAAGCCAAATCGATTTTCAACCTAGAAACTCTAACCTATTGCAAAAATCCATCATGAAGGGGGCCTCAAATCCATCATGAAGCCTACTTCTGGCAACGGTCAACAGCCTGGAAATTTTAACTCCTAGGCATCTGTAGCGTTAGTAATGCAGGTGTATGTGTGTGTCATTGCCACTCTTCCAAAACATCCAAAGGAAGTGATATCTTTATCTTTGCAAAAGTGGCAGCAAATCACATTCAGTGTGCTCTCACAGATTACCTGGCGGTGGTGATCACCTCTACTGCTATTAGAAGTTCTGATTGGCAATTATATAAATCTTTGATGCAAGAATGGGAAGACAAATTGTTATTACATAATCATGCTTTTTTGATAGATAAAATTTTTTCAAAAATACGATCCATCTAGGGAAATGTGAAAAAGCTCCACAGTGGTGGCATGATGGGGGACAATGGCCATTAGGTACATGGATCTTCAGTTCAGTACAATAAAGAGCGTTTCAGTTGCTTATAAACCAAAGGCTCAGCTAGATGGTGATTTTAAATTTGCATTATGTTTATTTTTATTTTTTATTTTTATTTATTTAAAAATGTTAAGCTTATTTATTTATTTTGAGAGGGAGAGAGAGCGAGTACGAGTGGGATGGGGCAGAGACAGAGGGAGAGAGAATTCCAAGCAGGCTCTGTGCTAACAGCACACAGGGCTTGAACTCATGAATCGCGAGATCATGACCTGAGCCATGATCAAGAATCAGGCACTTAACCAACTGAGCCACCCAGGTGCCTGTGTATCTTATTAAAAAATAAATAAAACGGTTAGGGAACTGTGTTGTGGTTGGTCTGTATGATTAGGAAATAAACTTCGTGTTTTTATCTCTGACTCTACAGTTTATTTGGAGTGGCTGAGGGGTGGAATTTCTAACCCAAGTGAATTTTTAAATGTACTCTGAGTAGTCATGCTAGTTTTTGGCTTGAAAAGGTTTGCTCAACAGGAAGTTTCTGGTAAGATGCCAAAGTCAACAACTGGAAAAAAATTAAAACATGGTTTTGTAGTAAGCCTTCTGTGGAACTGCTTTGCAAAATATCAAAGGAGTGATGTCACTACTGTTATTTTATATACGTGGAAAGAAAAAAAAAACCTTTCTAAATACCAGGACAAAGAGGAGTGGAAGCAAAATGGATAAGGTAAAAAATAACTCTATTTTCAGTTTATCCATGGGATTACATATGCTGGGGGATCAGAAGCCCTGGAATCTGTCTCGTCTACAAGGCCTGCAGTCATTCATCTTGTACTGGGCCCTACAAAACTCTAGGACCTCATTCCAGTTGTGGTCAGTTTGATTTACTAGCTGGAGTTTGAGGTATTTTTTATAACATGAAAGAGTATACCAAACATCGATTGGTTAAAAAAAGTTTAATCTTGAGTTAGTTCCCAAAAGACACAGTCAGAACAGGGTATTAATGGGGATTAATGATGGCACTGTGGTTCAATATTAGCAAAAGACCAAGGTTAAAAATAAATGTGCATATCTCAAGGGAAGCAGGAAAGTCCAGGCTGGCAACAGTATAAAGACTGGAATTTTAAACTAAGTAACTATATTGAATTGTTTCCCCTCTCCTTCCTTCTAAAATTTCCCAATAATGTCACAATCTTACCATCATCATCATCATCATCATCATCATCATCATTGAAATAAGCCCCTAGAAGAGCAAATTAACTCCAAGTACATTTTCCTACACCACTTTTGGTGACTGGCTCTTTGGGTATAATTTCCACCATGGAGAAGGGTTTCCATGAATAATAGCATGGTTTACTACTGCTATGTGCCCTAGTCAGCCATACTTTTACTTCTTTATCCAATATCCCAACACTTGTTAGGCCAATGGTTAGCCCTGGAAAAACTCCAAACACAGCTCAAGAGATTTGGTTTCCCATACAACCCCATGCTTATTTCATCAGAGAATATGCCATGCTATGTTGAAATTTTCTTCCCATCAGTCTGTCTTTTCTATTAGACCATAAGCTCTCTGAAGGCAGAAATTATGTTTTGGCTACAAACGTACCCCAGTATCTAGACTGGTAGATTCTCAAAAAATACTTGTTGAATGAATGAGTTAATATTGAGTGTTTTACCACCAACAGCATTATTATAGCAATCACTACCACCATCATCACCATCACGCTTACCCCCATCACCATAAGTATCACCACAAGTATCACCACCACCATCATTGGCACCACGGCCAACCACCAATACCACCATCAAGTCATATTTGGTGCCTCATCCTCTTTGGGAACTCTTTCCTCGGGGATCCAATGCCTCTAGCTATTTAGAATTCTCTTATTTACACCTTCTTTTGCTTATTCCCTATTTCAAAATTCACCTATTCTGGATGTCATTACCTTTGTTTGTTTGTTTGTTTGTTTTCTCTAGGAGACAGCTACAGAATTTGATGTAGTACTGTGTTATTAGTACTAATGTGTTGGTAGTGACCTTCCTAGGAAATATGATCTGATAGCAAGCATACTATCTAGTTCCAGCTCAGTCACTCACTTGCTATGTGACATTGAGTGACATCATTTCCAAGGGCTTCTTCACCTGGAAGATCCCTGAGGGTCTTGAAGATTTCATTAATCAGTTTTGCGTGTATTTCAACATAGACTTTCTGTTGATAAAGTCTTAACATAAAGGAGGAAACCTGCCATGGAGGTGAGATGATAGGGGTTTCACAGTAAATAAGCAAGTGGCATCTGCAACAGTGGCCACTGAAGCAGCAGTGTGTCTCCCTGGAGAACCTCTCTGCCCATAGTTGCTGCCAGATCCAATCAGTCAGAGGACAGGTAGCCACCCAGCAGTAATGCCAGGCTATATTGTCAGTGCCTTTCCTCTTTTCCAGAACCATGTTGTTTTTGTCACAGATGGCATAGCACAACTGTTTTGATAGTCTGACAGTGGCTCAGAGTCCATGTCTTGTTTCTTCACAGTAAATCAGGGCCAGCAATGGAATGCTTTATTAATGTCCTGTGAGCAAAATAAATTTTCAAATGGTACAAAGCATCCTTCTACAATTTTCCCTGGCATAGTTCTTGGCAATTATTCTGGTGGGGACTGTCACATCAGATATGAGGTAGAAAGAAAACAGCAATCAAGCAATATAATTTAAAGAAGAAAGTATAACTTTGGGCAAGATTCTTCTTTTTTATAATTTCCTCTATTTCAAATTTTTCTCTCTTAAATTGTTCTGCAGTGTAGCTTTGGTAAAATGTACCATTCAGTGCTTAGAAGAGTCTGAATAAAAGTTAGCTTATGTAAGGTTATAACATCTTAGACCCATCCCCCAACAATGAGATTACAGGATCTTTAGACATTCTTTCTCTAGGGAAAATCCAGTAGCCCAAGGCTGTCCAGATTGTCATAAACTTTTCGGATTTTCACATTAAAGTGAAGAACAGCAACTCCAAATAAGAAGAAAATAAGATACTGAATTCATAAGAAAAAAAAAAAAAACAGAAGAAAGAAGAGCATTGGTTTGAAGAATAAAAGGATATCTGTGCTACCACTGGGAATAACTAACGTGGTTTGAGCAGAGACACAAACTTTTATTTTAAGGATGAAGTGAGACCTGGAGACGTTGAGTGATTTATTCTGGGTCACACAGTAAGTTAGTGGTAGGGTCAGAGCTGAGAGACCTGATCTGACATGCTCCAGGGCCCTTCCCACACAATGTTGCTTCCACTTTTGCTTCAGTAGAGGAATGAAAACCAGCAGGTTTTGCTGAGGTAAGAAGACAGATCACCTATGCAGGTGAGAAGAGAGGGATCTGTAATAATTGCATAAGCTGGGAAACTGAACCATAAAGGGAGTTAGTGCTGTGGTCCACTTTGGGGGTGATTTTGACCCCCCAGGAGACCTTTGGAAATATCTGAAGACATTCCTGGTTGTCACAACTGCTGGGTAGAAGGTGCTATGTCATCTCTTGGGCAGAAGTCAGCGATGCTGCCAGAATCCTCTTGTGCACAGACCAGTCCCCATGACAAAGAACATGTCAAGATCATCAACATTGGACAATAAAGATTTTTGTCTGGGGATTGCACACTTAACATCCAGATTTATATTATTATTGTTATCGTTAGAAAGATTGCATAACCTGAGTTATTGTCTGTACTCAATTAGCATGATGCCCTCACCAACTCCCTGCAAATTCCCTGCCAATCTTCAGTGCTAGACTTTACCATGACCACAGTAGGCAAATTTGTCATTGGGGGCCCCAACCACTTGCTCTTGCCTCTTGTTCCTACCTAGCCCTTTTCAGGTGTCCAGCCAGGACCAGGCTGTTCATCTCCACTCCTTCCTGGTAGCAGTTGATCCCAGGAAATTGAACTGAAGTCATAGTGTTGCCCTTCCCAGAGAATTTGCATGTCATGATGTATGACTGTCCTACTATTGTATCCTGCGTAAGGCATTTCCAGCTTCGGTGACCATGCTGGGGAGATGCTTAGGAAGAATTCCTAAAACACCTCCCAGCAGCCTCTGTTTTCCAGCAGACTGGGCCAGCCCCTGAGAAAATGGGCACAGGCTCCTTTGCCTGGGGATACACCTTCTGGCTGGACTCGTGCACCTTCAGAACATTTTCTTTCTGGGCTTTCTTTTTAAAAAACTTAAAAAAAATTTATTTATTATTGAGAGACAGAGAGAGACAGAGCGTGAGCATGGGAGGGGCAGAGAGAGGGGGACACACAGAATCTGAAGCAGGCTCCAGGCTCTGAGCGGTGAGCACAGAACCTGACGTGGAGCTCGAACTCACAAACTGCGAGATCATGAGCTGAACCAAAGTCAGACACTTAACCAACTGAGCCCCCCAGGCTTTCTGGGCTTTCTAGGTACACCCTGGAGCACCTGGGTGGCTCACTTGGTTAAGTGGCTGACTCTTGATTTTGGTTCAGGTCATGATCTCACAGTCCTGAGATGGAACCCCACACGGGGCTCACTGCTGGGCATGGAGCCTGCTTGAGCTTCTCTCTCTCCCTCTGTCCCTCCCCTACTTATGCATATGCACATGTAGCTCTCTCAAAAAATAAATACATGCATCTTCTCCTTTTTAAGGCAAATTTTTGAGAAATTTGAGGGGGTCTTCATTTTGTTTTTCTTTCAGTCTCTGTTTAACTTCACAGATAGATATCCAGAATTGGTAAACAGGAGAGGAACTGTCTGAATGACCAGAAAACAGTTGCCTTTTTTTTTTTTGAAGGATCATGTTTTTTATTGATTTTTCAGAGGCTCAATATTTCAGTTTCTAAAATCATTATAAAGGAATAGATTTTAGAAAGATTTGCAGAGCTCGTTTAAGGATTAAAAGAGAAAACAGATATGAAAGGGTTTTGAAAGCTATCAAATGTATATTCTGTGTATGTAAACAATGATGGGGGTAAAAATAGAAATATTATCCAAAATAGCCCACCATGGGACCTCTGCCCCCTAACATCCAAAGAAGATCTCTCCCTCCACAAATAAAGCCAGCCCAAACCAAACCATCCCTCTCTGCCACGCATAGATTCTGTTTAGTTCTAAATCTTATCATTGGGTTATAGGCTTTCAAAATTAGAACTCCATAGGCTTTTTGTGATTAATAACATTCAGGTCAATTTGTATTAGGATCGTGTGCTTAAAACAAGACTTTACTGCTTCCACTTGGCCAGATGCGTCTACAGAAAGTATTGGGTTAGCTGCTCCATGTTTGGTTACCTCTCACATTGGCTTGTTTTAGGCAGTGATTTCTAGATTAGTAAAAATACACACAATGTGTGAGTAAGCTTAGGCTGGTGAACATGCCATTTCAGAATGCTTAAGAAGACATTAGTACATATTCGACCACTGAGAGTTGTTGCCTCCTTCTCCCTGCAAACCTGCCATGGTAACTTCAAAGGAAAAGAAAAATGGGAATCTTGTCTAGGAAGCAGGCATAAGAGTGATCAACTACAGGTCTAATGTATGTTGTTATAAATAGTTATTATAAAGAAATTCCTAAATTCTTTAGCATTTACACAATTTCATTGTGTAATGTGAACTAACAACAGAAAACAAAGCTGCCTTTAGATGTTGGCTTTTACCTTCTTTTTACACTCATGATCTTCTAAATTTACATGTAGTTTAGGTACTAATAAAAAAACAACCTTCGGGGCTGCCTAGGTGGCTCAGTTTGGTTGAGCATCTGACTCTTGATTTTGGTTCAGGTCATGATTCCAGGGTTGTGGGATTGAGCCCCCAGTTGGGCTCAGCACTGAGTGTGGAGCCTGCTTGAGATTCTTTCTCTCTCTCCTTCCCTCTGCCCCTCCCCCTCATGCTTTCGGTCTCTCGCTCTCTCTCTTTAAAAAGAAAAGCTTCTTAAAAGCTAACCAGAAATTATATTTCATATCACTCTCATTGTAATATGTTTACACGAACAATATTGATTTTATTTAACTCAAACCAAATTCAAAGACAAAATTTTTCCAAAGAGAGAATTTTGTTTTTAGACAACTTAAGGAAATGGAAAATAAAGGATTTTTTTGGAGGGGAGGAGGAGGTTCAGTCTTTGATTAAATGAAATAGCACTTAGCTGAATGTTTCTCAGTAATATTCTGCTCATGAACCAGATTTGGTCTGCTTTAATGCATCAAGGGCAGGATTTATGTGCTGTGTTTACCAGGACAGTCTAGGACTGCACAGGACCTGGGCATTACATTTAATCTACCTTCCACGCTTGACCCCCAATTCTTTCCTTCAGGAGATTCTATCTCCTCTCCAGGAAGCTATTCCATTGCAGGATCTCTGTATTCTTGAGGATGCTTCAGGATCTCCTATAGAGAGCAGCATGGGAGGTAGAAATTGTCTAGATTTGGAATTAGCAGACCTGGGTTCCAGCTGAGGCTTTAATTGCTGACAAACTGTTACCATCCTGCTTCCTAACTTGTAAAATGGCATGCGTAATGCCCACCCTACTTATCTCATGCAGTTAATTTGAAGAATTAACTATAAACCACAAGCTAAACTACCGTTTATAAACTATAATGCCCTATGGTGAGGTGTCATTATAATAGAAGCTAGGATTTAGAGTCATTTATTTCTTTACTCTCACTATGGGTGTGAAAATGGAGAAAAAGTGCATCTTGCACATTTTTTTTCCTTTTTGGTGCTCCTTGACATTTGTTTGTTTGACTGATAAGTAATAGTTGCTGACTTTTGTCATGGTCACTCCTCAGTCCCTAGGCAAGAGATTGTTGAGAATAAGTGGTCTATAGTATCATTTCATCTATCACCAATTGTCTGAAGCCAAAGAAACATACAGTACTGAGATAAGATTTTGTTCTATAGCACTGGACAAGTTCAGGGAATTCAAGACTCTAACAAATAAAAGTTTAAGTGTCAGTCATCATTTCAACAGCTCTTAATGAACTGGCATCTATGCTGAGGCTAATGACATGTGTAATCAATATTAGTAATCAGTAGTTGCTTACCATTGCAGAGCCAACACGGCTGACCTTGATGGGATTCCCTCTACCAGAAAGGTCCATTTCTGCTCTATCCATCACATACAGGCAAGTGTCAAGGATGCCATCCTCAAACTATTTGGGAAAAATTTAAAAAGAAAATGAAAAAAAGAAAAAAGAGAGAGACTTCTTAATGTCCACGTTGTATAACTGATATTCTCTGCCAAAAAAAAAAAAAAAAAAAAAAAAAGAAAGAAAGAAAGCAAAACGTAATGTTTAAGAATGTGTGTTTCCTACATAGCCACTGCCCATAATCTTTAGTATGAAATATTAAAGTAGAAGGAAGAAGGACATCCTCTTTTGTTTTTCAGTAAAATGGATAAAACTTTACAAGCAAGCTAGGAACATAACCAGGACTACTAGAGAGCTGGTATACACTCAAGGACCATGAAGCGACTTGAAGCTCTTCAGAAAACTGTACAAATTAATTTGGAGATTTCTCCAGGATGTGGGCTCCAGTGCCCAACGCAAAGGAATGAATGATTTACTGAAGTCAGGCCAAAGCCTGGAGACCTCAAAAGTAACATGAATCCTTGTGCATCTCAAAAACAAATGGCTCTCATGTACATCACAGGGAGGTACTTTGGACCTGTATACCTTGCACTGGCAAGAGTAGGAGACCTCGTGTCACAAATGTCTGCCCAAGGTTTCCTTTCTTTTAAAACAAGGTTTCCCTTCATTTAAATTCCAGGGTCAAAGGGAAGCCAGGAAGACCTAGAGAAAGATTATATTATCAAGGGAATGGCCTAGTAGTCCATTCCATTGCAGGATCTCTGTGTTCTTCAAGATGTTTCAGGATCCCCTACAGAGAGCAGCATGGGAGGCTGTTCATAGTTGAATTTCCTTAGAAAGAACTATTGACCCTATGCAACACCAGAATTTTCTTTAAAAAAAAGGAACAAGGACAAAATAGTAATAAAATGGCAAAATGGGGATATTTCACCTATACTGCACCTCACTGTACAAGAGACTTCCCTGAATATAAACACCTTGCATATTATCCATCCAAGTACCCGTGACAGAAACCATAATTTTAATGGCTAATAACCATGTAGTTCTTTATTAAATCCATACCAATTTTGTGTGAACCCTAAACTGATGGGATGGATGCAGTAAAGTAAGGGCACTAGTCCTTCAGTCATATAATAAAGAATGCATTATTCTGGTTTTTATTAAGCACCATCTCTCAGTCTGTGGAACATGAAGCAGTGAACTGGAGAGGTAAAGAAATAGTTATAGGACTAGCTGTTTCTCCGCATTAGAACAAACTACTGGGTTGGCTGGTTATTTGGACTGAAAGACCCATATTAATGGACACTGAATAACAACAGACAGATGGTGGCTGTGCCCAAGGGGGTCTACCCAAAGGCTACTCAGCATGCTGGCTGAGGAGTGTCCTGATTATATTGGTACTCATTCCCAGTCCTACCTGTTACCCACCTTAGTGGCTTTTTTCTTATTAGCTCTCTACAGAATGTCACTTTGGGGAAATAAATAAAATCACACCTACACATCAGGAAATAGAACAATAGACAATAGGCAATATCATGGGTTGTATGTCACTCAGGAAGGGAGGGCTTGTAACTAGGGAACCAGGCAGGGCTGCAAAAGCAAGAGAATATTACATAGATGATTAGCTTGGCAGGACATCAGAAATGCAGGTAGGTAGGCACAAGATTCTTAGGAGTCTGGGTGAAGGAGCGGGACATAAAGTCAGGCAGACAAGACAAGAACTAGTGATGACACAGGTCCTGGTGGTCAGGCTGGAGCAGGGGTAAGGGATGCAAGGGGAGCCCACATGAAAGTCAAAAGAAGGCATGAGAAGCTGAAATCTTCCCCCTGGATACCCATAACAATGGTACACAATTCCCATAATCTCAGCCAAAACTCTGCAAAATAACACATTCACATTTTCTCATGTTGCTAAGGACGATCTTTGCTGAACCACAGGACAATGCATTCATTTATGAAAATATGGTAGAAATATCAGTCACTTGTTCCACTGTTAGAGATACCAAGCTGAAATACTTTGAATTACTGAATATCTTAAATGGAATACCATTTTCTATTTTATATCCAGGCAGTAATGTGAAATGGCAGTTGACAAAATGTCTCAAGGTGAAAGTCCAGTGGGCCTTTCTTGATGAAATGGTGCCAGTCTTTTCTAATTCTAATTTCTAATTTTCTGGTATCTTATACTAACACGTAAAAAAGGTTATTTCTTTGAGTTGAGCACACACCTTGCAGTTGTCATTATCAAAACTCTTTTCCTTATAAGAAAGGAGAACTTTAGTTCATTCTATGTTGAAGAACGATGTCTGAGCTAATGAGACTTCACTGTACTGGATGCCAAGCATTTCTCCCTAGAATGCCATGTTATTCACAGAATCTCTGATCTCTGTAACGTTGTAATACCTGAAGAAACGTGGTTGCAGTGGCTAAATTATGCAGCTGCCTTTCTAAGTCTCTACTCCTAGGCTGTCTTGGAGTCTCAGATCCTGAAAAGCAGGAAATTGTGCATGTCTAATATCCACATATGGCGCCTTGCAGTGAAACATGTGACAAAAAAATTATCAAAGAAAAATGTCCTTGACAATGACAAATTGTAAATGGCTCACCTGGCCATAGCTCCAGCATCTACTCTTGATGTCATTGTAGTCTCCATAAAATATAACCCCGATGTCATTCAGGACATATTCTTCTCTTTCTTTATCATCATCCAGGTACACAGCATCCTCTGTGTCAGAATTTAAACATAATGACAATTATCAGACCAGACTGTTTTCATAGACTTGTAAGCATGTTCTGGTCCTAAACTGCAATTTAATCAACTAAATGAAAAAAAAAAAGTCTTTTGTTTCCACTAAAGAGAGTTCATTTCCTGATATGTAATTTCAGCAATGGTGAACCTAATCAGTGGCCACGATCAGTATGTAAAGGATGGCATTTGTCAGCAAAATGCTGACAAACTCTGGCTCTTTAAGTTCCAAGCAGCACAATTAAATTGATAGGTCTCATTAAACATTTTTAGGATTCTGGGACATCAGTAGTGTCAGAATCAAAATTCCATGATGCAGATACGAATCTATAACACAGAGCGAATAATAATTTCCAAGCTATTAATGTTAATGGAAAACTAGTCTAACTGAAATGATTTTTAAAACGAGTCTGGGGTATATTAGAATATAGCATGGTCTGTCATGTGTGGTGTGTGTGGCTTGTCACTGACAGGAGGAGGAGGCTGGGGATCGTCTCCTATCAATGAACAATCCTTGTGAATGTGTTGGTAAGTGTGTGTGCCTACCTGGCCTCCTGGGTCAGCTTCTTCCATCACAAGGACTTTTCTTCCCTGTGGCTGTAATCTCAGGAAGGCCATGCTCCCCATCTGCCTACTTAGTAATCAGCCTGGTACTTATTCCCAGGCCAGGTACGAAAGCAGCAAAAGCATCATTAACAAAGGCAGGATGATACAGGTATAAGTTACACTCAGGTAAATTTGCATGTCTGGAACAAGGTCATGTTTGATTCTGATTGGGGACATGACTTATTATGTTTCCCTAGCCCAGGTCATACCTGCCATCCCTATTACCTTTTGGAGACTCTTTCTTCATTCTATGATAAAGACTTTTATCACTCTCTTTGGAGTGGCTGTCAACTTGGCTGCACATTAGAATGATCTGGGTAGATTTAAAAACTTCTGATTCCTCCTAGACAGAACTCTAAATTGATTAAATCAGAATCTCTCAGGGGTGTGTGTGTGTGTGTGTGTGTGTGTGTGATCCAGGCATCAGGTGCTTTTTTAAAAAAAATAATTAATTAAATAATTAATTAATTAATTTCATGCTCCAGTGAGTCTGATATGCAACCCAAACAGAGAAAAAATGCTCTAGCCCTTTGTTATCCAAAGAATTGTTGAAAGACCAGCGGCATCAGTGACACCTGGGAGTTCGTGAGAAATGCAGAGTCTCAGGCCCCAGATCAAGACGTACTGAATCAGAATCTGCATGTTAATAAGACCTGCAGGGGATTTACGTACACATTAAGGTTTGCAAAGCACTGCTCAGTCCAACCAGCCTAGATCCCCATTCTGGGCTACATTATAGCTTTGCTTGATTCTTTGGAGATTCCTTGGTCTTGTCTTCTCTCCAGTACTTTGTTCTATCTTCCTCTTTCTGTCTTCTCCCTCTTGCCTACTATTTGCCTGGTTTCATGCAACTGTAAACACATATGCACACACACACACACACTTATGTAGATACTAATGTTGCATAAATGGCACACATTTAAAGTGTACAATTTCACAATCAAAATAATAAATACACCATCACCACAAAAATTTCCTCATGTC
The DNA here is from genome assembly GCA_028646485.1 of Cryptoprocta ferox. Classification (NCBI taxonomy): domain Eukaryota; kingdom Metazoa; phylum Chordata; class Mammalia; order Carnivora; family Eupleridae; genus Cryptoprocta; species Cryptoprocta ferox. The sequence goes on from CM053577.1 coordinate 121,489,962, forward strand.
CCTTCGTAATCCTGCCCTCTGTATTCTCTTTCTGACCTACTACTTCTGTCAAAGAACCACTAATATGCTTTCTGTTACTGTAAATTCATTTGCATTTCCTAGGATCTTATAGAGAAAGAATCCAGTGTCTATTTTTTGGGGGGTCTAACTTCTTCCACTCAGGCTAGTTATATGAAATTCATCCATGTCGTATGTATCCACGGCTCACTCATCCCAAATCCATTTCATGTTTCCAGAAGAATCAGAGTTACATGACAAATGTGCCTTGGGCTTCCCACCACCTTGGCAGATGTGAGCTCTGATGCTTCACACTGACCTTCCCGGGTCTGGAGGCAGAATGCTATGGTTTTACCAACAATCTCCAATTAGGCAAAGTCCCCTAAACTGAAATGAGAGCTTCATTTCCAAGTGGAACAAACCAGAGACAGCACATAAAGGAGTGTCAACTGAGTCTGAGGTCAATATTCCTGAGTAGCAAAGCAAAAAAGAACACTTTTAAAAGAAAATAATGTGAGGGTGTGTGTGAAGGGGCAATGATCATTTACATGCAAAGTCCTCTATCAGATGCAATCAAAACATCTTGAAAAGTAAAGGCCACATTTGTTTTCATTCTTTTATGATAGTGCTTTAACTCTTGTGACCATTGTAATAATAACATCTTAGTCAAATGGGTCTCAAATGCCTATTATTATGATAGAAATCTCTTAAGACCACTGAGGTCTAGAGGTGCCATTTGGGAATGCTTTTTTTACATGTTGTCATTACAATATGAGATGTTTAATGACCTTGTCCTTAAAGTGTCCTTGTATAGAGCCACTGTAATTTAAACGATTGGTATAAAAATAGATTAATGGGTCAAAATAGAGAGCTTAGAAATAGATGTTACTATATGCATGTTTCTATGAAATTAATATGTGATAAAGGAAATATTATAAATCAAAGAAGATGACTGGAGTATTTATTAAGTTCAGCTAAGAAAATGTCTATTTGGGTGAAGTGCATTTTCTGTACATCAAAATAAATTGAAAATTAATTTAAAATCTGAATTAAAAAATAGAAAGCATAGGAAATTTAAAATAAAAATTTAAATTATTAAAAAATAAAAACTTAAAAATAAAATAAAATAAAAATTTTTTAAATCGAATATTTGATCTCTAGATGAAAAAGTTTCATCAAACAAAACTAGTAGAAAAGGTAAAAAAGGAAATAACCAATGTGTTTTTAATATAAATATAAAACTTGAATTTCAGATATAATAAAATTTAAAGTATATAACAAACTAGAGAAATATTTCCAACAACAGAAAATGTTAGCAAAATTTCTTTATCTGTAAAGAATTCCAGTAAATTGATGAGAAAATCATAAAGTGCATTTAAAGTCAGCAAAAGGAAAACCAGTTCACAGAAAAGAAAATGCACACAGAAAACAAATATATAAAAATAATTTTAACTGAGTAGTAACCCAAGAACTGCAAAGGTTTACAAATAAATTTTTATCCACAAAGATACAATTTCAATCTATTTTCATTCTTTTACAGATAATACTTTTTAACTTGACTTTAAAGTTTGTTTTTTTCTTTGAAGTTTTGACATTTAAATAGTTTGCATCTAGGTGTGGGTCTTTTTTGTCTTTTATGAGGTTTGATGCACTATGATCCTTTACAGTTTGACAATGTAAGTCTTTCTTCAGCTCTGGGAATTTCTTTCTCTTTTATCTTTGTTTTATTCTTTTTCTTTTTCTGTGTTTTCTTATAATAAAGTGCCTTTTAGGCAGATACTGAATTTTCCTGAAGGTGCATAGAATATGTATATATTTTATTCTGGATAATTTTACAGTCTCAGGGGTGGGGAGCAAGAAAGAATACCATCAGTGTCTCCAGAAGAATTGGGGAATTCCTGGAATAAAAAATGGTTGAATGAAGTGTGGTCATCCATGTAATGGGCAGCTGTAGTACTGCATTAGGAAGATCTCTATACACTGCTACAGAAGGATATCTAGAATCTCTTGTTAGATGAAAAAAAGTGGAAAAAATGTATATAGTTTACTACCTTTTATCTAAGAAAGAAGGGAGATAAATAGATAGGTAGGTAGATATATATTTATATAAATACACATATGTACTTACATATGTACTTACATTTTTAAATGTAGAGATAAGCCAAAAATTAACAAAGTTATTATCTAAAGTGTAGGAGGAAGGGTTAGGAGTTAGACTTTCTTTCTGAAGTATCTTTATTGTTTTGTAATTTGACATTGAGGTTACGTAAATGTTTTGTAAAGTTATAAAACAAAACTAAATAGAAATAAAAAAACAAAGCAGTTTCTAAATAAATGAAGCCAAAATGAAACAAATGAATATGATCAGTGAGTTAAACAAAGACAACTATTTCAAGTTACTTTATTTTTTAAATTTAATTAATTAATTAAATTTAAGATTTGCAGGATAAGAGAAAAAATGCATAAGCAAAATCAAAGGAATGAAATTTGAAACCTCATATTTCAACTTCAAGCCACTTCTTACATAATATTCCTTTGCAAATCATTTTAGATTTAGCGCTATCTTTCCTTGATTGTTTTATTAAATTTTTTTTAATCTGGAGGGAAAGGCATTCTTTTCTTTTTCCTTGTTTTAGTGACTTGCAGGCATGCTCTGACAGTACAGCAGCTGCCAGAAATTGGTATTGTGACTCCTGCTGTTGCAGACTAAGAGGTGGACTGACTTTGAATAAGAATGAAAACATTAAAAACTATCTGATTTCAAAAAGAAATTTTTCTTTAAAATCTTTGTAAAATGGCTACGAGACTGACTCATCCTTGTAAAACATTAAAACTGAGTGAGGTTCACACGCTTTGCTGGCCCTCCCAGCACCACCCATTTCTAGTTCCCTATGTGCCTGTGCATCCTCTCTTAATCTTATATGCACACACATTTTTATTTTGACTCCAGAGAAAGAAAAATGAATTGAATAAAGAAATTTAATATATAAAATTATTAAATAATTCCTTTAATAGTTTAACTTAATCATGTCAAGGATAAAGTCAAAGAACTTGTCTGTCTGAAAGTGCTGCCTGGAGCCTACTGTGTAAATGTAGGTGTTTTGTAAAATGATGTTAAAACTATATATTGACACATGTTTGGTCAGATTGCATCAGGTTTGATTTGTTTTTTCATTTGAAAATGACTTTAACATTGATTCATTCCATAATTACCACATTCTGCCATTAAGAAATGTATATCAGTAGCATAATATTGCAGAAATCTTAACGAGTATGAACTTTGGGGTTAGGCAGCTTCTTTGTTTCTTCTCTGTCCATCCATGTCAGTTAAGGGATTTGTTTTTGATTAACAAATCCTTTGATGTTTTAAGCCAGAAATTAGTCTCATAAAGCTTTTTTTGAGTATAGTTTGCGTGAAGTAAAAATATTTAGCTTTGGTAATAACTTTTCAAAGCTGACCTCACTCTAGCAAGACACTTTTCAGTGCTTTTATTTTATTAGATTATGTACTTTTTCTGAAATATTTTGTAACACTTAACTTTTTGGCATTTTGTCATTTGAAAGGTAGTTTGTCGTAATTAAGTTGCAAATCTAAAACCACTGTTAGTTTTGTAATTCAAAGTATAGGTATTTTTGTCCTAGTGCATCATCATTCCACCTGCAGCTGTTAGCTGGAATCCCATTGATCTTCCAGCTACCATTCATTTCTTCACAGTTCACAAATGAAGAATGTGAAATTCAGTGAGTGCAGTTACTAATCTTATTGGGGAATGAATCTCATTTTCACCAAAATTAAACTGTATTTGCACTAAAATGATGATACAAGTTGATGGCACACTCTGGAGTTGGAAGACCTCCTCACTTAAGACTCCAAAGTGGCTAATTCAGAGAAATTCTAGGTTACTAATCTTTACCTTGTTCACCCACTGGAGAGTGTTATTTTTTTTAATGTTGAAAGTTGGACATTCTAACTACTGTAAGATATCTCTGTTTTAGGAAGCTATAACAAAAAAATTTAAAAAATATGTATGAAGGGAGATACTGGTTATCTCTTCCTATATTTTTGTACTTATTCACTTATGGCCTTCAAATACACTTTTGGAGGTTTGCTTTCACCATGGTTTTTCATCAACAAATATTATTAAGAGACTTTTTTTTCTATTTCTACTAGTCCCTGCAATACTATGAAGTGTGTCAGAGCATATTATGATAATCAGAAATCTAATTCCATTATAATATCAAATAAAAGGAATTTAGAAAAAATAAATTTAAGTTGAAAATATCATTAATAGCTCATGATGCATTTTCTCTTTAAAAACTATGTTTTCAAGTTCTATCCACTGAAAAGAACTAGAAAAAACAACCATTACAGTAGCAATGAGTCCCTTGAGCCTAGATTATGGTCTCTAAGTACCATTCCTTTCTCTCCCCTCTCCTTACTAGAAGGTATCCAGGTTCCTTAAGAGACATGACACATTACAAATCTGGGTCAGGAATTGTAGAAGACCAGTTTGAAATGCTTCCTCCTACCAGAAAATAAAGAGGCTAGTAAAGATTCTAGGAGTCATGACAAAGAATAAGAAATAAATTTGAAGGGGGTCTCACTGTCCAAGAAGACAATTAAAAAAAGAAGTCACTGCAAAGGATTAAAACACTGAAAAATTTCAATATTCAGAAATTTATAGTAATTTAAAAAATTCATTGGTTATCTTTGCAGGGTGCTATAAACAAATTCATTACTCTGATAACTTAGAAATAAGTAAAGACACATATCTAAACTTCTTATATGAAAACTACCTCAAGGCAACAAAATAATTAATGCTAATAAATGCAGAAGGAATGATAAGATTAGAATATCACAATTTTTGCAATCGCTAATGAAATAATGAATCTAGGCTTTGTTAAAAGGCTAGTGGGAAATTTCATAATGGATGGATAAGACTGACAAAACCTTATCTTATTGATAAATCTAAACATCAGTAAAAGAATGTCAACCAGACATTATGTATCTCCTGAAGGGATGTGTACAGCATGACTTACATAGTATTCTTGCTCTACCTTGCCAAACCCTACCCCTGCCGCAAAAAGAAAATGATTCTTTTGAAGATAAATCTGATTGAGTCTCAGATCAAACTAACTGCTTAACAGAAAATACAGGAGCTACAGAAATGATACATGACACCACGTGATAGCATAGATGTGGCAAAATCTTGAAAATCATTGAATCTGGGAGATAAATAAATAGATATTCACTGTACTACTCTTTCTATTTTTGAGTTTGTTTGAAAACTTTAATAATAAAAATAAACCTTGCCAGAGAGCATAAAAGAAAGCTTGAATAAATAAAAAACATTCAAAATGTTTCTAATTGCATGTAAAGATTCAATATTCTAAAGATATAAATTCTACCCAAATCAGTTGATACAGTCAATGAAAACCCAACCAAAATTCCACCCAGATTTTTTTGAGAATTCCATATTTTAGAAGTTTATCTAAAAAGACAATGTGAAAAAATAGCCAAAAAATAAAATGTTGAAATTGAAGAAAAACTGGGGGACTTTTCTCATGATAAACTGAACTTTGACTACAATTTATCCATTTGGGTATCCATGCCCTTTGCCATGTCATCCTTTTTTCTAAAGGTAGAACATCCCCCTTTTAAAAATACTTATATGTTTGTTTGTTTTTTTGTTTGTTTATTTTTATTTAAAATTTTTTTGACATTTATTTTTTAGAGACAGAGAGAGACAGAGTACAAATTGGGGAGGGGCAGAGAGAGAGGGAGACAGAATCCAAAGCAGGCTCCAGGCTCTGAGCTGTCAGCACAGAGCCTGATGTGGGGTTCAAACCTATGAACCGTGAGATCATGACCTGACCTGAAGTCAGAGGTTTAACCGACTGAGCCACCCAGCCTCCACTAGAACATCCCCCTTTTGACCTTAGGGCTTACTTTAACTAAAGGGGTGTTAGTTGAAGTGATACAGGCAGGGGTTTGAAATATGCCTGCACACTTGAGCATATGGTCTTGCATTTCTGCCATCACCATGAGAAAAACATGCCCTAGCAAGCCCACTAGTCACAGAAGGATGAGAGACATATGGAACAGAGCATCTCTACAGCCTGTGGTGAGGAGTGGGGCCTTTCTGGCTATTCTCACCTGAAGCAGAGGTGGCCAGTCCAGCCCAGCCCAACCACAGACAAGTCCCAGATCCATGAGAGAAAGCGTTTGTTGTTGTAGACCAGTGACATTTTCTGGTCTACATTTAAAACTTATTGCAATCTTTTTTTAAAGTTTATTTTATTTATTTTGAGAGAGAAAGAGCACACGTGTCTACATGGGTACAGGAAGGGCAGAGAGAGAGGGATAGAGAAAGAATCCCAAGCAGGCTCTGTTCTGTCAGCATGGAGCCCCACGCAGGGCTTGTAAACCATGAGATCATGACCTGAGCTAAAACCAAGAGGAGGATGGCTAACAACAATCTGAGCCACTCAAGTGCCTCTTTCTGGTTCTTTCTTATACAGCATTCATATATATATATATATATATATATATGAATATATATATGAATATATATATAGAGAGAGCATTACTATGCATTATTATGATTACTAAAGCAAAGCTATAATGAAAACTGATTTTGATACATAATAGAAAAACATATGCATAGAACCAGATGTATATTAGATCTTAGTAGATGATAAACATGGCATTAAAATCAACAGGTAATGATATGTCTGATCAATAAATGATATTTTAACTGGCTATTCCTATGGGGAAAACATTTCAGTAAGATCTTTTTTCTCCCACTAACACAACATTTGTTGGTAGATTTAAAAGTTTCATGTACATCTCTTCCTGCCATCCGTTAACCCACCTAAATTGTCCTAGATATAAACAGGTCAAGAAATGCCATGCTCAATCAATAAATGTATTTTAACAAGTTCAACTTCTCTAATAATTAGAGATATATGAACGAAACCATGAGATGTCAAAGTAATACCATATTTTGCCTATCATATATGCAAAACAAATGATAACACCTGGTGTCAATGAAGATATGAAGACAAGGATATTCTCTTGTAGTGTGGCTGTATTATAAACTACAACAGTCTTTTTAAAGAGTAATTTGGCTGTATCTATGCAAATTTAAAATGCGAATTGACTCTGACCAAGCAATCCCATTTCTAATGTATGTATTCTATAAAAATACATTTGTTTAACATCTATGTTAAACATGTAGCATGGTATGTTATAGTGAAAATGGGAAGCAATCTAAATATTTGTAAGCAGAAGACCAAATCAATTATGGTACAACCACACCCAACAGTTATTAAAAAGAATATGTATGTACTGATATAGAAAACTGTCCAAGATATATTATGCAAGGCAGTATAGAATAACATGCATGAACAATTCCACTTGTGTTTTAGAAAAATTCAAGCTCTGTAGAAATATATGTGGACATTAATATGTAAAACTATAGCAAAGTATCCAGAACAATACACACAGTTAAAGTTAGGTTTTCTATGGATCAGAAGGTAGATGAGAAGGAAAGTTTGCGTTTTACCATATATATGACTACATGTGTATATTTGAAAAGGACAATGGATTCAATTAATTGTCAATTAAAATTAAACCATTCTAAAATGCATTAAATGTATGGAAATACACCAAAGTGTTAACAGTGTTTGTGATTTGTAGATCTCTGAGTTCCTTTTATGCTTTCATTATTTTTATTTCTATAAAGCTTTCATCATCAGAAAAGAGTTAGTTTTGAAACTTTAAAATTTTTTTTTAAAGTTTGGGGTGTCTGGGTGGCTCAGTCGGTTGAGTATCCAACTTTGGCTCAGGTCATTATCTCATGGTTCGTGAGTTCGAGCTCCCTATGATTTAGTTATTAATTGAAAATGTATGTTTTTAGTATTTACCATGTTCCAGGAACTTCCTGAGTGTGCTATAGAAACCAATGAACTCATTAAAACTCATAACATCTCTGAGAGGAAGGCTTTATGTTTCCCTCATTTTATAGATGAGGAAACTAAGGAAGGGGTAAGTAAAGTATCTTTCCCAAGGCCTTAGTGCCGGAAAGAGGTGAAGTCAAGGCTTGAATACCAAGCTGTCGCTCAGGTAGACTGTGACTCTTGAGTCCAAGGCATTACGTCTCTATCCCCAGCACAGAATGCCTGGGAATGTGGCACAATGAATACGTCCTGCAAGATTGAGAGGTGGGGATGGATATCTGGAGCTTAGAGAGCAAGAGAAGAAGAAAGTGAAGGATTTACTTTTGGTCTTTGGATTATTATTGATGGACACTTATAAATTTAAATGGCAAACTATGAATAAGGAGGAGTTCTGAGCTCAAGACTAGGCCAACCTTTTCCTTCCAGTAGGTGAATTAAATCTCACTTCTCAACCGGTGGGCATAATCATGAATCCACACCAAGGCAAGAAAGTCAAATGGGAAGCCTTGATTTTAATTTTAAATTTATTTATGATTTTAAAAGAAGATTGAGGGTGGAAAATGGTGCTTTCTTTCCCCCATTTTTATTCAGATCTGTCACTTTAAAATATAGTTGTCCAAAGCTAGGATAAAAAAAAATTACATCACCATGGAAACTCAAAAAACTCCCTATTTTTGATAGGCTAACAAAAAATAGGAAAACTTAATCATTTGCCTCTGGAGATTTTTGTTGTTGGTTTTTTTTTTTTTTTGGTGTTATATTTCCTTTTTTTTTTTTTTTTTTTTTTAATTTTTGGTATGCTTCTGAGGCATAGGAGGTTTTACTAGATCCTGGGGTGAAAATTGGTTCTCCACATTAGTAAAATAGAGGATACTTCTAAAAGTAAAAATGGTGACAAATAACCCACTGTTTTAGAAACCCATTTGAACTGTTAGAAAGCATGTGTGTGTATGTTTGTATATAAGTGTAGGGATTGGGAGCTATATCTCCCAAATCCACAAGAACAGGTCAGAGGAGGTAGTCCTAACAGCTCATGGAGTTAGCAACAGCACCAAGGACTTACTGACAACTTCTTGATCCTAAGTGACCTCTGGCAAATAAAACTCAAGAGGAAAACAGATTCCACATGGCGTCATTGGTGAATGTGACATGATACCTCCATCTGCCTTTCCCATAGCTCTGCCACCAGAACAGACCTTCAACATGCCTTGTAAATAACCACCTTTCCAGGGTGACTAAAATGAAGCAAATAGTAAAGAAGAATGGTGTAATTTATTTTACTATTCCTCCGGTGAGAATAATGGAGTCATTAAAAAAAATGGTTTGGGCTGAGATATTTTGGGATTCACTTATTGGGCTGATTTCAGGCCCCCTTTGAAATTACCACTCACCTCCCCATACCCAGAGAAAGTAGGAATTTATAACAGGTAAAAATGAATGCTGAACCTATTGATTTTAGTATATGTGTAAGTTCTTTCAAAGAAGGAGGGCTATTCATCACTGCCTGGGCTGAAAATTTCCTTTTGCTTATTTACATGCTATTTTAAAGTTAAAGCAAGTCCCATTTCCAAAGTCATTAAAGTCAAGCTCTGAAAAGCAAACTCAGGGATCAAAGAAAACTACGGTCCCAGAAATGCTATCGTACAAGTTCTCTCCAAAGAGACTACCTACCAGCTTAAATCAGAGTTTGGTTTTGTTTCTGATCCTTTGGAAGAAAGAATAGCTCAGTCCCTTCAAAAGGGCAAAATGTGTCACCTTTTTAGAGAAGAGAGAAATTTTAAGTGAGGGGATTAGGAATAATTTTTACTTGCCTCCTCTTTCTATAAAAGCTGAGTATCACTAAAGAAAGAAGGAAGACATGTTGGGTGAGTGTAATCACTCTTCAAGGGACTGGCTTCATCTACAGAGCAAATGTGACTCTAGGTTGGTGTCATCATGATACCTTTTCCATCTCAAAGTAGATCAGAAGGTGTGGTTAACTCCAGGAGGCTCTGTGTTCTATAGGCATGTTAAGGAATCACTTCCAGTATCTCGAAGTTGGGAAATGGTAGAGCACATAAAAGAACGGCATTTCCAGAATCTGTGCTTTTGTTTTTCTTCCCATGGAAGAGTCCAAAGCCACTGTCTTCCTAAAATACAGCCAATTTTGAGGCCCGCCTTTGCACCCATTAATTCTGGAATGAAATGAATCCATGAAACACAGGCAAAGTTCCTCAACAAATTGGGTCCATTTCATTCCTTGCAAACATGTTGTATTATATTACAGCTCAGACCAGCTTGGGAAGTTTTTCTGATTCATGCTAATTTGCTAGTTTTGCTGGTTAAGGACTTTTCAGGGTACTTAAATATCTTCAGAAGATAGACTATTATTCATAAAGCAATTCTACAAAGAAAATGTCAGAGATTCGTTACTTAGCACATATCCTCAAAGGGAGCCTGTGCCCTTGTTGGCGTGCTTACTTTTTTTTTATTTTTTTTGCAAAGAAAACTGTCGTTTGATCTTATAGCTATCAACCTGGTTATATATATATATATATATATATATATATATATATATATATATATATTTTTTTTTTTTTTTTAACAGCAGGACTTTCCAGTATTGAACATCATAGAAGCTTCCCAGCTGGCACCTACTTCTTTTTACACAAGATGGGATACCAATGGTTTTGGTTTTCAAAATAAAAAAGCTTATCCTGAACAAATCAGAATATTTAAGTTTTAGCCCAAGCATTTTCCTAATTTTCTATAGGAAATTTTTCTAACACCACAGAGTCTGTTTTCTCTCTTAAAGTGTGAGGCTCACAATTCTCTCCTTTACTCCCAGAGTGCTGGTTATCAATTCAATTCATCACACATTCATTGAGCATGAACTTGGTGCCTCGCACCATGGTAGGCTGAATGAGAGAAGAATCCTGTTTTCTGAAATACATGAGGCAGAGAGATACCGGCTTTGAGCGTTCTTTGAAGAATATAAACAACTACACGCAGAAAGACTGGCAGATGCTTGTGATTCTGCATTAGACCCTCTCGACTCTGCTCCTTCCAGAAGCATCTCATAAACAGCGTTAGACTTGATTCTGGGGTCATCTGAATGCGATTGTAATGATGTGCACTGCAAATTCCCTTCTGATCGCAATGCCATACCAAATAATATTCAGTTGGTGGAAAAAGGTTGAATAAGCCTCTGATGTTTCAGACACTTGCAAGAGTGATGTATATTGTTTTATTAAATAGAAGTTTTGAATAAATAAAGGCTTAAAATTTTCACATAAGCTTTAATAAAACTTCATAAAGAGTCAATTAACCAGCTATCTGATAGCTATTTTATGCAAATAGTATCATAGGGGCTGGGGAGGGCACAAAGATAATCCACTGACCCGTCTCTTCCCATCCTCCGACTAAGCCAAATGCCCCATTATATGATTTGTTGTGCCATGACTTATAAATTATAGTATTTTTCACAATTGTAATTCATGTTTATTAGTAATTTATTTGTGAAATCTGGTGGAAGCTATATGAGGTCAAAGATTTGTCTATTTTAACTGCCTTATTACCAGTGCCTAATTCAACATTGACCCTTAATATTTGTGGATGAATAAATAATATTGTACTACCCATGAGTACTTCTTTGTCATGGAGAGAGATATACCATCAGTATTTGTGGATTGATGGATGAATGGCTCTAGTCTGAGGGTATAAATTCTGAGACCCTGAGCACAAGGGTCTCCAAATAAAGGGGTGTTGCTCATTGTTACTCCAGGAATACCAGATCTGGTCCATTACTCCATTCTGTACTGAAGGGTCTAAAAAACCATGTGTAATTACAAAGCAAGTAGTGTAAAAAAGAATGTCATAATAAAATACAAGCTGGTCATATTTATTTAATGTTTATTAAAGGTATCCAGATATTAGAAACTTATTGATTTCTTTAAATCAAATTTAATTGATTTGTTTAAAGGAAAATATAAAAGTCATATTGAATAAAAAGTCAGAAATACCAGATGCTAATTTGGTGTCAGATGCTGAGAGAGAGAGAGAGAGAGAGAGAGAGAGAGAGAGAGAGAGAGAGATACAGTTGTGCCCACAAATTCACTCCCACACACGCCATATATGTTTTTGACTTTTTTCTAGATGGTAAGGTGTGAGATTACATTTACAACTTATCTGATGGTAGGTGGAGTGAACCTAAAAAAGCATTTACTTAAAATTATTATATCAATGCAGTAAACTTAATTAAACATTAGGTATGTACCAGGCACTGTGCTAGGTGCTGGGATACAAGACTGAATGAGGTAAGGGAAAACCAGCAGTGGGGATTGTGGGGAGAAACAAGTTACTAAGAGAAGAAAGACTCTCTGGAAATAATTGGCTTTCAACCAAACAGAACAACCAAATACTGGCCCTGAGTACTAAGTGCAGGTATGGGACATCTAAATCTTTCAGAACACGCTATCTGGCACTAATGCGAGATTACCAATCTGGAACATCCTGAATTTAAATAAGGAAATACATTCCATAATCTAGAGCTCCTGAGCAGTTAGAAAAATAAGATGAATTCACAATAAAGACCCAATTCATTCCTCCTGCCTTTGTGAGTACAGTTTTCTCTCCAACAGCCTAGAGATGGGTTCCCTCATGGAATGGATCCTAAGCCTGGTTAGCACTATTAAAAAAAAAAAAAACAAATGCAACTGACCAATAATTCTTCCTGCATCCACCCCTACCCTCACTAGTGTGGTATTGCTATTGATCCCCATTAATGATTTAGTGATTAAGGAGGATAAATTGCCTATGAACGCAAAGCAAGCTGAAGGGCCCCTCAGGAACCCAGCTGAACATTCTTTCATCAGTAAGTACTGTATGTGCCTGTATAATTTTCAACCCAGAGGCCTAAGTCACCTTGGGACGTCACTTCCACATCAAATGTGCTGTGTTTTCAGCATCTTTTTCACCTTGCTCTATTTTGTCAACTTCTGATTTCCTCTTTTCTTATCTCTTCCACTTAGGCAATGGGTCTCTTTTTACCTACTACCCAATTACCAGACCGTATCTCTGTGAGTCTCTTGTTGTGTATTAGCATATGCAAGCATAGAGCTGGGTGGTTGTCAGGCTGCAGTGCATTTGGTTGTGCATGGAGTCCATCACACAGATTCCTTTTTTGGATTTTATGCCTTAGCTTCTGGGCTGGGAAAACCACCCAGTGAGTGATGTGAGGAGGTGTTGTCTTTATCCCATTCCATAAACATTCCCTTGGAGATCTCTGGGAGTATTAATATAAGAATATAAAAGGGTATTATCTTAAAAAATGGCACCAGTTTACTGGAAGGAATGGTCTTGGGAAAGTGTGTAGTCCCCAAAAGTATCATTGTTGGTGGAGCCCAAACAACATTTTAAAAGCCTGCTGACCTGCTCTGCATGAGAGAAGAAAGGCAATCTGCTCCTAAGAGAGGATGTGAGAGGAGTTTGGAAACAAGGAGGAATGAGAGGGGAAAGAGAAGAGGCATGAAGGTGAGGAGAGACTGGGACTGGGCTTGGGGAGGAGTTGGTGAAATTTTAAGCAGAGTAAGTATACTCTCCTACATTCTGTCATTATTGCTTTGTGATTGGTCTGTAAACCCGTGGTTCTCTAAGTGTGGTCCCTGCCCAGCAGCACCAGCATCCACTGGGAATTGGTTAGAAATGCAATCCTCAGACCCCACAAGACCTACTCAATCTGTGGGTGCTGCACAGGAATGCTTTGACACGCCCTCCAGGGCATTCTGATAGTCTCCAAGTTTGAGAAGTGGTCAGTCTTCCCTCCTCTCACCCTCCACACCAAACTGCAGCCTATGTGTAGACACATAGACAGATGTTCTATGTGTCCTTTTTTGATGTTTCAGAGGCAGCACAGCTGTTGACACTGGGAGAAATCGGATTCTAGGAGGTGGAGATGCCCACGAGGATATCCCCAGGTAATTTGCAGACATACTTGGACATTCACAGGCCAAGGAACTAGGGCAAATGTGGTGGTTTTCTCTGTGTTCTGGGGAGCAGGGAGGACCCACCCGTCTTGTCCCTGGAATAAGCCTGCTTCCCACCTCCAAACTCTCAGGCCTTCTCTCTCAAGCCTCCAACTCTCCCCTCCTTGCTTCTGGGTCTCAGCAGATGACTTTCCTTTTCACATCACTGGGAAAAATAGAATCACAAAATGGAACAACTTCATCCTCCTTCCACTGAATCTAGAAAAGCTGCACACTTTACCCATTTTCCATGTTGTTCTTGTTACAGTGGAGGGTGAACAGCTCCACCTATCATGGGCTCTTCACCTGTTCCCTGGCTCCCACCCATTCAAGAATTTCATTCCTAAGTCAGTGCTTCTCAACCTTGGCTTTAAAAATCACCTGCAGGGGACCTGGGTGGCTCAGCAAATTAAGCGTCTGACTCTTGATTTTGGCCCAGGTGATGATTTCATAGTTAGTGAGATCAAGCCCCACATTGGGCTCTGGGCTGACAGGAGGGAGCCTTCTTGGAATTCTCTCTCTCTCTCCCCTCTCTGCCCTTCCCCCTTTCATGCTCATTCTCATTCCTTCTCAAAATAAGAAAATAAACTAAAAAAAATAAAAATAAAAATCATCTGCAGATCTTTTTAAAAACCCTAAAGCCCACGCTACATGCAGACCAACCAGGATGTCTGAGACATTCCCAGGTTATTCCAATATACAGCCAAGGTTGTGGACCACTATTCTCTCTCTGGGCAGTAAACTCATCTTTTGATGGTTTGTCTCCATCTCCAGAAACTTATGCCTACTCTACCCTGTTCTTAAAAAAATTCTTCATTGACCTTCATATCACAATCTCTGTTTTGCAGAAAGTCTTCTTGTAGAAGATGGCAACATCTGCTCTCTCCACTTTGTCACCTCCCATTGCACTATATCCAGTGTCCATCTCTCTGGCTTCTGTCCCCATCGCTGTGGTAAAGCAATCTTTCCAAGTTCCCCAGTGACTTCCATATTTCCACAATGTATGGCCACTTTCTGTCCTTATCTTATTTGACTCATCAGCAGTATTCCAAAGAATTAATTCTCAAATTAATCAATTATCCGGCTTTGTGACACCATGCTCTTCTGATTTCCTTTAACCCCACTGGCTGCTCCTTCTCAGTCTCCTTCTCCTTTGTCTAGACTCTAAATGTGGATGATACTAAATCCATGTTTGTTCTTTCTTTAAATTTCCCTACTAGCTCCTGATGGTGCCCATATTTACATGCTGAACTTACCCATTTCTTTGGAGCTCTAGATTCACTTATTCAAGTGCTATTTGATGTTTTCACTTGGATATTCCACAGATATAACCAAATTAACATTTCTAAATGTAATTCTTAGTTTCACCCCTAGATCTTCTCCCTCAGTCTTCCCAGCTCTGAAAACAGCACCACCACCAACCTAGCTGGTCAGATAGATACCAGCCACCTAGAGTTATTCTTGACTTCTCCCTTTTCTTAACCTCTCATGATCAACCCTTCTACAATTTCTGTTCTAAACTTAAAGTAGATCCCCAACCCATCCCTTCCTCCTCATCTCCACTGCCACCACTGTAGTCCAGTCCATCCATCATCATCTTTGTCCTGGGCCACAGCTTCCAAACTAATCTGTCTAGTTTTATTCTCACCTTCCTCCAATCAGTGATACCTAGGGAAGGTCCCTCGGCTCCTTTTCTGTAATGAAGCATCGAGTGCTGGGGCCATGTTATCTCTGGACTAGGTGATTCCTTCTGAACAGGGAAACCTGGAAGATGCTCACCAAGGATACAACTGAAGACCAAGGCAGTGATCAGGTACTAGAAAGTTATTAGATTGTCCACCTCCCGAATGATTCTCTTATATACTCCATATGTCAGGCAATATGACTAACTCTTTTTATCTCTGGAAAACTGGCAACATAAGTTGAAATACACGTAGATACATACCTCCTGATACACAGGTGGTATAACCCAGAAAAGCTACAAACATACCAAATTTGGTGTAAATCATATCATTTTCTTTTTTTTTTAATTTTTTTATTTTTTAACTTTATAGTTTATTGTCAGATTGGTTTCCATATAGCACCCAGTGCTCTTCCCCACAAGTGACCTCCACCAAGACCATCACTCCCCATTACCTTTCCCCCTTCCCCCCTCAGTTTGTTTTCAGTATTCAAGAGTCTCTCATGTATTGTCTCCCTCCCTCTCCCTAACTCTTTTTCCTCCTTCCCCTCCCCATGGTCCTCGGTTGGGTTACTCCTGTTAGACCTATGAGTGCAAACATATGGTATCTGTCCTTCTCCACCTGACTTATTTCGCTTAGCATGACACCCTCGAGGTCCATCCACTTTGCTACGAATGGCCAGATTTCATTCTTTCTCATTGCCATGCAGTATTCCATTGTATAGATGAACAACATCTTCCTAATCCATTCATCAGTTAATGGACATTTAGGCTCTTTCCATGATTTGGCTATTGTTGAAAGTGTCGCTACGAACATTGGGGT
>CM053577.1:121506926-121631604 GCA_028646485.1 Cryptoprocta ferox
TTTAGAGGAGAGTTCTTTTGCTTCGTCATTTTGGCTAGCTTTCTGTCTCTTGTCAGTTTTAAAAGCTCGTTATGTACTGTGCACCTGTTAGTATTGCTCTATTAACGTAGGCTCATTGACTGTCTGGGGCCTGTCGTTTCAGAAAGTGTTCTTTTAATGATGTCCCTCGGTTTCTCTTGTTGTGCCTCTAATTATTTTATTTCCCTGGTCAGTTATATGGGACTCTCCACCATGTATACTTTGGCTTGTTTTTTGAGGTATCCCTGAAAAGGAAACAGACTAGCATACAGGGAACAAAAGCACGCAAACGCACAGACAAATCAAACAAGCAAGCAAGCCAAAAGGGGAAAGAAGTAAAGAAAAGGAAAGGAGAGGAAAGAAAAGAAAGAAGAGAAGGAAAGAGAGAAGAAAAAGAAACAAAAACAGAAAGGAAAATAAAAACAAGGTGGGGACAGAGACAGCAAAAGTCTGTGGGCAGTCTAAAAGCATATAACCAGACAAAAGGAGAGATAAGAATATGCTACGGGAAATATATCTGGATGGCAGCAGAAAAGAAGGAGAAGCAAAGAAAAAAGGAAAAAGAAAGAAAGAAAAAAAGAAAACTCCCCTGTGTGGATGGGCGTGGTCTGACGTCAGGTCAGGTCTCGGGGTGCTGCTCTCTCTGAGGCCTCGCCTTGGTGGTTGCGGGGAGAAGTATGGCGCCGCTTCAAAGCTTTGCCAGAACCAAGCGTTGCAAGCCGCCCTTCTGAGTCCGATCTCCCTGTGCCGCGGGCGAGCCACACTGTATTCTCCAAGCTCCGCCTCACTTCCAAACCCCAGTCCATGGAGTTCAACACTGTCACCGGGGATGAGATGTGTTCCTGCTGGCGGCTGGCCTCCTGGCCCAGCTTGCGCTGCCCTTTTCGTGGAGACGCCACCGTCGCTTTTCAAGGCGCCTTTCGTGGAGCTGCCGCCGCTGCTTTTCACGCCACCGCCGCCTTTATCTGTGTCGCTGCTTTTTGCGGTGCCGCTTGGAATGGATGCCGCCCTCGCAGCACCCAAGGAAGAACTCGCCGGCCAGACGGGACGGACCTCTCTCCCGGCGCTCGGCAGCTACAAATGGGGAGACGGGCGAGTTTTTCCTCCCTTAGAGATGGTTCTAGGTGCGTTTTCCGTCTCTCTTTCTCTTCCCCTGGTCTCTCCGGGGCACAGCGTGCTCTCCCTGTCTTGGGTTAGGGCTCCTTCCCCCTGCACCACCGGGACTCGCCAGTCCCCTAATTTGCCAGATCACAGTCACTCACTCAGGCATCTTTGAGGTTGTCTTCTTTCTGGCGTCTGTTTCTTCTTTCCCCCACTTGAAAATCCGAGTTTTATCACTTCAGTCCTTCTCAGTTCAATCCATATGGGTGTGCGTGGATTACAGAGCTCCCTACTTCTCCGCCATCTTGCCCAAATCAATCATATCATTTTCTAAACCACTTAGGGTGCTGAATAGTTACATGAAGTTATATGATTGTCTTTTTGTAATGCAAAGAAAGTCAATATCAAATTCTTAGTTTATTTGTTTTATAAATATGAATTTTTAAAATACAATTTTTTTTTTACAATTGGCCATCTTCCACATACTCCTCCATTTCAGTCTCCTTTGCTAATTCCTTCCATATTAGAACCTCCAAATACTTGTGTTCTTTAGGGCTTGATGTTATATCTCCTTTCCTCCCTGTATTTTCTCCCTACATTCAGATTTACATCTCCCAGATTTACATTGCTGATTCTGATCTCCAGATTCACATACTGAAATACTTACTTCTCATTTCTGCTTGGGTATCTACAGTTATGTGTCCAACTCAACATTTTCAAAATCTTGGTGTGTCTCTACTCCTCCACTCCCCTCATCTCTGTAAAGAGCACCACATCCCCTCCATCATAGAATGTTTTATATCTGGTTGACTAGATTACTGTAGACAAGAGTGCACTTCTAACAGCACATGGCCTCATTAACATCTCCTATTACCATCAACCTTGGACGTCTGTCTCATAGATAGGATTATTGAGGACAAGATGATGGGGTGGTGAGTGGGGAGTATAGGATTAGCTCTGTGCCATCTGCCAACAGTGCTGGATCTGAGGATTCAAAGAAAAAGGCAGTGGGATCCAGATTTATGTTATATACGAGTAGTCAACATTGTTGATCACTTATTATCTACCTGTAAATGCAGCTTAACACTGATTCAAATGCATCTCTCACAAGCAATGGTCATTCAAAATCAGCAAAAAATATAGACTCATTTGGGAAGATACTAAAGAGCAATACATATGAAGATGATGTGAAACATCTTCTGTCCTATATCAGCTTTTATAAGTTTCATACCTTATTTCTTAAGATCTAAAAGTGCACTCTCTCCCATTAATGTTGTCATAATGTTTGCTTTTGCTTCTGGAACTGAAAATCAGCTCCATACTAAGTATAAAGCAGGGGGCAGATATAGAAGGGCAGAGATGGTGATGGAAGGAAAATACTATGTGTGACTAAGTTTTTAAATGGAATTGGGAGAAATCCTTGGAGCTGACCAATTTTATTTGAATATAACTGGATTAAGCTTCTGTTACGGATAGAAAGGAAGACTCCAAATAGCAGCAGAGAGTAAGCTGTATTATATTCAACTAAAGTTACATGTTTGTACATCCAGCATTATGGCTTGTGAAATTTGTACCTATTCTGCATATACACAAATTTATGGGATTCTTTTAACATTCAGGCTTTCTGTTCTTGAGTTAGGAAGAGAGAGAAGTTAGTTTTACTATAGGCAGGATCAACTTTATCCTATTTTTTCTGAAGCCAGATAATATAGATACTAATAGTTTTGAAAGTCAAGTTCAATAAGCCCATTTTGTTTACAGAGTAATAGCATATACACAGAAGTGACACCATCAACACATCACTCCACAGTGTAACTAATTGTGTAACTTCAGGTATTCCTCAATTATTTCCTGGAATAAATGTGTAGCAGATTTAACTTCATATACACAAATTGTGTCCTCATATGCATTAAGGACAAATTTCATGGTTTTTCCTGTCTTTCAACCATGCAAAACAGTGTGTGTAGCAAAGGGACATATCTTGTAGAATAATTCTGCTATCCTTTCAAAAAGAGATGCATTGGAAAAATATGAACTATTTTTTTATGAGAAAAATGCTTGCCCCTTACCTTCACACCAAGGATTGAAGAGAATGTATGTGTCTGTTTCTGGGTTTCGGGTGGTGCGGAGAATGCCGTAGGGGGTCCAGACAGCGACATACATGCGGAATTTCCCCACAATGCACTCCGGAGAAGATTGGATGGACAGCCGGACAGACCTATCCTCTCTCATGACAACTTTGGCCCCCCACTTGCCTTTCTGCAGCTCTGAAACGACAGGAACTGGGATGTAGGTTCCCTTGTTCTCCTGAGGGTAGCGACCTGTGGGAAGAAGAAGTGTTGAGATGATTTCACAAATCATTTTTGTTCTGACTGTGTCATCTTATGGCTGAAGGCTAAAATAATTAATTAGACTTGAAATCATAAGACTTGGGTATGAATTTCATTTCTGCTACCAAGTTGCTACGTGACATTAGTTGATTTTCTAAACTTCTTTGATGCTCTGATTTGTCGTGTCTAGATAAAAAAAGGAATAATGATAATTATAAGAATTTTTGTTTGTTGGTTAGTTAATGAATTCAAATAATATGTAGCAATAGTAATCTGGGATGCAAAAACATAACAGGGTACCGTGAAGTTACCATTCCCTGAAATGTTGCCCTGACTAAAAAGTCAGAATTGCTCTTTCAGAGAGATAAGCAAATGTTTTGGGGTTTATTATGAATATAATTAGTTATATTACCTATAATAGGATTATATTTACAGGTTGCATATGTAACCATTTCCACATTCAACTGTACCATGTGTTTATTGCCAATCTCATTAAGTGATTTAGGCTTATGTCATGGGTAAGAATTCAGGCTCCAGAGGCAAATTATCTAGATTTGAATCTTGGCTCTGCTACTCTTTTATCCTGGCAATTTCTGGCAAATTACTTCACCTTTACAAATCTACAAATCCCTATTTCCTTCTCTGTTTCTTCATCAGTACATGAGGGTAACGATATTACCTGAGGATGAAATAAAATAACACATGTATGATGATTTGCCCATAATTTCTCATGCATAACAAATCTCAGCTGTTATTTCAATAGAAGATTAAGCATCAGGGCATTTTTACCATATTTTGAGTCTTATCACACTGTATGTATAAGTTATCTCAGGATAAATCTTATTTCTCTTTATTGCTTTCATTTGAGACCAAATTGTTATTTCATGGTGTTAACCTCAAAACTAAATTTTACCATGGGCTCCTGAAAAACGTGAAGGTGACAGCATTTTTTAAAATTTTTTGGCTTATAGTTTAATTTATAGTTTAGTTTATAAGATAGTCAAATGTATAGATAATTTAAACTGGAGTAGATCTTTCATTTACAAACTTTTCCAAAATGTACTAGATATTTAATTCTTCATGACTTGAAGAAGAATACTAATCAGGCTAATAAGTCTGCAATTTTTTTTATTGCAAGCAGAAGAATATTAAAGAGAAAAACTTATTTACTTTGCTTTATAGAAAAAATGCAGAGGATTCTACATTAAAATGAACAAAACCAACGGTTCATTTGGGCCTCTCCAATTACTGAGGTCTTAAAGGATTCTTTGGTAGGCATATTGTCAAAGACAGAGCATTCTAAGGAGGCGGTTGCGTAAGTTAACTGCAGTGTAATTTTGTGAGATGCTTAATCTTAATGAAAATAATAATTTAAACAGTGCAAGCCAGGGAGAAAGATTAGAACCCCAGTGCTTTGCTATGTGTTAGGGGTATCAGTTAATTGCCACTCAGGATGAATATTATCATAAATCCAATAAAGTCTTAAAAATGGTTTGCTGCCAAGATGCAACAGTGTCAAGGTGGTGTTCTTGGGAATGTATGGACCTTAGTCTCTGGGAATCCTGTACATAAATCCTGCCAGAGCTGTTTGTTCCAAAGGCACCCCATCTCTGTATTTCCTGTGTATGTTCCTCTTTGTGACTGTTCAAACAGGGTGGGGGGATGCTGAGGCTGCCCTTTTCTCTGGAGGCATTGTTGCTCCCTGGATCCCCCATCACTACTGAAGTGTAGACATCAAATGCTATCTCACCAGCTAAGTGGAACCATAATTCATTCATTATAGGGCTCCTGGCAGCTGTTGTCACTAAATACTGGCTTGGATTTAGAATACACAGTATTAAATACCATACAAGCTTAGTAAAAATAAATTTTCAGAGATAAAATCTATGTGATAATGACAGATTTAGATTTTGTAAAAGAATAATAAAAGGAACTCTAAAATACATTACATAAGAATTCTCCTTTAGGAGTAGCAACAAAGTAGGAGAGTGTCTCTGAAGCCATGTACTGTGTGCTGTGAGCCTCCACTGTGCACTAACATCCACCTCTGTTAGGAACATTGAAATAACCTAAGACTATCACTCTTTTAATTATTACACTTGAGATTATGATTTCAAAGACTCATATTAATTTTTTAATGTTTATTTTATTTTGAGAGAGGGAGAGAGAGAGAGCGCCTGTGTGTGCACGCATGTGATTGGTGGAGGGGCAGAAAGAGAGAGAGAATCCCAAGCAGGGTCTGCACTGTCAGCACAGAGCCCAATGTGGGGCTCAAACTCATAAACAGCAAGACCATGGCTCTAGCTGAAATCGAGAGTTGGATGCCAACTGAGCCACCCAGGTGCCCTAAGACTCATTAAATTTCACCTATCAAATTCATGGCATAAAAAAAGTAAAGAAAAAGAAGAGCCATGTTTATTCATTCTGGCTTTGAATGCAGTCACAACCTAATCTAAAGCCTAGTTTGTTTGAACACTTTTCATTCATGCAACCATATCACCTACCATGTATGTGCTAGACATTATTCTAAGTGCTAGGATTACAACAGTGAACAAAACAGACTCCTGTGCTCTTGGAGCTTGTAGTCTATGGAAAAAGTAAACGCTTGTGCTGTTTATAACGTGCCTGTTACTGCTTTATTCCTTATATCAAATTATAAGAAGGAAATTATATCATCACCCTAATTTGACAAATCAAGAAACTAATACACAGGACCATTAAACAATTTGTCCAAGGTGACATGACTGGTAAGTAGCGGGGCTGAGATGTGAACCCAGGCTGAGATGTGAACCCAATCAGTCTGACTAGAGAGCCTGGGATTTTAACCACTAAGCTGTACAACAGTTGTATGTGTAGAAAATGCTTTGGAGTTGGTGAGAACTATGTTCAGATTCTGACTCCACAATTCACCATAGGTGTCCCTTTGGGCAAATTCCTTAATTGTTTGAGCCTCCATGTCCTTGTCTCTGCAGTTCTGGAAATGGAAAGAAAATAGATTTTACAACATAATGAAAGCTTTACACTTGGCGCATGGCAGGGGGTGACTCAGGAGACATTTATTGTTTGTGTTTAAACATAACAGCTACCAGAAAGTAAAGCTAGAAGAAATAAGAAGTGATTCCCACCCTCCTGCCCTGTCTAGTTCTAAGTGTGAAGAAATGTGAGTGTTACAGGGAAAGCCAGTAACTTTTGTGGAGGGAAGTGTTGTGGCCAAGAGAAGAGCGATCCACCTGGCTTAGACTCTGGCTGTGTGATCATGGCACTTACTTCTTGTCTCTCATTAGTTCTGTAAAATGGGATAATAGTGGTCATCATTTGTGATGGAGAGGGCAGCTCAATAAATGGAAGTTATTGTTAGATTTTTCCCCATTGCTTCAGGCTTTCTGATTCCTATAAGTGATCCTTCCTCTGCTCCAGGAGCAAAATGCCAGAGTGGGTTCACTGACAGTCAACCTATAGAATCCAAACCTACTTTCAAAGGCCAGTTCATTCCTGAGTCAAACACACTGAACTGACTAATTTTTCTGTCAGGAGAACACATACAGCTCACTCCCACAATCAATTAAAAAAAAAGTAGTATCATTCCTTATGAACCAAAAAGCCTTAATAATTCCAGAATCATCATATAAGAATCACCTGAATCCTGTCCCTCACTGCTAACTCGTTATTTTTCAAGTCATTTGTGGTTACTGTCATCTTCATTCATTCATTTCTTAATCAGGAACTGGCAAGAGATGGTCTACAGGTCAAAAGGAGCTTACTTCCTATTTGTATAAAAAAGTTTCATTGACACATTCTCACCCATTTGAGTATTAGTGTGCTAAAACAGTAGAGTAGGGTAGCTGTGACAGGGACCATATGGTCTGCAATGCCTGAAATATTTACTCTCTGTCCTTTACAGTAAATGGTTGCCAACCTGTGCCTTAGAGAATTTTACATTTTATTTATTTAAGGGGCGATTTACTATAGATACTCAGTATCTAAGACTGGGCCTAATAAAAAAAACTATCACCTAATTTTTCCTTCCAAAGAGAAATATGTCACTAAACTAGTAACAAGCATCTGAACTACTATTAGGTCAACATTTAGTTTCCTTAATGCCTCCTAGTTGAATTCCTCACAGTCTTGGAGGGTGTTGAAGACATAGGAAACTGGTTGTAATTTTTTATTGATTTCACGAGACATAGGTAAAATGTCCAATTTTATTACTGTACCAGTTGTTTAGCATTGTCAAGGCAGTTTATATAGAGATGAAAATAAAGGTTTATTTCCTGGGGTACTTTCTTGCAAGGGGATTTTTGCAGATGGGAAACAGGTCCTGTGAGGTTGTCACATGGAGGACATCCATATAGCCAGGTGGAGGTAGATATGGGGCTCAGACCAAGATCTTTGCACCATGAACCCCATTCTCTTTTCTCTGCATTATGCTGCCTACATGGAACTAAGGGGGAGGAAACTGAAGGCATTACAAAATAATAATTATAGCAGCAATGCATCACTATTGCTCATCAGTTGTGACAAATGTACCATATTAATGTACTACGTTAATACAAAGGAAAACTAGACGCAGGGTTTATAAGAACTCTCTGTACTAGCCTCATAATTTTTCTTTAAACCCAAGAGTACTCTAAAATAAACTTTGTTTAAGAACAAATATGAAGGAAATAGAAGAATGAACGGGAACATCTGAAGAGATATGAGGTCAAAGGACAGTGAGGGCAGTGAGGGAATACGCCGTGGTGGAGAGGAGGAGCGTGAGATGGAAGCACGGATTCAAGGACTTAACAACCAACCGATCATCAGAAAGACCTGCTTGCAAAAAAGGGCTGCGGGCTACAATGGCTTTGAGTTAGTGGAAAAGGGAAAAAGTGTAAACAATACTGCTGATATGGTGGCACCGGACCAGTGTATGGAAGCAAATCTGGAACAGGCAGTCCGTACATTCATCCCAAAGGAAGGAAAAAGAGGCCAGATTCACAGACGTTTTCCTATTCACTGTATGGGAAAGCTGATTATTAATGTGAGACCTGACATGTCAATAGTACCGCAGGGTCTTGTCGGCTGCTCTATACAACATGTTTAATTCTGAATGTAATGATTTCAATGACAGCTCTGGGGGAGAATTTTCTATGATTGAGTTGTGAGTGAGGAAGTTGTGACAGAGTAGTATTTCATTTCACTAAATAGCCCTTCTCACCCCCAGGAGGTAGCATATAACAGGAGAAACCTAACAGGGGACCATGGGAAGGGGAAGGGGGAGGGAAAGTTAGGGAGAGGGAGGGCAAATCATGAGAGACTCTTGAATACTGAAAACAAACTGAGGGCTGAAGAGGGAGGGGGAAAGGGGTAGGGGGGTGATGGTCATGGAGGGGGGCACTTGTGGGGAAGAGCACTGGGTGTTATATGGAAACCAACTTGGCAATAAACTATTAAATACATAAATAAATAAATAAACATTAAATTTTTTTTCTTAAAAAAAAAAAGAGACCACAATCAGGCTACACTTCGGAACACCCATCCATCAACATCCATGACTGCCCATCAACTATCCTTATGAACCTCAGCGTTACACAGGTGATCACCATACACACATTTGTTGAAAGTGTGTAATGCTTAGAGAGTTCGTTCTCCCACCCCACTCCAAGTTGTGTGACTTCTGTGTTGAAAAATACCTGAGCAAGAAAAATAGAAGCAGGAAATATAATATTACAGAAAGGATTCTCATTGTGCTTTTAATAACGTAATCTTTGGAATTGGATTACCGATTGCATTTTTTTAACACTTATCTAAAATTGGTGCAGTCTT
The DNA here is from genome assembly GCA_028646485.1 of Cryptoprocta ferox. Lineage (NCBI taxonomy): Eukaryota > Metazoa > Chordata > Mammalia > Carnivora > Eupleridae > Cryptoprocta > Cryptoprocta ferox. The sequence continues at coordinate 121,516,181 of CM053577.1, forward strand.
CCCAACTGATCTCGAAATTAACATATGCTCTTAGTTTAAGTGCTTGTTTTCATTTGTAAATTGTTTTTGAGGCCACAGCAATGCTATTTGTAGGGCAAAATTCACTTGGACCATATGCTTACATTCAAACGTCCCTGTGTCTTCTTTAACCTCACTCTGGGGTGAATACAGAGAGATGCACCTACCTTAACAACCCCATCCTGGAGCCAGAAGGAAGAGACTGAACATATTTAGTTCCTTAAGATTCCATTTTTTACAAACGTTGGCTTGTTGGGTCAGAGTTTTCTTGCATGGCTTTGTCATATATGTGTCATTCACATAAAAGACAAAGAGAAATCCACCTCCAGCTCAGACTCAGCCTTATGGGCCCTTGGGGGAAAACTTCCTCTCAACTAATCATTGCACAGACCAGAGAACCCTCTTCATGCAAAGCACCGCATAGGTAGAACTCCATGGAGTAATAAGTTGCATTTTAAAAATTCATTTTTTAGTAAGTTAATGATCTGGAATATTTTTATTTTGAAAACACAATGTACTATGTGGTAATTAGGTTCCCAGGTAGTCCAGGAAGGCCACTAATCAGCCTATAGTATGGTCAGTATGGTTGAAAATTATTGCTAATAGAATTATTCTGACTTCACTTTGCTCATACCTAGAACCTGGAAGAACATAATTAGCCAAGAAGAGTAGGCACCTGTAACTGAAGAAGTGCCTGTCGGCCACTTTACCTTGATACTCTGAAATGAAGCTTGTATCTCAGGACACCCCTGTTTCTCTCATCTCTTGGGCAAGTCATCTGTGAGTCAAGTGACCATAGTTGTGCTCAATCTATGCTAGACTTAGTAATAGTAAATAGTAAGACACTTCTGGTTGTTCAAGGCTTAATTAATCACCTGAAAACCCAAGCAAAACTTTTTCTTCATATTAACTTAGATATCTATTTTTCTTATGCAACTAAAATATATTATCTTACTTGTCTTTAGAGCCCCCATAGAGTGCCACAATGCCATGCACAAAATAGGTGCCCAATAAATGTTCCTGGGACTGAATTGAGTTTTTGCAAATGTCAGGTCCCATTAAGGACATCACAGAGATTTTAGAAGCTCTGAAATGAGATGCCTGTAGCAAGCCAGGTGTCGATTTCAAGCATCCTTTACAAAAAATAAAAATTTCTAGTCCAAAACCTTTTCCTTCAAAGGGTGTTTTCCATTCACATATGAATATGTTTTAAACTGAGCTCTGACTCCACCTAACTGCAGACTTTCTTTAATAGTGAATTCTTAGAAAAGGATCATCTCTAGGGAACTCATGAATATATCATGTCTCCAGCTGGGAAGGTAAATTTCATGATGTTAATTCATTTTTCCATTTGATTCATTTGTTTTTCCCAAGATGCACCTTTCATGCTCAAAATAATCAATCTATTTCCAAATGGGTCCTGGAAGTGTTGCTGTGGCAACATGGTGTATGTGGCAGAGCTGGAAGCAAGAATACAGTAGCCTTGTGGAGGGAAGCAAACATTGTTTTATCAGGCTTGGGATGGAACAAGAGCACATGGGGACCAGGATGCACTAACTTTTAGAAACATCAGGTTACCAACTACAAAAATAAAACACCACCATCACCAAAAAAAAAAAAAAAAAAAAAAGTAAGAAACAATCAAAAAAGGCATAGGATTCTTTTGTTCAAAAGCAAATCATTTCATCAAGGGCCTCAGAATTTGCCTTATTTCATACCTTGCCAGTGGGCAAGTTTATACATATATTTTCAGGTGTTTCCTAAGGAAAGACAGCTTCCTGGAAATGTTTATTCTATGGCTCCAGTAAACTGGGGGAAGAAAGGGGAAACTTCTTGAGGACAGAGATTGAGTTGTATTTGATGCTGTGTACCCAGTGGCATGCAAGATGCTTGGAACACAGTAGGTGCTCAATAAATATTTGGTAAATTGAAGATAGATAGACTCTTTAAGGAGTCTTGTTTACCGTAATTTTATCTTACCTTTCTTTCAATCTTTCCTACATCTTTTAAAATATTTTTTGGAGTAAAGTGAAATTTTGTGAAATAATCAGCACTGTGTTAGGCTCTTTGAGTGACTAAAATAATAATAATGATAATGATAATGATAATAATAATAATAATAATAAAGCTACCTCTTGATACAGACCATCAGCATTAAGAAGTACACACCTTAGATGGCCCAGCAAGGCCAGGGCCTGGCCCAGGGTTCTGCCAACAACATAGAGAGAAGGAAAAGAACATGAGGAAAAAATCAGAGAAAACCTCAATGGTATTGAAATATAAGGATTTCCTCATCTGTGAAATAAGGCTGCAGAGGTCCTGCAACAAAGTACTGACACTCACTATAAACGTGCCTACAGGATGCCAGGCTTTAGCTGGGATTGTTAGCCATGAGGAACAGTGTATGGCAGAGCTTCTGAAATGTAATCTTCACAGCTGTTGGGTGCATTGGAAACCCAGAGGAGGAAGGGTCTGAGGGTGCTATAGAAGTGAGAGCGGATCCCTCAGAGAAGGTGGCTTTGGGATAGAATCTTAAAGATGGAAAAGATGGGGAGGATCCTTCCCAGGAGAGGGATTAAGGAAAACGTGAGGCATAAGAGAATGATGAAACCCCTGTGGTAGTAGAAGCAGTTGAGTTGGGCAGGGTAAGAGCCAAAGGGACCTTTGTTACTGTGCAATGAAATTAGGCTGTGCCCCAGGAGGGGCTGGAGATGGGCAGGAGCCACAGAGAAGCTCTAAGTGCCCTCATGAGATATGCACATTAGGAAGATCACTTTGGTTGCAGATGCAGAATGGTTTGGAGGGGACAAGCATGGAGGAAAAGCAGGCAGAGGGCTGCTGAAGTATTCAGGTGAGACATGACGGTGTCCTCAGGGTGATAATGCCTAGCTCTGGATAATGACCTAAAAGGGAGAATAAGTGGACAGATGTAGGGTAGAAGCAGGAGGAAGCAATAGAGGCTTAGTTAGGAGTGAGATGGGTGGAGCCAAAAGTGACCCTAGGTTTGGGTCATTCTTCACCCAAGAGCTTTTGATTTCCTACTAGGTGCCAGGCACTGTTTTAGTTTCTGGGCATATAGACATGAGTAAAACATCACCCTCTGTAACACTGACTCATGAATAAGCTGCAAGACTTGATGAGCGTGCTGCTCCAAAAATCAGGACTGGCGTGGTTAACTGTCATACAGACTTACTCAATTAAGCTAGTTTTCCGGAAATTCTCTTAACCACATGCATGTGTTGCCTCATTTGAGAGAGGACAGAATATTTTTGGTCTTTGAGAAAAAAAACATGAACATAAAATCTCTATGAGTTAGGTGAGGTAGGTTATAGAAGATAACACTACATAAAATGTATTCATATTGCTGATCCAATTTCCAAGGAACAGGAGGATTAGAAGTCAGAGAACTTGGATTTGAGTTCCAGGGTTGTCCATTTGGGAGAAAGAACTACTGTTTGTGCTTATCTGCTATGCCTGGTGACCACCTGGTTGTTCTCAGACCCAGTGCCACACCACCTCATCCTGGTTCTACAGAAAACCTTATTCCCAGGCTCCTTTGCCCCCTGGCTTCTAGGTAGGTTTGGCCAATGAGAGACTTTGGAGGAAGATGAGGTACATGCCAGGGTCTGTCCCCCCTTCTCTCTCTGCTTCTGGAGATGCTGAATCTCCACCAAGGGTTTCGGCTCCCATGGGGCACTGCCATGGTTCCAGTTCTCAGGGATACTTCTGGGTTTTGGTAGGACCTCCTCTTCCTCCATGTGCCTCCAGCCCCAGGTGTGGGGGCAGGTTTCTGCTTTCACTGATTTCCAAGATGCTTCTTGTCACTGATTTCCAAGGTGCCTGTGACTTCTTAGTTGTTCTTTCACTGGTGTAACAAATTCCTTTGACTAAACTTCCATTGCTTATAAAACCTAGAGAAGTTTCTCTTGTGCACTCTTAGCCCTGACCTTGCTATGTGTCTGCATCACCTCTAACAGTTATGTCCATGTAATATCTGGGGAAACTGGGGCTCAGAGAACTTAAGTAACTAGCTATCAATTGCAGGGTCATGATTTGAACCCAGGTCTATTTGCTCTAGCACTCCAGCCTGAGGAAGCTAGTCGGCCTCTCAATCTATTTTCCACCTGTAAACTGGCTTTATACAATATGAGGTTTAAATAATAATTTGTGTGAAGAGCATGCAATGGGCTGAATAATAATTAATATTATTCTTTGGTGTCTGATGGTCACGACAGAAAATAAAGCTCATTAAACCTATATTTTATTTTTATTTCTGAGCATGACCACATGTGTAGTGAAGAAGGTGGTTACTGATGTGGCATGGTTCAGAGATTTATTCAACTGGCATTTACCAAGCACCGTTTAGGTACCAGGTGCTAAATACTGGATACTAGATACTGAGAACAGTGATGTCAACACACGTTTATGGAGCATATGGTTTAGTAGGGATAAACAGATATTAAACAAATCAATACATACTTCATCAATGGAGGTAAATGGCATGAAAAAGTAAAGTAGCTAAAGGAGACGGAGGGTAATGGGGTGGGGGTGCTGATTTGGAGAAAGTGACCAGGTAGGACTCTCTGGTAAGGTGACACTTGAGCGGAGATGTAGAAGAAGTGAGCAAATGAGTCATGCAACATCTGGAGAAGAGAATTCCCTTAAGTGCAAAGGTCCTGAAGAAGGTGATACTTAGCATGCTTGAGAAGGCTGATGTGCCTAGAGCAGAGGGAACATTGGAGAGAATCATAGGAGATAGGGTGAGTGAGAGAGAGAGCCAGAAGATCTAGTAGAGCCTTGAAGGCTGGGCTGTTGTCAGGATTCTGGAATTGACTCTGACTGAGAAAGGAAATCACTAGAAAAGAAACATGGTCTGCCTTAAGTTATTGTTAAAAATCACATTGGCTGCTGTGTAAAGACTGTAGAAGAGCAATCAAGATGATAGGAAGACCTCTCAACTTCTCAAAATATTCTCACTTGCTTTTTGATCATGAAAATCCTTCCAAGAGAGGACAAATCAGAGATAATGCTAAAATGTTTATATCCCTGAGAAATTTGCTTAAATTCATGACTCTATGATATGAAACCTGATTACAGTACTTTTCCTAAAAGCTGGTTTCACAGCTGGAAGAGAACCAAACATTAAGCACAGGGAAACTTGGGGCACCTGGGTGGCTCAGTCAGTTGAGTGCCCAACTTTAGCTCGGGTCATGATCTCACAGTTTATGAGTTTGAGCCCTGCATTGGGCTCTGTGTTGTCAGCTCAGAGCCTGGGACCTGCTTCAGATTCTGTGTCTCCCTCTCTCTCTGCCCCTCCCCTGCTCACTCACTCTCTCTCTCTCTCTCTCTCTCTCTCTCTCAAAAATAAGTAAAACATTTAAAAAAAACAATTAAAAAAAGGCATAAGGAAACTTGCTCATAGAAGATGGTATAAAAATGTGGCCACTCGAAGTACAAAGTCTGTCTACATAACAATTGTTTCTAAGGCAATTTCTAGTCCTTCCTTGGCATAAGTTTAAATGAGGCTCTGTTGTTCTACTAATTCATTGAGGTTTAAATCCTTCAGATTCTAGTGATGTCAAGGGCAGAGATAGGATGTTGATGTCATAATGTCTAATTTATTGTACTGTGCTGGATTTCAGGGTTTAAAAACCAAACTGCATACCAGTTTTTTGTCCTCACTCTGTTAGCAGCACTTTCAATGGACAAAGGATGTTTCCACATTTCTTAGGGTTCTGCCAGCCTCAAGCTGGGCTCTGGAAGCCCAGTGCAGGTTAAGAGCGGGCAGGAAACACACTATGGACTGAAAGTGGGGATCACTGACCAGATTCACGATAGCTAGCAGTTTCAGTGCCTACCTCTTTCATGTTCTCAATCAACTTCAGGAAGCAGGCCAGAAAGAATTCTCTCTTACAAGAACTAAATCTCCCCAGCAAATATCAATTGCATGGAGCCAAAGCTACATTTTTTTGAGTTGTATCCATCATGCAAGTGGGCTGAGACTTGTGAGTCTTATGACAAAGACTTATTTATTTATAATAATGGCAGCTGGCTTAGAAAGCAGTTGTCATTAGCCAACAAGGATAAGATCAAAAGTTTAGCTGAATGTCTTCCAAAGAAAGCAGACCTCCAAAGAAATTTTCACTGAAACAGTCAATTCTTGTTAATAATTTAATGGCAAAAGTGATGGGAATAAGGACAAATCATTGGTAATCTAACAAAAATATCTGTCCTTGGAATGTAAATATATGAATGTAATTCATAACAGCAAGTGTTAAATGAGTTTGCATTGCCAGAAATTAAACCAATTGCTGATAGAGCAAAAATCAGCATAGAAATATTCTAGGCAATAAGATGCAGTCCATTTGGTATTAGTTTGCAGGTGGATGTCCATACTCAATAAACATTAATTCGAACAGATATTTATAAATTGATTACTGTGAGCAGAATAATATCACTTTACCTGGGGTGACAAAGGTAGGTATATGGGATGTATATGATATATTTTATGCACTCAGTGAGTTCATAATCAAACATCCAAGCTTAGACTATAATTCAAGTCAGAAAACTAATGTCACATGATGGTAACAGATCTAGAGAAATGGATCAATGGTGGAGTCAGGAACAACTTTATTAAGGACAGGATGACAAAAATAGAACTTGAGGGATGGGCAAAAAGAATGACATGCACGTTGCACGTTATTAGTTCATATGCACATTTAGAGGTGGATGATCATTTGCTTACTAGAGATGTTCATAGTTGTGTCATGAGCTAATCACTGCTTACATTTAAAAGCACCATAAAAATGAGGTGCCTGGGTGGCTCAGTCAGTTAAGCATCTGAATCTTGGTTTTGCTCAGGTCATAATCTCCTGGTTCGTGAGTTTGAGTCCTGCATTGGGTTCTGTGCTGTCAGCACAGAACCTGCTTTGTATCCTCTCTCTCCCTCTCTCTGCTTTTCCCCTGCTCCTGGGTGCTCGCTGTCTCTCTCGCTCGCTCACTCTCTCTCAAAATAAATAAATTTAAAAAATTATTTAAAAAAAAGCATCATAAAAACAATTGTACTCAAGCCCAGTGTTTATGACAATGACATAAATCAACTACATAAGTGATTGTGAAGAAAACCTTGTTTAAATACAAGGATGTAAAGGAACTGCATCCTAGGTTGGACCACTGGAGATCTGCCTAGAGATGCCTGTGGAAGAAGGTGATTGCTCCTGACAATTCCCCAAGGCCCAAGATATTCCAGTCTTCTTTCATTTCCCCTGGCAACTTGTCACCCACTGATTTACTTAAAAATTTTAAAATAAAGGTATTTATTTTTAAATAAAGTCCCATCCTTTGGAAAATGGTACAGTGAGAGAATTTTGTCTAAAACATCCGTCTACTCTTGAACTCCAAAGTTTAACCCCAAACTCAGGGCATGTTCTCTAAAGTTTCACACTGTCTTCTAATGAATCCTCACTTTGGGACTTCCTCTGGGCCTGCCCCCCCAGAAGCTCCTGGTGGCCAAACATCTCCACACTACACCCAATAAATAGCCATTTGGCCACTCATTCTAGGGCAGGTGGTCTCAGGTAACAGTAAAGAGCAAGGCCTAATAAATCCACTCTTGCTAAAATTTTAGTATCTGATAAGACTAATTACACTCCCTCCCACATCCATAATCACTCTTTATGGGAATAATTCCCTTAAATGAAATCCATTCATTGCACACAATTTGGAGAGGGAATTGCACACAATTTGGAGAGGGAATTGTGTGCAATGTCTTCACCTCCCAATCAGTGGACCCTGTATCCTTCCAAGACCTTTTCAGATCCTAGGCCTGGCATCTGAATTCCACTGAATTCAGGGAAGAGATTAGGTAAAAAGACCTTGGTTAAAATATTAATACACCTTATTCAGTCATTATCATTATGCCTAGTGTTAAAATAATACATTTGTGTTGTTTTAAGCCACTAAGATTATAATCATTTTTTACATCAGCAATAGAAAGCTAAAAGAAATACAAAGCACATAGCTGGCATGTGTCATTTTATGAGTGATATTATTATCCACCTTACACCATACTTACTCAAGTCTCCTTGGGTATGAATTAGGAGAAATCTCAAGGATTAGAAACACTATGACAGTCAGGGGCCAAGGGTCAAGGATCATCATAGGTATATCATGGAAGCAAAAACAGTAAGTGAGATAAACCTAGATTCAATTGGGAAATACTGACAGGAGGTAAAATAGCAGTGAGCATACACAGGACTCAAATAGTGATTTCTAAATACTATTTTCTATTAAAAGGAAGCAGAGATCTTTGAAGAAATGGTTGATTTCAGGGCTGGGGCAGGGAAAATATGAGATGAGCTCGAAACATCTTGTTGTGTCAGAAAATAAGGAAGAAAGGATACTGAAGCCAGTTGGAAGAGCTTCCAGCTGGCAAAATCTAGGACAATTTGAATATCAATTTAATTAATGATAGTAACAGATTTAAGTAACCTGTTTAATTAAAAGAATAAATCTTGAATTCATACATACATCAATCAATCATTCTATCAATAGAAATTGTGATGAACAGAAAACATTTCATAGTCTCAACGTACTTTATTTTAAAGTACTTATTAACTACAAAGGGGACAAACAAGAACTTTGCAGTAGGAACCCTGATAGACACATAGTGTTGGATTCTGAGATGTGCTGCCCAGAGTCCCTCTGGAAATGACACACGTACCTGCAGCTGCTGGGAGTGATGCCAGAAAATGGTCCTTGGTGGTTCAGGTCTCTGGGAATTTCCTAAGCTGAGGAAAATTGCCTCTGAAGACCTGTTTCAGCCCCATGTCTCTCCATGGGGCCAGCTGTGGCCTTTGTGAGGATTGCTCACAGCTTAACGTCTCTAAGTATGCCCAAGAGCACTCCCTAATCAACTTCTTTCATACTGATTTCAATGTCTACTTCCCATGGGACCAAACTGCTATAGAATGAATGCTGGTGTTCCCATCCCCTGAACTCTTATGTTGAAATCTAAACCCCAATGTAATGGTATTTAAAGGGGGGCTTTTGGGAAGTGACTAGTCCATGAGGGTGAAGTCCTCATGGATGGGAACAGTGCCCCTATAAAAGATCCTGGAGATCTCCTTTACCCATTCTACCATATGAGGACACAGCAGGAAGACAGCTGTCTATGAACCAGGAGTTAGGTTCTCATCAGATACTAAATCTGTCATCACCTTGATTTTGGACTTTTCAGCCTCCAGAACAGTAAGAAATAAATGTCTGCTGTTTATAGGCCACCCAGCCTATGGCGTTCTGTAGAGCAGCCTGAATAAGCTAAAACATCAACCTATGACAGTGCCTTAATCAAGTGATTAAAGTTAACATCATCAGTAATGGGATCTGTAAAAAATTACATGCAACCAGATAGGATTCACTGAGAAGAACACAAAATGCTTCTGTGTATTATTGCCAAAGATGGATAAGCAGATTGTATTCATGAGGAAACACTAGACAAATCCAAATCGAGAGGCATTCTACAAAATTACTGCCTTGTAAGCATCATAGATGTCAAGTAATGGAAGTCCAAGAAAGTGTTTCAAACTGAAAAAACATGACATGACAACAAAATGCAACATGTGATTTTGCATTGGATCCTCTTGCTGTAAAGGACATTATTGGGACAACTGGTGAAACTCAAATGGGTTCTGAAGGCTAGATGATCATAATTTAATAATGTTAATTTCCTGACTTTGATAGTTTTATAGGAGAATGTCTTTGCTCATAGGACATCAGATTGACACCTCTCTAATGGTTCTTGAGAAAAAAAAGTGCTTTGTACTGTTCTTGTAAATTTTCTGTACATTGATTTTTTCCAAATTAAAAAATATTGCAACAACAGAACATGCTGTATCCACTGTTTGTACAATTATCCATATTCTTTCTTCCTCCTCCTCCTCCTCCTCCTCCTCCTCCATCATCTTCTTCTTCTTCTTCTTCTTCTTCTTCTTCTTCTTCTTCTTCTTCTTCTTCTTCTTCTTCTTCTTCTTTGCCATCAGTGATATAGATCTTCCAGTTTCCTACAGTCAGTAATATTTGTGGAGTTTTCTCTCTTTGGAACACCAATATAAATTCTCCAAAAGTAGGTGCTGAAGGGATACCCTCCTGGCTGCCCTGTACCCCATTAAGGCCTATATTTAGCAATAGGCAAAATACAGCCTTTTCCTCAAGAAGCATCAGCTCTAGGAGAATACAGAACAGAGTGATTGGGAGCAAAATATCAATGAAGGGCTCAGCGCATTGCATAATAATGAAAACAGAGTCCAAGTTCAAAACAATCAATACGGGGGTGGTTACTCAGTAAATCAATGAAATAGGGATGATGGGGCACTCAGAAGGCCAGGTTTACTGTGACATATAAATCTAGGGAAAATGAAGCAGAGAGCAAAAAGAGACTTCTTTCTAACTTCTGAAGATGATTACCTTAGATTTGTGCCCTAAATAATCAGGACTGTGATTCTTTTTCTTGAAGTTTTATCTTGGTGGTTATAAACACAAGTGCTGTCTTTATGAATCATCTTTATTTTTAAAATTTGGCTAACACTCCACTCAAGTGTCTTTGACATGTTTAAAGCAATTTGTTTCACAAATATGAAAGTTAGAAAAATTGAAATGACGGAAATGAAGTAATGGAGACAGTGTGTCATTTTCTATCACTTAGAAATATGTTGCACAAATAAAAAAGTTGTTTGATGGAAAATGCCAAACTAGCTGTCTCCACTACTTCATTTCCATCATTTTAGTCCCAGGAACTTTGTTTTTGTCTCTTTCTGTGGAATTAATTGCCTCAGAATACTAAGGACTCTTGTCTACCCTGTGTGCTAATTTTCTGGTGTACTTACAGCATATATGTCAACCTAACTTTTGAGATGCTGGACATCAAATGTGGCTTTTCTCTTTGTGAGTCAGTTACGGGATTGAGAAGGAAAGATATTTTGCCTTTGTATTTTCCCAGTCAAGGAAACAGGACTTGAAATAGCATTCATTCTTATAAGTCCAAATGGAAAGCATAACACCTTTAATGGAAGAGTTGATACCATTGTGCTGACTGCTGCTTTCAAAAAAAAAATCCTGCACATGTGTTTCTTCCTGGCAACAGAACTGACCTGGGATTCCACACTGGTTAAGACATACATGGACTTTGGCCCATTTATTCCCCTATTTGTTCCCAGTCTCTGTTAATGTCCAGTCCTAGTACACTCCCAGGTGATCTGACTAGACATCCAGAGAACTCAACGTCGTCACCGCCACCCAGAACCCTGAGGGGTTATGGAGGATTGTAGCAGTACCTTGCACAATCCCAAAAGAGATCTGGAGAGAGGCTTAGTTCTTATCTGCTAGAGGGAAAAAGTGGCTGCCTTCCCCCTCAGCCCCCATGGATAGCTTGGGTCTCTTTGTTGCTGCAGTGAGGAAGTGCAAAGGAGCCCAACTATGCCTCAGATGGCTCACGGGGGCTAGTTTCCAGCTCTGTGCCTATTTGCCCATTTCCTCTCCCTGGGCCTTCCTCCATTTGCTCTCCCTCATCTTGAATGGATGTCTCTGCTTGACCTCACCTATGCTGGAGGAAGTCACCATCCCATGTCTGCACTTCCAAAGCCAGGTCAACATGTCACCCCACTCAATCCAATGCTCTTGACTCATCAGGTCCTCTCCATCTGAAATAGTTTTTATGTGCCCTGTTTGGACACTTATTCCAATTTTTAACATCATGAGATTGCTCCCCTTTTCCCTCTGCATTCCTCTTATTTCTAGTAGCTTCCTCTTGCCTCAGCTCTGATTTGGCAATCATATATCCAAGGTTTGCTAAGGACAACCCAGCTTATGCCTGTTTTCTTAGCATCTCCTCTATTTAGCCACTCCCTCCATCTCTCTTAAAAGTGTCCTAGCTTGGAGGATGCATTATAGGGTCATCCTAACAGAATCAGGCCCTGCTTTGACCCTGTGCAAGAATGTATTTGAATATTTTATTAGGTATGAACAGCTTCCTGTAAGACAAGTGAATTGGATAAAGATGGTTATGATACTTTCCAGTGCCCAAATATTTATGAGTCTGTGATTTTATGAAAAGCACCAAGCTTTGGACTGCTTTACCTTTAACAATGAAGAGCGGGTATGCTCTTCAGAGAAGCCAATCCTAATTGCTTGGTGGGCATTACTCCTGGGCAATTCTCCTTTTTCAGCTCCCTGTTTCTGCCTTGAATACAAGCTCAACCTTCAGCCTCTTTCACTCCACACACTTTCAACTTATGGTACCCTTTGTGCCCATGCTTTTCATTTTTTCTCTCAATATTTATTGTTGGAATATCTTATTTCCTCAGGACATTGCTCTCTGCAGAGTGTCAGCTAGTTATTCTGCAAAGCCAATTTGTGTAAATTTATAAACAGGTCAGTTGGACAGTACTATCTATCCTCACAGAGCATTTTCATTTCATTAAGGGAGCTTCAGATATTATGCATTAATTTGAAGGAGTAACTATAATAGAGGAATTCAACATGCTATTACTGGAACACTTTTCATGCCTCATCATATAGGCAGCTGCCTCTCTACCTGGCTATAGATTTGTCAAGTAGCATATTTGGCAGGTGGCATTCATATGTTGGTGAACATAATGTGTGAATGAGTGAATGAGATTGAAAATCTGTTTTTATTATAATCCATTTTATTATCATTTTACACATTCCTCCCCAGAAGCCTCTATTTTTAAAGCATATTTAGTTTACCAGTTCGAAGTGTGAGAAATGTGATCATCTCTAGATTATCAGGAAAGCATGGACTGTAGATATCCTTCTCTCTCTTCCCCCTACAGACATACTGGGTGAGTTAGTAAAAAGGGTGTGGATATCATTCAAGTCTCTCTTGAGTCCTCATATACCCAGAGACCTACACCATTTATTGAGCCCCCTTTAAAATGCTCTTGAAAGCTAATGGTGACTTAATTGCATTCGATCATGTTAATGAGATTCTGATCTTTGACAAAAGATAGTTTTTCAAGGCTCATGTTTTAATCTGACATGATGAAGTGGATTGCTTAGGGATGATAATGATTCTGCTGTGTGCAGAAGCCAGATGTCACAGCTCACCTCTACAAACCTAGAAAGGCTCTGAATTCTAGTTAGTGCAAACATTCACTAAACAAACAATAACTGGAGGCTGACTCCATAGGGTGAACACATCCCTTATGGGCTTGTCAAGCTGGGTCTCCATACCACAATGCAAGCTCCATGAAACTCCAGGAGCTTCAAGAACCAGCAGCACCCAAACTAAACATAGCCATGAGATCTGATTCCATTCAGTATTTCTTTTTCATTAGAAATATGTGTACATCAGCAAAAACTATGCTCTTGGGCTTCAAAGAATGCCTGTCTCTCAGCCGGAAGGGTATACACTTCCTGTCCCTCTTGTGACACTCCCAATTCCTCAAGGTCCATCTCAAGACCTGTTTGCCTTCTCCAAGACTTCACCCTTCCTCTCTAGCCTAGGTCTCTCCTGCCTGCCAAGTGCAATGCCTGCATGCCTCTGTTACACATTTCTGGTAGAGAATTGTGTCAGTTCAGCTTTTGATTTTATACTATATGGTTTGTGTTTATTAATTGTGGAATTCTTCTCACCTCAACTATAGCAAGCTCTTAAAAGACAGGGATGGTGTCTTAAATCCTCCATGGCATTTCACACAGTGCCAGACACAGCGTAGGTTTCTGCATCAGAAACTCACTGAACCAGTCATGAGATTAGATATTATAAAGTCATCTACACAGAAATGGAAAGGAAGTAGGGAAATGAAAGAAGTCACATCAAGACTCCTGAAGAACCTCCAACAGTACAGCAAAGGGGGCTCTAGGGGACTAAGATGCACTTTAGCCAGAGACAGTACAGGGCATTCAGAGAATCCAACCCAGCTTCCCGAAGGCTGAAGAAAACCTGTGATCGCATGCACAAATTGCTATACCCACCTCTTGAGGATAATTCTAGTAACTCCCCTAATGAATGGGTAAATACCACAACATTGACCCACAGGACAGTGTGTATGTATGTAGGAGAGACAGAACACGAGTCAGAGCAAAAGAAAAACAGAGAAAGAGATGGGGAGTTAAGAGAAATCACAAGAAAAGGTAGAAAAATCACAAAGGCTGAGATACTGAGAAGAAACAAAAGGTGAAAAGGAAAGCAAAAGAGAGGTGCGGCTATTTATAGCTTGCCTTGTGGTCATCTAACACCTGTCTGGCTCTGACTTCTGTTACAGTAATGCTTTATGAAGGTTATACTGCCTTAAGGAATACAATAAGGATTTAGCTTTCCTATACAGTTGCAATATTCAAAATAAGGCTCGTAATTGGGTCATCTTATTAGGAAGCAACTATCACTAAGGAGTTCCAAGAGCTTTCCAGTCAGTCCCTCGTCAATCCATGTAACACACTCATGGAGTAATGAGAGGGCACAGATTATGAGTAATTAGTCCAGTTTTACCCTTTCCTCAGCGGGTTTTCATTCCACTCGGACACTGTCTCTCTTTTACAAACTGGAGACTTAAGAGCAAGGTCTAACAGTGGGCACATTAATTTTCATTAAATGTTTCCCCCCCTCCCTTTTTACCCTAACTTCACATGCTGCAAGAATGACTTAGAATTATGTGGAAAAGCTCAGCAGCGCCCACACTGAATAATCCCTGAGTTCAGACCATGGGTTTCTGGTCGCGTACAGTTTCAATTATGTGGGTGCTAATTAGTTAAGGTTATGAATTCTCGAATAAGTGAAAGAGGTCAATGTAAGACACAGCATGAAGACAGAAACAGAAGAGAGTGAGGGCAATGGCAAATTTGGGGTAATAAAAAAAGAGGGAGAAAGAGGAGGAGGAAGCAAGGCATCTGTGTAGGATTCCTGTTCCAAACTCCACAGTCCCTTACAAGTGCACCACACAGCACACTTGATGTTATGAAATGCACTGGCAACTCTATTACCCTAAGGATCCCAGGCTTCCCTTAGCATCTCCAGCTCTGCAGGATGGGATGTGGGTCACAAGGCAGGGCCAAGAGGCCTCCCCGCAGGTCTCTTGCACTAGAATATGGATGTCGATTCCTCCTACTTTGAGACTAAACAGCCTCTGTCACTTAAGCTAGAGCTGTAGGCAAATAATTCCCGGCAGAACTTGGCCTGTGGGTTGTCAGGGTTCCTATTTGATTAATTAAGCTGTCAGCACGGATGTTGTAAACACTGAATATTTTTGTTTGGAGGTTCAATGGTTATTATCTTTGCTTTGCTACCAGGAGAGAAGAGAGAGAGCAATGGCCTCCTATTTGCCTTTTTGACAGGGTGTTCTTATTTAGTAATAGTCCTTCATCGGAGAGCCTCACTCAGTGCTACTGGTCCTGACTACAAAGTGTCTGAGGGCTCACCCTGCTGTCTTCTCTCTCACCGCCCTCTCTTCAGACTCAGGGTGGGGGTGGGGCATTACCAGTGGAATACAGAATAGTGGGAAATTGATCCCATAAGCTGCTAAAAAGTCACCTGTATCTAGAATCAGGCTAAGCCAGTGCCTCAGCAAAAGCCTCCATTTACAGGTAGACAATCAAGGAATTTAGAGGAGAATAAATGGATTAATCTACCAAACAATGTAACTAGGATTAATTTCACTATATGATTACAATCTTGGCCATGTGTCTGTCTTCTAAAGGGGCCGAAGTGGACAGAGCACTGGGCTAAGATTCTGATAATCTGAGGGGAAGCTGGGGACAGGGGACTTGTTCTTCCCTGCATAACCCTGGGTCAATTCCTCAATCCCCTTGCACTTCAGTTTCCAGATTTTCCAGTGAGGCTTACTCCTATCCTCCCTGCTTTCCAGTGTTGTTGTGAGAATAAGAAGAAAGCTTTCATATACATTATCTCCGTTAAGCCATAAATAGCTGCCAGAAGTAAATATTTTCAGGTAAGGAGACAGTTACTTGGGGGTTCAATGATTTTGTCATTGTTGTAAGTGGTGAACTGGGACTCTCACTGGGTCTGCCTGACCCCAAACCTTCCCCATCCATTCTGCTGGTCCCCACCCCCTTTCTCAGAGGAGCTGTTATCCCTGATGTGACTCCACGCTTGGCAAAGTGTCAGTCTCTGTAGCACACTTTTTTTCTTCAGACCACAGTGTATTACTTTACCACAGGTGAGTCTTATTTGACCATGCAGAAAGAAAGAAAGAAAGAAAGAAAGAAAGAAAGAAAGAGAAAAGAAAAAGAAAAGAAAAAAACAAACCCACAATTTTACTACTTCTTTTACAAGGTCTTTTTTTAAAGAGGAAAAAATCATACTGAATGATGTATTGCACATTTACCCTGTCATCCAATAGTAACAGTCCTTCCCCCACCCTGCCCAAGTCTCTTACTGATGTCTCTGACAACAATCTCAGCCCTCCAATTTATCTTTCATGCTGTGCCACAGTAATCTAAAAAGAAAACACTTACAGCTTTTTAATACACTTATCTTCCACAAAGGCTGTTTATAGAATAGTATCTAAACTTCAAATCAAGGAAATTGAGGCCATCAATATGTTTCCAAGTTTTCTTTCTCCACTGAACTTCACATTTTTTTTCTAGAATATATACTTTCCCATTTCATGGATTCAACTCCTACTCATTCTTTGAGATCCAGCACTTCCTGGGGGACTCTTCCAACTAGTCACATGGTCAATCTCTCTCTCTCCAAGATGCTTTCAAACCATTATGCCCAAGAGATTGGCATTCAACTCAACTCTTAGTGTGCTGGCTGTCCCCTTCAGACTCTTCGAGAGCAGAGGATGAACATATATGACTACTCCAATCCCAATACAGTGCTTTGCACATGAAAGGTATTCAGTAAGAGTCCAATAAACACATTTAAAAGGAAAGTAAATCAACTTTATGATAACAAAAGCCAAACAAAAATCTGGCAAATAAATATGTATAAATGTAAAAGGAAAAGTAAAGTAATCCTTTATGAAGAGAAAAGTTAGTGAATAGAAATGCCAAATTTACAGAGTTATTTTAATGTTAGGACAAAATCTAAAGTATCAAAAAGAAAAAAGCAGAGAGTATATTAACTTACCATAACCCATAAATTATAGTATTCTGTAGAATTAAGGTAATTTGTAACAGTAGTTAAGCCTCTCCTAGACTGAGTTGTACATTTTACTAAAGGGTGTTATGAAAATAAAAACATGGTAGAGTAGTGTTTATAGTAAGCCAATTTTGGGAAGCTAAAGGCTAAAGAAGATTTGCTTTTGGATGCTGTGTACCCCCAGAGACTTTAGTATACTAATGTGTGCTGGGATTCTCCAAGAAAAGGCATGAAACACAGCATGACCTAAATGCATTTGACCATTTTTTTAAAGGAGTCTTTCACATGACACGTGTTCATAGAGAACACACTCTGGGAAACATTGTCCTAGTTTCTTAGATGCCATTATTCGTCACTTCACAGAGGCTTAAAAATGAACATACTTATCATCAATGCAGAAACACACAGAAGGAAAATTTTGAAATGACATCCCATATAAATGCTGCTTCAAAATGATGGAATGGGTAGCCTATTTTTATTAAAACAGCATGAGATAGTGGAGAGAGCATAGGCTAAGAAATATTTCTCTACATCTTACCAGCTGCATAATTTGGGGCAAGAAATACCTTGGCAGAGAAACTGCACTATGTCCATGAAAATCACAGATGGTGATTTTTTAAAAATGTTTATTTATTTATTTTGAAAGAGAGAGTGTGAGTGGGGGAGGGGCAGAGAGAGGGAGGATCCCAAGCTCTGTGCTTAGCATGGAATACAATGAGGGGCTCAATCCCATGACCCTGGTATCATGACCCGAGCAGAAATCAAGAATCGGACGCTCAACTGACTGAGCCACCCAGGGGCCCCATGGATGGTGATTTTATCTGGACTCTCTGAGAAAAAAATCTATAGGGAAATAGAAATCTTAAAGGGTCTGGATGATGCTCTCAGATATAAAAAATGGTTCTTTGCCCTCCTCAGCTCCTGCTATACCTGCTTACCTCCTATGTCTTTTAGAAACTTGAGGTCATCAGGAATGATGATAAGTTTATCTTCCTACCTAATGCATTCACATTCTCCCATATCTCTGTCCCAACACCCTCAGAGGACATGGATTCCTCTTCCTAGACAATCCCTCATCCATGCCTCTTCACTTCCTCTAGCATTCTCCCTCAGCCACCCAGTGTTTCTACTGAATCTTCGGGATTCCTCATCTACTGGCTCTGTCCCCTATGCCTCCATACACATTCAAGTACCTTGAATCCTAAAACAAACACCCAAATCAAAACACCAACTTCTCTAACCCACATTCTTCCCCAGTTACTATCCAAATTGTCTTTTCTTCTCTTCCCAAAGGATAAGTCAACATTTGCTATGTCCACTTTTCACATCTCATTTGCCTTCAAACCATTAAAATTTGGTTCCTCCATGAGTAAGCAGTGTGCCCATAACTGCTGACTCCATTGGGAAGTTCTTACATCCCTGAATCTCCTTGTTGTATTTGATACAGCTGGTCATGCTTTTGACTTTAAACACCCAACTCCCTTGGATTTGGTGACACGGCACTCCCTGAGTTCCCTTCTACTTATCTGATCATGTGGTCTTTGTCTCCTTCAGGGGGTCTAACTCCTGGACTGACTCCTTAAAGGTTGTCTGCTCTCAGGATTTGAGCCTCAGTCTGCTTCTTACCTGATTTACTTTGAATGATCTTGCCGCCCATCTATAATGTATGAAATCCAAACTGAGTCCCTAACCTTCAGAGACTATCTATTGGACATATTTACCTGGAAGTCCCTCAAGTACTGCAAACTCAGCAGGCTCAAACCAAACCCCATTTATGCCTCCTATAGAGGCATTTGCATGGAGGTAGTATGCATTGTGATTAGAAGACAATGTCCAGGATCAAGTTGCAGCCCCAGCACTCTCCAGTTGTGACCTTGAGTAAGTTACTTATGCCACTCCAAACCCTCATCTCATCTGAAAAATGGGGATGACCATAGTCCCATGCCCACAGGCGTGCCTGAAGCATTAAATGCAAAGTACACAGCACCTCTGCACAGTTCCCAGTACTGGTGAGTGAATTATCAGTAGGAACCACTATCATCATTATTGTTTCCCACACTCACCCTTTTCTCCCAATTTTCCTGCATTCTTTATCCCATTTGGAGTTGCCAGCCTCTATCATTATAGTCACACAGCCCAGCAACCCGGGAGCTGTACCCGACTCTTTCCTCCTCTCTGCTTCAATAGACTGCCAATCACAAATCCTGTGGATTTTACCACCGAAGTGTTCCTCAAATCCCATCCATCCTCTCCATTGCTACAACGGCTGCCCTAATCCAGATTCTAACCCTCTCCGCAATCTTGAACCCCCCACTGAGTACTTTTAATGTCACACCCATCCTTAAAATGCATCAGAGTCTGTCTGACACCCCAGACTGGCTTTCCATTAATGCTATTCAAGAAATGAGTGGAATAGAAATATTGAAGCCTTGAGAATATTTCAATGTTTTACGTGATTAAGAATACAGAATATAGGGGCGCCTGGGTGGCTCAGTCAGTTGAGCATCCAACTTCGGCTCAGGTCATGATCTCACGGTTTGTGAGTTCAAGTCACACATTGGGCTTGCTGCTGTTACCACGGAGCCCACTTTGGATCCTCTGTCCTCCCCTCTCTTTCTGTCCCCTCCCCTGCTCATTCTCTCTCTCCCTCCCTCTCTCTCTCTCTCTCTCTCTCAAAAATGAATAAAAATATTTAAAAAAGAAAAAAAAAAGAATGCAGAATATGTGGAATATGTGCAATTGATATTGTCCTGTAAATGCCTGGGCTCAGGATGAACACCCTCAGTGTGCTATCAGTAAGAGCTGCACTTTCAGACTCATGGGATGGTGAAGCTGGCAGGGGCTTCTAGCACACACCACTGGGTGTCCACTAGCATCCACTCTTAGCACTCCCTGTTCCTCTCCTCTGAAGAGACTAGAAAAATGAAAGAATCTCACAGTGTCTCTTACAGATAAGGGTGGCAAATGAGACATGAATAGTTTGCTGGAAGATTCTGGGAAAGCTTTCGTTGTCCTCATGGGAGGAGCAGGCTTTGCTGAGGGCAAGCCTCCCCTTTTCTTTCTGCCATAACCAGAAATATGAAGCCTGGAGCCGTGGGAGCCATTGCGGGACTGAGGAAAAGGCGAGACAATCTGTGAGGTGCTGGCTTGCACACCTTGGGCTGCTGTGATTGGGCCCAGGGAGGAAGGAACTTGCTCATGAACCCTGTCTTTTTCTTGGAGGGCTCACCAGGTAGGGCTGCTTTGAGAGGGATGGCTGGTAAGGAATCCAGCTCAGAATTCTTTCCTCAGAATGACTCTCTCAGTAGAGTATCAAACAAGTAAGGGACCCTGTGTTAAAGTGTAACAAAGTAACACCACTGCTGCAGCTGCAGGTTAGCAAAACCTATAATTAATCCTGCTCTGTTCCTTTCATGATTTGCCATGGCTTTAGGCTCAGAGGTGGAAAGAAAGAAAAGGTTCCATAGACCTTCCCAGGCACATTTTTCAGCCACACCCACCTCCTCAAATTCATTAACACATTCCAGCAAACTCACAGAGGTGACTGCTCCTCCACCAGCAACTAATGAATGCAGTTATCAAAGCGCTGAGACCATCTGTAGCTCATGCACAGAAAGCCCTGGCCAAGAAGACACACTAATTCCCCTGTTCAGGGGCGCCTGGGTGGCTCAGACGGTTAAGTGTCCGACTTCGGCTCAGGTCATGATCTTGCGGTTCGTGGGTTCCAGCCCCACATCAGGTTCTGTGCTGACAGCTCAGATTCTGAAGCAGGCTGCTTCAGATTCTGTGTCTCCCTCTCTCTCTGACCCTCCCTCATTCGCACTCTGTCTCTGTCTCAAAAATAAATAAACATTAAAAAAAATTAATTCCCCTGTTCACCTTCTCTAACCAGAGGACCCAGCAAACAAAGCATTACGCTGGGACCATCCAAGAGAGTCTATTTATTTAAATGTTTAAGTATAAAGAAAGAAAAAAAAACTTGATTTAAAGGCAGAATCACTTATAAACAAATCCTATGACCTAGGTTCTGGAGACAGTAATAAAATATAACTTCAGGGATGCCTGGATGGCTCAGCTGGGTGAGCGTCTGATTTCGGCTCAGGTCATGATCTCAACATTTGTGAGTTTGACCCCGCATTGGCCTCTGTGCTGGTACCTCAGAGCCTTTGGGTCCTCTGTCCCCCTCTCTCTCTGCCCCTCCCCTGCTTGTGCTTTCTCTCTTTCAAAAATAAATAAATGTTTTAAAAGGAAACTCCAGTGCGTTAACACATCCCAGCTCATCTTACGTACAGTTATGGGGAAAGAAAGGGAACAATAATAAGGAATTAAGCAAACTGGAAGCAATTAAGTGTAAAGTTACGTTTTTGTGTTTTTAATATAATAATAGCTAGCTCTAGGCCATGATTATATTCTTTGAAAGTAGTGCATAAATTGATCTTTGCTGATAAATCTAATCATGTTATAAACACTTTAAAAGAAATATTTGAAGAGATTTGTTACATGTTATTTTTTTACAAAGTATTCTCTTTTCTGTTTTTTTATTAAATTTTTGAATGTTTACTTATTTTTGAGAGACAGAGAGAGAGCGTGAATGGAGTAGGGGCAGAGAGAGAGAGGGAGACATAGAATCTGAAGCAGGCTCCAGGCTCTGAGCTGTCAGCACAGACCCAGACGTGGGGCTCAAGCTCACGAATGGTGAGATCATGACCTGAGCTGAAGTTGGACGCTTAACCACCTGAGCCACCCAGATGCCCCTCTCTTTTCTGTTTTTTAAATTACTACTTCCACTTTCTATGTTTCCTGAAATGGAGGTGCACCTGCATGTGTAAGATCTTGTGCTTAATTTCATTTCCAGTGCAATTTGATACTTGTTTCTTCTCATTACAGTAATCACTTTTAAAATCCAATTTTCATCATTTTCTTAAATCCTATTGAAAGAAATATTGCATTTTAAGAGAAAAATCTCTGAGCCCCATGAGTATCCCACGATGTGCTTTTTTTTCATTCTTGGTCCTACCATCAGTGGTGAAACCTCAGGCAGTCATGGCACCCCCTGAATGACACAGGACACACAAAGGACACTACCTGGAATAAATCCTCTATCATTGCTCTTTTACAGACCTTTAGAAATGTGTTTGAATTCACATGCACTAAATAGTGGAATGTGGAATTTTGTTAGTTTTCTTTCCTTGTTTCTGCAATAACTTTGGAAATACAAAATCCTCAAATGTAATAACACCTATTATGGGCTACACGTATTGGAATACAGCTTAATTCTGAAAGTACACATCATGGGCTCTAAGGAGGATTTAGAATACGTGTTGGTTTTTAAAATGTATAGATTTTTATCTCAAAGGCAAATTTGTTATGCTTTCCCCTACCCCACCTTGTTACTGAAGGAACAAAAGTAATATTACGCCTTTTGTAAAAGAGTTCACATGCTCACTGGGTGGTTGCTGTGGTAGAGCCCAGACTTTTCCCCCAGGACAAGGCATCCTGTCCCGGGTGGCTAGCAGCTCTCACTGGGAACCCCACCTCATGCTCACCTTGTCAGTTTTCCTAAGACTTTCATTATCATAGCTCTTTTCTGAACGGTCTCTGGGAAAGAGCCTCAGACCTCAGTCAAGTCCACTTCAGGGACAAAGCTTTCCTCCCTCCTTGCTGCACTAAATATTTGGCTGTAAAGGAGATAAAATTTTTGTGTAGTTGGGGCGAAACTGGGGACGGAACTTCAAAAGTGTGTTTGTTGAGTCTCATGGAGTGATCATTACATTATAAAGGTGTGAAGGGGGATTTTAATCAACTCTACTCCAAACAGGTGTGCGTACACACACACACACACACACACACACACACACACACACTTGAAAGAGAGAAATGAACTTAGGGAAAGAAATAAAAATAAATTTTCATCAGATTTTAAAATACTGTGAAAAATATTAACTGTGGCGTCTTTTCTCACCTGAAGTAATCATTATTTAAAAATATGAACAATAATAGTCTGCTCCCTAAATGTAATGAAATTTTGGTTATTACATTTCGCCTAACATACAGGAATAGTGACTTAGTTTTTCTTTCTTTCACCCCACAATTGGGATAACAAACAGCTCTGCCCAGAACCCATATGTCCTAATGATGGCCTTCATTCTGACTCAGGGATCTCTTTCCTCCTCTCCCATTTCCACTCTGGCTGCAACCAATTTTCCTACATTTACGTATTAATTTGCACTGTAAATGAGAGTACAAACCACATACCTCAAGTAGTTAGGGGTCAGAGATTTTTTTTTTCTAAGGAAGCTCTGTTTATTTTTAGCTCTGATTTTATTATTTGTAATTTCTTTATATATATAATGTATATGTATAAATATAGATCTATATATAAATTATACATATATATATCTCCACACAGATCAACAATTTTACCTAGATGCATACATATAATCATATAATCATGCTTGCTTTTTTTCTCTCTCCCTCACTAGCTTCCCCTTTCCTTTTGCTTCTCCCTGATTCCTACTCTTCCACCAAGGAATGCATATCATCACCTCTGTGTGTGCTTCTTACTCTTTTCTGCACTCACAACAGTCTACAGACCTATGCACAAACACAGTTACATGCATGTAGAGGAGATCATATGTATGCCTCCAATTTTGTTTCCTCACCACTACCTCTATTGAAAGCATCTGGCGCAGGTCTAATTCACTCTTTTTTTTTTTTTTTAACAGTAACAATTCATTGTGTGAATATATCCACCATTCCATTAGTAAGATATTTTTATTTTTATGTTTTATTTTTTTGCCACTATAAATAATGCTGCAGTAAATAATAGCCATCTTTAAAAACTAGGTTTTAAATACCTCTGGCATAGATTTCTAAGAGTGGAGTTGCTAGCTCAAAGGCATATGTCCTCTTAATATCAACTAATCCTGCCAAATTGCATTCTAAGGAGGTTATGAAATTATACATTTATTATCAGAAATGTATGTTTTTCTAGATATACATGCCAGCAACAGATATTATAGTTTTTTCCTAAGTTTTTGCCTGTTGAATAGAAATGACTTTGATTGGCTCTCCCAGTCTACTAATGAATTTGGGCATGTTTTCATGTGATTACAGGTTATCTGGATTTTCTTTATTGTGAATTGTCTCTTTGTATACCTTGTCTATTTTTCTATGGCTTGTCTTCAGATTATCAATTTGTGAGAGATTTTTTTCTACATTAACCTTTTATCTCAGATGTATGTTCTGAATAGTTTTCCAGCTCTATCTTTTATCCATTGATTTCATTTGAGATATTTATATTTTGGTCATTTGTTCATATATATGATCATTTGTGCTATCTTAGTATGTATAAACCAAATATATATACATGTAAAATAATATACATAATTATACATGTATAGATAAGTATATTAAATACAAAAATATGTGAAGTGCATATACTTACATGTAACAAATATATACATCCAATATAAATATACATATATATACTAAAATACCAAGATATAAAATTAGTTGTTTATTAAAACAAGCAAAAAAACAAAAGCCCATGTACTTTTCTTACTCCATGAAACCAACAACTATATTAAGTAATCTTACATACTGAGATCAATTTCTGGATTCTCTATTCTGTTCCACGAAACTCTTCTGATAGTATGTTCTAATACATACTTCTGATAGAAAATGCTCTTCTATTCATTCTTTCTTTGTACCATTGTTTTGATTATTGCCAAGTACTCTTACAAATAAACTCTGTTATTTTATTCAAGACAAAAAAAATCCTCTATTGGGATTCCAATTGGAAATGCACTATATTTACACACGAATTTGGGGAGACCAAAAAAATTTGAGATATCACATCCAAAAACATATTTGTCTTTTTATTGGTTTTTCATGTCTTTTTTAAAGATTTAATAGCTGCTTTATTTGCATTGTGTGTCTTGTTTTTTAAAATTTATTTTTTACATTTCATAGTTTTAGTAACTTTTATATGTGGAATATTTTTTCTTATTTCTATTTCTAGGTCCTCACTGCTAAGGAGAAAGGCTATTGACATTTTGATATTTATTTTATATCAGCCATCTTACCAGTTTTTTCTTTTTTTTAATGTTTATTTACTTTTTGAGAGAGAAACAGAGCATGAGTGGGAGAGGGGAAGAGAGAGAGACACACACAGAACCTGAAGCAGGCTCCAGGCTCTCCAGGCACTATCAGCACAGAGCCTGACAGGGGCTTGAACCCACGAACCATGAGATCATTACCTGAGCTGAAGTCAGATGCTTAACCGACTTCACCCAGGCACCCCACCATACTTACTTTCTTAATACTGGGCTTTTTTCCTTGAAACTGTTGGGTTTTCTATATATACAATCATAGCATTAGCAATACATGTAATTTTATTCTTTCCCAGCATCTATAGGCTATTTCTCTTAAATTTTCATTTGCTAAAATTCTTAAAGCAATGCTTAACAGCAACAACAACAAAAGAATGGCAATAGCGGGTATCTCCACCTAATTTCTGATTACAATTAAATGAAATTTTTTGCCACTTAAGATATAAGAAGTTGTTAGTTTGTGGTAAATAATCTTTATTATAACTGAGGAAATTTCTTTTACTTTTGTTTTATTTAAAGTCTTCTTTTTTTAAACAGCTGCTGAGTTTAATCATGTTCCTTTCAGTGACTGTTGATCTGATTGCCTGATTTTTATTATATTTATATATAGTATTATATAGACAGCTTTTCTGATATTGAACCATTTTTGCTTTTTTGTGCATGTGTTTATTTGTTATATTTGTAAATTTCTAGATAAATATTTACTAAAATGTGTCAAATATTAATAGCTATAACTTAAAGGGTTCCAGGATAAAATTAATTGGGGAAACACTGAGCCAAACAGACTTAAATGGTACTTCCCAGAACTGTTAAGCTAATGTGTATTGTCAACCTACAAAAGGAGATTAAAATACAAATATTTAGTAAACTTTATTTCACTAAAATATTTCTATATTTCATGAGCCATTTCATAGTAGTTTAGAGCAAAACAAACTTTGGGAAATGCTTGTATGGTGGTTATATACTAAGAATTGCAAATAATTTTGGTACATAAAACCAATGAAATCATAAGGGTAGAGCTGATAAACTAAAAGCCACACTATAGGATGGCAAAACCATTTGTGAATAATAATTTATTAACCAACATTTTGTAATAATTATACTCACTTTTAGTATATAAGATTTTTACCTGGGTAGGCCCAAATTATTGATGTTTGGCATTATACAGACCCATCTGAGAGCATAAGGTGGTCCTGGGGCTAGATACAGTCCCAGCTACAGCTGATAGTCAAAGTATAATTCTAGGAAATAACACAAAAAATTGCACCTGTATCCCTTTCTACTATGCATCCCATGGTATCATGACAATCATGATGTGATGATATGGCACTTACCAATGACATATTCCACTCTGAAGAAATCCCTTCTGGGGTCATATGGACGATTGAAGTCGATCTGGATGAAGAAAGACTGTCCTCTACGTACAATCAGGTGGTTGTTTTCATACTTGTCAGTGTGGTGGTCCACTTTATTGGTGTCCCATCTCTCCTTGAACAGGTGAACATTTATGACATTAAGATAGTCTACACACAAAGAAAACAATTAAGAGAAACCATTGAGTAACTTTGGTTTAATCACAAACTCAAAGAAACAGATTGTTTTTTCCAGAAGAAGCAGGTAATGAGGCCTATTAGATAGAACTCTCTACAGGAGGCTAGTAGATTTGGGGGTCAGTCTCTTGTGACATTCTTGTTTTAAAGAGTATTTTAAAAGCTTTCCCCAATTTGATCTCATTTTATACCACAGGACACTCTTTGGGATAGACAGAGCAGTGTTGATGATGCCTCCCATACAGGTCTAGTTATAGAGAAACTAGGACCAGAGTTCAAGTCTTCACATTCCTAGGCCCATGGTTCTTTTGTGATGACAGGTGCTCACCATCATGACCACCAACTCACTATATCACTAACTAGGGATAAGCAGAGTATAGCCACTTCAATTTTCTTACTTTAAAAAGGGAAGAATCAAATATGACAAACCCTCAAAGAGATGTTACAAGGATGTTAACCTTTAATCCAAAATTCTCCTCTTACTTCAGAAAGGGTCAAATACCCCTCCTTTTGTATTTCTAAAAGTAGATCTGATCCCTCAAAGGCAAGAAAGAAAGAACAAGTATGGAGAAAGGATACTGACATGTCATTGAGATAGATTTAACTGTTTCCACTTTGAACCTGCAGAAACAAGCTTCACATTCCCCTAGCTCCCAAATGACCAGTCTGGAAGTCAAACCATGGTCTGCTGCAAAAATCTATAGGTTTTCCTTTTGTTTTTAAAATTGGGAGAGTATATGTCAGTTATACACTTATTTGAGAAATGATAGCACTGGATAACAGCTAGATACCCTCTTCTTCCATTTCCTCTGCAAATGACCATTGAATGCAGAGGTAAGTCTACCCATCCACACTGTAGTTTGCAAGAGCTAGTCTAGAGACAGATTTCCGTATGCACACTTGGAGTTCTAAAGGGAAATTCAAGAGAAAGGCTGGTGGGGGTACACTAGCTTCCTACCTACCCACCCCTTCCTTGACCCCGTCTGCTGCATGCTTTGCCCTCATGGCTGTGAACACAGTGTGCACAGCTGGTGAGCCTTTATCATGCCAGAGCATCACTCTCAAAGACTCCAGTGCCTTCCTTTGCTTTTACACAGGAATCCTGTGCAGGGCACCTGGTCCCCTCTGGCCTCATTTTTGTCTCATACGTGAAATCAGGAAGTTGGGCTCATTAAGATACTCTCCAGCTCTAAAGTCTAGGATACCTGAAACATTCTTGATTAATTCAAAGTCCAGGTAATCCTGAGTTTGAATCTGAGGCCTCTTAATTACTTAGGTGAGGGATTTTGTCTCACAGAAGCTGAATTTTCTCACCTTTCAAATGAGAATACTAATACTTTGAGAATTTCTACAAAGATTCAATGACATAACATGACAACAGCTCTGGTACTATGCCCGGCACATAGTGGGGCCATAGTCTTACTTGTGGCTAGCTTAAATATAAACTCTGATGGTTGGTGTGGTGCTCAGTGGGTTATTGCGACTATGATATTACAGCACATAGAAAGTGCAAGATACAGTTTTATTTTTACCCCATCGCAGAACCCTGAACATGGTCCCCTAAAGGGCACTTTCCTTACATTACGCTGTGGGTGGAAGATGTTTAATTCTCTAGACCTCTCTCTTCTAAGCTGTCTTTCCCTTAAGTTCTCTGGCCTTATTAAGGTCACAATCCCCTGTGTTAAGCCAGCTTCAGAAAGAGCTGGAGAATCATAAATGTTAGTTGAAAAGGACCTTAGTAATCAACTCATCTGGTCATCTTT
The DNA here is from genome assembly GCA_028646485.1 of Cryptoprocta ferox. Classification (NCBI taxonomy): domain Eukaryota; kingdom Metazoa; phylum Chordata; class Mammalia; order Carnivora; family Eupleridae; genus Cryptoprocta; species Cryptoprocta ferox. The sequence goes on from CM053577.1 coordinate 121,544,745, forward strand.
CTTGGCACTATGCTTTTCCATAATGTTTCATTTTGTTTGAATGTCAAAAAACTTAATCCTCGGAAATGGGTTTAATCAGCTCTCCATTCATCAGCACAACAGGAAGGAATGCCCTGATATTATAGCCTCACAGAATCTCTGAGGGCAAAGGCACTTTCTAGAGCATCTGATAGACCTATGCATTGCATGAAACATCTTGAAAGCCTGAATGCTTAGGCTTTTTGTCTTCATCTGAACGGGAAACCCACTATCTTGCAAGGCAAACAGTCCATTTTTAAACAATTTTAATTATTTGAAAACCCCCCTTAAGATGAACTGACATTTCCTTCCTTGTAATTTTTCTAACCATGGATCCTGGTCTGACTTCTGGATAAATATAGAATACATTCTATTCATTTCATCTGGTACTCGTTAGGTAGGTAAAGGCTTCTCTTCCTTTGACTAAAACATTCACTATTTCTTCAATTGTTCTTTTCCAGAACTTTTACCCACTACTCTGTTCTGGAATATATTCCATTTTATAAATTTCCAATGAAAAACAATAAGACTGCTACATCTTTCCAAATAAATAGTATATTTCTAATATTTCAGTCCAAGATATCATTAGTATTTTAAATAGTTGTACCTTATTATTGATCAAAATGAAGCTTCTGATAAAGCAAAAGCCTTAAAAATACATTTTGGTGTCATTTCTATAATTAGGATTCAATCTAGACCCTTAGGAACCACTCACTCATGTTTCTATTTAGCCTATGCAAAGGTTTTCTTCTTTGCAGCTCAGTTTTAAAACTTTACATGTATCCATATTGAATTTCATCTTACTGAATTTGGTTAATTGTTCCAAGCTCTTAATGTAATTTTAGACCCTAAGCATATATTCAATATATTTAATATTCTCCCCAACTTGCTGTCCTCCAGGAATTTTATGTGTGTCATTTTATGTTGCCATTCAAGATATGAATATAAATGCTGATTAGGTCACTGCCTAATAAATACAAGCTAGATAAATGCACAGTGGTAGATACTAAAACTTGAAAAGATAGTTATGACAAAGCACCATAAATATTCTGATAAGGTGGCACAGGGTATTTGATGGAAGAGTGTATCTGGAAGGTATAGGGAACCTGTAACTCAGATTTGGGAGGTGGGGATTAAAGAAGCATTTTGGAGGAAGTGAGGTATATAAGCAGTGGTCAGAAAGTTCTCCAGGTAGAAAAAGGGGGGGGGATGTTTCAGGGAGAGAGGAGGATGAGTGAAGACTGAGGCAAGAGGGTGTGTGGTTTACTTAAGAAATTGAAGCATGATTGGTTGGCTGGAGTGTGCTAGTGGGACCACAGAGGAAGAGTAGGCAAGAGCTGTTCATGCAAGCCCTGTAGACCATGTTAAGGAATTTGGATTTTAACTACATTGGGGATCCAGTGAAAAATCTGAAATAGCTAACTGACATGATTGGATTTATGTATATAAATCTCATCTGCTTCTGATGACAGAGTAAGAAAAGGAATGGATGGTGGCAGTGTTGGAGGCAGGTATGTCAGCTGAGAGGTTGCTGCAGCACTCCAGGTGAAAGATGGTGTGAGTCTAATCTGCCTCCAGGTAATGAAAGCACTGGTCTTGGAGCACTGCCAGGATTTGTCTCATCTCATCCCACCTCCGCTTCCATGATAATGTGCCCCTGAAAATGAGTATATTAGCTTTATGCCTTGGCTTCCCCAGCAGTCTTATCAGAGGGAAATATAAAGCTGCAAAGAGAAATTCAAGGTTTTCTGTTTTTGTTTTTGTTTTGTTTTTTAGTATCTGGCTCTCACTGGTTTTATTCTTTTTTTTTTTTAATTTTTTTTAACCTTTATTTATTTTTGAGAGACAGACAGAGCGCGAGCAGGGGAGAGGCAGAGAGAGAGGGAGACACAGAATCCAAAGACAGGCTCCAGGCTCTCAGCTGTCAGCACGGAACCCGACGTGGGGCCCGAACCCACGGACTGTGAGATCATGACCTGAGCCGAAGTCGGCTGCCTAACCGATTGAGCCACCCAGGCGCCCCTGGTTTTATTCTTATTACAAATGAAAACTCTGGCTTTCTAGTTCTATGAGCCTATCTAGTGAATTTGGTTAATGTCTAGTGAGTCTGGTTAAATTCAGTCTATCCTTGAAGTAGTGTAACACAGTGCTACTTCTGGGGGATATTGATATGTATTGGAAGATGAGAGTTCCAAAGTTAAACCAGTTTGGGAAATTCTGGCTTAACCAAAGTCAATCAGGATTCCTGCAGGATTTATGGGAGACTTTAATATACAGATATGCATTGTAAATATCCTACAGGTGCCATGTTTTCCAAACTTAAATGCCATTGAGAACTATTTTTTTGTGGAGATCAGCATTTTGCAGAATATATTCTGGGTGACGCTTCACTACTTACTAATTGTGCAACCTCAGAGAAATTATTTAATGTCTCTAAGCCTCAGGTTTTTTTTCCTTTAAAAAGACAATGGAATTCTTGCTTTACAGGGTTCGTGTAAGGATTAAATGAAAAAATGCATGTAAAGTGCTTTAGCACAGTGTCCAGACCTAAATTCTCACAAATGATTTTCATTGTATTATTATTGTTATTATTAAGAGAGGAGAATCACGTAGCAGATAAGAGTATAGATTTATGAGCCAGACTGCCTGGATTCAAATCCCAGCTCTGGCACTTACTATCGCCATGACTTTGGACAAGTTATACAAACTTCCTGTGCCTCAGTTTTATCTTCTGCAAAACAGGGGTGGTGTATTCTGAGAAGATAGATTTGCTTTCCTTGCATTTCCACAGGTGGATGAAATAATTTTCTCCTCTTTATTCCAAGAATATGTTTTTCCTTTTTTTAATACAAATTTATTATCATTAAGCACTTTGTGTTTTCTTAATATAGGCCATTTAATCTATGAAACTGTAAGCCACTTGAGGACAAGATCTCATCTTGACTGTACCTGGGATGACGTAAAAAGAAGCCATAGGAAATATGCCACTTTTCACTTTAAACAAATGTAATGCCTGAAAATTTGGAGCTTAGAGTTGGTTATTCATCATAGAATGGATATTTTATTTATCATAAGATTAATCACAAGAGTCATTTAAATGTTATTTATCAGACAATTTCATTCTTAACAGATACCAGTTTCAGGACTATATGTAGTATATTTATATATATGTGTACAGGATATTATATATTGTACAGTGTTGAAGGTAGTGATCTGTGGTTTTATAACATGAGGTCTCTAAAGAAGCACTTTTATTTCAGACTGGAATAAAAATGCGATGTCTTGATGGTGCATAACTCATATATTGCTTATAACAAAAGGTAAGCAAGAGTACTAATAGATTCTTTTGAGTCTATAAAACATAAGCCAAAAAAACCTATGGTTTCATAGTGAAAAAATACATATTTATATTTGTCACATAAATATATATTAAATATGTATTTATAAACATAAATTAAATAATAATATATAAAATAAGCATATATTAGCATATACATGAAGAATTTGTTTTAAAATAATGTAGTCTACAATGTTATAATTTTGATAACACTTATTTTAAGTATGGAGTTTTAAAAAATTCTATTTTTTTCTAAATAATCTTTTCATTCTTTACTGCATTAACCCTCCAATAGGTCAGTGCCTACAGGAAAAAAGGGGAAAAAAATCATGGAAAATTACAGTTGTACTCTATGTGGGAAAAAACCAAGGCAATGATAAGTGAGATTTCCCTTTCTTAAAATAAAAGCCCATATTAAAATAATTTAAACCAAAGAAACATTTCATTAAAAAAAATAATACTTGACCAAGACATGGAAGATTAAAAGTGACACTGAGAGTTTGAGAGTTTAAAGAACTAATGCTATAGACTTTAGTCAAATGGACAAGACATATGGAAAGGTAACAAGCAGAGTGGTTTATCCTTTAGAGGGAGAAAGAAAGGACAGCATAGCTTTATGGATTTGCTAGGGGTTGACCAGAGTACTGGGGAATAAGGTGAGGTCCCCAAACTACTGATTAAACAACATTTCTTTCATTGCTTATGGACAGTCAGTACAGATCAAGCTTTGTATTTGGTGTTTACAATACTTAGCAGTAGCAAGGGCTCTACATATTTTGGTCATAAAAATTGAGCTTAGATATAAAAATATCATAGTTATTTCTATTGTCCATTTTGGTCAGTGCTGTTCCTCTTCATATAGTAAACACTTAGTAAACATTCATTAAGCTGACATATTGATTTCTGCTTTGCTTATTGGATTAATGAGACATAGTTTTGATTGAAAGAGCCTTCTCACCCAGGCTCCATTTGCCATAAACAGGAAATGAATTTGTTTCTCCCTGTCCAAGCCCAGTTCCTGGCAAAATGGAGCCACTCATTGCTAAGCTACTTTTTTTTTTCTTTTTAGAGAGATATTGTAGCTGGAAAGTTGGCAGCTTGCTCTTTAAAAGTGACAGCTTTCAAAAAGTCTACCTAACACAATTTAGCCTAATTCCAAACATATCAGAAAATGGACTGGTTAAAAAAAAAATCTGTCCTCATGAGCCAGCTGCCTCCTGGTCCTCCTACCCTTTCCCTAATATGAAAAAAAGTAGATTATTTTCTCCTTAGGTTGTAAAAATATTCTTCGGAGAATGATTATACCTGTCACAGATGGAATCTTGAAATAAGTTAAATGTTTAGGTTTATATCCTAGAAATTCCCCAGTGAATTGAAATCCCCATGCAATCTTTGGTAATATTATTACCAAACTGTAGGCATAAATACTGTCCATAAGGAAATAGGTTTGTTTATCGTTGAAACAACAGGATAAATGTTCCTTTCTCATATTTCTTTTGGATACTCCAAAATTTAAAGTATCATTAATTAGAATGATTAAAACCATTTTCTTAAGAAGCAGCTTATTTTTTTTTTTACTTTTTTTAATGTTTATTTACCTTTGAGAGCAAGAGAGAGAGACAGAATGCGAGTGGAGGAGGGGCAGAGAGAGAAGGAGATGCAGAATCTGAAGCAGGCTCCAGGCTCTGAGCTGTCAGCACAGAGCCTGAAGAGGGGCTGGAACCCATGGACCATGAGATCATGACTTGAACCAAAGTCGGACGCTTAACCAACTGAGCCACACAGGCGCTCCGCACCTTATTGTTTTTTAACTGTTGCTATTCAAATGTCTTGTACCATAAACTGTATAAGAAATGCTTAGCTTCTCAGAGGAAGCTGGAGTAAGAAGTGAGGCTAGCATCTTCTCCAGGACTGAAATCTGACTGGTCTACCTCTCTTTCACTGGAAGTATCTCAACAGCAGCCTCCAAATATATTTCCTTCTCTCCATTTTCTCCTCACCATTAGAATTACCTTCATGAAACATAATTCTGATGATGTAATTTTGCTATTTAGAATACTTTGCAAGTCCTCCTTTATCTGCAGGAGGAAAGGTAAGGTCTCAGTATACCTCAGTGTACAATAGGTCCCCGCCTACTTTCCCCAGGCTCATCCTCCACCATATTCCCATCACTTGATATATACTGTTCTCTCTGCTAGAAATGCTGTTCCCATGCACTTGTCTGCCTGGAAGATTCCTATTCATTCTCTGAGACCCAACTCAGATGTCCTTTTGTCACAAAGCCTTCCACACCCTCTTTCCCACTGTACCCACATCATGTCATCCCTTTTTCTGTTCTTTTGCTACAATTGGCATAATTTCTGTTACACTATTTTTTGCATGGAATTTCAATGATCTTTTCTGTGTCTATTTCATCTACTAGATGGAGAGCTACTTGAGGCCAAGGATTGGCTTACTCATCTCTGTGTCCCCAAAGAGAACTTAGCATAGTTCCTGACACATAGGTGGCAATCCTTAAATGCTTTTACACAAACCAAATGAAAGAATGAATTGATTCTATACAACCTCATTTCTGAATCATACATTAAATGCCTTTCTTATTCTTTTAAAAGCCTTCAGTCCAGAGAGGTTTATTCTGCACAAAGGAGAGATTTATAATCAATCAAACTAGTTGATCTGGTTCTGACAGGGAGTGGTGTGGGAAGGAGGAGATGCTAAGAGGCACAAGACCCCATTAGTTTGAAAGCTTCTAGATCTCTCCTGCATTTGTTTTTTGTTTTGTTTTGTTTTGTTTTGTTTTTTTAGAAATCCAGACTTGTTTTCCAGTTTGAATTCATCACATTAGATTTGTGCAATAGGATTATAATCACCACTGCAAATGATTGCAATCACCACTGCAAATGATTGCCTATGGTTAATAATACAGAGTCAAACCAGACCAAGAAAGAATATAAGGTTATCTTCCAGAATATTACATCTCCTAAAATAACCTTTGAGACCAGGTAAGCTGTAGAGAGATTTTCAGAAATAACCACTGAGCATTCACAACAGTCTATTAGGAAGAGATGAAAATCCAGAAATCTTAGGAGATTTTCACATACTATTATCAGCTACAGCTGAGTTCAGAAGGGGGCATTAAGTACCCTTAAAAACACATGAGGATGTCAAACATCACCAGTGAGACTGTCTGGTCCTATCTCTGGGGTTTCACTGTCACCTCAAATATTTCAATTTTTTTGTAAATATTGTGCTGCTGGATGGGAGGAACTTTATGTGGGTTTTACAATCTGAAATGCAGGCTAAAGTCTTTCTTAAGCAAATATTCACAAAAGCTGTGAATTAAGGGTATTATTCACATTCAGTGTATATTATATACATCGACTGCCACAGGGCTATTTGAAGTGAAAAATCTGCCATTTCTCACCTTTCCTCTTCTTGCCTCTCTGCCTTCTCAGTCAGTTTGGTAAGAGTAGCTTGCTGAAGGGACACTTGGAAAAAGCTTCCGTTGAAACAAATGAGGAGAGTTTGCCTTAGGGCTTTGTGAGCCATGGCGTCCTCAGACAGGGGCTCAGGGAGATCCAAGCCCTCTTGGACGCCCCTAGTGGTCACTGCATAAACTGCAAGAAGACGGAAGCTACATCCTGTGACTGCCTTAGCAGGGGATGACTTGGACCAATTGATGTATTTCGTGTCAGAAAACCTTCTTTCAGCACAATTAAAGAGAAATTTGAAATGTAAAGGATAAGTAGGAGACCGTACTCCTTGATCAGATGGTTTGCATGCTGGTATTTTTCTTCTCTTCTACTCATCTAGGACTTCCCTCTATGCTCCCTGCGTTCTGAGACCTTATTCTCATAGCGAGTAGCAATTAGTTTACATTAAATGCATGCATGTTTGTGAAATATGGAACATGCTATTATTAATAAGATTATAATGACTCTAGGGCTGATGAGTCATTCAACTCTCCAGTGATTGACTGTTCATTCATTGTACAAATAGTCACTGGACACAAACACTCCTCTGCCAAGGCCTATAATAGGTATCCCAGAATGTCACTTGGGCAATCACATATGATTGCCAAGCAAATGATGACTGATTTTTCCAAATAATTCACTTCAATATAATTCCCCACCCGTACCTCCAAAAATAAAGAAAAAACAGTAATCCTAGAATTTTTTTTTTAAATCAACCCACCTGCTCAAGTTCTCTGGAAGTTTTGATTTCTTATTAGCAACATTTTTTTCAGACTTCAGATAGACAGGCCCTGCAGGTGGTTACATGTTCCCCTTAGAAACAAGTGTTCACTGGGGTGGGACCCCTAACTTAGTAGGGTATGATAACTTGCTTCTGAATCAAGGAGCATTTGTTGGTCATGTCCTATGGGTCAGGTATCTCATGGGGACTGGTCATTTGATCACAATGGCAACTGTGAAGTAGGTATTGCTTCCATTTCCCTGATAGAGAAAATGAAGCTCCCCTGGGTGGCAAAGTAAGCAAGTGACAGATGTGGAAACAGAACCCAGGTCTTCTGAGTCCTGGACCAGGGGGCTCTTTCCTACATATCACTGTCTCTGTGCACATTTCTTCTCACTGATCCTGTGCCTCTCTCTCTTTCTGTTCTTCCTGCCTCCTTCTTTTAGCGCCTTGGCCGCCATTGCCCAGGGCCCAGAGCTGCCAGAGGGGGATTTTGCTGGAAAATTGAATACACCAAGGTAATCTGCTTGATAATTTTACATCCTCATGCTTTCTAATTTTATCTGCATTCAAAAGAAGGAAGGAAGGAAGGAAGGGAGGAAAGAAGGAAGGAAGGGAGGAAGGGAGGAAGGAAGGAAGGGAGGAAGAAGGAATCCTATCTTAGACTGGGCAGTGAAGGAGTGAACATTAACTACTTGCTTTGGCCTCAGTTTTTTAACCTGTAACATGGGGATTTAGATGATTAAATCTTTAGATGATTAAACCTTCCTCACTTATAACATGGGGATTAGCAAGTCCTTTTTAACTCTGTTCTGTGGCTCTACTGGTGAAGTTGTAGAGAATGTGGCACCCAGCTAGGAGAGAGAGCTCAGAACTACAAGTTCACAAGTTTGTCTGGACCCTTCTGTTCAACTAAAGATGCCCTTCTGTGAGCTCCCTCCTCCAAATTTGGATGGTACCTTAATGGATGGTACTTGATCTCTCTCTGTTTTCACAATTGGATATCAGATCATCTAGATGTGAGAGTTAACACAATCAAACCTGTCCACAACGTGCGAGCAGTTCTCTGATTTGCTGGACTTGTTAATAATGGGCATTGTTCTTTTTCTTTGCTTTCAACTGCTGATCTCTTTCTGAAGAGGCAAATTAGCCATGCATCATAGGGTGATCATGGGCACCTACCCCAGCAAGTGGGTGTTCACCTCCTAGTGAAACTTAGCACAGAGCCCCCTCAGGAGCAAAAGTGGGCTTGGTGCATATGTGCTACTGACAAAAAGTGCTCCCTGCTAGATGCCATTCAGGGACATGAGTCTGAATGTCCCTGCTGTGGCCCAAGGGAATGACGCCTGTGTCACCAAGCCACTGCTGGCACCTGGGCCCCCGTCAAGGCTGACAGGGCTGAGTGGAGGTCAGCTGCTGGCTGCTACTCCCAGAGCAGGTCCCTGGGGATTAGTGGAGGCGAGAGCAGGGGAAGCAGCTTGCCTCACCTGCTCACCAGGCTGCTCTGGAGAGAAATAGAGGGCTTCCATCTCCATTACTGTCAGAGTCTGGCATCTTTCTCCAGCTCTGAAATTCACAGCGATGGAAAGAGGAGGGAGGAGGGAGAAGGAAGGAGGCACAAGCCAGACAATCAAAACAGCCACAATATTTTGGAAGTGGAAACTTCCAGCTAGAGAGTATTTTTAAAAACAGAACAGTAGCCCTGGAAGAGGTATCCACTAAGCCAGTGCCCTTGTTTTACAGAGGAAATAGGCAAGAGGTAGAAAGACAAAGTGACTTCCCTGGGATCACAAAGCTATTAAGTGGGAGAACTGGGACAAGAATCTGGATCTTTCGTCCTTTGACCACTCCAAAGAAGGCTTGGGAGTCTTTTCTTTAATACCAGACACTGGCAGGGAAGCCTCTTTTGTGGGAGCTTAGTGGAGACAAAGGGTGCTGACCCTGCCAGAGCCTGCAGGGAGAAGCCGATGGCTGTGACTGTACCTTGCGGGTTGAAGCCCCGGGGCGTCAGCCCCTGCATCTCCACAGTGGGGAGGTCATCCTCTGCAGCATTGGAGGTGTTTCGGGGCAGGGCTCGCCTGCCTCCAAATGCAGGTGTGGAGGTCTCCGACATTCTCAGCTTCACAAACTCCTTGCTGGGGATGGGGGTGGGGGAGGGGGAGACACAGAAAAGGAATGTGAGGTGAGTTACATTTGAGACAAGGATTCAAAAAATAGAGAAACAGACATATCTGTGTGAGATAGCACTGGAACAACACATTTTGAGCTTCGCATAAATAAAACTTGAGAAGTGGCAGTAAGGATTAGTCTAATGATGGAGTATAGCTCCCCAAGGATCTCGGGGAGATTTCTTGTTTGTCAAAACATATGGAAAGCAGAAGAAAAGGGCCTTATTTGAAAAATGAAAAATGTAAACGATTTTAGAAAGCAGGTTTTTTTTTTATCCCCTCATTACCTCTAAAGGCGATATCTTTGTGAGAAATGTTTACTGTCATATGCCTGTATGTATGTCCATTTCCTATAGGCTTAGGAAGCCTAACTTACTTTTAAGAATAACCTCATCCAGCTATGTCTAGATAAGCAGCATCCTCTAGAGCGTTTATGTTTGCAGTTTAATTCAACCTTTATTTAATGAGGGCCTACTATGTGCCAGGCTGTGATCTGAGCACTTGGGATACACCGGAGAACAAAACAGAAGATTGTTGATCTAGAGTCTAGTGAGGGTTAGGGTGGAGCCCACACTTTCCAGAAGTAAACAGAAAGGGGTGTAAGAAGGTGGCGACTACTTTGGAGCCAGGACCACACAGAGAAGAAGGCAGATGGAGTCTGGGTGGGGTGGGGTGGGGTACATTTGCAATTTTAAATAAGGCTATAAATAGCCTTTCTCTAAATGTACTTGGTCAGTGGTGCTAACACTGCCTTTGCTCCAAGCCCGTTTCCCCTTCCTCTGGAGTTCGTGCAGGCAAGGAGCCAGCTCAAATACCACACACCTCACTGTCACTCCCCAGTCGGTACTTGTTGACCAACTGACCGCATAAAGGGAGCCCTTGTTTCTGACCCAAATGAAGCTTTCACCTGGACCACCTGGATCACCCAGTCATGACTCTTGGTTATTTGGCTTTTTTTTTTTTTTTCAAAACCAAGCACACCCTCCAAAGATGAAGTGCCTCCACTATAGAGGCAAACCAGAGTAGACTGTTCTAGAAGCAAAGGCAACACAGCTGGAGACAAGAGAACCACTTACTAGGGTATTTGGTCTGGGAAGGAGACAGCAATGTTTGCAAGTATTAAGTCTAAATAGGTTTCTGTAAATACCTACAGACTTTGTGGAGACACAAAGTCTCCAGTGAACTCAGAGGACAAGGAGAAAGGGTTAAGGATGGAGGGAAGGCAGGAAAAAAGCAGTCCTCTGGAGGGGAATAACAAGGGTGGGCTTAGGATCACTCCTGGAGGGGAGGGTTTGGGGCAGAACAGAGTAGAGCCAGGCAGGGCACTGGCCTGTTGGGAGAGAGAACCCAGAAAGCAGAGAGCTGGGGACTCCCAGGTGCTTGGCCGATAAAAGGATCCTATGCCTGGCTGGGTGAGTGCAGGTGGGCAGAAGCACCGCCTTCTCACAGGTGGCTGGGGTGTGGGGGCTGGGCAGGGGCTCAAGTTCAGCTCTTCCATTGGGAGGGGAACAGAGGATGCACAAGGACAGAGAGTGGAGCCAAGCAGGTGTTCTTACCTGGCCCTATCTCCCTATCTCTCTCCATCCTTCTGTCTCACCCCTCCACAATCCCCCTTTGGCAGAGCACTCCTAAATCCCTCATTCCCAGCTAGTGGCATTCTTGCAAACAGTGCCTTCAGGGCAACTTGGAGGAGAACCTGAGGAGTCCCCTCTGACGGAAGTGAGGCTGGGTAGGCGTGGAGACTGGGACTAGGATAAGAACTGAACAGGGAGCCCCCACCCCCACCCCCCGCAAGCGCCCTCCTCCTGCACCCAGAGCAGCCTCCTGTAGGATTTCCCAGGCAGGGGGCGGCTGACGCAGCGGGTCCCTTGGCTCCTGGGTGCAGGCTGGAGGCTGCGAAGCTGCAGCGCTGGGCAGGAGGCGCAGCTGCTTACCTGCGGTCCCCTCCGTTGGTGCCCGAGCCTTAGGCTGGCGCTGTGCTGCTCAGGGACACTTCCTCAAAAGGACGCAGTTAAAAAGACAAGAAAGTTGCTCTTAAATAACTTCCTAACAGCCCCCACCCTCTTCCCCCGTCCCACAGGGTTTTCTCCTCCCCCTTCTTGACAGCTGGAGCAAACCAAGCAGCTTCTAGGACTTTGTATTTACTTCTGCCTCCCTGCTGTGTTATTAGGGAGTGAGCCCCTCCTCCCACCCCCCACCCCTCACCCCCCACCCCCCCCACCTCGACTCCCAAGTTCCCAGCCCTTCTTCTCATCGCCATTCCCACCTCCAGTTCTGCAGTCCCTCTCCAGTGTCAGGCAGACCCTGCCCCTGCCCTTTGGTCAGAGAGGCTGGAAGGGTCTTCTTGCACACGGCAATGTCCCTGCCCTCCAGGATTCTGAGGTCCACTGGTGCGGCTCAGATGAAGGGTGCGTCTGCCCTCTTGCAGACAGGTCACAGACAGCTGTGACCATGCATAAAGCATGCTCTTCTTGTGTAAATAAGGCTGAGGGGCCTGGTCTATATTCTTGAAACATCCATGGGAACCTCAGCTACCACCTTATTCCAAGACTTCCCACAGGAGGGGAGGCCCAGCTCTGGGGAAGATGAGTAAATAACTTGGAGTGTCAAAAAATTTAGAAAATAACACCCTCCCTGTCCCCCAAAACCATTCTGGGTTATCTTCAAATAACAGGAGAAATAGAAAATTTTTCTTCTATGTATATATATATTTTTTTTCCCTGAGTCTTTCTATCTCTAAATACTCCTATTTTCAGACAGGCTATTTTTAACCTTCTTTACTGTCTTCAAATTTCTGACCCTGCCCCTTGATCTAATTTCATAGAGAGAGGGGGAAAAAAAGATGCCATTGGTTAGGAATTCTCTACAATTTATGCTACAAATCTATGAACTTGCCTGCAAACTTACCCATCTTTTCCCTCTTTCTTCCTCTCATGTAAGCTCCCACCCACCCCCTTGTCCAGGGCCAAGTGTGCTGGGCGCTGTGCTGTGCTATTTTGTCTGTGGTCCATGTCACCTTCTTCTCCAGGGCTTTGCTGCATATCCATTCTCTCTTCTCCATCTTCAAGTTCTCCAGGGTCTTGCTATGTATCCATTCTCTGCCCTCCATCTTCGAGCTCTCGCTGCCCTGCAGCTGCTTCCCACTAGCACTTACACAACTTCAAGGCTAGTCTCTTCAAAACTTTTTACAACTCTCCCTCAGCCCCCCTAGCTATTGTTCCTCTCTCTCCTCTCCATTGCAAGCTTCTGGTATCTGATTCCATCATTCTACTGAAGCTAGCCCAAGCTCACCAATGGCTTGTGCTAAATCCAAAGGATAGGATTCGGTTATTTACTTGATCTTTGGAGACACTGAACTTTCCCACTCTTGCCTGGAAGGTCTTTCCCTCCCCCATTTGACCTCTGAGACACTCTGAGGGGAGTGGGTTCCTGCACATGCCCCCTTGGATAAACTCTGTGTCCCCCTTGCACTCATTTCCCATCTGTGTCCTGACATGTCCCAAATCTAGGTCTTTAGCCATGATCTTTTCTATAACTTCAGACTCCCCAGTTTAACTGTTTTTCATCCATCTTCACTTGGCATGACCCAGGGATAACTCATACTCATCAGGTCTAAAATGACATGTATAATTTCCCCCTGAAATTCAGTCCATGTCAGAAGTTCCCTGTCCCAGTGAATGCCGCCACCCTGCATTCCTTTGCCAAGCCTGATATGTGGTGTTGTTCTTGACACTTCCTTCCCCCTACCCCCATCCTTAAATCCAATCCCTCAACAAACACTCTCTATTCTTCCTCTTAAATATCTCTTGAATCTACCCATTCTCTCCCACTCCCATTGAGGAGGCTTAGACCACCACATCATCCTTTCTTATCAAAATCACAAGAGCCACCTACCGCTTCTGATCCTGACTCCTCCAATCCGTTCTACACACTGCAGTGAGAAGGTGCTCAGTGGAGCTCAAATCTGAGATCAAATTCTTTGCATAAGCTCTTCTATCACCACTTACCTGTGCTCTTAAGATAAATTCTAAACCTCAGTTGACTGGATCTCTGCCACCTCGCCCCTGCTTTACTCTCCATCCCCATCTCTTTCACTCTCTCTTGCCTGGTGCCAGGAACTCCCCCTCCACCAGCACACTGCCCCCCACCCCTGTGCTATGCTCCAGCCCCAGTGATTTTCGTACTTGTACCACTACTAGAAATACACCTTCTCCTCTTCTCACTATAAGACTATTATGCACTCTCCAGATCTCAACTTCAACTGCACGCATGCCCCACAAGGAGCTGGCCTTGTCCTGGCGCTCTTCATACTAGGCAGCCACTTTCTGTTTCCTTGTCTGTACCCCAACTAGACTACATGAGGGTAGAGACTCTGACTGGAGTTCCCCGGGTAGAGTCTGCTGACCATTCAGTTACTCAAAAGTCCATTTTGGGGCACCTGGGTGGCTCAGTTGGTTGGGTATCTGACTTTGGCTCAGGTCATGACCTCATGGTTTGTGGGTTCGATCCCCGCGTTGGGCACTGTGCTGACAACTCAGAGCCTGGAGCCTGCTTCAGATTCTGTCTCTATCTCTCTCTTCCCCTCCCTCGCTCCTACTCTCTCTCTCAAATATAAATAAACATTTAAAAAATGTCCAACCTTTCCATATTCTTTGCTGAGTGCTGGAGAAGGACCATCCTATTCTGATAGTTCTCCTGACAAAAATCAAGCCTGGTGTCCCAGATTCCTAGAGATACCCTTGCCCATTGGGTCTGGGGAAGAGCCCTCCAGATCCAGCTGCACAGCTGCTGGGTCCTAGGATTCCTGGCTGTGCTGTACATTCAGGACAGGCTTGTCACCCTCACAACCACCATCTCAGTGCCATTTGTGGCCCGAGACTCGTTAAGTATTGTGTGCACATGCAGGCATATTGGTTAGCTTCCTAACTTCCCCAAACCAGCAACCCAGAAGCATTAAAAATACAATGGTTGGGGCACTTGGGTGGCTTTGTCAGTTAAATGTCTGATTCTGAGTTTGAGCCCTGCATTAGGCTCTGTTCTAGTGTGCAGCCTGCTTGGGATTCTCTCTCTCCTCCTCTCTCTGGCCCTCCCCTGCTCACACTCTCTCTGTTTCTCTCAAAATAAATAAACTTCAAAAAATTTTAGGGGTGCCTGGGTGGCTCAGTTGTTTAAGCCTCTGGTGTCTGCTCAGGTCCCGCAGTTCATGAGTTTGAGCCCCGTGTCAAGCTCTTGTGCTGACAGCTGAGAGCCTGGAGCATGCTTCGGATTCTGTGTCCCCCCCTTCTCTCTGCCCGTTCCCAACTTTTGCTCTGTCTCTGCTTCAAAAATAAATAAACATTAAATTTTTTTTAAATTAAAGAAAATGCAATGACTTTCCTTGTGCCTAAAAAATAGTGTCCGTAAGAGAATGTCTGAGGGCACAAATCACTAGTATATGGTTAAAGCTCAGCCATGTTACAGAGACTTTCCTCACAGTTCTTAGGCTTAGAAGTCAGAAGGAAGTTTTCTGGCCATACAATGAACCTTGAATCATGCCAGAAAATGTGACTGCTGTAGAAGCAGCTGGATGAATAGACTCTGAACTCTGTGGTGTCTTTGGTCTCTGAATGTTTCTTGCCTGGCATGTGATATAACATATGTGTTTAAGGAATGTTGCATGTGGGAGCCAGCTGGGAAAACAAAAACCATCTCGGATATTTTTAAAAGAGGGAATTTAGCACAGGGGGTTATTTACACATGTGTTGAAAGAAAAAGAGGGGAAAGCAAGTCAACTCAGTAATTAGCTACAGCAGGGAGGAGTGGTGTCATCACAGCACAGGGGCTGGGGTTATGTGGCTGGGACTGGAACAGCTTGAGATTTGGTAATCACCAGAAACACTACCTGTCTAAGGTCAGGAGAGAGGGAAGAATGACCCTTGCTCATCATTTCCTTCCCTTTCCACTTTCCCTCATTGTCTCTCATTTGCCCAATTTAGTGAAAATCAGTTGACAAAGGAGTCAGAGTGACCCAGTCCACAAAGCCGACACCACCACACCTGTATCGAGAAGGGGTTCCCAAGACCAGCCCCAGGTTGGATGATTCACCAGGCTGTCACTCCCACAGCTGTGATCTATCACAGCAAAAAGATAAAAATCAAAATCCACAAAGGAAAACCCTCATGGGGTGAAGTCCAAAGAAAGTCAGGAGCAAACCTCCAGAGTCCCCTCCCAGCGTAGTCAGACACATGTGAAGTCCCCCAGCTATGAATGTGACAATGCGTGTGAAATGCTGTCCACCAGTGAGGCTCATGAGAGACCCAGTGCCCAGGGTTTTTACTGGAGGCTGGTCACATAGGCACTGTGCTGAGCACGTACCAAACTCCAGTCTTCCAGAAAGAAAACAGGTGCTCCGCATAAACCGTCTGTACAAACAGTGAACATAGTGAGCCATGCTCGTCACTTAGGGAACAGTGGGACTCCTGAAGTCCAAGTTCCCATATGCCAGCCAAGGACCAGCTATGCAAAGAAGTCTTTCTGAGGAGGGCAGTCTCAGGTCTGCTGTGTTGACTCCTTTCTCCATACCCTCCCTGCTTCTCACCCCACCATAACCCAAGACAGAGGGGAGCAGGGACAAAGTGAAGAGTGGGTCTCAGGGCAAACAGTTCCAGTGAGGCCAGTCTCTCTCTCTTCCTTCCAGATGTTGCTCTCAGGGCAATATTAATGGTCTGGAGCAAGAGGAAACTCCAAGGGGAAGGTCCCGGACTGGGATGATACAGGTATGCCCCTCACTTTCCCTGGCCTCACTGGCTCAGGATGGGACCTAAGGAGGCTGTGCATTCTCTCAGAGTGCATGGCCCCAGGCACACATTCTCACTTCTCTACAGCCAGAGGGGCCATGATCCAGGTTCCTGTTGATTGAAACAGCACTGCAATTAACCGCTTATTGCCTACTCAAGGGGCAGGGCAAGGATTGCTAAACCCATCACTTAGGGATCCTGGCTCTTGCCAGAAATATGTAGGAGCCTTTGGGAGCTGTAGGTAAACAGAAGATGCCTGGGAGGAAGGATGCCAAGTTCCCTGACTCTTTCTGAGTTTTCATTTCTATGGTATGGACACTCCCCTCTTCAGATAAAGTACCATTTCTCTCCTTCTTGGCAATACCCAGAAGCAGACTGAATTTGCTCAGGGGATGACTTTTCCAGCAAACTCTATTTGATTTACATGCACAACATCATGTCTCAAACGAACAAACAAAAACTCAGTCACGTCTGGACCCTACTGGGTTTTTTTCCAGTTGAAGCAGGACCTGGCATTTGTTGGTTATAGATGTAGTTGCACAGACAGTGGCTATAAATAACAACTGGCCTCCTACAAAGATGCCAAACCGTCCAACAGAAGTTGATCCAAGTCTATCTCTTGGGGAAGACTTTCTCCTCCAGTGACCTTGAGCCTTAGGAATTGGGGGGAACTTTCCACTCCAGAGGAGGTGGGGTTGGGGAGAGGAGGGAAGGGAGGCTGGGCAGAAAGTGTATAATCACTTTCCAGTCACCGGAGTGAGCAGTTGGTAGAGAGTGGCTTTCTGCCTCCATTCATGTCTTATAGAAGCCTCAGGGGAGGCTCATGAAGTATGACAATGACATTTAAAGCCTTAAGAAGGAATTTATAAAGCACCTCTGCAATAGGGCTTGGATCCTGAGAGGACCGTTCCTCAAATGGCTCTCTTCCCTCCTCTTTTAGGAGAGATGTAAATCCACACCAGTGACAGTTCCAGATGGAAGATGCTTCTGGTTGCTCAGGCTTCCCTAGGCATGACCCTCTCTTGCCAGTGTTCTGCCACCATCCTTAATCTACTTTCCCTGGAGCAGCAGATTGCTGGGCTCAATCTCCTCATGGCATGGTCCTCCAGGAAGACAAATGGAGGAACGCAAGATTTCACTAATGCACTCATGAGCCAACAGTGAATATCTCTGTCTTTATTATTATTGTTATTTTTCATTTTGGTAAAATCCAAATAACATAAAATTTACCATCTTAACCATTTTTACATGTACAGTTCAACAGTGTTAAGTATATTCAGTGTTGAGGAATAAACCTTCAGAATTCCTTCATCTTGCAACAATGAAACTCTATACCCATTAAATAATTGTATGTGTGAGTGGGTGTGTGTGTGTAAGGGTATTTGTGAGTGTGTGCCTGTCTGTGTAAGTGGGTATGTGTCTGAGTGTGTATGTAAGGGTGTTTGTGGGTGTGTGCCCATCTGTGTGAGTGAGTGTGTGTGCAGGGACAAGAGAGGACTGAAGAGCTGCCAAGGGGCTGTCTCAGCTATGTGGACTCTTGGAGATGGGTTTAGCTTCAGGAAACACTCTCCCTTGGCTTCCCAGCACCTCCTGAGTTCTGTTTGGATTTAAGGAGACTCCAAGGGATTTTTAAACTTTAAAAGACTTCATAAAATATGACAGAAGTTACCTAGAACTGAATCTCTTACAGATGAAGGCTTTCAAAGTTGAAGGGAGATCTTATGAAATATTGATTAATTAAAGACATCCAGGGTGGGGAGAAGGGCCCTTACAAGGCTATGACCAGCCTTACCAACGTACAGCACAGACACATGACAAGGACTGCTTGGTTTTTGTTGATTCCATTTCTTACTTTGGTGGTGCCAGACCCTATGGACCACAGAAGCAAAGCAAGAGACCCCACATCCTCCTATCTCACCCTCCTCACTTTTCAGGAGCAAAAGCATTCAATGATAACAAAGCATTTTGAAAAAAATAACAATCAAAATGGAAACATACAAATGCATATAAACCAAATGACCAGCAGAAGTGAAACCCAACAGTAATTCCACAAATTTGTTACAAATGCATTGATTGAAAGAACAGTAGCAATTGAAAATCACAACCAGCCCCCAGATAATGGAGAGACACTACAAACAATGCCTGCTCCATTAAAATTGCCAGAATATGTGCATGTTTGCACGTTTGTGTGCTGAAGTTCAGCAGGAACCTTGCAAGTGTCCCCAAGTGTAATATGGCAGCTGGAGTTAGAATCTAGGCTTCCTCTAGAATCTAGGCTTCCTCTCCTGCCATCTGTGTGACCTTGGGAGAATTATTTCCTTAGTATCTCCCTACTTCAGTTCTCTCATCTGTACAGTGTGATCAGAATAGTGTCTACCTCACAGGTTATGAAGGTCAAAAAAGAGGATACGTATGACACACTGTGCACTGTTGGCATGAAGCCAACACGTTACCAAAGATGGCAGGTGTGAGCTGAGCACCCCATTCATCCATGATGAATATTTTAACTTTTTCTAATAATTGATACCATCTGTACTTTCTCATTAACAGGGAAGTGAATATTTACCTTCCTAATAATTTCAGATATTTGAAACGAGGTCCTATTGTAACAATTTTCAGTCCAGAAGTTCTTCGGGAGTTTCAGGAGATTAGTAATTGGCAAGTTGCAACTGCTTATGTATGGATACATGTGGGTCTATTTCTAACTGAAGAGAATGAAAAACCTTCCAACACAAGGAAGCCATCAAGGGAGTGGGTCAGAGAACAATTTAAGATGGAGCACACCAATCAAATGGACCAGTTTTTGTGTGGTCCTCAGCTTTCTTTGGAAGCTGGCTTCCAAGTTGGTCAAAGGACAGACGGGGCATCTTATCAAACTCTTCTAACAAAGCCCATGGTTGCCAGCCAGCAGGGGTGCCCCAGTCTATGGCAGGCACTATGTCCACGGCCCTTTTGTTCATACAACACCATCCTCTTGCTGATGAGGTAAAGCACTAGAACTAGGCAAGCAAGACTATTCTGAAGGGGAGCAAAAGCAGAGGCAAACACTGAAACTTGGAAACCGGAAGAGGACCTTCAAGTGAGGGCAGGCCGGAAATGGAGAGAACATGATGTTCTGCAGGGTCTTCTTAGCAGCAGAGCTTTCGGATAATGATTTATGAATTTCTAAAGCAAGCCAAAGGCCATTGCATAATGATGTGTGGGTGCCAAAGAAGGGGACAAGTTCTCTTTTCTTTGGTGCTACTCAGCAATTTCTTTTTTTTTTTTTAAGTTTATTTATTTATTTATTTTGAGAGAGAGAGAGAGAGCAGGGGAAAGGCAGAGAGAGATTAAGAGAGAAAATCCTGAGCAGGCGCTGCATTGACAGTATTGGGCACCACTGAGTAATTTCTGAGTGAGGCTTGCAGTGAGGTGCAGGGTCCTTCCTGTGAATGTGTTTCTTGTTAGTGCATTTCTGCGATTGCAATGGTAAGGACAGGTTGTTAGTGTAGCATCTGAAATATTAGCTGTATCATATGGACATATATTATGATCCACCGAAAATATTTCCCACAACTTATTTTTAACTTAAATAAAAACAGTTCATACACACACACACACACACACACACACACACACACACACTCATGCAGTCCAGCCACCATGTGGAGGGATCATATGGAAAGGTCACGTGGAGAGGTAGAGGCCCTGAGACTACGTGGACAGAAAGAGGAGCCCGGCTGTCCCAGTGTCCCAACTGAGTTCAACCTTCACCTCTACCTGATAATTTACCATCCACGTGAGTGAGCCATCTTGAAAATGCGTCCTCTGACCCCAAGCAAGGCATTCCAGTTGGTGCCACGTGGAACAGACAAGCTACTCTGCTGAGCCCCGCCCAAATCATAAACTTTCGAGCAATTAAATAAAGTGACTGTTACTTTAAGCCACTAAGCTTTGGGATAGTTTGTTACATAGCAATAGATAACTGAGACACATAAGTCACAAATATTTACCTAATACCTACCATTGGTAGATTGTACAATGAATAAGAAATGTCACCTTTAAGGCATACAGTCCAGAGGGAGAAAGTATATTAAAAGCTAGTCTTTTGGAATTTAGTCAGCAAGTCTGTTTCAATGATTTCATAGACTTCCAAGTTTCATAGACTTTTTCTTTTTCACTCCCATGACAAATATCTTTCATGTGGACTTAATCTACCATATAATATATATTCAAATACGTGTTGATTAATTAATGAATTAAAGTCAGTAGACGATCTGATTGATGAAAGCAATATGGATTGCTGACAAAAATGGGTAGTGGGGGCTTTTAGTAAATTATGTATGAAAAGCCTTAAACTGTCAGTCCCTCATTTAAACCTGGGTCTCCAAACTGAGAACCACATAAAAGAAAGCACAAAATAACTGCAAGCATAAATAATAATTTGTGTTTCTTAAAATGCTTTACTCGTACATAGTAATCCTTATCTAGGTACTATGTGCCCAATCCCTTCCCCCAGATAATAACCAGATACGCATTTACATTCTAATCCATGGTGTTTCTCTTTCCCTCCCACTTTTTAGCCACTTATCCTATGGTTTTCATGTCCATCAAATCAAACTTGTTTTAATCATGGAGCAAGTCCAGAGGGAAGCACAGGGGAGTCATGGGAACCTGTAATGCACACCTGGATGACAACTGCCTGTCCCTAATCTGAGAACAAATAGAGGGGGTGCCAGATAGCTTCCGAGTTTGGAAATATTGGCATATTTGCTTGGTATCCATGAATGGTGGAAATCTACTCAATACCCTGAGTCACTCTGCCAAACTCTCCCCTCCCTGCTTGCATTACTGTCAACCATATAAACTTGGAAACTTCAGGCAAGATCTCATTTTGAGATGGAGCTAGCGATACAGTAAAAGAGAAATAATGTATGTCACAGATGAACACAATCAAGCTAATTAAATCAACTTGAGACTAACATGGCATGATTTCTTTCAAGTCTTTTGTCCCATGAGAATACTAATTTACATACCTTTCCATAGTACTAAGTTCTCTCTCTCTCTCTCTCTATATATATATATATATAGACACACACACATAGAATACACACATATATATAATTTATTACTGCACATTTTTACTCTTCATATAGATATTATCCTTTTATTCTATAGGAATTCTATGATATATACATATATTTGCATACATATAAAGCATATATTTTTATATATACATAAAGCATATACTGTGTGTATATATATGTATTTACATATATGCATAATGGGTGTCGTAGGGTTGAACAGCTTACAGAAAGATATAGAAATTAGAAATTATTTTGATTTTTAGCATTTGCCTTCAAAATGTTTTCATCCAAAAAGGCAAAAAGGGAGTTCCTGGGTGGCTCAGTTTGTTAAGCACCTGACTCTTGGTTTTGGCTCAGGTCATGATCTCACAGTTAATGGGATGGAACCCCAAGTGGGGCTATGCCCTGACTGCACAGAGCCTGCTTGGTATTCTCTCCCTCTCTCCCTGACCCAACCCTGTTCATGGGCATGCATGTGTGCTCTCTCTGCCTCTCAAAAATAAATAAACTTTAAAAAATAAAATTAGAAGGCAAAAGATACTAAAAAGTACTTTCTATCACTCTTTAAGTTGGGATTGATTATAGAAAGCACAGTTGTGACTTATTCCTCAATATTAATACCTTCTAGTTGCTAGTAACTTATACCATACAAAGCTCTTCAATGACTGCTGTGTAAGCCTCAAAACAACCCTCTCCAGTGTTTCTGAATACAAATAAGGAAACTGAGGCTTGAAGTGGCAAAGCGACTAGTTCATAATCACATAGCTGGTAAGTTATACATTTGGGACTTTAACTAAAGTTTTGAATTTTTTTTAAGTCAAAGTCAATGTCTCAGATAAAATACTCTCTTGTCAAAACATCATCACTTTCTTACTCAAAATTCCCCTTCAAACCTTCATGTTCCAAGGTTCCTGTAGGCCTGGACTCATGCTACTCTCAGAAGACAATTGATTGCACCTATCCAAATCCTCTGAATGGTGACATAGGCAAGTAGGCACCTGCCCAAGGGTTTTTAAGTAGAGTGAGTAGGAGACAATAAAGTGAGGCGGCTAGTCTGTACCCAGTGGATGCCATCTCTGTGGGTGCGGTGCCCCTGGACAGAGCAGGGACTAGCCTTGGGTCCCCTCAACCCTGACGGCAAAGCCCAGCGTTCCTAGGCTGAAACTCGGTGGCCCTTGAGTAACCTATCCTGCAGGAATGCAGGAGTGGGATGCTCACCTGAAGGAAGGACTCCACTAGGAAGACCAGTGAAGACTGAACCAAACCAAGTAGACCCTGGCACTGACCTTTCACTAATCTTCTCCCTCATTATACTAAAAACCACACCCAGGGGTGGAGATTAACATGATAATGAGACATGCGATGCAGAGAAGCATGACCTTTAAGTGCACAGGTGCCTAGAAATCTCTACCTCCTCGACATGCTCAAATGTCGCTTCTTTCTTATCCCTTTTAAACCTCTCCCAGCCTTTGTTCTGAGAGCCAGCCTAAAAGACTCTTTCCTGTGCTATCCCCTGTGCTTGAGCATGAACCCTAGTGAAGCCTTGCCTGGAACTCCCATTTGGCCTCTAGTTAATTTCCATTGCTTAGAGAACCCAAGGACCCGAGGTGGTCACACCTCTACCCAACCTTTGTCAGTCAAGAGACTGCAATAAAGTATCATTTTTATTGGACATCTATATGGGCCAAGGATTCTGCTGGTTGCTGTAGGGAATTCAGCAGCAAGCAAGAGAGATTGGCCTTTCCCTCAGGGCTTGCTCGTCAGCTCCTATGCTCATCAGTGAAGGAAAAGAGCAATTTATCATCCATCCTGGACACTTCAACACTGATATTCCTGCCCTTGAGAGCTGTTTCGGATGACTCAGTCTTATGGCATTCTGTTCATTGTATTCTGTACCGTCTTGGTTCCCCAGAGCAGGTTAGAACCGCCTAGTACATCAGCCATTACCATCCTCGCTCCAGCCTTCACTTCTTCTCTAATCTAAAAATGCCTTTCAGCACAGGCAGGAAATATGACAGAAGAACTTTCCAGTCTAACAAATGATAACGGAAAATGCTTTTGTTTCTGGGATTTGGCGATCAAAGTGCATTGCACGTGTTCGTCAGCTGTAGCTCAGATGGTTTCTATTTTACTCTGCATTAATTTTTTATGAAACCTCTCTAGGACCCAGGGGACCCGTAATTGGCTTTTAGTTCTTTATTCTGCGTGTCGTGTCTAATTGCTGAGATGGTTCCATGATAAGACTCACATTTTAAGGTGGCTTTAATATATTTACTAGCCTTCCCATCTGCAGGCAAACTCACATCTCTGTGTGGAATGTTAATCACGTTTTTTCCTTTGGCGGGGAGATAGAGGAATTATTGGGCTATTTATAGATTTTCTTTTTATTATCATTTTTTCACATCAGTGGCATAACATACAGAGCATTGCCAACAACAAACCTCAGATTCTATTTTCTAGTTTCAGTTTGATTTTTAAGGAGAGTATGAAATCTGTGCAGTAAAAGCAAGGCCTGTTTCAAAGGAAGCCTGCTCTTGGTAGGAAACATGCTCATGTGGTTAGTGATGTATGATGTGAGGCCAGTTGGGCCTGAGGGGGCATCTTCGCTCTCCTTAAGAGCAGCAGCCTGATTTTGTATTAGATTGTCTCTGAATCCTCTAATGCATCCAGCTAGTGTTTCTCACAGCCTGTCCCTGGACCTTCTTTGTGGCCCCCATTACCAAAGGACCTCAGGGCCCATTTAGAAAACACCATCTTATAAAAATGAGAAGAGAGGCCTGGAGAGTTGCCGATTGCATGCAAGACCAGAACTCCGATCTCTTTCTCTAATTTCAGATGTTCTTTTTCTACCAAACTTCAAATGATTTTCAAAAAATAAGAAGATGGGGTGCCTGGGTGGCTCAATCAGTTAAGTGTTCAACTTTGGCTCAGGTCACAATCTCACAGTTCATGGGTTCAAGCCCCATGTTGGGCTCTGTGCTGACAGCTCAGAGCCTGGAACCTGCTTCAGATTCTGTGTCTCCCTCTCTCTCTCTGCCCCTCTCCTACTTATACTCTGTCTCTTTCTCTCTCAAAAATAAAATAAGCATTAAAAAAAATAAGAAGAAAAAAAACAGTCATTTGGCCTTACTTCCCTAAAGAGAAGCTACTAGAGGTATACAGGATATGCCTACTACAGCTGATTTTCTTCCAACAGTGATTGTAGCTACACACCCTGGCAGACTGAATGCGAGAGTCCCCTGAAACCTAATTCCCCATCCTTGACTTCTCCAATCGGTCTCAACTTTTTACGAAGTCTAGATTTTGCATTAGCAGTCATGTTCAGGGAGACAGAAAAAGATTTCATTTTTGGCAGTTTTGCCCTGATGGCACTTTTCCCGGTTTTCTGACTGCTCCCCATGGTGAGGGGACCTTGGAATTGTGTTGGAGATATTGCCTCGCTTGTGTGCTGGCAGCTCGAAGCCACCTAGACTTCATTCACTGGAGTGTCTGGCTTTTGATCCGGGCCCTGGTTAGATATCGCACTCCCCATGGTCATTAGCCTCCTTTCTTCTGCAAATCTTCCCATCTAGTAGGCAGTGTCTGCACCACTGTTAAGTCTGAATTTGCTAGTATTTAACTCACTCATCACAGACCATAAAAACCTCTGCTCCTTGAAGTCTCTCAAGTGTGTGAAAGCCGAATGTGTGGGGAGGAGCTGCCTTTTAATGTGGGTTTTACCCTGTGTTCTCAGGGCAAAGAGGTATTGTTCAGCTGCATTTGTTCAGTCCTTGAAGGCAGAAGGCAGTGCTTCTATTAGAAGCTTTGGTTCATTCAAAGAGAAGCAATCAATTCAATTCTGCAAGTATTCATTGAACAGTTCCTATGACCTAAGAACAGTGTCATAGGGCACTGTAGGGCAGTGCCTCTCAAATGGTGGTGTGCACGAGAATCATCTGGAGAGTGTCTGATTGATTAGGTCTAGGGTAGACTCCCATTCATTTGCTTTTCTGAAAAGTGCCAAGGGATGCTGATGTGGTCTGTGGACCCTCCTTTGAATAGCATTGCTGTGATAGACCCCTCAATGAATTTGCAGGGTTTGTGGGAAGACATTCAAACGTAATAAGACAACCCATAATGCAAAATCAAATTATCCCAGTTCTCAAATGCATATTAGAGAGAGCGAATGCCAAGTACCTTCATGAGGTGATGCGAACAATGTGGACGAAAGGCATCAGACTGGTCAGTTGCCAGTAGCTGAGGTAGGAGTTTGAAGGTGGCAGTTTTGAAGAAAGGGTATGATATGGATGGGTGGAGAAGAGGGGAAGGGTCCCTGGAACAGGGAAGTAAGGGTGAGATTTAATAATAGTAAAGGTGATTATTTAATGGGGAATTTGCCCTGAGAATTGATGAGATTAGTTTTTTTAAGGTACACAGTGTTAAAAAGACCACAAATCCAAAATAGTGTCACATAGGTTAAGGGCCCGTCAGTAAACCAAGATTTAATATGTAACCCAACTGCAGTTTCACAGCACTCCTCCCACCTCCAAATTGGAAACTTTAACCAGTCAGTATGGGAATTATCTGGTCAGCATAGGAAATTTACTGATAGACCCTTTCCTTCCCCTTAGAAGGGTGGCCTTGCCTAAAATAATGGATTCTTTGCTAATAATTTCCTTTTTTCCACTCCTTTCCTCCCTGTAAAAACCTTTCCTTTCCTGTATCCCTTGGAGCTCCCCTCTACTTGTTGGATGGGAAGGTGCCAGACTCACGAATCAATTAATAAGGCCAAATAGATCTTTGAAATTAACTTGATTGAGTTTTTGTTATTTAACAGCTTTGGTGGCAGCAACAGGATCCAAAATGAACTTTAGCAGCATTCAGAAAGAGCAAGAAAAATCAGCCTGGTACCCATGAACCCTTTGAGTTCTCTGTCTTCCTCAGCATTCCTGAGGGCTTATGGGCAAGTTCCTCTAGGTTCTAAGCTCTGCTCTTTTTGCATTTGAGCTCCCAATCTAATTGGCTTTCCTTTACAGGGTAGGTCAGTTGAGCTGGCAGACGATTATGCCCAGAGCCCATTTGAGCTGGCATGTTTGCCCAGAGTCCACTTGAACTGGCAGTTTTGCCTAGTTTGCCCAGAGCCCAACTGAGCTGGCAGAAGGGTCTGCCCAGAGCCAAGCCCTTAGCCTTTCAGTCCACAATTCTCCAGGTGGAAAACCTCAGCAAATTTCCATGGGAATTGGTGCTGGTGTGCCCAGGTCTTTCCTGTGGCCAGTGTGCAGTAACATCGCTTGGTTACTGCTGATACATGAAAATGCATGTGTTTGTCTTGTTTTGTGTAGATAAAGACTATTGCCGAGGGCATCTCAGAAGCCAAAATGTCACAAAAAATGGTGGGCATGGGTGAATGGTGGGCATTTAAAGGCTGTTAGACTGCTTGCATGTCAGTGTCAAAGTTAGATTGACACTAAGTCACCCACCAACCTCAAGAAAACTTCCATGCAATGAAGTTCACTGCAAGTCATGCATAATCCCCCACTCCATGGCATATCCCTTTTAGGTATTAGTTCAGCTCTTAGGAACTCAGAGGCTTAGATAATGGGATCTTTAAACTTTAGAGTCAGGCCGCCATCTTCTTGCACACCTGCTTATTTTATGTCTAAGAAATATATATATAGTCCCAGAAGTTGCACATTTCTGCAAAAACAGCAAAATTTAATATTAAGCTTGTTTTGTGCCCTGAGGAACTTAGCTTAGTAACTATTACTTTGGGGCCCCAAAATGAGGTCAGATAGAAATGTGGGCTGCACCCCATTTGTGGCTAGATATGGCTGGACAGAAATGTGGGTTAATTTCATTTGTGGCTAAGGTCCTAGCAAACTGCTGCCAGCCCTCAGGAGAATCACAACCTAGCAATGCAATGGCCATTATGAGGAATGTTCCAGTTAAAGGAGATCATTTAAGAAGTGCCCTTGAAAGCAAGGATTCCCATATTAAACAAAATGGGATACCTGTTTAATTAACAAGCAGAAGCTTCCAAAAGGTTTCAAAATTTCAAAGTGGTTTCACTGAAAAAGGCTAACAACGAGTTACAGATGTAAGGGGTACCTAGAATGGAGGACTAGAAGTCTGATGTACTTCTTATTGCTCTCCTTTTCCTTGAGTGCTCATTCTGCCGCTCCTCTATCTCAATTGGTTTTCCTCTCTGAAAAGACTACACCATTGAAATCAAAAGTCTGCCAAGTTAATGACCTTGTAGACACCCCCATACTACCTTCACAAAGGAGGGCTTCTCTGTGGGACCTCCCAAAGCTATAGAAAGGGAGGGATTTTCTGGTAAATTGCTTTGTTATTTTCTTAAACAGCGAAGGGGGAATCTTGGCAAATATCAGACCCTACAGAGGGAATCCTGGAAAAACTAGCAGAAGACAGCAAAGGGTGAAAATTCAGAATTAGCGCTTCCAAATCTCTGTCTTTGGCGCCCAGTTGAGAAAGGAAAATAAAAGTTCGCATTATCCCTTCCTTTCCAAATCCAGACCCAGTGCTTATAGATCCTTTCTCTCCCAGAGATAGCTATTGTCTTCTTGTTTGCCTTGTTTGCCTAACTGGGCTTGGCTTTCTGCCTGCTTGGGAGGCACAGGTTGTTGATTATTTCTTTTGGTTATCACTGGGAGTGACCCTGGATTTGGAGAAGGTAATACCATTTGTACCCTCTTCGAGGATCTCTCTTACACCAGAGTGCATGGTTATTCAGTACTACCAGAAATGTTTAAAATTAGAACTATGTACCCAGAGAGAAAGAAGCAAATTGAGAATAATGTAGTTGCACAGGTGGATTAACCTATGATGTCATTTAAATTACAACCCAATTCTTTGAGGAATTAAAAACAACTGTCCTTATCTTACAAATCTTTACAAAACTAGATATGAAGCAATACAGAGATGAAAGTTCACCTATTCCTTTCCCAGTCCCAAAACGTTCACTCTCTCAAACAGCTTATAATCGTTGGCTCTAGGAAATCAAAGTCCTTCTTGGCAGGATTTCTTTCTCTGTCTCTTAAATTTTATACATCTTATCATGCCTCTAACATGTAAACATGGCTTGCCTGAGCAAGCCTGAGCCTGAAGGGGGAAGAAAAGCGATAGAGATCTTTTAAAAATACAAACTGCTAAAAGGACTCTTATGTCCAAGTTCTGGTATCTGTCTCCTTAAGATGAATTTTGGGGACAAATCCAAATCCAAATCTTAATAAATCTTAAAAATCGTCTTCACAAATATTAGTAACTATAAGGTCTTTGCATCTGTGTGTTTATGTGTGTTATCAATGAGAGATAATTTTTGAGAGACAGAGAGACAGAGCGTGAGTTGGGGAGGGGCAGAGAGAGAGGGAGACACAGAATCTGAAGCAGACTCCAGGCCCTGAGGTGTCAGCACAGAGCCCAACGTAGGGTTCGAAACCATGAACCGTGAGATCATGACCTGAGCCGAAGTTGGACACTTAACCAACTGAGCCACCCAGGAGTCCTAGGAGTGAGCATTTTAAAACTCAAAATGATAGAAACTAACTCAAATGTTTTTCAAGTTCATGTGATCTGGGAAAAGATTTACTTTTTGGCTTAATTTAAACAGACACATCTTTAGAATTATCAGCATTAAAGTTCAAATTTTATTCCACCTGGGTTTACTAAAGCCAAATAAGTTGATATGATCTCTGTTATAAAATGTTTTTTTTTAATAGCTTGGGAAAATAACCGACTTTGATGTCTCATAAAGTATTTATTTATTTAGTTAGTTTTTATTTAAATTTTATTTAGTTAACATACAGTGCAATATTGGTTTTATTGGGTCATTTAAGCATAATTGTTAAGAGTAAGTAAATTAAATAGGTGTAAATAAAATTAAAATGTTTAAGTAAATTTTAAATAGTCTTCCATATCTATTTGGTAACTTAAAATCTTATAGTTTTCCTGAGTTAGGTTAAATGATAAATTAAGTTAAATCTATTAAATATCAAGATCATTTCCAAATAAGATAAAATACTGAAACATTAATTACTGAACATGGATTCATCTACTTTTCTCTTTCTTTTTCCAGAGAAACTGAAGATAAGTTTGCATCTGTTAATAAACACATTTTGTGCCTTATTAAAAGACTATACTTTATAGTTTCTAGAACTTATGAAATGTATTCATAAATTTGCCATTCTAAAGAATGTTGGTGTAACAGACAGTTCATAACTGCTTACTTATTACTTTTCAGTAGAAATTAAGGTTTCTAATAGTTAAGAATTCTAGTGAATATAATGAAGACTATTGGAAATAATAAGGGAAACAGCTCTGTGTGTAAGGAATGTAAGATGTGTGTTTTGGTAAGAAATAGTGTGAGAAATGGAAATACATTTTTTGAGGGAAAAGTAATTTTGTCCTAAAGTGGGGCTGGTTAAAGAGGGAAAAGTCAGGACAAAATCTGAATGACAGAAGAAAGAAAGAAAGAAAGAAAGAAAGAAAGAAAGAAAGAAAGAAAGAAAGAAAGAAAGAAAGAAACAGGGAGGGAGGAAGAAAGAAAGAAGAAAGAAAGTTGTAGAAGGTTTCTGTAAAGGAATCTTTGGAAATGAATTTTATGTGTGATCAGGACTGACTAAGATTGAATGAATATGTTTTAATATCAAAAGTAAGCTGGTACAAAATTAGAATTTGATGTTTCGTCTATTAGAAAGACAAAGCTTTCCATTTCTTTTCTCTTTTTGGGGGTGGGGGTGGATTTTTGGTCTGCTTAAGTGTTTTTGACCTAGAATGTTCCAAAGGATTTGTTAATTGAACTCATTAGGTTTATTTGATATGTTAAATTACACAGAAAGCATTGTGAAATAAAAAGTAAAACTATGTATTCTTTATGTTGCATTGTAAGATGGTGGCACATGCAGATAAAGTCTATTCTGATTCTACAAAAAATGGCTCCTCCTTGCCAGACTTTTGCCATTCCTATGTCCTTGTAACATGGCAACAGTCTGCTCCTCAGGCAGAGAAATTAAAATGAGTAAATAATGATTGTAAATTTAATGAAGAGTCCGGGCTATGGGAAGCCCAGGATGGCTACTTGGTTTTTCCAAGCTCCCTGGCAAATCTTATTTTAAAAATTTTACCTTCTTTCACCCACCATGGTACATATAAGATGACTCATATTATAATTAACATTGGTGAAGAGACTTGCATAACATTGCAAAATCAGTGTACCATCAATGTCTAACCTGTCAGGTCCATAATCCCAGAAAAATTGTTCTCATCCCCAGAGGCTTCAGATCTCCTCCTTCTGGATCCTTTAAAGTCTTGCAGCTGGATTTCATTCAATTGCCTGTTAGCATGGGTTATCAATATATTTTTGTTATTGTTTGTATGTTTTTCTGATGGGTTGAAGCATTTCCCTGCCACAATATGGTGCCCTCACAAAGGAAAAATAAACTCTTAGAAAATCTATTTCCCACTTGGAGTATACCTTCTATAACCTTTGGTGAACAGAGCACCCACTCAATCACACCAGCCTTAACAAAAACTTTGCAGATGTCTTGGAATTCTATCAGTATATAGCCTTCTGCTGATTTGTTGTCTGGTGCTAGTCTAACCAGCTACTGTAAGTTTCTACTGTCTTATGTTCATGCATGTCATCAACAGGTTAAAGAAGCCTCCCCAGATCCCCAGTTCAAAGGATCCTGGCACTCACAGTGTAAAGCTTGACTGAGTATTCTGGAAATGTCATTAGAGGAAGACAGCCCTCCAGCCCAGATGAAAAGGACATTACCAAGTACTCTTGATGACTAACACTGTTGCGAAACTAGAAGGCATTGAGCCTTGGGTACACATCATACAGCTAAAGAAATGTCGACCTGATACCTGGTCCTGTATTGATGCTGGAAACCTCTGAATCATATTGATGAAGCGAGAAGTAGCTGACGTCAAAGTAGACTACTTCTGCCCAAGATGACAAATCAAGACTTCATACTTTAACTAAACATGAAACCTTTCTCCTTTTCCTTTCCTTTACTCTGGCATTGGCCTGGAAAAATAATACCTTTATTTTCCAGGCCATAACCAAGGAGGGTAACTTCTAGAATTTAGAGCAACCTTTTATTTCACACTAGAAGAAAATCTAACTGTGCCTCTAACTTTTCATAAGAAAATAAGAGATCTCATGGGTCAACTTACCTAAATTTATATCATTGAGTTACAAAGGACCTACCAGGAGGTTTCATGACGTAGGATTCATTCCTTTTGGTATGATCCTAGTTCCCCGGTTAGTAATAAATGAGGCTTTGATAAGGAGCCTCTCCTTAATTCTTGAAATTATAGCTCTGCTGCTAAAGCAATAGGTTCTCAACAAAGATCCTTAGACACTCTGGCCAAAATAGTTCTTGATAATAAGAAAGCCCTTGATTATTTTTTAGTTGAGCAAAGAGGTGTCTGCTGTGGCCAAAACCACCTGCTATACCTGGATTAACACTTCTGGGGAATTTAAAACTCAATTACATAAGATCACCAAGCAAGCCACTTGGCTTAAAAAGGTGACTCCTCTAGCTGAGTCTTTCTTTGACTTAAGTTATTTGATTGGTTTGGGTGTTGGGGACCATAGCTTCAAAGCACATGCCAAATATTGGGAATTATTCTATTTATAGCAATTGCAATAATCCCCCTGGTACATTATAGTCTCCCAAAAGCTTTAAATGAATTTTGCAGCCACTAACCATCAAGTAAGTGATCTTTCTTATACAGAACATCAGAAAAAGAAAATAGACCAAGTCAAACCATATGAACCTGAAGTTGTAACCTGAGATTATCACAGAAATTAAACATGACCTGTGAATAGCACACACAAGAGCATCAAAAGCTGCAAAACCACTGATTGTAGCTGAGAGTAACTCTAATGCCTTAAATGCTGATCATGTCTCTCAGTTAAGCTGAGTCTGATCAAAAGGGGGGGGGGGGTTAAAAAGAAACCCACAAACACAAAATGGCATCATAGGTAAAGGACCCAAGTCAGTAAACTAAGACTTATTACCTAACTTAACTTCAGTTACAACCCCCGAGAAATGGAACCTTTAACCAGTCATCATAGGAATTTCCTGGTCAGGAAATTTATGGATAGACCCCTTCCATTTCCTTTAGGAGGATGACCTTGCCTAAAACAATGGATTCTTTGCTAATAATTTCCTTTTCTCCACTCCTTCTCTGCCTTTAACAACATTTTATTTTCTGTAGCCCTTTGGAGCTCCCCTTTACTCGCTAGGTGGGATGCTGCCTGATTCATACACTGATTAATAAAGCCAATTAGATCTTTAGAATGCAGTTGGTTGAATTTTTGTTATTTAACAATGGTTTCTGTGAAAATAAACAAAGACTGACCAAATAAGAACAAGAAAAGGCCACTTATACTGAGGTTGCTATAATGAGGGAGTCAGCCAAGGAGAGACTCAAAGACAGGCAGAGGAGGGGGATAGCTTTCTAGTGGAATAAAGGGAACCTAGCAGGTGTGCCCTGATTGGAAGCTGTTGGCATAATGAAGCTGTAGACCGGCTAACAACATAGGGCATCGTGTGATTTGTTAGGGTTGCATATTTGATTTTCTTTTGTTAGTCCTAAATTGGAGGTGGGGACAAAAATTCGAGAAGCTGTCATTAATTAAGTCCTGACTGTTTGGGGCTGATAATTAAAGTCGTTGTTTCTGGATTGTTACTCAAGATAGCAATCAGGCATCCTGCAAGTCCAACTTATAGCAGGCTGGCTTCCTGGACTGGTTGCAGGAAGATCTCATTCTACTGCACTTGGCAAGCATTTGATTTTTTACAAATTGAAGGAATGTGACAACCCTGCATGGAGAAAATCTTTGGGCACCATTCTTCCAATGGCATTTGTTCACCTTATGACTCTGGGTCATGTTTTGTTAACTTTCACAATATTTCAGACTCTTTCATTACTATTATATTTGTTATAATGATCTGTGATCAGTGATCTTTGATGTTACTGTTGTGATTATTTGAGGGCACCATGAACTGCACCACATATAAGACATTTAATCTATGAATGTGTGTTTGGACTGCTCCACCAACTGCTGTTCTTGTCTCTCTCCCTGTCCTCATGCCTTCCTATTTCCAGAGACACAGCAATATTGAAATCAGGACAATTAATAACCCTACAGTGGCCCCTGAGTGTTCAAGTATAAGGAAGAGTCATGGTCTCTCACTTTAAGGCAAAAGCTAGAAATGATGAAGCTTAATGAAGGAGGCATTTTGAATGTTGAGACAGGACAAAGTCTAGGCCCCTTGCATGAAACAGCTGGCCAAGTTGTGAATGCAAGGGTAAAGTTTTGAAGGGAATTATAAGTGCTACTCCAATGCATACATGAATAATAAGAAAGCAAAACAGCCTTATTACTGATATAGAGAAAGTTCTAAGGGTCTAGATAGAAGATCAAACAAGCCACAACATCTTTATGCCAGAGCCTAATCCAGAGCAAGACCCTGAATCTCTTCAATTTTATGAAGGCTAAGAGAGGTGAGGAAGCTGCAGAAGAAAAGTCTGAAGCTAGCAGAGGTTGGTTGATGATGTTTTAGGAAAGAAGCCATCTCCATAACATCAAAGTGCAAGATGAAGCAGAAAGTGCTGATGTAGAACCTGCAGCAAATTATCCAGAAGATCTAGCTAGGTCATTAATGAAGGTGGCTACACTGAACAACAGATTTTCAGTGTAGAACAAACAGCTTTCTATTGGAAAGAGATGCCATCTAAGACTTACCAGAAAGAAGCCAACACCTGCCTTAGAAGCTTCAAAGGACTAACTGACTCTCCTGTTATGGGCTAATGCAGCTGGTGACTTTAAGTTGAAGCCAGTGGCCATTTACCATTCCAGAAATCCTAGGGCTCTTAAGAATTATGCTAAATCTACTCTGTAGGTGCTCTATAAATGAAAATAATAAAACCTAGGTAAACCTAGATGACAGCACATCTATTTATATCATGGTTTACTGAATATTTTAAGCCCACTGTTGAGACATACTGCTCAGAAATAGATTCTTTTCAAAATATTACTGCTCATTGACAATGCACCTTGTCACCCAAGAGCTCTGATGGAGATGGACAATGAGATGAATGTTGTTTTCATGCCTGCTAATACATCTTGTAAGGCTAGAACTGCCATAGAGAGTGATTGCTCTAATGGATATGGGCAAAGTCAACTGAAAACTTTCTGGGAAGGATTCACCCTTCTAGGTGATGTTCAGAACGTTGGTGACTCATGGGAAGAGGTCAAAATATCAACATGAGCAGGAGTTTGGAAGAAGTTGATTCCCACTCTCATGGATGACTTTGAGGGGTTCAGGACTTCAGTGGGGGAAGTAACTGCAGATGGGGTGGAAACAGCCAGAGAACTAGAATTAGAAGTGGAGCCTGAGGATGTGACTGAACTGATGCCATCTCGTGATCAAACTTGAACAGATGAGGAGCTGCTTCTTACAGATGAGCAAAGAAAGTGGTTTCCTGAGATGGGAGCTTCTTCTGGTGAAGATGCTGTGAAGATTATTGAAATGACAAAAGAGGATTTAGAATATTACATAACTTGGTTGATAGAGCAGTGGCAGGTTTGAGAGGACTGACTCCAATTTTAAAAGGAGTGGGTAAAATGTTATCAAACTGTGTCACCTGCTACAGAGAAATTGCTCATGAAAGGAAGAGTCAATCAATGTGGAAAACTTCATTGTTATTTCAGAAATTGCTGTAACCACTTCCCCTTCAGCACTCACCACCCTTATCAGTCAGCAACCATCAACATGGAGACAAGACCCTCCACCAGTAAAAAGATGATGACTCACTGATGTTTACTTTTTAGCAATAAAGTATTTTTAATTAAAAAAAATATATATATATACACATAATGCTATTGCATTCTTAATAGATCACAGTATGGTGTAACCACAACTTATCTATGCACTGGGAAATCACAAAATGAATTTGACTCGCTTTATTGCCACGTTTGCTTTATTGCAGTGCTATGAAACCAAACCTGCAGTATCTTTGAGATATGTCTGTATCGCACATAGGACGTTGGTCTCTTGGGTAAGTTGCTGATGGTCAGAGCTCTATTTTTATATATGGTCTGGCCATTGTCTGTTTGTATATTCAGTCTCTCAAACTGGATACTTTAGGTTTTGTGGGTTATCCTGATGTCATCCATTCCTTCATCTTTTTTTTTTTTTCCCATTTATCTTTTGGGAATGTGGGCTTGTAGCCTCAGTTCACTTCACTGGTGAATTTTGAGCACTCCTTTCCTTTCTTCCTGAGCACTGAGGAGCCCCTTTTGTGTTTAAGTATTCTATGATCCCTCAGATAGATAATGAGTCAACTTCTTGGGGAGAAGATACTGGTCCAGTGGTCACCAAATAAAGCCCAAACCTTGGGCTGCATTGCTGCTCACTGAGTGAAGGTTATGACCTGTATCACTGCAGAGAAGCCAGGGCTGCTGGGGAGGCATCAAGGACTAAAGGTCACTAATTTACCTCATGTGAAAGGACAATTGAGCACTTTCTAAAGAAGCTTCCAAGTCTCCAGACAGAGGGGTGTGCCACAGATTCTTGTTAGATGCACATGGCCACAAGCCCGGATTCCTCTGCTGATGGAAGGAAGTGGAAACTCAGTCTGGTGTCCTTTGTTGCCACAGCTAACATCTTACAGGCCTTCAGGCCCCAAGCAACTGAGCAAGGTCATCTCTTTTTTTGGCAAGCACTTAAAAAGGCTCCACAACAGCGGTTCCTAGACATCATGCTGAGCTTTTGTGGGAGTACCCTCTGTTCTCACCATCTGCCTGCTGCTGCTCTGGCCTCAGAGTTGGCCTACCAATTCATATCTTCCAGCAGAGACGTCTTTGCTTCAGGTTTCTTGACTAGCTCCTTGATGATGGTCCATAATCTCTTAGTCACCTCCCTGCTCTGCAGGTGGCCTAACCCTGTTTCTTTATTCCATTTTTATTTACTCTCTGAAACTCTCCTGATGTGGTCCCAGGATCTCTAGTGATCTGTGAGCACTTAATTAAATTTTCTACGTGAAGCCCGTGTGTTGGGCCATCCCTTCACTTTTTCTCTGAATTGCTTATTTGTTGCACTTAAATTCATTACTCATGGAAAAATTCAATGGGTAAATCCATCACAAATTAAATTAATTCAGGAAGCTAAAATGTCCATATGCACTCAATGTAAAATATTTTAACATTTAAAAACTCCATAGCAAAGATTTATCATTTACAATAAACGCAGATATTATCAAAATAAACAATACACCTGGAAAGTAGGACTTTTTCAGTTTTGACTTCAGACATGCTGAGTATGTTTGAGCACGTGTATTTTTTTCCCCCTCAACTTCTCTTGAAGCTACTTATGGCCAAGTGATGGAATCTTGGACAATGGGAAATAAATGGAAATGTGTATAAAATGTCTGGTGTGAGTCCTTAAAGGTGGGGTGCATCCTCTGTTATTCTAATTTCCTTCTTGTAGGCTGGAATGTGAACATGATTGCCAGAGCTAAAGCAGCCTCATGAACATAAGGCAGAAGGCTTAAGGATAGTGAAAGAAGCAGCAAATTAGAAAAAGCCTGAACTCTGATGGCTCCTAGTCCTGGACCACCTTGTCAGACCCTTAAGTGAGAATAAAATAAACAGGTGTCCAGCTTAAAGTACTGTTATTTTTGTTATTGTTTTTTAAACCCTGGCAACCAAACTCAATTCCAACTGATACATACACCAAAATAATCAAAGAGCAATGAATAAATGTTGCATTTTTCTTTAAAGGATGATAAGAATATTTATGCCATACAGGACTGCTCTATCTTTTGTCACTCTAAATTGACCCAGAAGCTTATTTATTGGAGTTGCAGGCTGTAACTCACGATGCTCACAGTTTTAATGAGTTAGGGCTGCTTAATATACACAAGATAAAACAGAGGTGTTTATATCCAGCCACTGATGTTTGTCTTCATGTAATCACCAAGAATAAAATAACGTCATGTCAATTGTGGAAATAGTGATGATATCATCGTATCAGGGAAGCTTCAGGTTAGAAATAATGGAAGAATGAGTTTTTTAAAAAAAAACAATCAAACAAACAAACAAATATAACAGGATTAACAGAAAATATTTGGATGGTAAAAGCCAGGCTTCACAATCTCAATTTCAAATACCTTCAGGGATGAGCAAATTATGTAAACATGATGTGATTTAAGACTACTAGAGAGGCAGGAACTCATACTCAAAACCTGAGAGTTCATGCCTGACCTGAATACACTCAACTTTTTCTAAAACATGCTTCTGGCCAAATAAAACACACTGGTGAGCTGGTCTAAAGTTTGGGCCACCCAGTGGTGCCTCTGGTAAGTTTTGATCAACAATCCCAACTATAACATTGGGATTATAGTAGATTCCATTCTTGAGGCAAGACATGCTCAGGCATCAAGGGGTTTATAATCAAGGGGAGGAAGGCAAGATGGGTGAACACAATTTCTGTCTGCATGTTGACTTTTAGAGATTGGAATGCCTCATTAGGATCAGGAGTTATAATCTGGGAAGGTTATCCTTGAACTGGGTATGAGGTATGGAGGCTAAGTGAGTGATCCAGATCAAAAACCAAAACCCAAGTACTAGAAAGAAAGGAAAGAGGTGCACAGACAGGGCTGGGATCCAGAGATACCTAATTTTCAAAACTAGGGTTTCAAATCCAAACAGTAAACCATCAGTCTTTTTCTTCCTTTCCAGGTTCATTGAGTTATAATTGACATATAATACTGTGTATGTTCAAGGTGCACAGAGCCATCAGTATTTGAAGCATCTGACAAAAAGTAACCTGTATTATATACCACAGTCAGGGTTAAGTTCAGGAAGGTCAATGTGCAGAAAACAAAGACTGATAGGCTGATAGTCATTTTCCACATCTACCCACTCAAAAATACAAGGCTCAAAAATAATTACATAAAATCACGGGGTGCTTGGGTGGCTCAGTTGGTTGAGTGACTGACTCTTGATATCATCTCAGGTCATGATCTCTTGGTAAAGAGATGGAATCCCACGTCAGGCTTTGTGTTGAGTGTGGAGCCTGCTTGGGATTCTCTCTCTCCCTCTTTCTCTGCAACCCCTCACTCATGCATGCCTGTGCACACACTCTCTCTCTCACTCTCCCTTTCAAAATAAATAATAAACTTAAAATAATAATTAACAATTAATAATTAACAAAAGACTTATTAACAAAGTCTTAAGTTAATGACCTACTTGATCCAAATCTCCTTTATTACTAAGTGTATGATCTTAGAAAATATTAGGAATATATCTGTTCCCTTTAATCTCTACTTTGGTTGTTGATAAATAAACAAAAGTATTTCATAGGCTATGGTTAAGATAGGCTACATGGTCCAACACCCCATATGAAAAAGCTTACAATTCAGAAAATTAAAATGCATTTTCCTATAACATTCCTTTTTCCAGGCATAGCACTATTCTTGAATTAATTACCTTGTTAGAACAAAAAAGATAATTTCATTTCATATCACAAAAGAACTAGAATATTAGAAGATACTATGAAAACATGAACTAAAAAGAAGAGCTAGGAGTGAATCACAAATCTGAGAGTTTATCCTTATACTACTCACTTTGGCAGTATCTTTACTTGAGTGAAGGGAAACAGCATGTATGAAAAATTGCCAAAGAAGCTCAATATATAGGTATCAACACATTGACATCTGAAAAGAGGAAAGCATGGCTCAATATCATCAACCCAATTTCTCACATCTACATTGTGGGACAGATGGAGAAACAAATTGACATATAAAAGGTCACTGATTTTGATATTCCTAGGACAGAAATGTTTCCAACTGGGAGTAAATCCACAAGTCACTGAAGTGTGAAGGGCTAATCCACTTTATTGCCTTCATCAAATATTTAGAAATGGTACAATGCTCATTGGAAAGAACTAAAAGGATAAGAAAGAAATTTTTAAGTTCTATGGTTTAAATATGCACAAGCTAGATACTTTATTAAAACGCTGACATTTTTTCCCTATGAAAACAAGAAACTTCTTAGTGGAATATGAAACAGAGTCAATGGGACTGTGTATCCAAAAGATATTATAAGTTTTACATCTGTCTTTATAGTGGTAACACTAAAATCCCACTTAAATATTTTGCAGGATGGAAGAAGCCTGGTGGTCATAAGCCAGTCACTTGGTCTGCTGGTCCAGTGACTGATTTTTTACAATAGGGATTTGGGGTTAAAGATTTACATTAAAATTTCAGTTGCTGGCCTATGACAGAATACCAGTGAGGCTTTCTGCATTGCTTCCTCTCCCCAGATTGTCTCAGAGATATGGATTTTAAAAAGTCCACTAAACTGTATGTGGCTATTTTTAGAATAATTAAGGATAAAGCCTTCAGTATGTGAAGACAATCACTAGAATAAGAGTTACCCTGGGATCCATCCCAAATACAGTAAAATAATGCATTCAACAAAAGCTTAAAAATAAGAAACTTCTTTCTAATATTCTTAAAGTTCTGCACAACAAAGTAATGAAACTCAAAGAATCTAGCCAGGATAAAACTGGTTCAATAGGATACAAAAGGTTGTGATACAAAACAGTAGTCATCACAGATTAATACAGCTTTGCTCCACAGGTACTGTAGTTCTTTTTCAGAACACTGGATGATCTTTTAAGATTTTATTGATAAAGGGAAAAATAGCTACACAAGACAGGACTGTTGAAAGATAATCTATATTCTCAAAAAAAAAAAACCACTAAAAGGTATTGTAAACAAGTTATAACACATAAACTACACTCACCTTTCTCCTCAGTCCAAGTTATGGTTCCCACCAGCTGCTGAAATCCCTAAGCAATGAGAAAAGAATCAGAATTGTGCTCTTTGTTTTTGTTTTTATTAGCTAAGATGGGAAAAAATAGGCTGATGTTGAAACCACCCTAAATTTGAAATAATAATGCCTAAGTTAGAGTCATAGCTAGACCACCTTTGGCTGTGCAACCTTGGACAATTCAGTTTATTTTGTCTTAGTTCCTTTTCTATAGGCTGAGGAATTTAAATAGATAAACTCTAAATGCTTTTCAACATGTGACATTTACTATGGCTATGTGCAGCTGTTTTTCCCTTTAGGAATTTTTGGAAGGTTTTGTTGTCATTTTCTCCTAACACCTATTGGAAACACCATTGCTTTCTCCTCTGGGATCCTTTCTATGAGGTCCCCAGACATAGGATTAATCAGATTCCTTTACTGGTGATCAGTTCGGAAATGGGCATGTGACTCAAGTTGGGAACATTGAAATCAAGAGTTCTGGGAAAGTTCATACTTGTTTTTCTGAGAAAACTTCTGCTCTCATTCTCTACTGATTGGGTGCAGGATATCAAATCTGAAATCTTATTATCTCCCTACTAGTCTAGAGGTGACACCAATGTTTTGAGAAAAGCTGAGTCAAAGGACTGCTGGGAAAATGGATCCAGAACCCAGGATGAAGTTAGCACTGAAGTTGACCTTACTCTGCACTCACATTTACATGAGCAAACACACTTCCTATTGCTTTAGCCAGTTGGGGTTGGTGCTCTCCGGTTCCTACTGAAAGACTTTTGAAATTTTCATTTCATTGTACTTGAAATATTTATTCATGCTAGTCTTTCCTCTGCAGTCACACAACATGCTGTGGA
Organism: Cryptoprocta ferox; assembly: GCA_028646485.1. NCBI lineage: Eukaryota > Metazoa > Chordata > Mammalia > Carnivora > Eupleridae > Cryptoprocta > Cryptoprocta ferox. The sequence continues at coordinate 121,586,008 of CM053577.1, forward strand.
GGAAGTATTAAGAATGACTCACTAGCAGTGTCCAGTTGTTCTAGAATCTCAGCAGTGGAAAGAACCTAAGCTGTGAGGTTATTATGTAGAGAAACTGCATTTCATTCATCTTTGTGTCCTTGGGAGTTAGCAAGGGCCTGGTGGGGAGTAGGCATTTAATACATGTGTCATGAATAAATAAGAAAAAATAATATTGGCAGCTAACATTTGTTGAGTGCTTACTACTTGCCAAAACACACAAGCAATTTTTCCTTTTAGATATTCACAACCCAATCAGCTGCCACCATGATTGTTCCCACTGATTAAATAAAGTGAAAAATTAAGTTACTTGCCCAGGAGCACTCATAGATTTCAATTAACTTGCCTGATTTCAGAGCCCAAGTTCTCTATTTTTATTTATTTATTTATTTATTTATTTATTTATTTATTTATTTATTTTCTGCTTCAGGTTCATTTGTACAAATAGCACAGAAGGACACCAGCCCCATGTCGACAGAAGCCCAAGGGTCACTACAGTCTGTCTTCCCTCACATCAACTGACAGAGACCTCTGGACTGGAGCCCTCGTGGGAGCCTGGGCATCTTTAGGAGCCAGAGCTGGAGTGGCAGCTGCAGCCTGGGCTTTAGTTTGAACATTTGTCCTTGGCCTTTGATTGACAGAGCCTGAGCTGCAGCCTGGGCTTTAGTCTGAGCCTTGCCCTTGGCCTTTGGCTGACAGAGCCTGAGACCCTTGGCAATGTGGGCACAAGCAGGTTTCCTGAGCTTGGGGTGAGCAATGAAAACAAGTTGTTTGAGCTTGTGGCTGATGACCTTTGGTATATTGGAGTTGACCCCATTGGGATTGACAAGGGCCTCAATAACCTCGGCACATACACTTGTGGCTTCGGTGTTGTTGGCCTGCCCTTTCTTGTGCTTCTTGGCAAAGTGTATATCCCTCAGGAACTTGGGGTCCACCCCCTTAACAGATTCCTGTCTTTGTGATTGGGGTTTCTTGATGCTGTTTCTGTGACATTTTCATGACCAATTGTATGTGGTGTGGTTCTTGGTCTTGGCCATATCTGCACCAAAGCTTGTGGCTTCCTAGGGCCCAGGACCAACCAATTCCCTATTTTTGACTTCAGCTACTTTAGATGTTTTCTAGTTCAGGTCCACTACAAGTTTGCAAACTGCACCATTTAATTCAGCTGATTTTGTTTTAATACTAATGTTTTTCCAGTGAAGAAAGCATTCATTCTATCCAAATAACGGTGGGTCTTCTTCAAGAAATAGGTTGCCATTGTCCCACCAACAATGCAGTGTTTGGGACAGTGTGCTAGTTCATTTCATTACCAGAAAGGAAACTCTCTTTACTATATGATAATCACATATATAGTTTCTATAATGGTGTACAGCATTTTTTTTCTTGCTATTCCTTTCAAGTTGTTATTCAGCTCATAAAGAACGAATTTGGGGTTTCTCCCCTCTTTCTGATGCTGCTTCCCCTTCATTCCTCACCTCACCTCCCCAAACACTCCTTAGTACTTCCCCTTCTTTACTCACCTTTCCTAGGGTCCAGCTCCACCATAAGTGAGCCTCTCTGGGTCCCCAAAGTTCTAAGCATTGCTTCTGGCTCCAAGGCCATGTCCTTACTGTGCTTTGAGGGAGAAGGCCTGAGGTCTTTCAGATTCCTTAGAGTAAAGCATCTGCAAAAAAAATAAAGAAACCACATCAAAACCATCCCTTTTAGGCAATATTGATAACCTCCTATGGAATAGCTTCAGGTGTTATTTTGTTAATTAAGAACATCTTGTTCTTCCACAAAGGAAAAAGAAGGAAAGAGAAGATGAGAAGGAATAAAAATTCTACCCTACAAAACATACGCCCCCTGGTGTATTGTGCTCATTTTTTCTCACATGTTGAGGAATATGGAAAATGATATCCTCCTTAAATGTGTTTGGGACTCCCTGATCTTGATCATGCACCCATCTGTCAGACACTAATGGGAAATTGATCTTTCATGCACACAGTATGTGTGGGGTAAGAGGAGAACATAATGAATCTTTTTTAAAAATGAAACGAGGATATTGTCTTCCTCACTCTTTTGGGTTTCTGACTCTGAGATCAGTTGCTGTCTGGTGGATTCATCAATGGAATGAAAACTTTTGTGTATTTGTGCATTTTTTTTTCTGGTGAAAGAGTCTGTGACTCCAGAAAGGTTGATGACACATTCCTGATCTCTTCACCCAATGCAGAGAACAGCAGTTAATTATGTGATTGGCATATGGTTCTTCTTCCACTTATGGGTATATGGAGACATATATATATATAGTCACATTTTTATGAAAATAAGACAAATTAATATATGAATTTGTGTAGCATAGCCATGAAAATCTATGCCATGTCTTCAGACTGTGCTCATGCCTTTTCCAGCCATCTCACAAATACCCTTCACCCCTAATGGAGGAAAAAGTAAATACATGTCTTATTCTATGTGGATCAGTAAAGGAGGGTGGCTGATTTGAATTTCACTTGGAGATGGTTAAGTGGAGAGGACATATAACTTAAAATAAAGCTTGAAGACAATAAATGTCAATTTGGAATTTCGCCTTTTCTGTTATGAGATAATTTGGAGTTATACAAGAGATGAGGTTTTTTCAAAAACTGAAAGAAATCTCTTAATTTTTTAAGTAATGATGGACACATAGTCATGTATCTGTGTCTAGCTTTTAACTTTTATTTTGCTTCTCCTTTGGCACTTAGGTCACTTATGAAAATATGGTAGCATAGACCTTCATCTGTACCTGGCAAACGAATGAGAAAATGAGCTTGTTCTACATTCCGCTACACTTTTCAAGACAGAAAGAGGAAAGTCTATAACAAATATTAATTGAATTAAAAACCATGTATTTTTGTAGATATGAGTTGAGATAATTATCCTTGAAGGATTTTTATACTCATTTGGAAGGTCCTGTGTCTTAATAGACATGTTTACAAATAAGCACATTGGATTAAATATCATTTGGATTATAAATTAAGCCCTAAATAGTTAAAACCATCTTCCTTCTTTGCTGTGAGTCTTAGATACCAACAGCTCGACTAGGTCACTCTGAATGCTTCTCAGTGGTCATCCCTGACATTTTCTGACATGCTTCCTAAAACTCATGGACCAAGGAACATCTGGTGCCACATTTATGATTTATCATTACATAAACCAAAGATGCTAAGATTGCCCACATGAGAGAAGCACACTATAAACAAATTTGGTTTCAACAATAATCAGTCTTTGATTTGTGCTGTTAACTTTTCAAAAATTTTCATAAATGAGCAACATGAAATCACATTTAAATATCACTTCATCATCTCCTGAACCCCTTTACGTGTATTATTTCATTTGTCTTTCACAAAAATTCTGTAAAATAGATGAGCCAAGGACTTATATCCACATTTTTCATATGAGAAAACCTAGGGTTAAAAAAGGTGAAGGGATCTGACTGAATTCACACAGTCAGTAAGGGGTAACATTAGAAGCTCTCTAGTGTTCTTTTCACTCTATCTTGATGTAACTCATTTAATGCCTCCTGTTGATCTTGCAATTGTCTTTCCTGATAATTGGAGTTGAGACTATGATAAATATCATAATTATATCCAGGTGATAATTATGATGTAGTGTCAGGTTGAATATTAGTTTATTTGAGGAACCACTTCTGAATTCCAAAGAAAAAGAAGTAATGTCTCAGTTGAGCTTTCTGAATACTCTATGTTCCTAGACCCTAAGGACAAAGAAATGAAGGAATCTTTTAAGAGTGGGGAATGTGGCGAGGAAGAGCACTGAATGTAGAGTCTAAGACCAGCTGGGGGTGGATCCATACCTAACTACTAATGTGGCCTTGGTAAAAAGCACTAGGCATGGGTGCTAACTTTGTGGACAATGGGCCAAATAATGGTAGGTGCTAAAATTCTTCATGCAGTGTTTTTAAAAATCTGTTTTCTAAATGAGAAAAAATTAACTGACTCTCCCAGGGTAACATAACCAAGAAGTGAAATTGGGATTTATGTCTCCAAGACCTGCACTGGCCTTAACATCCTCACTAACTTTGTTGACTGCAGTCACCTTTAAAAGTCTCTTCTATCTCTCAAATTCTGAGTCTACTTTAGATTTATAGAAGTTCACTAACAAATCACATTCTCTCAGTTGACGTCATTCCCCTTGTTCTTCAGCGATAATTTGAAATTCAACCTAATAAAATATGATGCATCCAGAAAGACCATTATGGCTCTATAGTACTAGTTTGCTATTGTTATTGTCATTGTTATTGTTGTTACTATGCTGGCTTTAGGGTTCTCTAATTGTTTACTGACATCTGGTTTAAATTTTATTTATTGCACCAAATAGTGTATCTTGAAAGACTGCACACACCTTGCTTGTTTTTATGCTATCCAAATAAAATATCGTCTGGCAATAATAATATCTTTTTTTCAAAGAAGTCTAACCTAACAAGTTAGTGTTTCAATACACTTTTTAGTTCTTTTAGTAAGCAACTGAATATAGTTTCCAGTATGGAACATACTTACCTATTTTGTGTGTGTGTTTTTTTTTTTACCAAATTTAGGAAATTTAGTCTCTTTTTCTTCAGATTTTTTTTATGACTCATTCTTTTCTTTCCATTAGAGATTTCAATTACAGGCATGTTAAGACTTTGGATATTATTCCATTTAGGCTCTGTTCATTTTCCCCCCTTAATCTGTTTTCTCTCTGCTCTTCAGATTGGATAATTTCTATTAATCTGTTTCTGTTGATCTTTTTCTTATGTTATCTCCAGTTCATTGTTAAATCCATCTGTGAATTTATTACTTCAGAACATTTATTTATTTAACAAAATTTCCATTAGAGTTTTTTTTTTTAATAATTTCTTTTCTCTGTTAAGATATCTTATATGTTCATTCATTGTGACTGTACTTTCTTTTATGTTTTTGAACATGGTTATAATAACTACGTTAAACTTCTTGTCTGGTAATTTCCATATCTGAGTCATTCCAAAATTAGTCTCCATTGATTTCTTTTCTTTTGAGTATAGATCATGTTTGCCTGTTTTTTTATGTGTGTCGTGATCCTTCATTACATCCTGGAATAATGTATTGTAGAGACTATGAATTGTGTTATGTTACCCCAAACAGTGTTGCTTTGTTGTTTGTTTGTCTTGGCTGTCAGTTAACTTCACTGAACTCAAAGTCCAAATTCTGTCTCCTTTTCAGTGGACAGTGGGTGAAATCTCTAGTTATTCTAGTTTTTGATAGACTGGTTGGGATCTACCCTTTGCATGCATGCTTCAGGAGTCAGCTGAAGATCAGGGCAGATTTTATTTATAGAATTTAGAGCTTCTCACTATGGCTCTCTCCTTTCCAAGGTTTCTCCTCTAACTTTATGGTGGTTAAGGTAAAACCAAAACTCTGTCTTCTATTTCTCAGTCATAAACTGGCTGCTTCCTATCTGAATTCTAGCTGCCTTCCAGGTCACTGACTGGGGCCTTTACTTAGGTGAGACAAACAAGAAGCTAAAAACAAGAAGCTCACCTCCTGCTATATCCTTTTTCCAAGCATGGACTCCCCTACATTTTCTGCTTTTAGTCCCTCTCCAAGGATCTCAGATTGTTCTTATTTTGTGTTTTGTTTTTGTTATCTGAGGGAGAATCGATCTACATAAGCTCCTCATCTATTACAAGAAATGGAATCCCTAAACCTTTTTTTAAGTGGCTTCTTTGAAGGATGTGAAGAACCTACTACAAATCAGTCACTTTTTTGGAACTCATACAGTAAAAGAATTTTATCACATCCTAAAGCAAACTAAATAGAGGGTCTTAAATAGAAATTTACAAATGGACCCTCAGTTTGTAGAGGTTTCCGACAATGATAATGATAATAATAATAATGGTTTAATAAATAATAATAATAGCTTCTTATAGCTATTCTGTTTTCTAAAATTAAGACAGTTGATAAATTTGTTAGACTGCTGAAATATATGTCTCTACAGATCTGTCAGTCATTGGATAGATATTTGAGTTCTATAAACCAGGTCAACATCTGGGAGATTTCTTAGATGAAATTGTGCTTCAGTGACTTGTACTTCTGGACTGATTCAAATTTGACCTTCAAGAAAAGTCTTTGGTTAATGAAACTATATTAAGCAGCCTTTAATACAATTCGTCTCCATAACACAGGGTGGAACACTATCAGGAGGCAGTTAACAGAAAAAAAGAAATCTATGTTCTGGGTTAGCTGCAGACCAGTTTAAACATGACCAACTCCTCCTTGTTTCTTAGATTATTTCATTGGTACTCTGCTAGGAGATTTCAGGATTAAGCAATTTTGGAAGAGAAAGGATCATTATGAGATAAGGTTCTAAAGTTTTTATTAGTAATAGTACTTACAAGTATGGAGTAACATAATTTAAAGATCAGAGTAATATGCTCACGGCAGCAATACAGTTGTCCTCAGACAGATGAACATAATCAGAAGGTATGACCTGGTTGTCTCCAGCTGCAGGATTTCAATAAGCAATAAAGTTGTATTAGATGAGAGCTGGTCATAATTCCAGTATAGTTAACATACAGAGTTAAATTAGTTTCAGGTGTACAATATAATGATTCAACAATTCTATATATTATTCAGTGCTCATCAAGGTAAGTGCACTCTTGGGGCGCCTGAGTGGCTCAGTCGGTTAAGCTTTGGCTCAGGTCACGATCTCGCAGTTCGTGGGTTCAAGCCCTGCATCGGGCTCTGTGCTGATAGCTCAGAGCCTGGAGCCTGCTTTGGATTCTGTGTCTCCCTCTCTCTCTGTCCCTCCCCTACTCGCACCCTGTCTCTCCCCTCTCAAAAATAAACATTTAAAAAAATTAAAAAGATAAGTGTATTCTTAATCTCTTTCACTTATTTCACCATCCCCCTACCCACTTCTCCTCTGCTAACCGTCTGTTTGTTCTCTGTAAGTCTGTTTTTTTATTTGTCTCCTTTTTTCCTTTGTTTATTTGTTTTGTTTCTTAAATTCCACATATGAGTGAAATCATATGATACTTGTCTTTCTCTGACTGAAGTATTTCACTTAGCATCACACTCTCTAAATCCATCCATGTTGTTGCAGATGGCAAGATTTCATTCATTTTTTATGGCTGAGTATACTAAGTTTACTGCTTTTGCAATTTCCACTTTTCTTACTCTTACTTATGGTCTTTACTTCCCCTTCAAAGAGTCCCCTTTAATATCTCTTATAAGACTGATTTAGTGAATGAATTCTTTTAACTTTTGTTTGGGAAAGAATATACCTATCTTTCTATTCTGACTGATAGCCTTGCTTGTAGAGTATTCTTGGCTGCAGGTTTTTTTTTTCTTTCAGTACTTTGAATATATTATGCCATTCTCTTCTGCCCTGCAAAGTTTCTATTGAAAAATCAGCTGATAGCATTATGGGGTTTCCCTTGGTGTAACTGTTTTCTTTTTTCGTGCTGCTTTAAAAAAATCTCTCTTCATCACTACCCTTTGCCATGTTAGTTATTATATGTCTTGATGTGGGTTTCCTTGTGTTGATTTTGTTGGGTGCTCTCTGTGCCTCCTGGATCTGGATTTCTGTTTCCTTCCTCAGATTCAAGAAGTTTTCAGCTATTATTTCTTAAAATTAATTTTCTTCCCCATTTTCTCTCTTTCTACAGGTATCCCTATAATATGAATGTTATTATGCTTGCTGGTGTTGCTGAGTTCCCTAAGTCTATTTTTTTTAAATTATTTTTCTGTCTACTGTTCAAATTGATTTCTTTCCACTATTCTGTCCTCCAGGTCACTGATCTGTTCTTCCACTTCCTCTAGCCTGTTATTTATTCTCTCTGGGGTATTTCTAATTTCAGTTATTGAGCTCTTCATCTCTGATTGGTTCTTTTTTATGTTTTCTATCTCTTTGTTAAGGGTCTCACTGAGGTCCTCCACTTTTTTCCTCAAGTCTAATGACTATCTTTAGGACCACTACTTTATTTTTTTATTATTTAAATTTTTTTATGTTTCATTTTTGAGAGAAAGAGACAGAGTGTGAGTGGGGGAGGGGCAGAGAGAGAAGGAGACACAGAATCCGAAACAGGCTCCAGGCTCTGAGCTGTCAGCACAGAGCCCGTCGCAGGACTCGAAGTCTCGAACTGCGAGATCATGACCTGAGCCAAAGTCAGACACTTAACCGACTGAGCCACCCAGGTGCCCCTAGGACCACTATTTTAAATTCCCTATAAGGTTTATCTCCATTTCCATGAGGTGTCTTGCTGTGATTTTGTCCTGTTCTTTTATTTGGGACATATTCCTCTGTCTCATTATTTTGCCTAATACTCTTTGTTTTTATATGTTAGGAAAGTCAGCTATCTCCTGCTTTTGAAAGTAGTGGCCTTATGAAGAAGAGGTCTGGTAGTGCCCTACAGTGCAATGCCCCTTGTTCATTAGAACCTGACCCTTCTGGAGTATCTCCTATGTATGCTGTGTGCACTGTACTATTGTGGCTAAGCCATGTTTGCCTTTAGTCCAGCCATCTGAAACAGCTCTCTCTGCATGTTATGGTCAGGACTTACTCCCTGTGTTGTTAGTGGGCCAGTCTAGAGTCACACTGGGCTTGAGTTGAGTCAGACCAGGCATTTGCCAGAGATGCAGTAGCACCAAATTATGTTGCACCCCGAAAAACTTTTTTGTTGGTGAGTGGGGTTTGCAGTCAGGCTAGTTGTCTACTTTCAGCCCACTGCTAGAGCCTTAATCTGATTATTGTGTATGGTTATCTTTCCTTCTCCATGGGACAGGGGCTTTGGAGTGGTGCTGGCCCCTATTGGGGCTGCTTACACACTACCAGTCTCATGGCACTGCTTTAGATAGGCTTCAGCTAAGGTTGTATTGGCCAGGGCAGGGCATGTGGGCTTAGCAAGATTTTTGCTGGTCCACTGCAGGAGGAGACCTTCCGACACTGGGACCCAGGCAGGCCAAGTTGGAGGGGGAAGATCTGCAGAAGCACATGGATGTGGAGCAGCAGTGTTAATAAGGTTTGGTGGATCTGCTGTGGGAGAGAACCTGGAACAGAGGTCTGGCTGGAGGGGGCAGGTCCACAGAATAATGTGGGGACAGGGCATGCTATTAGTAAGTTAGGCAGCAAGTGTTGGCACTGCACTGATTCCTGCAGTTTTTCACATGTTTATGCTAGGAGCAGGAGAGGGAAATAGTATCCACCAACTCCTGTTCATGGAGAAGTCTCCCAACAACCCTGCCTCTCCAGCACATACTCTAAGATTAGTAAACAAATCTCCCTCCCGTATACCCTGGCATTTTTAATACTGTTGCTTCTATGCTGTATTTCTGTAGGGTTGTTTGTCGTGTTGTATCTATACGGGGAGGATTCAGTTTCCTCTTGTCCTCCTAGCTCTCCCAGAACCAAGCCTACTGACTTTTAAAGTTTCAAGTGTTAAGCTCCACTGATTGTAAGAACTCACGAAATTCAGCCCCTTTGGTTTTCGAAGTCAAATATGGAGACTTGTCTCTCTTGTGTGGATGCCCCGTGTGGGCTCTCTGGTGTGAGAGCCTATTTCTCTCCTCTCTCCATTCCTGTGCCATCATCCCTCCTTTGTGTGGGCAGTTCCACTGGTCCATTTAGCTCCCAACTGTGTCTCTGCTTTTCCTACCCTCTTCGACATGGCCTCTTCTGTACATTTAGCTGTGGAGAATTTGTTATGTCAATCTTTGGGTCATTTTCTGTGTTATTTACACTGATGTCGGTGTTATCTAGTTGTATCTGTGGGACAAGGTGAGCTTAGGGTCCTCCTACTCTGACATCATCCCCAGACATCTCACAAGTCACTTTTATAAAAGCTTTTTTTGGAGTTGTCATATAGTCTTCAAGAATTGTAATTAAACCCACACTTAATTTTGCTGAAAATGAAGTAGTTGGCTTCTTTATAGAGAAGTTTCTGCTCATCAGTGCAAGGAAGAATGCTGAATCTCCATGGAAAGCAATTTATACCTCTAGGAATCACTACTCCAGAAATGATAAAATTTAAACCACTGAACTTAACAGATTACCTAAAATATTCTTATCTAACCATTATATCATTTCATACAAAAGCTGGATGTGCAGTATTTAGAACTAAAGATGACTTAACAGATCATATAGTCAAGACCCCACTATCTCCAGGCCTGAAACAGAAGTCCAAAGCAGAGATTTGCTTCAACATCTGACTATACAAGGAATCTTCAAATCATAGCATAAAGCCTGTGAGAGCCTGTTGTTTTCCATGTCCCTGTGCAGAGATAGGATGGAAATTTCCAGAGTTTTAGTCATCATACCAAGAATAATCCATGAAAACACATACTCGGCATACCTGAGGCTTAGGTCTCAAGTTCCTATTTGATTTTCTATCCTGGGAAACTAAGCTAAATAATAGGTAAGCCTCAAACACTATGTTTATCCCATCATCCTAAGACATAGACTGGAAGCTGACCAAATAGTCTGTTCTTTGTTCCCTCTCCTTGAAACTACACCTTAGGCGTGCCCTCTGGATCTTATCTTCCCTTCTGGGAAGAAAGAAAGATGCAAAAAGACAAAAAAAAAAAGTGGTGGAAAACAAGCCCTTCTTCCTCAAACCAGCTGGCCTAAGCTTCTACGCCATTTTCCCTTTAATTTGGTGGGCCCCATTTTAACTTGGTTTCTAAATGTTATGATACCATTTAAGGTAAAGACCGACATCAACCATATGGAGGAAAATGAAAGGGAGAATAGTCATGTAGAGATGCCATCACTATTGCCCAGAAATTATGTCCTATGGGATGCAGCTGCAGTAGGTGCTGCCAGTGACTGAACACCTGTAAGAATCCAATATCTCACATAAGTTTATGTTATATGCTCATGACCACAGATCAGGTAATTGTCTGATGCCCAGATAATGAATAAGCTCCGTCTATGGGGAAAAAGAAAGATGAAGAGAGAGAGAAAAAAAATTGTAAATCCACTGAGCGCTCACCAAAAATAAGCTGAATTTATTTTGGAAACCTCCAGCTCAATTTGAATTGACTGTGTTGTTTTTTTCCATTCATAAGAACTGAGGCCTCATTAGCTCAGTAATTGAGAAAAATATATTTCATTTTCTGCATTCATTTCATTTCCATTTTCACATTTATGTGTCTAAAATGAAATGAATGAAATGAATCCCCTAAACAATCAACATTTTTGAGTGCCCATCGTGGGCTAGGTGTTCTGTTGTGTGCTTAACATTGCCCCACAAAATAAATTTTTCTGAAACAGACTGAAAAGAGAACATGCAGGATCATGGAGAATGAATATTTTTCACTTTAATAAATTATTTCCAAAACAGCCATGAAAATAACCCTACTGACTTATGTTCCAATAGCATTGTAAGAGAATATTGGTTTCCCCATAGTTTCATCAGAACATACTATCAAACTTAAATAGATTTCTAATCATGTCTATTTTGATAAAAGTAAATCTAATTGTTTTAATTTCTCTTAAAACTAGTGAAACAGAAAATTTTAATGTGTTTAATTAAAATATAATATTTCTTCTGTGAATTATATATTAATATTCTTTGTCCATATATTATTATTGTTTGTACTTTATTTACTAGTCACTGTAACTTTGTATTTATTATAGTTATTAATTCCTTAACTGTTATTTATGTTCATCTAATATAATTTGTCATTTGACTTTTTAAGTGTCTTTTTTAATTGGGGAGATATTAATTTTATGGGTTCATATCTATAAATCTTTTGTGTTTTGCTTTAAAGACATTCCCCATTCCAGTTACAAAATAATTCTCTAATAATTTATAATTTTGATTTTAACATTTAGGACTTTGCATCTGAAATTTACTTTGGCTTTGGTGGGTGATAGAAATTGTTTTTTCTTTCCCACCAAGTATAGAGCCAGTGTCCCAACATAATTTGTTGAATTTTTCTTCTTTCTCTGTTGATTCAAAGTGACTGCGTGACTGCTCTCATACACCAAATTTCCAGATAGACATTGGCTGTGCTTCTGTCTAATGTCATATTTTGCTTTTCCACTGATCTATTAACATTGTCTCATGCCGTATGATCAGTTCTTGTTGTTCTTCTCTTTTAAACTTATTAAGCAATTTCTGTTCATTTACTTTTGTAGATAATTTTTTTAGCATCTAGCTGATTTTTAATTTCTTATTTACATTTTCAATATTTTTAATAAGTATTGTATGTAATTTTTTTAAATTTTAAAGTTTTTAAATTTATTTTTGAGAGAGAGACAGGGAGACAGAGCACAAGCAAGGGAGGAGCAGAGAGAGAAGGAGACACAGAAACTGAACCAGGTTCCAGGCTCCTAGCTGTCAGCTCAGAGCCCAATGTGGGGTTTGATCTCATGAGCTGTGAGATCATAACCTGAGCTGACATTGGGGCCCAACCGACTGAACCACCCAGGTGCCCCTTGTATGTAATTTTTATAATCTAAAAAAATGGGTTTTATATTTTTTGTTTTTATAAGTGATATAATATTTTAAATTCAAACTAAAGAAAATATTTCTGCATACAGCTTTACTTTCTTTCATCACCTAGTTTGATGCACATACCCTGATGCTAATTTCAGAGGATTTTTTTGTTTTGACAATTTCTATACCAGTGACATAAAAGATAATACTCAGGGACATTACAAGACAACACAGCATATTGGGAAAGACATGAATTTTGACATATAAGACCTAGGATCTAGTTCATTCAACAATGGATAAACCAAATGGCCTTTTTTTTTTTTTGGCTTTTACTATGTATGTATGTATTTTTAGTGAAGTATAGATAACATAAAAATTAGTTTCAGGTACACAACATAATGACTTGATATTTGTATATTTTCTTATGATAAGAACTTTTAGAATTTATTCTCTTAGCAAATTTGAATGCACAATATTTTTAACTATAGTCATCATGTTGTACATTACATCCCCCTGACTTATTTTATAGCTGGAAGTTTGTACATTTTGATTTCTTTTGCCCATTTTACCCCCTGCCCCAGCAACCACAAACTTGTTTTCTCTATCTGTAAGCTGGTTTTTTTAAATTTATTTGCTTATTTTGCTTTTTTAGATTCCACATATAAGTGAGATCATATGGTATTTACCGTCCTCTGTTTGACTTATTTTAGTTAGCATAATGCCTTCAAGGTCCATTCATGTTTTTGCAAAATTGCAAGATTTTATTCTTTTATTCCAAATTCTTTATCCATTCATGCATCAGTGGAGACTTAGGTTACATTCATATCTGGCTATTTTAAATAATGCTGCAATGAATATGGGGTGTATATATCTTTTCAAATTCTGATTGATCTTTGAACAATACAGGGATTAGGAATGCTGACCTCCTGCACAGTTGACAATCCATGTATAACCTTTGACTCCCCCCAAATTAACTAATAATAGCCTACTGCTGACCAGAAGCCTTACTGACAACACAGTTGTTTAATACATATTTTTATAGGTATTATACACTGCATATTTATAATAAAGTAAGCTAAAATCATAAGGAAGAGAAAATACATTTACAATAGTGTATTGTAAAAAATTTGTGTATAACTTGATGCACACAGTTCAAACCTGTGTTGTTCAAGCATTGGCTGTAGTGTTCCATTTTCTTTGGATAAATACTTGGAAATGAAGTTGATGAATCATACAGTAGTTTTATTTTTAATATTTTGAGGAACTTTCATATGGTGTTCCATACACATTTTGGGAGTGTATGTGTCCTATTTCTCTGAAAAAAAAATGCCATTGAAATTGTGATAGAGATTGCATTGAATCTGTAGATTGGACACTTTATCTATTAATTCTTCTGAACTATCAGCATGAACTATCTTTGCATTTATTTGTGCTTTCTTCATTTTCTTTCATCAATGACTTATAGTTTTCAATGTACAGATTTTTCATCTTCTTAAATTTATTCCTAGGCATTCTTTTTTATGTAATCATGAATGAGATTGATTTCTTAATTTTTCTTTCTGATAGTTATTAATATACAAAATGCAACAGATTTTTGTAAAATTGATTTTATATCCTACTGTTTTATTTAATTTGTTTATTAGTTTTAACAGGTTTTTTGGTTGAGTCTTTTGGGTTTTTCTTTAGAAAATAGCATGTCATGTGCAAAAAGTGACAGTATTACTTCTTTTTTTCCAATCCAGATGCCTTTAATTTCTTTTTCTTGCCTAATTGTTTTGTCTGGGACTTCAAATACTATGTTTGGTAACAGTAGTGACATCTTTGTCTTGTTCCTGACCTTAGAGGAAAAGCTCTCAGCTTTTCACTGTGGAATATGATGTTAGCTGAGGACTTGTCATACAACGTCTTTATTATGTTGATGTATGTTCCCTCTATACCCACTTTGTTGAGAGATTTCATTTTATCGTAAATGGATGTTGAATTTTGTCACGTGCCTTTTCTCTGTCTATTGAGATGATGATATAATTTTTATCCCTCATTTTATTAATGGTGTATCACATTGGTTTGCAAATGTTGAACTATCCTTGCATCCTTGGGGTAAATCCTACTTGATCATGGTATGTGATCCTTTGAATGTACTGTTGAATTCATTTTGCTAATATTTTGTGGAAGATTTTTGTATCTTTGTTCATCAGGGATATTATAATTTTCTTTTCCTGTGGTGGGCTTGTCTCGTTTTGGTTTCAAGGTAATTCTGGCCTCATAAAGTAAGTTTCAAATCTTTCTCTTTGCTTCTGTATTTTGGAAAAGGTTTTTTTTCAATTTTTCAGTAATGCATTTTTTACTTGGAGTACAGTTGACACACAATGTTACATTACATTAGTTTCAGGCATACAACATAGTGATTCAAGAAGTCTACACATAACGTTACACTCACCACAAGTATAGCTACCATCTGTCAACATACAATGCTACTACAACATCATTGACTATATTCCCTATGCTGTGCCTTTTATCCTCATGACTTATTTAGTCTGTAACTGGAAGCCTGTATCTCCCCCTCTCCTTCACCCATTTTGCTCATTTCCTCACTTCTGTCCTCTGGCAACATCAGTTTGTTCTCTGTATTTTGTGGTATCTTCCTGCTTTTTGTTTGTTTGTTTATTCATTTGTTTTTTTAGGTTCCACATTTAAGTGAAATCATATGGTATTTGTTATTTCACTTAGCATCATATTTTCTGGGTCCATCCATGTTGTCACAAATGGCAAAATCTCATCCTATTTATGTAATTATTTATTTATTACTTTTTTTACAAGTTTTTTTAAACATTTCTTTATTTTTGAGAGACAGAGAGACACAAAGCGCGAGTGGGGGAGGGGCAGAGAGAAAGGGAGACTCAGAATCCTAAGCAGACTCCAGGCTGTGAGCTGTCAGCACAGAGACTAACAGGGTGCTCAACCCAAGAACTGTGAGATCATGACCTGAGCTGAAGTCAGACTTAACTGACTGAACCACCCAGGTGCCCCTATTCATTATTATTTTTAAAATTCCAGTATAAATAACAGATGGTGTTATATTAGTTTCTGGTGAACAAGTGTGATTCAACCATTCTATACATTACTCAGTGCTTATCATGATAACTATACTCTTAATCCCCTTTGCCTATTTTACCCATCCCCCCATCCCCCTCTCCTCTGGCAACCATCAGTTTACTCTCTATAGTTAAGATTCTGTTTCTTGGTTTCTCTCTCTCTCTCTCTCTCTCCTCCTTTGCTTAATTGTTTTGTTTCTTAAATTCTACACGTGAGTTAAATCGTGTGGTATTTGTCTTTCTCTCAATGATTTTTTGACTTAAGATTACACCCTCTAGCTTGATCCATTTGCAAATGGCAAGACTTCATTCTTTTTTTATGGCTGAATAATATCGTATTGTGTGTATGTATGTATGTGTGTGTATATATATATATATATATATATCACATTTTCTTTATCCTCTCATCTATCAGTGGACGCTTGAGCTGCTTCCATATCTTGGTTATTCTAAATAATGCTGCAATAAACATAGGGTGGAAGAGCTGGAGAAAGATTGGTCTCAATTCTTTGAATGTTTGGTATAATTCATCAGTGAAGCCATTTAGTCATAGACTTCTGCTTGTTGAGAGGTTTTAGATTAACAATTCAATCTCCTTGGCAGTATTATTACTATTCAGATTTTTTATTTTCATGACTCAGTCTTGGAAGTTTCTGTGTTTCTAGGAAATTATCCATTTCTTCTAGGTTGTCAAATGCATTGGTATATAATTGTTTATAGTAGTCTCTTATGATCTTTTATATTTCTGCGGTATTTATTATAATGTATCCTTTTTCATTTCTGATTTTATTTATTTCACACCTTTCTTTTTTTCTTGGTGAGTCTCACTAAAGATTTGTCCATTTTATTTGTCTTTTCAAAGAATCAGGTCTTAGTTTCATTGAACTTTTCTATTGTCTTTTCAGTCTTTATTTCATTATTTCCACTCTGATCTTTGTTTCTTCCTCCTTCTACTAACTTTGGGGGTTGTTTATTCTTCTTTGGCTGGAAGAGTTTTTGTCTCTCCTTCAGTTCTGAATGTTAACTTTGCTTGGTAGAGTATTCCTGGCTGGACATTATTTTTTCCTTTCATCATGGAATATATCATGCTTCCTCTTCTGGCTTGCAAAGTTTCTGGTGAAAAATCTGCTGACAGTCTTATTAGGGTTCCCTTGTACATAACTAGTTGTTTTTCACTTGTTCCTTTTAAGATTCTCTCTTTGTCTTCAAATTTTGACACCTCAATTATAATGTGTCTATGTGTGGATCTGTGTAGGTTCATCTTATTTGGAATTCTCTGGGCTTCCTGAATCTGGATGTTGGTTTCCTTACCGAAGTTAGGGAAGTTTTTAGCCATTATTCTTCAAATAAGTTTTCTTCCTCTTTCTCTCTCTTCTTCTGGGACCCTTATAATATGTTAGTTTACTTCATGTTATCCTATAAATCTTTAAGCTATCTTCACTTAAATTTTTTTTATTTCTCTTTTGCTGTTCTGATTGGGTGAGTTCCACTGCTTTGTCTTTTAAATCACCAATCCTTTCTTCTGCTTCATCTACTGTACTTTTGGACCCCTCTAGTAAATTTTTCAGTTTAGTTATGTTTTTTAGCTCTGTGACTCCTATTTGGTTTTTTATTATATTTCCTATCTCTTTGTTGAAGTTCTTACCTTTCTTATCCATTCTTCTTCTAAGTTTGGTGAGCAATTTTATTTTCTTAAACTCTTTACTAGGTAAATTACTTATCTCTGTTTCATTAAGTTTTTCTCTGAAGTTTTATTTTGTCCTTTTGTTTGGAACATATTCCTCTGTTTCCTCATTTTGCTTGGCTCTCTGTGTTTGTTTCTATGTATTGGATAAAATAGCTACCTCTCCCAGTCTTGAAGGAGTGGCTTTGGGTAGAAGATAAACTTTATCATTCAACTTTGCCTCAGCTTTCAGTTGTCTCTCAAAACTTTGTGATTGTCCAAACAGCTGATTTTATTTTCAGTAACTCCCAGTTTTGAGTGTTTGTCAAGACCTGTCCGTGTCCCAAAATAGGGTGAGATAGGAGGAGGCAGGAATCTCAGTCAGCACTTAGTTTTAGGCTGAAAAGAAGCCAGACTCTCAGGCTGGCACATTTAAAGTATGTAATATACTGTCTTCTGGGACAGTAATTGTAAACCCTGCCAGCCTCCAGACCAGGCCATCTAGAGGTATCCCCTTTGTAACCACTGTAAAAATCAGAGCTCCAGATGAGTGTATACTTTATTTTCTGGGAGATACCACCAAATTGGAATAAGGCATAAGTAGAACTCAGAGCCTATATTCTCCAGCCTATATTCCCTAGAGCAGCTCCATAGGCAAACCTGAAGTTTGCCCCTCATGCCAAAGCCCCAGGCTAAGTATATAAGCTTTTTTTTTTCCCTACAAAAAGATGGGGGGTATGTTTCAGTCTTCTGTCTTTGTAGTGCTTTGTGGGTTGTAGCCTGACAAAAACTCTCTCTTGAATTGTTACAATCTCATGGGACCCAGGAACACAAGCCCCTCTGGGCACTAAAACTAGGAGATCAAGATATGTCCCCTGTGTGACAGCCACAAAAACCAGGGTACCAGATGTGTGTAAAAGTGCCCCTCTGAGAGGCTACTGGCACTGTGGAGCATGGCAAAGGGAGAGCATGAAGATGACACACTTCATAGTCACCAAGGGAAAAAAAAGGTATCTTCCAGCTTAAGAAAGGCAGAAGGAAAGTACAAAGATGTGTCTGTATGTTGGATGGTAAAGATGATATCCACCAGAAAAAAAAAAAAGGTGCCTACTAGATTTAACAAGGTAGAGGGAGAGCACAAAAATGTTGCCCCTCAGTGCCTCCATTCCCAGAGAGTATCCCAACAGATCCTTTCCCCTCTGGTGGATGTTTTTAGATTAGCAAATAACTATCTTACATATAGACTTTGGACACTTTTCAAACTCCTGCCTCTGCGCTGCACTCTAGGGTGGATAAGTGCACATGAACTTTTAAGAGCAGTTTCTCTGTTCACTAAATCCCTTTGCATCTTGTGGATGTGAATTCTATGATTTTTAAAGCCGTATGTTTTGGGGGCTCATCAGTCAGGTGCAGGTCTTAAAGGTTGAGGTACCTGATGTGGGGTATGAACACTGCTTCTCAGAGAGAAACTCCAAATGTGGAAGTTTCTTCCCAATTTTGAGTTTTCATGCAGATGGGGAGTGGCAGGGTGTGGGGATATGGAAAGACCACATCTCAGCCTCTCCTACTCACCTTATGTGGTGCTTTTCTTCTTTGCTGATGTGAAAGAGCTGTTCAGCTACTTTTCAGGTCTTTTTCAGAAGCTATTATTAGATATGTAGCTGTAGGTTCAGTGAGTCCATGGGAAGAGGTGAGTTGAGGATCTTCCTACATTGCCACCTTGAACCACCTCCTCAGATAATTTTCTAAATCAACTCATTACTTTCCATGAAATATCATGCCATTATGTTAATTGATGTTGCATTGTTTATATATTGATTTTGGAAAAGTAACTGTCTTTAAAATATTGAGTCTTCTCTTAAACATAATCTAACCTTCCATTTGTTAATTTTTTTTCTGTACATCATTAAGCTTTATGCTTTTTTGATAAAGACTTCTTACTAGGTTTATTTCTCAGGATTTCATAGTTTTTATTTTTACAATAAATTACTCTTTCCCTTTATGTGGTCAGTTGGTTATTTGTATGTAAAATATACTGAATTTTTAAGTATTGTTCATATAAGTGATTACTTTGCTAATTCATTCATTAGTTCAAATCATTTTTCACTTTGCTTTCATATATTTTAGATTTTCAAAGTATACTGGCTTACCATCTGGAAAAAACTTCTCAAGTTCTGTATCTTTTTTCAAATATTAAAAACTCATATTTTTTCTTGTTTTATTGCATTGTCCAGAAGCTCCAGAACAATGTTGAATAATAGCAGTAATGGTGGGAATCCTTTTCTTATTAGAATAAAATTCAAGAAACAGAGTATAGCATTAACAGATATAAAAATCTTAGAGACTGCTTTTTCACATTACTAAATTGTCATCTGAAAATATTTTTGGCAAATCTTCCTTTGACCAGCAGTGTACAAAAGTATCAGTCTAATTCCTTAGGCCACATTTTGCATCCAGTAATTGTAAGAAATGAATCTGATAATTTAAAAAATGATTCTGATGTTGAAAAGACTATAAAGAAATGAAGTCACTTTGGGCAATCTGGGATGTCTTTTTAAATATATTGAAACAAATCTGTATTAGTTTTGTAAGATCATACCAGAGAAATAAATATATTGGATTGTGGTAGATAAATACACTGTCAAAATGGCCTAAAATGTATCTCTTTCTAACACAAAGTGTACCTTAACAATCACTTTTCTTGTCCAGTTATTGCTACACTTGTATTACATCACTCTATTATTTTTGACAATGCATTTTTTTTGCATTTGTATGAGTTAGGTTTTTGAACTTTGTGAATGTCATATTCACTGAATTTTTTAAAGTTTTTATCACTATCAAATAACTGGCTAGGTTAAAAATTGCTGCAAACTACTAAAAGATCTGTGCAGTGCCATGCTGGAAGAGGTCTGCTAAATGGAGTTGCATGACATATTTCATCATTTTAGCTCATGCTGTACCACAGGAGTCAGACTTGCTGGATTATAAACGGAGTAATATTTCTCATTTGCTTCTGTCTCTGCCCTGATTTAGGTGAAGGATTTAAAAACAAAAATACCTTCTGGGCACTGCTTCCTGCATGAGCTCTGCCCATTTTAATCACAAGAGTTACCCATTTTTAAGAATCAAGCGCTGGATTCTTACGGGTTATTTTCACCCTAATGGGGTTTGAGATTTAAGAGGTTCAGAGCTGACAAGCTCAGCATTTAAAAAGCAATAAATCATAACTGGACATAGTGTTAATCCTCGAGTATTTCTACACCCACTTGTACTCCAGACAAACTCCCATCAAGTGCCTTTTTGATGGTTAAAAGACCCAGTAAAATAAAGAAGTGGGTACAGTCCATATTATTAATTTTGATCATTTGGATTATTGAATTATCCTTTCATAATTACTTCTCTTCTATTTCTACACATTTATGTTGCATTCACCTAGTATATGGTTAGCTCAGAGTACTTTTTGTAAAAATAAAGAGTTGTTTAGTGAAGGTCTGTTGGCCTCTTGCTTGTTTTATTACTGCCAGCAGCACAGCATTACAAAGGACTATTTAACAAAGTAGTCAAGGTCCTTAAATGATCTCTCAACCAGCTCATCAAAATGATCTAACAGAGCCTCATGGAGTAAACTATCTTTGCATGTTCCTTTCTTTATTATTCATTGGTCATTAAAAAAGGGATAGCTGCACAGACAAGCCCCCAATAGCAGCAGCTCTAAAACGATAAAAGTGGAAAAATAGTAACTGTATAGAGGAGAAATCTGGCAGACACCTCTTTAATCAAGGGATCAAAGTAAATCCAATAATGAAACTAATCAACATCCTGTGTCTCTTGATACAATACACTGAGAACACAACATCATTTTTGAGGTATTGCTGCCCAAAATGTGCAATCTGAATTTCCTTGTGAGAAAACACCAAACAAACCCAAATTGAAGGACAGTTTGCAAAATACACTGGCCCATTCCCAAAAAATGTGAAGGTCATAAAAATTAAGCAAAAACTGAAGAACCAACCATTCCAGATTGAATAAGACTAAAGAGACAGACAATTGGATATAATACATGATTTAAAATTTTCCTTTGTTATAAAGCACATTAGTATGACAATTTGCAAAATAAGAATGTCTGTAGATGAGACTAGATGATAACATTGCATCTGTGTTAACTTTTTAAATTGTAGTATTTGTACTGAAGTTATATAAAAGAACATCTTTGTGTTACTGGTACAGAATCACCTGACCACTCTTAGCTATAAGGAAAAATGGGAAATTCAGCCTATATGCCACGTATCAATGGGCTGGTCAAGAATAAGGGTTCTATTACACAAGAAGAGGAAGAGAATAGATATTAGAATAAAACTAGTAGTCTTAGTCAAGAAGGACATGTTCTTAGGAAAGTTGATGGTAAAAAGAACAAGGTCATATAAAAGGAAGACTTATTTTAAAGTTATTACAGGCCATCTCATAGACAGGAAAGAAACCACACCCTGCCCGGGCCTCATGTGGTCTGCAATGAAAATATCAAGGCCTGAGGCTCCTCATTATCATGCTCTCTCATGGGCCACAAATCTCCTTCACCTCCACTTTCCTTTTCTTCTACCTACCTGCCTCACATATGACTCCAAATGGCATTCCCAATGTCAAGTCTACAGTACATGACAGGTGCAGCTTGTACAGTCCACTGACAGTGCCCATGATATTACCATTTACATCTGACCAGTCCCACTCATACTTTTGTGAAAAGACAGAAGTTGACCACAATATACATGAAGTGCTTTAGGACAAGTGTCCATCCTGGTCTAATCACAGGTGGCTTAAGAGAGAAGAGACAATGTCACATGGTCACCTGGACTCTCAAATAGGGTTACAGTCAGAGATTCTCCAAGAAGAATAAATAGTCTGAGTGAAAAATGATTGTGACCTCTAATACAGTACTTTAGATAGACAGGCTGCAAACTGGAATATACTTCAGAATACTTCCCACCCGGAAAGAAAAAGGCTAAAATGGAGATGAAGTGGCCCATTTATTTCCAGAAGTAAAACAAACAAACAAACAAACAAACAAACAAACCAAACCTGCTAGGGTCCATCTTGAGAACAGCAAATCAAGTAGCCAAAGTGGAAATGTACAGTAAGCATGATGAGAGAAAATTACTCTCAATAAAAATTGCTACTGGTCCTTTTCAAAAACCTTTCCCCAAGAGCATATGGATAGATTGGACTGGGCATGGGAGGGGCAGCAGGCAGTAAATCCAGGCAATCTACAGTCAGATGAAAAGAGAATTGAAATCCGAGAGCTCTGTCCCAACCCCCCATCCCCCTGCCCAGTAAGCTTTCTGCCTTTACTTGAATTTTTTTCCTAGACTCTGAAGGTCTTGGCAAATCTGGCAGCTGTCACAAAATACCATCTGTCCTAAGAAAACGGGTACAGAGGTGGCTGTAACCCAGGGGATTTTCCAAGCGCTGTCAGCATGCATTTTTGCTGGTAGAGGAACACGATCAAGTAGCTGACAAGACAGTGAAAACCCTACAAAGCAAATTCTGGAAGTTGTGCTCATACAAAAACAGGTGCAGTTTTGGGTGTATGAATGGGGTGGTGGCCACCCCCCTGCCAAAGAATGGGAAAGTGAGGAGGAGTCCACTGAAGACTGCCCACATTCCAGAGGGACCAAGAGAGAAGAAAGGAGTGGCATAGGGACTATATAAAGTGGGTAGGGACGCCTGGGTGGCTCAGTCGTTTAAGCATCTGACTCTTGACCTTAACTCAGGTCATGGTCTCGTGGTTCTTGAGTTTAAACCCTGCTTCGGGCTCTGCACCGACAGTGTGGAGCCTGCTTGGGATTCTCTCTGCACCTCTCCCTCTCTCTCTCTCTCTCTCTCTCTGTCTCTCAAAATAAACTAAACAAAACAAACATTATTTTAAAAGTGGGCAAGGGCCTGCCATCTGAGAATCCATCTGTATGTGGGGAAGTTTATGGATTCATCAGTACTGCCTGTAACTGTATAGCCTACTGGCTAAGAGCTGGCTCCTAACTTGAGACCATGCTGACATTTCAATGCCAAAAGCACTCATCAGCTGACAGATTCGGAACTGTCATCATAAGCTCTCTTTAAGGAGCTTAACCAAGCATTTGAAAGGCAACTCTTTGGGCCCTTTTCTGCCATCATTGGTAAGAGTAGGTCATCTGCAGTTGTAGGGGAAGCCCCTTGCAGCTGCTGGTTCTTTCAAGTGGGGAGGCAGGGATTTGGATTTTACAGGAGATTTTGAGCACTGAAACCGCTATGTATCTCCCAGCAAAACTACAGATGTGGGTCCTGTTTGCTTCAAGACAGCTCCCTAGTGCTTTTTAACTAAGCCTCTGGCCATTTTTCTGAGCCAGTGCTAAGAGGACAGCAGACTAGCCGAGGAATACTTCAAAGCCTGCTATGCGTGCAGTGGAGGCTCCCTAAACATGCAGCAATAGTCTCCTGATCCAACCAGATATTTGAATCTGGAAGATGCCTTTAAAAACTAGAACCTCAGCTAGGGAAGGACCAGATGCAGGAAGATGAGAAAAGCACAGAAATATGTGCAAAGGCAACACACACACACACTTCAATTCCACGGTAAACCCCAAGCAACAGCAGCAGTTTGTAAATACTTCTTTCTCACTCATAAGAGACAGCATGAATTACATTTCTGGAAAGACGTCTGAGCCATGGGCAGAGTATCGATCCCCCTTTAATGATGAAAGAATTTGCAGACTCGGTGTCAGAGTCTGAGGGCTTTTCTGCACTGAGGGGCTGCTTCCATCTCTGGGGTGAGGAGCACAGCCCTTTGCAGAAGCTGCAGAAACTGCTCATTTGCCTGGAAAGAAAGACAAAGGCCAATCCCCAGCCTGGTGTTCACCAAGGGCACGTCTTGAGACCTAGTTGGGGATCTGCCAGCCTGTGAAGGAGGTTGGCAGCGCCCTGCCTGTGGCAAAGGCATATGTTCTACCCTAGTGTGAGGCATGCAGGCTTCATGTCTAGGAAGGTGCTTTGCCCTCCTGGCAGTTTTTCCTTATCTTTGGCTGTGTCTAAGCATGGTGAGAGGTACTTCTTCATAGGTGGTCAAGAGGCCAAATTGCATAGGAATGCAGGGATCTCCCTTGTGACACTGGGTTCTGGGTTTCATGAAATTCTTTTTAAAAAAAGGTGCACCTGGGTGGCTCAGTTGGTTAAGCGTCTGGCTCTTAGGTTTAGTTCGGGTCATGATCTCATGGTTCGGGGGTTCAAGTCCTTAGAGACTGTTTGGGATTCTCTCTCTCCCTCTCTCTCTCTGGCCCTCCCCTGGTTTCTCACTCTCTCTCTCTCTCTCTCAAAATAAATAAATAAACTTAAAAAATTTAAAAAAAAATTTTAGGGGTGGCTGGGTGGCTGATCAGTTGGTTAAGAGTCTGACTCTTCTCTTTTTTTAAATTTTTTAATGTTTTGTTTATTTTTGAGAGAGAGAGAGAGAGATAGCATGAGCAAAGGAGGGTCAGAGAGAGAGGGAGACACAGAATCTGAAGACAGGCTCCAGGCTCTGAGCTAGCTGTCAGCACAGAGCCCGACATGGGGCTCCAACCCAGGAACCGTGAGATCATGACCTGAGCCAAAGTCGGAAGCTTAACCGACTGAGTAACCTAGGTGCCCCAAGCATCCGACTCTTGACTTCAGCTCAGGACATGATCTCATGGTTAGTGAGTTGGAGCCCCACATCATGCGCTGTGCTGACAGCGTGGGCCTGTTTGGGATTCTGTCTCCTTCTCTGTCTGCCCCTCCCCTGCTTGCTCTCCACCTCTCTCTCTCAAAAATAAATAAATAAATAAATATTTAAAAAATTTAAATATATATACACACATGCATATCATATGTTATATATACATACATGCATGTTTATATCTTTTTTAATTAACAAACACATATACACCAATTCCTATGTACACTTACATATTGGTTACTATGTTTAAGACATTCTTTCAAGACCTTTACAAATGAGAATTCATTTAATCTTCAAAATAGCGCTGCAGTTGCTTTTCTTACCCCCACTTTACAGATGGGGAAACTGAAGCTCAGGCAGGTTAAATTACACATTCAAAGTCGCACAACTAGCTTGCGATAAATCCTGTGTTCAAAGAGTCCCTCTGACTCTAGAATCTTTGCATTTCCGTTCTAGCCCACTACCGTGTCCCTACACCAGCTCTGCTCGCTCTCCTCTGGACAAGGACCTGTGAGGGAGGATTTAGGAACTTGCTTCAGCAGTCTGGTAGTATTAGGGTTTTTACATGGCTATTATTCCAGGCTACAAACTCTGTAAATGATTTGGGTGTATGTGCATCTACACCTTCTGACCATTCAAATTCTGCTTTGCAAAGACTCAGATGTTGTATAAAGAGAGTTCTAGATGATGACTTTGTTAACACTGCAAATAATTGTTAATTTCAGTGCAATTCACACTAAAGCTTGTGAAGTTACAGAAAGTCTGCTTTCACAAGTTGCATTTAAACTATACATTTATTTACTTCAGATAAAAATAGGAATAGTCTAAATGTACTTTTAAGAACCTGCTACCAAATGGTGCAAAGAACAAAAAAAAATCTATTAGAAGTGCCAATGTCTGGTTATTTACCCATTGTAATATTCTTAGACCTTCATTTCATTGGTCCCATTATTAATTGGTTATTACTAATTGTCACTCGCCTTTTATGCTGTTAATACTTGCTTTTATTTTATTCTCATTTTTAGAGAGGTTTACTCATATGCTCAGTTCTATATTGAAACTGTTTCTTACTTAACATTTTTTGAATGTAGTCATTGCCTGAATGTAGAATGTAGTCAAAGATATTCAAGTTTTAAAGGTTTTTATTCACAGCAATAACAGTTGCTTAAGACTTCTTTTTTAAAATGTTTATTTATTTTTGAGAGAGCACAAGTTGGGGAGGGGCAGAGAGAAAGGGACAGAGGATCCAAGGGGGCTCTGTGGTGACAGGTTGACAGCCTTGGGCTGATGTGGGGCTCGAACTTACGAACCGTGAGATCATGACCTGAGCTGAAGTCAGAAGATCAACTGATTGAACCACCCAGGTGCCCTTAAGGATTTTCTGAGATGAGTAGGAATAAAAATTTTGAAACCAAAGATAGGAGTTTAGATCCAGTATTCTTATCACCTTCCCTCCCTAAGGAAGCCTCATGGAGCAAAAATGTCAATGTGAGAATCAGATGGCACCTGTGCTAAGGCTTTTAAGGATTATAAATCCCCCTATTCAGATAGTGCCCATGGAAGACCCCAGAAGAGCCATTGTCCTAATGATGCCACTATCTCCCTGAAAGATATCAAAAGAATAGACACCAATGTCCAAAGTATCCCAGGGGCAGACCCCCCGTGGAATAAGGTTGTGCAATTTAGCAAATTAAAATGTAGGAAGTCTAGTTCCTATGAATTCAAATTTCAGATAAACAACAAATAAATAATTTACAGTAAGTGTATCCCAAATATGACATGGGACGCACTTACACTAAAAACATAACTCAAATGTAACTGGGCATCCTTCTATTTATCAGGCAACCCTCCCAGGAAAACAGTGGGAACACAGATGCATGGAAGCCACTTACCCCTACTGACAGATGAGTGCAATATTCTTTGCTTCTGTTTCGCCCCAATGAGCATTATAAACGAGTGTTTTTGTGCATTCAGGAGCTGAGTATATTTTGGGAAGTCTCTGCCCAGCCATGAGTGAGAAGGTAATGCTAGCTGCAAATGAGTGAGACTGGAAGTCAGAAGTGCTGAATTTACGACCTTCCTCTGACACTCTGTGTGCCCTTGGACAAGTCAGGCAATCTTCAGGGAAGGGAGAAGGAAGGAAGAAGTTTGCAAGTACAAACCATGGTCCAGCTACATCCATAAATTGGGATGATATCTACTAACTAGTTATGGTTTTTGTGAGACTTAAATAATACCAACCACATTAAAGTGCTTTTTGGACACAAAAATCGTACACCAAAATATTACATACACAAAGATGAGATATCAGAGTCACGTTCACCAACTTTATCTGTTTTGGGAGAAAGACGAGGGGAGGAAGAGGAGCAGGAACCCTCCTCCTCCTCTTCCTCTGGTCTCTGTCTCCTTCATCTAGAGCATCTGATGTGTCTTTTTTATATATTAAAGGAGGTAGTGTCACAAGGACCACCCCAATGCTTAGTAATTAATTCAGTTCGAGCTGCCACCACGTGAATGACTCAGCAAAACTTAATATTTTGTTAACTTAAACTTCTTAGCTGAGAGCAGCCAGGCGATTTCACAACTAACCAAATCTATGTCCAAAAAAAGAGTTAAGCCCTTACATGACACAACAGATATAACACAGGTTTCTTTACAAAACAAAGATGGAGGGTGAATCATCACTGAAGCAAAAGACTGGCATGCATAAATCGCTATCGGGTAGAAAGTGTGGTTATCCTCAAACATTCTTGGAGTCCGAAGATCTGGTTTGAGGACAAACTCCGCTACATGCTGTGTGATCTGGGCCAGTCATTCAACCTCTCTGAGCCTCAGGTTTGTCATTTATATAATAAAAATAATAACCATCTACTTCATATAGACTGTCGTGAGGATTAGGTGAGGCTTACATACGTGTATAGTACTTTGGGAAATGCAATATGCAACAAAATGTAAGTTGTAATTTTTGTTTATCTATGTTGTGTTCGTGTTATCCTGCCTGAAATAGGAGTAAAATCCTCTGAAAACAGCCTGAAGTATCAAAATCCTGGCATTATTTGTGTGATTTAGTTCCTATGTTAGTTTTTGTTTTATATATATATATGTGTGTGTGTATATATATGTGTGTGTATATATATATATATATATATATACCTCTGTGACATAAAACTGTCCTTCCTTTCTTTCAACTAAGATTTGAAGTATTTGGGAGACTTATATACAATTTAGTTTAGCAGTTTGGAAGGATGTTGAATATTTAAAATGTGTCTTTTTTTTTCTGAGGATGTGAGAGCCTCAAGATGATTTTGGTGTCTGCAGATATGCCCTCTGACAATGCAAAGTCAGCTTTATAAAGCTCTCCACTTTTCATACCCAGACAAACTTGTTAACAGTGCCAGCAAATGAGAATTACTGTGCAATTCAGACAAAGGGGTGTAATAAGTCAGAGGAAATCTGCTTTGGCAAGAATCATAGTGAACGCAATGCAGATAGCTCCTAGCTGTAAATGTCACTCCCTACCATGTGTAAGTCTCAGCTGAGCAGGTAGGGGTCCACCTTACCTCGAACCACTGAGCAATTGGGAGCCTGACTAATATTTATTATTCATGAGAAATGGAGCCAGTGCATTTCAGACATTTGCAAAACGTTGCAGCTGTTAATGAGGTGGGCGAAGTGATCTGTTCCCTAGTGGCCCCCGACTGTGTTTATTTGAATGTGTGATCATTAGACTGCACAAGTCTCTCTGGGGCTCAGTGCCCAGAGTGCATTACACCCTGGAGAACGGGAAAATACTTTAATTAACAACAGGAGTGGGCAGGCCTGCTGGTCTCCTTCTGTTACCTTCCTCAGGACCTGAAAAGTCAGCACTCAGTCCTCACCTCCACCATTTTCATTACCAACATAAAAGAAAACACTAAGCAACCATTTCATTTTGATTTGGAAAGATCAATAAATAATAAGACATTTATCTTCCTTCCTTCCTCTGGTTCAGTGTTATTAGTGACCAACATACCAACACATACACATTTACTAGCATGATCACACACATATGCATGCATGCACAAGACATGAACTTGACATTCCTCGATATTCCATATGCTCTGTGAACAGTACAGTACTCCGGGGTGCATAGATGGATAACATGCCAAATTGGCTTGGAGTAGGCATTCATTTGAATGTGTACATTTATGTTAGTGAGTTACTCAGATAAATGATTTGGTTCATTAATTTAAATAAAAGGGTGGCAAATTCCTAGCACACTATCTAGGTGAGAGATGGTATGTTTTTGTTTGTTTGCTTGTTTTTAAATGTTGAGTAGTGATTTCTGCCTGAAATGGTTTTATTTATTTATTTATTTAAAAGTTTATCTATTTTGAGAGAAATAGTGTGAGTGGGGGAGGGGCAGAGAGAGAGGGAGAGAGAGAATCCTAAGCAGGCTCCATGCTGCCAGTGCAGAGCCTGATGCAGGGCTCGAACTCATGAAACCGTGAGATCATGACCTGAGCTGAAACAGTCAGACACTTAACCGACTGAGCCACCCAGGTGTCCGTGAACTGGTCATATTTAAAACTATGTCATACCCAACCAAAGTTTGTAGGCAAGGAGAGTGAAGCTGCTATGTCCACTGTTAAAATATGAACTTGAACTCCCATGATTGAATCCTTTGCTCTATATCCCAGGCTGATTGATTGCCACATGTGAACATGAACGAGAGCAGAGCCAGTTGCACACCCATACGCAGGCTGACATAGTTCAGTCTGCAGGCTCACTTCTTGCAGAATGGAGTCATTTTAGGGTAGGAACTCTAGTTTGACCAGAACTTAGAATTCACTTAATGAAGGCTTACTTAGTAATCACTCTATCACTTGCTAAGTATTGATTGAGCGTCCATTGGTGTCCCTCATTAATATAGGCCTCCCAAACTGTGGACAATCCAGGTGGCGAGAGATCAGTGTCTGAGGTATATTTGGAGAAAATTAAATGTTGGTGTGTGAGGTTGGGCCTTTACCTTCTCGAAAGCATACTATTTTCCCAGGCATATTAGGGAAGTTTCATTGCTTTTTAGGGTAGTAAGCAAGAGTGGAATGGATGGCAATCTAAGGAAATTAAAAAAAAAATAAATGTATTATTTTAGAACACTTTTAAATATGCAGAAAAATTGTGAAAGCAATATAGAGAATTCCCATATACTTCACAACTAGTTTCCTTTCTTAGTAACATCTTACACTGGCATAGTACATGTATCGCAATTAATGAATCAATATTGATGCATTATTATTAATTGAAGTTCATACTTTATTTGAATTTCTTTTGTTTTTGCCTAAGGTCCCTTTTCTGTTCTAGGCTCTTATCCAAGATACTACATTTCACTACAAGGTATTGCTTTCTGTCTTCATCTCTCCTTTGGCTCCTCTGTGCTATAACAGTTTCTCAGATTTTCCTTATTTTTGATGACCTTGGAAGTTTGAGGAGTGCTGATTAGGTATTTCATAGAATTAAATGGGGATTTGTCTAATGCTTTTCTCATGATTGGATAAGGGTTGTGGTTTTTTGGAAGGAAGACCACAGAGATAAAGTGGCCCCTTTATCACATGATACCAAGCATACATACTATCAACATGACTTCTTGCAGACACCATTTCCTTCCCTAGTAGACTATTGGTTAAAAATATTTAAGACCTGGGGTACCTGGGTGATTCAGTTGGTTAAGTGTCCGACTCTTGATTTTGGCTCAGGTCATAATCTCACAGTTTTTGAGATTGAGCCCCACATGGGGCTCTGTGCTAGCAGTGCAGAGCCTGCTTGGGATTCTCTCTCTCCCTTTCTCTCTGCCCCTCCCCTGCTCCTGTATGCTCACTCTCTCTCTCTCTCTCTCCTTCAAAATATATACATAAACATTTAAAAAATATTTAAGACCCTTCTTGCAAAAGTGGACCTACGAAGAAATCTATCATACCCACAAGTTCCGTGGTCCACTTCCTGGATCATGGTTGGCCTCTTATTTCACTTATGTGGGTTGTAGACCCGACTACTTATTGTGCAGCTTGTTCTTCCCCAAATAAACATCATTTTCAACATTAACACTAATTATTTAAGATATTTAAGAGGCTATTCTCTCTACTCTTACGTAGAGAATATGGGTTTAATTTCATTCTAGAAAATCAAGTAAATCTTGTTACACTTACATGTGAAAAAATTTGGCAATTGTTTCAAGAAAAAGCTGAACCTTTACATTTCTTGACTTGGTGATCTTTGCATTTTCAATGTGCCTGTCACTGCTGAGTTTTCCGGGTGTAACTTTTCTTTAACAAAACTTATGGGGTTGAGAACATGAGTATTTACTGATCATCTACTCGGCATAAGTATTTTACATATTGTACCCAATTTAAATGTCACAGTAGCCCTATGAGTCAGGTATAATTATGAGCAGCTTATAGATGTAGAAATGGCTCTGGGGGACCAGGTCACATGATTGATAACTAATGAGCCAGAATGTCTGAATGACCTAGGTTCTTCTATGATGCATCACACTTCTGCTGGAAAGTGTTCAGAGGGACAGAGTGGCCTCTCTCATATACCTGAAATGCCCCCATTATAGGTATAAGACTTTGGGCCTTGGAGAATGTCCAGGCTTCAAGAAACTTCTGGAAAAATGCAAGTTTTTATTCTTATAGACATTTCCACATCCATTGTAGGATTGATTAAAAAAATTCTTTATACTTTTTCATTTATTCTATATTTAGGCAGTGGTTCTTGTTCCTTTTGGATCATAATGCTAAAATAAATGTGTTTATTGCAACTTCTCATAAAAATTTAGAAGAGTTTCCCATAAAGTCAAGTGAAGGTAACTTTAATAATAGAGTAGAATAGATAAATACTTCATTGTAACCAATAATTGATCAATATGAAAATACTTGCAACAATATAACAAAGTAGACTTTCTATGATATATAAGGAACTAAAATAACTTAATGAGAAAAAGAGTAAGCCAATGGAATCATGACCAAACCTCAGGAAAAGGCAGGTTTCAAATGAAGTAAAAATGGTTAATAACTAAATGCATGACAAGATATTCAGCCTCTTTACTACTCAAAGAAGTGCAAATTTAAACCACAGTATGGTTTCTGACACATCAAATTGGCAAAGATTAAAAATGCTAGTCCCAGGGGCGCCTGAGTGGCTCAGTCAATTGAGCATCTGACTTTTGATTTCAGCTTAGGTCATGATTTCATGGTTTGTGATACTTAGCCCTGCATCAGGCTTTGCTCTGACAGTGTGGAGCCCGCTTAGGATTCTCTCTCTCTCTCTCTCTCTCTCTCTCTCTGCCCCTCCCCCACTCATGCACGCGCGCACACACACACTCTCTCTCTCTCTCTCTCAAGATAAATAAATAAACGTTTTTTTTTAAAAATGCTAGTACCCAGAGTTGGCAAGAAGGTGAAAAGGAATGATTTTTTTTAGCAATACCTATCATATCTTTAATGGATGTTTCCTTTGAGCCAAAGATTCTAGTTCTAGAAATTTATCTTAGAGAAATATTTGTTCAAGTATCCAAAGATAGATTTCCTAAAATGTTAATTGCATAATTGTTTACAAATTACAAGAAAAAAGAAACAAATCAAATGCCAATTAATGGGAGTATGTCAAAATAAATTATAGCACACATATGCATTGATTTTGGCTCAGGTCATGAGTGAGATTGAGCCCTATGTGGGGCTCTGTGCTGACAGCACAGGGCCTTCTTGGGATTCTTTCTCTCCCTCTCTCTGCCCCTCCCTTGCTCATGTGTGCTCACTCTCTCTGTCATTCAAAATATATAAATAAACATTTAAAAAATATTTAATACCCTTCTTGCAAAAGTGGACCTACGAAGGCTCTATCATACCCACAAGCTCCCTGAAACTTTCCATTGGAAAGCTATGTTATCTTAAAAAGGATAAGATAGAGCTTTGTATATCAACATAATGTTTGCAAGTGAAAAAAAAATCAGATTGTTAAAGAGTTTCTTTTCTTACCCAATTTGTGGCAAGTATATGGCTTTTCTATATATCTGCACACCTCTTATGAATGTTGTACTGATGGGGCTTTACAAAAACAAGAATCCTAACCCCTGTCTGCTCTTAGTTCTTTGGATGGGATTGTGTATGCATCTGGCAACAGAGCAGCAATGTAAGCAAACATCTGTAAGTAGAGTGAGGATTTTGAAGGCAGGAAGCTCATAAATTCATTGAAAACATGTTAGATTGGAGTCATTGTGTGTTATTAACTGAGTCCATGGTGACTCCAGGACATAGCAAAGCACAGAAGTTATAGAAAATGACTCTTTAAACATGAATATTGAATTAATCGAATGGTTACAAACTTGATTAACATTTTGTCTGCTTTCCTTATCACATGCTGAATATTATAAAAGGAAAAAATATCCATGAATATTACATAAAATATTCTTATATTCTTCAACTTTATGAAATTGCTATTCAACTCTAATTAATCCATTTGAAAAAAAATTGTCTGAAATGTCTTCTGATGTCTTACCCTGTTTAGTGAGAGGCTTATCGCAGCCATACTCATATTTTACTTATGTTACCTCAATGAAGGTAATGACCTGAATGCAACAGCTGCACCCAGCTCAAGAGGTAAATACATTATTTGGAAAAACATTAATTGACAAACAAGTAGGAATTCATCCTGACATGTGTAGGCAGACCCACTGTGGGGCTTCTGAGATTCTCAGCACAGAATGAAGCTTCTTATGCCAAAGGTGAAGGCCACACTCTTGATGTCTGCAAAACCTGGATATACTTGCCATGTCTGTTATCTTTTGAACTAGACCTAGCACAACGATACCCTCTGGATGTTCTTGTGTAATTCTAGGGCTTTAAATGCATATCATATTTTATTGATACTCAGCCTAAGTTTGGTTCAGAAAATAGTCACTCTAGCCACCTTTTTTTTAATGTTTACTTATTTTTTGAGAGAGAGACAGAGGTTGCACAGGAGTGGGGAAGGGGCAGAGAGAAAGAAAGGGAAGAGAGAGAAGGATACAGGGGATCTGAAGCAAGCTCTGTGCTGACAGTGAAAAGCACAATGCAGGGCTCAAACTCACAAACTGTGAGACCATGACCAGAGCTGAAGTCAGACGTTTGACTGACTGAGCCACCCAGGTGCCCCTCACTCCAGCCACTTCTAATATGAAATGGTGAGAATTACACAGATATTGGGAAGCTTTCAAAAAGTACCTGGTCATCATCACAAGGATTGTGATTTACAGAAGAAAATATAGGCATAAAAGTACTTTAATGGGGATGCACAGAAAGGCCACCTCAAACAACAGCCAATAAAGAGGAAAAGAACAATAAACGAAGCAGCAATCAGAAAAGGATGGCAGCCTGGTTGGACCCAAAGAGTGCTTTGAATAGCAGCAGCCTCTAGAAATAGTGGCAGTATTTAGCTCAGTCTTACGTGCAGCCTGGCCTGTGGGCTGTTTTCCATTTACCGTGGGGATTTTTTTGGTAATATTTTCTCACAAAGGTGGGGCTCAGTGGTGCAAGACAGTGTTATTACATCTCTCAATCTGGGGATCATTTTCAAATCGTGGCATAATATTTATATGAAATTACACATACCAAGTCCCTAATGGTAACAAACAAACCTCAAAGGCATCAAGACTTAGATAGGCTTTCAGAAGTCCAGCTCCTTGGTGAATGAATCATGATCACTTTGATCTCACATCTGGATGGCATCCTCTGGAAGGATCTAATTCCCTACACATTCACTTATCTCCCTCATATCACAAGATCCAGCCTTAGGCACACAGGCTAAAAGTAGGGAAATGTTTCAGAGTCTAAGCTAAAATGACAATTTGTATTTCTTCAAACATCATGGATCAGTCTTTTTTTTTAACCTTATCAAAAAAAATTAAAACAAATTAGATATATCTTTTATTCCTGTAGTCCCAATATATCACACAGTGCTTAGCACATTGTTGACAATAAATAGTTAAGGGAGAAATAAGATGAGGGAGGGAAGAGTTGATTTGAAAGAGCTAGAACATCATTATCCTGTTATATCTTCAATGTCCAAATTTCCTGTAGCATGAGTCAAGTACTAGCCCAGCGAACACCAGAAGACTTCATTGTATTTAAAGAAAGGAGGTAGGCCAGTACTATTTCTACTGCCAGTGAAACCCAGGGGTGACAACAGCAGAGAAAGGAATAAAGTTTCAAGGCTAAGAGTAACCAGTGAAATAAGCTAGAACCCCTAGCTTCAGAGTCATAAAAGCACCCCAGGAAGCATAGCACCAGGTCTGGAATTTCACAGTTCATGGGTACTCAAAGGGAGGGATTTTACTTAGAAAGGACATTTTATAAGTATTTTCCTAGTGTACATGTATGCCTGTGACCAGAGAAATCCAGAAATAAAAGTAGAGTTTAAACAATTGTATGTCAGTATTCCTGGGTCTCCATCTCTGTATTATCGGTGGAATTCTGGCCACCCTCAGACTCTTCATGAAGAGTCACTGATTAATTAAATAAATATCTATTGAGACAGAAACATGTACCAGTCATAGTTTGGGGATGTAGCTGTGAGAAGGATAATTGTGAACCTCACACTAAGCAGCTGATGACCTGGGAAAGGTTCTGGGCTCTCTTGGGATTTGTTTCACTTGCTTTTTGAGTGCCAGTTCTGTTGACTTCCATGATATCCACTGTTCTCCTCTCCCCATCCCATTTGCCTTGGAGATGACCACTACCATTAGCCGTACCCAACCAGCTGCACTGTCAGTGCCCAGTTTGATGGTGCTCATAAACTGCTCCATGGACAGTAGTGCACCTGTCAAAGATTTGGAGGACCAGGCCCAGGCTGCTGTCAGCTGATGGTGCTGAAGCCACCAGTGCCATTTCCCAGTATGGAATTGCACTCATGCTGCTGACATCTTAGAACTCCATCAGGTGATAGTGACCATTGCTAAGAAGAAAAACAAAGTAAGATCACCAGACAGAGAATAATGGTGGGGATATTCTTTTATAGAGAGTGATCAGCAAGGGCCATTCTGACCAGGTGAACTTTGAGCTGAGACAGAATAAAGTGAAAAGGGAGCCATGTGGATATATGGAGGAAGAGCATCACAGGTAGAGCAACCAACAAGTGCAAAGGTCCTCAGGTAAGATTGCATCTGATATCTTTAAGCAAGCCCAAGGAAGAGAGTATGGTTGGAGCAGAGTGAATGAGGAGGAAATGAGGTCAGAGAGTAGAGGAATCAGATCACCCAGAGTCTTGTAGGCTTTGGGAAGGAATTTGAATTTTCTTCTAAGTTACATAAGAAGTCATTGTGAGGAGTTGAGGAGAAAAGTGGCATGATGTGACTTGGGTTTGAGAATCATCACACTCTGGCTGGGGCATAGCAAATATACTGAAGGGAACCTAAAGGGGACATAGGGAGATTATTTGGGGGATTTGAAGTAATACCAAGTGATGATGGTCACTTGGATCATGGTAATAGCAGTGGGATTGGGGAACATGGTTGGACTCAAATTTTACTGTATATTGAATGTGAGGTAGGAGGAAAAGAGAATTAGGGTGACTCCAGGTTTTTTTTAGCCCGAGTCACTTGAGGAATGATGTTAGTTGATTGGGATGGGAAGTCTAAGGGAGAAGCAGACTGTGGGGAAGGATTAAAACTTTAGTTATGGACGTGTTGATTTCAAGATGCCTGTTAAGCATCCAGAGGCACCTGGGTGGCTTAGTCAGCTAAGCATATGACTCTTGATTTCAGTTTGGGTCACGATCTCACAGTTTATGAGTTCAAGTCCCACATTGGGCTCTGCACTGACAGCGCAGAGCCTGCTTGGGATTCTCTGTCTTCCTCTCTGAGCCTCCTTTCATGTTCTCTCTCAAAACAAACAAACAAACAAACAAACAGACAAACATTTTTTAAAAAGATGCCTGCTAAGCATCTAGGGGATATTTTGGTTAGCTGAATATACAAGATTAGAGTATAGAAAGAGATCAGAATTGGTGATTTGAAATTGGGTATCTTCATCATATTAATCAATGGAACTAAGTGAGATCAAATAGGTACTAAGCATTAATAGATAAGAGAAATGGTCTGAGTACTTCTTCTGAAGGATCCTGGAGATCTGCAACGTCCAGAACTGAATAAATGATGGGCATGCACAAAAGTGCCTGAGCAGGAGCCTCCAGTGAGAGTGGTACCCCAAAGACTCAGTCAAGATCACTTATCAAAGAGCAAGGGGTGACCAGCTGTAGCAAATACTGTTGACACAAGGAACAAAATGAGTCTAAGGGCGAATGAACATTTAGTTTCCTCAAAAGATGATGTGTATTGGTAACCTACTGCTGTGTAACAAATTATCCCCAAAACTTAATGACTTCACATAACAGCAAACATTTATTATCTCATACAGTTTATGTGGATCTAGAAGTTGGGAGTGGCTTTGCTGCACAGTTCTATCTCAGGACCTTTCACGAGACAGTACTTGGGCACTCTGGCAGGTTAGAGCCATCTGAAGGCTGGATTGGGGCTGTCAAATCTGCTTCCTAGGTGGCTCACTCACAAGGCAAGTTAGTGCTAACTATTGCCAGAGGCCCCAGTACTTCCCCCCATGGGCTTCCCTACAGGCAACTCAAGTGTCTTAACAACAAGGAATCTGATTTCCTTCGATGGAAGTGATCCAAGAAAGCAAGGCTGAAATGATTACACAGGTCAGCCCTACTCAGTCTGGAAGGGGACCACGGAGGAGGGTTAATACTTGAAGGCTATCCTAGAGGGTAACTGGGGTCTTCTTAGAGGTTGGCTACAATAGGGTGTCACTAATATTTGTGCCCAAATAACAGATGTGAGCAGAGATCATCTCAGACAAACTAAGTTGTATGGTTGCTCTAGTCTGCTGACTTTGAGTAGAATCATTTCAGGGAGTAGATGATAGAAGTGAGAACCATATGAATGACATTCAGTCTTGGGCATCTGGGTGGCTCAGCTGGTTAAGTGTCTGACTCTTTATTACGGCTCAGGTCATGATCTCACAGGTCTGTGGGTTCAAGCCTTACATCCAGCTCCATACTGACAGTGTGGGGCCTGCATGGGATTTTTTTCTCCCTCTCTTTCTCTGCTCCTCCTCCACACATGCTCTCTCTATGTCAAAAATAAATAAATAAATCTAAAAAAAAGAAATTCATTCTCAAAAATTTTGCTCTACTGCTGGATGAAAAATTATCTCTTTTCCTATCTCTTTCCACCAGTCTTACAGCTGGTGGAACTGTGAACAGCCAATTTGACATTAACTTGGTATCAAAGAATAAAGCCAAAACTTCCTGTCAAGAGATGGAAATTCTTGATAACATTGAGCACTTGGGTTCAGTCAAACCCAAAGCTCACATTAACTGGAACAGTCATCACACTGTCCCCAATCCCCTTTAAAAAAATAGATTTCTTAAATTTACAACCAAAAGAATCCAGATGAATGTTTCTTTTGCTTAAGTAAATTCTTGTATACCACAATCTGCAAGTGTCCCAAACATATTCATGTATGTCTGAGTGCAGGATAAACATAGCTTAAACTCAGTCTGGTCTCCCTGCCACTCCAAGAAGGTTGTTCAGATCATCTCCTTTAAGGACTTTTACTTATATCAGCAACTTAATTAGAGGATAGGATTATATAATGGATTTTATATGTTAGAGTATATAGGGACATTGAGTTCATATCGGTATTTGAGCAACCCATAAAAGTTCATCTTCAAAAACAGGCAATGCCATGGTCTTTCTATAGAAAGAAACAATGTTACTCTGTGAAACACTGAAGGCTCTTCCTTAAATCGATCCAATAACAAAAGCCTTGCCTAGGAAAATGCTTCCAGCAGAACAGTGGGACCCTCCATCCAAACTGAAGTCCATCTCTATACAGGAAAAGAAAATATCTCTATTTTTAGATTGTACGCTAGTTTATCTCTCTCTCTCTCTCTCTCTCTCTCTCTCTCTGTGTGTGTGTGTGTGTGTTTTAGAGAGAGAAAGAGAGCACAAGTGTGAACAGGAAAGAGGGGCAGAGGGAGAGAGAGAGACAGAGAGAGAGAGAGAGGATCTCAAGCAGGCTTTACACTCAGCACAGAGCCCGATGTGGGGCTCAATCCTACAACCTTGGGATCATGACCAGAGCTGAAATTAAGAGTCAGTTGTTTAACTGACTGAACCACCCAGGTGCCCCTCTTCCCTCACATTCTAACCTCCCTTCAAGATCTTGATTCCTTTAGCTGTCCAGCAAGAACAAAATTGAATTTTTTTATAGCCTCTCAAGAATTATTCTTATAGTATACCCATTTTGAATTTGAAGAAAAAAAACTTGACAGGTAGAAGGACAGAGAGGAGAGGCTACAGGGGAACAGAGAAAGATGATAGAGGCTGAAACTAGCCTGCAGGATTTCCTTGCAGAAGGGCTATCCCAAGCTGTGGAATAAGGGCGTGCAGCCACCCAGAGGTTTCCCCACACCGGTACCTCTTTGGAATGCACATCAAGAGACAAGAACAGAATGGAGCTGTGCATGCAGAAAATTGAATGAGTCCATTGATCCAACAAGTCTGAACAAATTCTCATTCTTGTTAGCACAGCAATTAGTTCTTATGATCACTGGAGCATTGAGACAAGGTAGTTTGGATGCCACTTGTCTTACTCCCCTGTTTTAGTCCAAAATGAAACACATTCAGATCGGGACAGAGCAAACTTCCTTAACTTTCAATCACCATCTGCTTCAATTTAGGAAATGGGCTGAGGAGAAGGAGTGGCATAGAGGTGACATTCAATTTCAAGGTCTCCCCACTGCTGCCACTCAGCATTAGCTTGCTCCTTTCAGAGAACACAAACATTTCCTGAGCATCTACTTTACATGAGACACTTTCTTAACATTGTCTCATTTAATCTCACAAGTAGGATCTATAACAGCCTCTCTTGAAGAGGCTTATCATGAAACACCTGCATGTAGTAGAAACCTCCATAATGAGCAAAGAGCCCTAACGGGTTGAACCTAGAACCAAGAACCTAAAGCCTAGAACTAGGAACCTAGAACCTAGAACTAGGATCCCACAGAGCCAATTCACGATCCCAGGTCCCTTACTTCCCTTGAGATATGACCTCAATGATACCATGTGTACCTCAGTTTCCCTTAAAATGCAATGTATAACAGAAGAGTGATATTGTCACATTGAATGTGGCACTCTGAGCTTCTTTAAAGAAGGCGTGTCAAAATGCCCAGAATGATAACTCTTGAGTAAATAGGCATTTCACACTTAGACTTACCCAGTGAAGGTGTGGAGGATGATGTGAATTGATCCCACTGCTTTCTTCGTATAGTTCAATGTTTCCAGATGGTGCATTCAATTAGAGTTTATTTCAGCATCTTAAATGAAATCTATTGAGAAATTATAGTTCACTGTACACTTTACAAGGGGGGGGAAGCATATCAACTATCCCCAATCCTCCATAGCTCAGGGCATGGAACCTGCCATAACTTCCCCCAGCCAGACTTATTAGGAAGAATACAGTGCCATTTCCTCTGTTGAGTATCAGGTTTTCCCTCTTGAACAAGGTTTCTCAACTTTGGCACTATGGACATTTGGAGCTGGAGAATTCTTTACTGTGGGGGCTGTCCTGTGCGCTGAAGGCTGTTTATTAGTACGCCTGGCCTCTTCCCACTAGATTCCCATAGCAACCACTCCTTAAATTGTAACAACCAAAAATATCTTCAGACATTTCCAACTGATGCTAAAATTACCCCTTTTGAGAACCAGGTCTTCTGATTACTCCCTGGCCACTTTAACTAGTCCTTGGGAATGGTATCGGAGTTATGTTCTTATCTACCTGATCATATCAAGAAAGAGAAAATGAATTTCCTCTGAGCAAAGTCCATTAAATCTAGGGTGATTCTTTCCAGAACTGCAGTCATACTTAAATTATTAAAGGGCTAAACCAATCTCCTCTGAGGCCAAGCCGATTTACGCAAAACAGCCCTTCATCAATTTATCTCCCCCAGTCCACTCTTCTGCTTCCTCCTGTGCCTGGAGAGGTTGCACTATTCCCAGAACATACAGTCATAGAGTATCCTGTTAGATCCTTTTACACACACACACACACACACACACACACACACACACATCTCTAGGCAACCAAACACATGGCTATAGGGTGATGAATGAAGTCATTTCCACCCCCATGGTTTCCTTCCTCAGCTCACTTGACTTTCCTTTCTCTGGCCATAGAATATAACCCATCCCTTTCCATTCACCAAGCTCTTACCCACCTTCCACCAAAAACCCCTAAAGTAATTCTTTCTATCATAAGATGCAGCCCTTTAAATCTAAAGTAATCTTAAATATTTTAATTGAAAATTCATCTCTTCTTTAAATATGTCCACCGCATTTTTTGCCTTATTGGAGTATCAACAGGAAATGTTCCAAAAGACAGGGGCAAGAAAGATGTTTGACGTAAAATGCAAATGTGGTGACATAAGTGGAAATGGCACACAGGGTACTTATTTGGAGATGTATTCAGGATATAAGATGCCGCTGTTAAGTGATACAATGGGTTAGCACTTATGGTTTATAGAGCCAGGTCTCATGGCTCTATAGTAACTAAAGATCCCAAATACTGTCCCTTGGGCTTGAAATCCCCTTCCCACTTTTATTCATCAAGCCATACTCCCTTATCCTCTAAAACATAGTTCAGATATCTCCAGAAATCTTCTCCAACCCTCTACACCCCAGCTGGATTTGGATGGCCTCAGTCTTGAGTCCTGTAGCATCACAGGAACACATCTTTTGCCCTGAGCTCAGTCTGTTCTTCTGAGTGGCAAATAGACAAACATGCTCCAAGAGAAAACAAAGACAATAAACAAGTATAAGGTATCCTGCTATAATTGATTCCAAATTTACAACAACACAAAAAATATATTTATATATGCACACACATATGTGTGTATGTATAATTATTATAATATTGCATAGATTTCAATGGTCATTTCTCATAAATAAATAGCAAATGATTTTTCCCTTTTGATTTAGCTAAGTCTATAGTCAGTGTTAGCATTGACAACTTTGCAGATGCTGTACAGATATGCTCGCCACAGCTGGCATATTGCACACAGGTGCTCACACACAATAAAAAAATAGATACCCAGGTTTTCCTTGCCCCCTTCCATGTCCACCCTGCTCAGAGCAAGGTTTCCTGTGCCTCACCACTGTGCACACCCCATTGCTTTCTCTAAAGCCACGCACCCACGCTTTCATGCTAAGATGGCTGGGTAGCTGTTGCAGGAGGACTGGACTATGGGGAAAACACAAGCCTTGCCCTCACAGAGTTTAAGTTACAGTGAGGATCAAAGACAGGCAAACAGGTAATAATACAGGGCAATGTAGGCAGAGTCTATAGGGTAGGCTGGTAATCCCATTTTGGGCACTGGACTCCAAGAAACCTTCTGCAACAAAATGGCATCTAATTTATGTTTTTTTCACTTCAGGGGCACCTGGGTGGCTCAGTGGGTTAAGCGACCAACTTCCACTCAGGTCATGATCTCACAGTTAGTGGATTTGAGCCCCTCATCAGGCTCTGTGCTGACAGCTCAGAGCCTGGAGCCTGCCTAGGATTCTGTGTCTCCCTCTCTCTCTGTCCCTCCCCTGCTGGTGCTCTCTCTCTCTCTCTCTCAAAAATAAATAAACTTTCTCTCTCTCTCCCTCTCTAAATCTATGTCTCTCTCTCAAAAATAAACATTAAAAAAGTTTTAAATGTTTTCACTTCAATATATATTCTTATTTGTAACAAACAAATATTAAGCTATAAAGTATTTTTGTGCAAATTTAATGCTTCCTGGAATGGTATTTATCATCTATGAATGGTTTTGGGGAATTCAAAATTGTTGCAGATATTCGTATGAAAAAAAAACCACTCTAACAAATGAAATGAGCAGTGATTTTGCAAAGCCAAAAAATTATGACATGCAGTTTTTTGGTGCTTTGAATGGATTTTGGTGTGCTGAACTTAACCTTACACAATGCTCATTATTGTAGAATTTCCTAAAGGGGAAAGGTTTTGCCAAAAACTTGAAAAGCAGCATGGAAGAATGGGAAGAACATGGGCTTTAAAATCAGATCTGGGTTTGAGATCCAGATCTGATACTCACTGGTGGTATAAAATTTAGTTACACTGAATCAGCTTCCCTACCTGTGATACGGAAGATCTTACCTGCACTCCAGGGCTGTTGTAAGGACAAGGTGTGAAACCCATGTGACAGTCCTAAAAGAGCCTGCAGACAGAAAAAGCCCCTAATCATACACTTATTTTAGGGACAGAGATAGATTTTAACTGAAAGACCATGACATTTGCCCTCAGAGAGCATTGCGTGTATAACGTGAGTGATACAGGCAGAGAGGCCCTGGGTAAGTTCTATGTAGCAGTCTGAGTAATGGCAAATTTTCAAGAAAGCCCAGAAAGAGCAACTAGTTCCCCTTTTTTACTCAACACTTTCTAAATATCAGCAAACGGTTAAAATGGGTTTGCCCTTGGATAAGCCTTCAGGACAACATGATTTGGGCAAGAAGAGAGCCCCCTGAATCACCAGAATATTTCCTTATCTGGTCAGTAGTTGGTGCCTAAAATTAACCAGGAGGACTAATGTTTCATTCTATAGTTAGAAATAAAAATGCCCTAGACCAGGTAACATCTTAATACTTAGAAACGTTTGGCCAAAGAATACAAATAATGGTGTCAGATCTCTTATAGGCAAGTCTACAAGGGCAATGGTTCTTAAACATGAAAGGGAGTAAGAACTACCTAGGCAGTCTATTTCAAAAGTAGGTTCAGATATGGGTATAACGTATACATGGCGGCATTAGTCACCACGGCCAGAATGTGGAAGCCGCCCAAGTGTGTGCTGCCAGATGATGGGATGAGGCCAAGGTGGTAAACACAGACAATGGAATATCATGCAAACTTAAAAAGAAAATTTTGACACAGGTTACAACATGTAACGTTGAGGACATTATGCTAAAGAAATAAGCCAGATACAAAAAGGCAACTACTGTGTGACTCCATTTACATGAGGCACCTGGAGTAGCCAAATTCACAGAGACAGAAAGTAGAAGGGTGGGTTCCAGGGGCTGGGGAAGAGGGAGAATGGGAAGTTAGTGTTTAATGGGGACATGGTTTCAGTTTGGGAAGATGAAAAAGTTGTGAGATAGACAGTGGTGGTGATGGTTGCCTAACAGTGTAAAAGTGCTTCATGCCACTGAACTGTACACTTAAAAAGAGTTATAATGGTAAATTTATGTTATGTATATTTTACCACAATTTAAAATAATAATAAGAGTGCAAAGGGGACAAAAGCAGTTTCCTGGGTCCTGCTGTCAGAAAGGGTCCTGCTGTCAGAAAGGGTCCTGCTGTCAGATTTAGCAGCCATATATGTTAGGGTCTCCTCAGCGGAAAAGATTCATCCCAGGTGCTCAGCCGAAGGGACTAAGATGAGGGTGTGAGCAGAGTCAAGAAGGATAACAAGTATGTTTAGACACCTGGAGACCAGTGACAACAGAAAGGCATCGCTGCTCCTCGGGCTGAAGAAGACAGATGGTGTTACCGGAGCCCAGTGAGAGCCTGCACCATGATGAAGCCAGGCCACAATGAGGGACTGTCTGTCAGGAGTAGCCATGAGGAAGCAAGCACTCCAGAGACGTGGGGACAAAGTAGGACAGAGGCTGGAAGAAGTATACTGACCCCTGCCCTTCCTCTTTTTTCATCACCCGCTGGGGTCTCTCGTTCACCAAACCCGACTCAAAGCCAGGCAGTGGACTAGGAGCCAGGGACACAGTTAGCAAGGGGCAGCCTGGCCAGGCATGAAGCAAGTAGAGAAAAGTGGATAAAAAGTGTGGAAAAAGCAAACAGAATAACCAGCATAATAGATCTGAGTGGTGCTCTGGATTCTGCTTTTTTTAAAAAAACACCTTAGGAAATCCTTTTGTAGGGCCCCCCTAACATATCCTAAAGACATGGTGTTAGGGGAGATG
This sequence comes from Cryptoprocta ferox, assembly GCA_028646485.1. Lineage (NCBI taxonomy): Eukaryota > Metazoa > Chordata > Mammalia > Carnivora > Eupleridae > Cryptoprocta > Cryptoprocta ferox. The sequence continues at coordinate 121,630,993 of CM053577.1, forward strand.
GCTGGAAAGCAAGAAAGCTTTGGGTTTTGAGTGGCCAAAATGTTGAGGAAGGCAGACATGGGATGGGCTAAGTCCATAGAAGAGACTCTAAGACACAATGTCACAACTGTGACCTACAGAGCGGTGCTATTGTTTCCCTTCAGTCCCCAAACTGAGTCTGTATGTGAGGACACAGCCACATCCGACACAACCTGAGCAGGCTCCATGCCATGATGCACACAGCTACAGTTTCTGTGGGGAAGCAGGCATCTGAAATAGATTTTCCTCTCCGAGAAAGTGAACAAGTCCTTTGTAGCCCCAAATGTGATAGCCTACTAAAACTATATACACCATTGTTCTAAAGACTGCATCTGCTTTCAAGTACACTCTCAGATTAAGTAATAAGCCTGCATAGTTCTAAGAAAGTAAGATGCAGCACAAAAAACAAAAACAAAAACAAAACAAAACAAAAACAGCACTTTGTAACGTGTATAAATACAAATAGGTTGCTAACTGTACACAAGGAAACACTAGTTATTTCAAGAAATCATAAGTTGTGTAGAAGTTAAGCATAAAGCGTCTAATATATAATAACCATCAATTGTACAATTGTAGGAATTCATTCTTTTTTTT
>CM053577.1:121632104-121655199 GCA_028646485.1 Cryptoprocta ferox
GGGTACATGTGCCCCTATGCATCAGCACTTCTGTATCCCTTGGGTAAATCCCCAGCAGTGCTATTGCTGGGTCATACGGGAGTTTTATTGATAGTTTTTTGAGGAACCTCCACACTGTTTTCCAGAGTGGCTGTACCAGTTTACATTCCCACCAACAGTGTAGGAGGGTACCCGTTTCTCCACATCCTCGCCAGCATCTTATTTATTCATTTTTTTAACTGACATTTCCTGAACCTCTGCAATGCAGGCGTGAATCTGGATGCCAGGACAGCAGTGCTGAACGAAACAGATGAGACGCGGTCTCTTGTGCAACTGGAGTAGTTAAAGATGTGGCAACTATACTGGGTTTCGCTTCTACCCACACTACAAATTTTTGGAAGTTAACAGGACCAAATTACCCCTTGCAGGACTATAGTGAATGTGCTGATGTTTTGCTAAAGGCAGGTGGTGGAGTAAAATTCTAAGCTGTGTCCTATAAACTCTGTCCACCTAAGCTTGGAACTATAGTTTTCTTTCTTTTTCTCTTCCCTTCTTTCCTCTCTTCCTTCCTTCCTTCCTTCCTTCCTTCCTTCCTTCCTTCCTTCTTTCTTTCTTTCTTTCTTTCTTTCTTTCTTTCTTTCTTTTCTTTCCTTCCTTCCTTCCTTCCTTCCTTCCTTCCTTCCTTCCTTCCTTCCTTCCTTCCTCCCTTCCTTCCTTCCTTTGCTTTTTCCCAATCATACTCATTGTGTTTTGAAAATTTTTACTCCAATATCCAGTCCTGGCCAAATTGTTCTAGAACACAATCTTACCCTCCTCCACCAGCAGATACAAGGGGCTTTTAAATTGAAGTCAGAAAACATCCAGAATTATTTCTTTAAAGCCTATTTTATGTTCCTACACCCTCATCTTAGTCTCTTCGGCTGAGCACCTACAATACTCTTCCTAAGGAACTATCACATTGCTACTCAATCATATTTTATCTATCATTGATGCCCCCACTCTAACCAGGGCAACTATCTCATTCCGGTTTCAGCACTAGAAGCCCTATATCCCAGGAAAATGATCAGTCCTGGGGAAGCTGAAATGGTTGGTCATCCTTTTCCTCTAACACAGTAATGCCCAGCAGATTCCCAATACACATCTGCTGTATGAATGAATGAAGTAACAACCTCATTTAAAAACATGCAAAACCCATTCTTACACTCCACCAACTCAGTTCTCTCTAAGACATTTTTGTGTAAAACCAGAAATACGTGACTTTCATACAAAAGGCTTTTTCTACTCATAATCCTTAAAAATTGGATGTTTTAGGTTCACACCTTAAAATACTAATATCCACATATAAACTCTGTCAATATGTTTATTTTAGGATTCTAGGAGAAAAAATGTCATGATATTTATTCTTGTTATACTCTATAACTTTCATTCATTCCAATTTAAGTGGGGAAAGAAAATGCATTTTGGAAAATAGATTTTGTAACTCTGATCTTTAAAAAACAATCTGATGGCTTTGGGGCAGCCATAAACCTGAGATTATGGCTTTCTTCGAGACAGAAGCAATGAGGCATGCATAAATGTGGTTCTCACCTCTCCCTTCCCTAAATGGACAAAAAGAGCCATATTACATATGTAACATCACCTTCAGAGGGGCTGAGGAACCTAAAGAAGTTGCATTTGTGTTTTATCATTGAAGGCAGCCCCTGTCTCATGGCCTCGCGCTTAGTGAGCCATCATCGGTACAGTGACATTTCATTGTGCACCAATATTTCCCAGTTCAGCTCATCAGGAGAGCTGATGGCTGCAGGCTCAGTCTCTCCCACTCCAAAGCTTTATTAGCCATTATCCTTCGTGACTTCAAGGTGAGATCTCAGCATGCAGTAAGAACTGCTCATTTTCCACTGTTTCTCACATAACAGGCAAATTTATTTCCCTTATAAAACAGAAATTGCAGGTGTAAATGCCACCTACACAGCTATTTCACTGCAGGAGCCATCCCCCCAAAAGAGAGTATCTTATCCATGGGATGTGTTTTTCTGTAGTTTAAACCAAGTTAAATAAGAAAGAGCCACAAATTTATTTGCCCCTTTCTTTTCCTTCCTTCCTTCCTTCCTTCCTTCCTTCCTTCCTTCCTTCCTTCCTTCCTTCTTCCTTCTTTTCTCTTTCTTTCTTTCTTTCTTTCTTTCTTTCTTTCTTTCTTTCTTTCTTTCTTTCTCATTTGGTTAATAGTTTATATTTGTCTGTTATGAAGCACTATGTTAATTTCTTTCTTTACTGAGTTATACTTGACAAATAAAATTGAAATATATTTCAAGTATACTACGTGATGATTTGATATATGTATATGTTGACATTATACAAGGATTCACACCATCAAGTTTTTTTTAGACTAAAAGGTAACTTTATTTATACATATTTAATTAAAACAGAATAGGAATAAACCAAAAAACAAATGAAGATAACGTGTCATTTCCACTTGGTTTGTAGGGAGAGGTCAGGAAATGGAACGAATTACCTGGAAAACATCCTAAGGCCATCCGTAGCTAGGTTACACAACGTTAGAGTAAATGACAAAAGTATATATTATTCCACTTAATCTACAAATGAAAAAAGAGAGTCAAAAGTTTATCCTATTTGGTATAAGAATTTTTACATTTAATATATAGTGATTCATTTCTCAGAAAGTAAGATCAATAACTTTTGGAAGAAAGAAATCTCTGTGACACAATGACACAATGACTAGAAAATCTCGAATGCAACTAAGCAGCTGTGTGGTGGCTCTCTGTGTACCATTAACTGCTCTGGGCTAAGGTGCATTGCTGTTTAATATGGAACTGCATTCTGGGTCTTAGAAAGGCAGCGATAGTTCTATTTTGGCTTTTATTCAATGCTGAACACAGTTAAGGTGACCGTTCAAGCAGAGAGAGTAAAGGTAGTTACAATTTAATGATGATCAACACAATCTCTTGCAACCTACACTGTATAATGCTTACATGGAATGAAACCAGTGTACTTAATTGGTGTTTTACACACACACATGCACACGGAACTAAAAAACCATCAAAAGCAATCATTCTACATGTACTATGGTAACACATTAAAAATGCAATCACACCACAGAACTAAAGTGTGAGCAGCACTACTTGACACACAGGATAAAGGTGAGTTGTTCTAACACAGAGCTAAGCTTGTGTCAGTCATTCTAATCATAATGGCTCGTAAAAGCATCGGGTTTCCAGTAGAGAAACTATTCTATGAAAATCAGTAAATCTGTCCAAAAGTTTCACATCTGTAAAACCAGGATAAGGCTACACCGATCTTGAAGTGTGAACAAGATATCCGATCAAACAGGTAAGACTCCCAGCCATAATGTAAGAAGAAAGGTCTTCATGCAGTATATGCTCTCTGGCTCCTAGAAAGCTTCATGTGCATAACATAAAGTTAAGTTGCCCAAGAAGTAAACTGGAGAAGCTTAGTAAAGTTTCCATTGTGCCATGACATTTAAACCTCAGGAATGGTGTGATCCATCAGGCTTTTCATGATGCTTGGTGCCATCTGCTTAATAATATGTTAAAAGATAAAAGAAGGAATGATCGTAATAGTGACTACAGACTCAGATGTTGACAGTATGTCTGCAGTTTGAGAGTCCTTCAGCCCAACGACATTCTGCCCGTTGACTTCACAGATGTTATGTTCTGTAAGAAGACCATTTCTGGCTGCAGAAATGTCTTTCACTATGGATGTTATCTTTCCATTTTTAAAGATAAAGCCAACATGTCCAGTACTATCCTTATGCATGGTAATTGTCCGTTCAAAGGGCCGGTCATGAACAGTCATAGTAATCTTCTCTCCTAAAGCCTGTTTGAGCACCTTATGTGCCTTATCAGAGCTCCAGCCTGCACAGTTTTCTCGGTTGATCTGGAGTACTTGGTCCCCAAATCTCAGACCAACCAAAGAGGCTGGAGAATTTACCTGGACCAGCTGAACAAATATACCATTATCTATTGATTTAAGCCTGAGCGCAATCTTTCCATCTTGATCCTTACACAAAATGACTTCATGGATCCCTTGTTTAATTTCTGCTCTATGAATTCCGACATTGTTACCAGTTACAGGAGCCACCATGTAGCTCATACTGGAAGGTCTGGCTACCAACCCCTGAACTGACGCTCCAGGGACCAAGGCCATATTTGCACGGACTTCTTCTTCATTTAAACCCAGCCCCATATACTGAGAGAGCTCCGGATACAGTTTAGGATAGAGATTTCCATCTTGAGAAATGGGAGCAAAAGCCTCAGACAAAATTCCTGGATTGGAAGGGTTTGCAGAAAAGGCAGTTTGAGCCTGAATAACTTTGTCTACCTTCAGGTCTTCAAGAAATGGGTACAGAGACATTTTTGCAGGATTTTTCTAGCCCACAAAGACCCACTCGCCACCACTGCTGCTGCCTCAGTAACTGGCTACACCATCAAGTTTTAATTAACACAGCCATCACCTCACATATTTACCTTTATTTGGAGATACTTACATTTTACTCTCTCAGCAAATTTTAATTGTATCAATTGTATCATACAGTGTAATCAACCACAGCCACCATGTTATACACCAGATCTTCAGACTTTATTCATCTTATAAGTGAAAGTCTGTACCGTTTTACCAACCTCCCCTTATTTCCCTCTCTCGCTAGCCCCCAGCAATCACCACTCTCTGTATCTATGTGTTTATCTTTTTTAAAAGATTCCACACATAAGTGATATTACATAGTATTGGTCTTTCTTTTTCTGGCTCATATTTACCATAATGTCCATCATGTCCATCCACGTTTCCCATAAATGACAGGATTGCTTTTTTTTAAGTTTATTTATTTATTTTGAGAGAGAGAGAGCACGAGCAGAGGAGGGGCAGAGGGAGAGAGAAAGAGAATTCCACGCAGGTCTCACACCATCAGTGTAAAGCCCAATGTGGGGCTCGAACCCATGAACCTCGAGATCATGACCTGAGCCAAAACTAAGAATTGGGTGCTCAACTGACTGAGCCACCCAGATGCCCCAGGATTTCCCTTTTTTTTAAAGGCCAGTATTCCATTGTATGTATGTATATATACATACACATATACACCACATTTGCTTTATCCATTCACCTGTTGTCTGATGCTTAGTTTGTCCTCCATACCTTGGCTACTATGAGTAATGCTGCAATAAATGTGGGGGTATGGATATCTTCTGAAATAGAGATTTCATTTCCTCTGCATTTGTTCCCAGAAGTGGGACTGCTGGATCATGGGGTAGCTCTATTTTCAGTTTCTTGAAGAACTTCCATACTGTTTTCCATAGAGACTGTACCATTTTACAGGATTTCCTTTTCCTCTGCATTATTGCCAACACTTGTTATCTCTTATTGATAATAACATCCCAGCAGGTATAAAGTGATATCTCATTGTGTCTTCAATTTGCCTGTCTTGATGATTGGTGATATTCAGCACCTGTTCATGTACTTGTTGGTCATTTGTACATCTTCTTTGGAAAAATACTTATTCAAGTTCTTATCCATTTATTTATTTATTTATTTATTTATTTATTTAGGTGGGGGAAGGGTTGTTATTCAATTATATGAATTCCTTGTATACCTTGGATATAAACCCTGTATCGAATATGTGGTTTGCAAATATTTTCTCCTATTTCATAGGTTGCCTTTTTCTATTGCTAATAGTTTCCTTTGCAGTGAAGAAGCTTTTTAGTTTGGTGTAGTCCCACCCATTTATTTTTGTTTTTGTTGCCTTTGTTTTTGTTAACAAATTCAAAAAGTTATTGGCTAGACCAATGTCAAGGAGCTCATCCCCTGTTTTCTTCTAGGATTTTTACAGTCTTATGTCTTATGTTCAAGTACTTAATGCATTTTGAGTTGACTTTTGTGTATAGTGTAAGAGAGGGTCTAGTTAAATTCTTTTGCATATGGATACCCAATTCTCCCAACACTATTTATTGAAGAGGCTGACTTTTCTCCATTGTATATTCTTGGTTCTTTTTTGAAAATTAATTGATCATATATGCATGGGTTTCATTTTGGGCTCTCTATTCTGTCTCATTGATCTATATATCTGTTTTTATGACAACTTTCTTTCTTCTTTTCTTTCTTTTTCATCATTCTTCCTGTTTTTTTTTCACTTCCCCCTCTGTCTCTGTGATTTCCTAAACTCATTTAAATATAGAAACTTTGTATCAGAAAATGACAATCAATAGCTTGCAAGACTAATATTCTTTAGAAAATAGTTCAGGAAATAGTATTTGTTTTTTTTTTAATTTTTTTAATGTTTATTTTTTTTTAAATTTACAGTTTATTGTCAGGTTGGTTTCCATGTAACACCCTGTGGTCTTCCCCACAAGTGCCCTCCTCCATGACCATCACCCCCCTTCTCCTTCCCCTCCCCATGGTCCTCTGTTAGGTTTCTCCTGTTAGACCTATGATTGAAAACATATGGTATCTGTCCTTCTCTGCCTGACTTATTTTGCTTAGCATGACACCCTAGAAAATACTATTTGAAACATTGAATGGAGATTGATAATCTACTGTGTCCTCATTTTATTGGAATGTTCCAGACCTATCTCATAAACTAAAATGTTCTCACTTTTGGGGTGCGTGGGTGGTTCAGTTGGTCAAGCATCAATTTTGACTCAGGTCATGATCTCGCAGTTTGTGAGATTGAGCCCCACATTGGGCTCAGCACTACGGAGACTGCTTGGGATTCCCTCTCTCCCATTCTTTCTCTCTCTCTCTCTCTCTCTCTCTCAAAATAAATAAAAAACTTTTAAAAAAAGGTCCTCACTTTTACATCTGCAGTGGAATGTTGTATAGTGGAAATTCACCAGTCCCAGGCCCAACTTTGTCACTAAATCACTCCTGAATCTCTTCATGTATACAATGGGAGTTTGAAATGAGGTATTTTTTTAATGTCCCTTCAGTTCTAATCATTTTCTGTATTAATTCGTACACACACACACACACACACACACACACACAATGTACACCACATTATGAAGGCTGTTATAGGATGAATTGTGTGACCTCCAAAAGTCAGTACATCAGAAGCCCTAACCCTTAGTACCTCATAATGTAACCATATTTGGAGATAAAATCTTTGAAATGGTGATTAAGTTTAAATGAGACTGTTAGATTGGGACCCAATCCAATATGATTGGTGTCCTTATAAAAAGGAGAAGAGACACCAGGGATGCATGTGCACAGGGACAAGACCATGTGAGGACACAGCAAGAGGGTGTTATCTGCAAGTGAAGGAGAAAGGCCTCTGGAGAAGCCAACTGTGCTGATACCTTGATCTCAAACTTCAAGCCCCCAGAGCTGTGTGTTTGAGTTGCTTTACTATGGCTGCCCACTTTAAGGGCTTTCTCCTTGAATCTCTCCTGACAACCTTCACTAATATGCCAATGGCCAGAAATGTACCATATAAGCCTTGTTGAAAGAGAAGGGAAGAAACGAATTTTTTACCTAGGCACCTCTCCAACAAAATTGAGGAGAAATGAAGGGGACGATGGATTTGGGGTAGGTAGTACAAGTGTAGGGCAAAGAGGAATGCATTCATCTAGAATGTTCTATTAATATTTTTGGAGGATATGGGATGTGAGGTAGATCTAGAGACAAACATAAGGGATACGGAGTCTACACAGAGTGGTCATCACAGCAACGACGGAAGGTCAGAGACCATAACTCAGGTAAGAACAAGTGAGGCTAGGGCTTAGGGTGAATAAGCCAATGAGAACAGGTACTAGAAGATTAGTTAGAACACACAAGTTTTGGGACTAGTTGGGGAGTACCTTAGTTTTCTAGGGCTTCTATAGCAAATATAGGGTGGTTCAAACAACAGCAATATATTTTCTCAGGTTCTGGATGCTGGAACTTGGAGATCAAGGCGTGTATAGGGTTGGCTTCTTCCATGGCCTTACTCCATGCCTGTAGGTGGTTGTTTTCTCCCTGTGTCCTCACATGGTCTTCCCTCTATGTGTGTGTGTGTCTGTCTGTGTGTGTGTCTGTGTGTCTATGTGTTTGTGTGTCCTAGGCTCTTGTTCTTATGAGGACAGCAGTGCCATTGGATTAGACACACCCCCAAAGACCTTACTCTAATCACCTCTTTACAGGCTCTCTCTAAAGATGGCGCATGCTGAGGTATGGTGATTAGGACTTCAATAAATGAATTTTGAGAGGGATACAATTCCACTTATAACAGGAAAGATCTTAAAATCTCAGTTTGGGAGTTTATATTTTTTTCTGTATATAATAAGGAGATGGTAGAGGTTTGTGAGCAGGGAAAATATTACCCGAGTTATTGTTTTTTAGCAAGCTAGCCCAGTTTTGGCAGTGTGTAGGAGGTACTGGCAGCAGGGAAACCCGAGGGTGACTATTGCCTCAGTATAGAAAAGAGGTAGCAATGATCTGATTTAGGACAGTAGAAATAGAAATGCAAATAGGAGCAAGTGGAGCAAGGCGGGGGGAGTTAATTCAAGAGAATAAACAGGATCTGGTGACGAATTTGATGCAGAGGTGAAGATAAGGGAGAGGTTGAAGGCCATCTTGAGGTTTCTGAGCCCAGTTGATGAAGAGGTGGGGGCCACACTCACTGAGATGGAAATAGAAAAAGGAGAAGATGGGATGGTGTGGGGGAGGGTGAGTATAGTTTCAGGGCCTGATGGTGATTTCGAGATGTGTGTATGACATTGGAGAGGAGCTGTTGTAAAAGCAGCTGGTGTATCAGTCCACAGCTTGGGCCTCACCAAGAGTCCTATTTTCAAGAGTAGGGCTGGCCTGTGGCAAACTTTTGAGTAGGAAAATTTGTCACTGAGGTCTTTCCACCTCCACTCCTATTGTCTCCCTTAAACCCTGGTTCCCAGGCCCACGTGCTCCCAAATTGTCTCTCCTCTTCCGCCCTAAGGCAGATGCCTGGACACTCATCTAGACTTGTGGGTTCTGAATCATGTAGAAGAAAGACAGAATGATGATCTCCCAAAGGAATGCTAGTCAGTCCTAAGGGATCCACCGCTGGTGGCATTTTAGGCAGCATTAAGGTGAGGAGAAGGATGTCAGCCCATGCCTGGGAAGCGTTTTGACTAAAGATGCCTTCCCAGTGCTCCTTGAAGCACAGCATCTCTCAGAGGACTCTGAACCCAGAAATCATACTTTGCCCACCTACTGTGGCTGCTTCTGACAACATGCCTTAAGCCCTAAAATTTGTATCTGAAAATCAAGAATCACATGCACTTGCAAACTTGACTTTTCCTGAAGTAGTAGATGGCCAGGTAGACCCCTCACCCTGGGGAAAGATTATCAATTCTACTATCCCTCTAGCATCGTTTAATGGATGAATTGTCTTTCTGTTTGCTACTGAATGCTTTTCTTGTTAGGATTAGCTGTGGGCCATTCTCTGTCCAATTTTATGTTGCACTAAATTACCACGAGGAAATAGATACCTTTCTATTTCAAGCTTGCCAACACCTATACTTTGGTGAAGAAATGCATGCATTCTACCCAAAAACAAATTCTCTCTTCTCTGGGCCTCTGTCACCTTTGAGTAGTGTTGCATGGGTCAGCCTCTGGGCTGCCCACTCTACTCTGTCATTGACACAGTAATGCCAGGTCTTCAGCTTGCTGACGTTCTCTCACTGAAGTTCCCTGCCTGTGACAGCAGTTGTTGACACAGAGGAGACACAGTCATCTCTACCGTCCTATGGGTCCCCTAAAGAAATGAACTTGGTTGGAATCGGTCATCCCTGTCCCTCACATAGCTTGGAGTTGGGCCAGAGAGAAACACTTTCATTCCTTCGATAGAGAAGAAAGGGGGTAAAAAAGAGCAGGGAACAGAGCTAGAACCAGAGGAGCTGGTGCACAGGGCAATCCAAATTCAACAGCAAAGGGCTATTGGGGAGACTTGGTAGAAAGAAGGTGCCTTCATTTTCTCCAGGATTTCTTTCTTTTTCTCTCACAAACTGCATTTCTGACAGTCTTCACTTCAAAGCTGTGAAAATGACCCCTCCTTTTATCATTCCAAAGTCTGACCTGTTGGCCAAGATCTGAATTCACAAGTTCACCTCTTTCCATCTGTGGATCATCTGCACTGAAGTGATACCAAGTGCCCAGTGATTTCCACGTGGTCATCACCCACTGCACCCAGGACCCTCGCCCAGGCAAGTAGGTCAGGGTCTCAAGTCCCTCTTTTTTTTTTTTTTTTTTTGGTCTCAAGTAATGTTCAGTAACTTGGAATTATTGTTTTTCCTCCTTTTCATTCAGGATTGGGCATTTTAGTGTATCTCTACTCCTATTAGCCAGAGTGAGAAAATCCTATGGCTCTGCAGTTCAGATTTGGTGCTAAAGTAATACGCCAAGTTTTTTGTTTTGTTTTGTTTTTGTGGACAACATGGTTCTCGGAAAAGATCATTGTATTCTCAGTCTCTGCACTGTCTAGTACAGGAGCAATTAGCCTCATGGTTTAATTTAAATTTAAATTAATTAAAATTTAAAAAAATTAAGGGCTCCTGGGTGGCTCAGTCGGTTAAGTGTCCGACTTCCGCTCAGATCATGATCTGGCCCTTAGTGACAGCTCAGAACCTGGAGCCTGCTTCTGATTCTGTGTCTCCCTCTCTCTCTGCCCCTCCCCTGCTCATACCCTGTCTCTCCCTTCCTCAAAATAAATAAACATTAAAAAATTTTTAAAAATTAACTAAAAAAATCCAATTCCTCAGTCACACTAGCCAGTATCAAGTATTCAGTAGGCACATGTGGTTAGCGTTACCTTGTTGAACAAGCACACATATAACATTGACAACTTTGCAAGAAATGTTACTACATTTAGTTCTAAATAACCACTGTTTCAACTATTCTATTTCTGACCTTTGGTTGTGAAATGTAACTGTTTTATTGCCCTATGGCCCTTGTGCCACACACATGGATTTGATCCAACAACAAAAGATACCTGGTTACAAGATGTATTTCATTTGCTTTACTTTCTTAATTGCTATTACAATGTTTATGCACAATAATATACCTGCCAGGTTTGTGATTGATTTCCTTATTTATTGTTTCGCAGATATAACTCTCTTGTGTGATGAAGAGAACTTCTTTCTTTGTTTTAATGTTTATTTATGCTTAAGAGAGAGAGAGAGAGACAGAATGTGAGCAGGCGAGGGGCAGAGAGGGAGTGAGACAGAATCTGAAGCAGGCTACAGGCTCTGAGCTATCAGCACAGAGCCCGATGTGGGGCTTGAACCCACAAACCGTGAGATCATGACCTGAACCGAAATTGGACGCTTAACTGACTGACTGATGCAGGTGCTTTGAGAGAACTTATTTTTAAGCTGTGCTCTGCTTCTCTGATTGCTTCCCTGTTCTTGACATTCATTCATTTATTTTTCATTCATTCACTGGATACCTGCAGAGGGTGTGTTCTCCACGATTAGAGAGTATGGTGTGTTAAGTATGGACAAGATAACATTATGGTTAAGATTTGGGGCTCTGGTGTCCACTGCCTACTGCCAGCACTCACTTTCTCATAAGAATTATAAACATAGGGACCTTGAGGAGTTATGAAAACTTAAATAGTCAAAAACATGTACAGTTATTAATACAGAGGCTATTATACAAGAGATGGTCAAAAGTGTTATTTTAATAAATGACCTATTTAATTCCATTATTGCTATTAAGCCTGTTTCAGTCTCAAAAATATGAAGGAATCTTGTCTGACCTAATGCTCAGTGTTGCCTTCTCTTTTCTGACCAATTATTCTGCAAAGGAAATGAAAAAGCAGGACTGGAATTGTGGTTAATGCAAATATGTAGTTTCTTGCTAAAACAACCATTTTGACAGTTGCTGCAGGGTGGTGAAATTTCCTGTTCTTTGTTTCACTGCTTTTCTTCCACAGATAAAAACTATGAATAAGCTGCATAGTAGCAAGCAAGCAAACAAAAAATTAGATTCTGAAAATACTTGCTTTTCTTTTACCAAAGAACAGAGCCCGCTCTAGAATGATGACCTAAGATGAAGATAGTTGAGTTTGCTTTGCTCCCTCAGTCTCATTCCCTACTCTTTCAAGTGGTTCCATTGCAGGAAGAATAAAATTGGTGATGAAAAATAACACCATCTTTATTAATAGGCAGTAGAGTTTGAATTTAGCAGAGATTCTTTCAAAGAATCCAAAGCACTGAAAGAACTGGCTTCTGTCTAAAGCCTACACGTGTATGTGGCAGGAAGTCAGTTAATGGGGTGGGTTCACATTTAAGGAATTCGTTGGTGCACTAAGGTTACCTTTCCTTCATCTCTACCTGTTCTTGTCTTTACCCCCTGTAGTGTGGCATCTGTGTCCCGCCCCCACATTCATGTAATTACTCTTTGGACCTTCCCAGAATCCTCACAGGTTCGACCTCTCTGATTTCTTTGGCACTGCTAACCACCTCACTCCTTGAAAATGAATTCCCAGTATTCACAGCTTTGTTTCTGAGTCTGACCTTCAGAACTCTCTAAAATAGGGTATATAGGGAGGTAAGTCTATTTAAATTTAATAGTTTTTCAGATAAGGACCATATGCTATTCACATTTTTGGATGCAGTGAAGTTGAAAAAGTTATCTAAAGTGATGACAATGAAGACAATAAGAAATCAACAGATTGGAACAATGAATCAATTGCAAAATCTTCATCTTTGGGTCCTCCAAAACAATGTCCAGATTGAGGGTGGAGAAAAAGAGAAGTGGTTAAGAGCAATGTAAGAAGGTTGTAAGTTTCTTTAGGAAAATTATGTTAGCGAAGTTGGGGGTATGTTAAGAGAAGTTTGGATTGTAGAACAAGGGAGTTTAACTCCTTTCATTGATTAATGAGATAATGATGGACTTAATGGCCATGAAACATCTAGGGGAGTGTGTGTCTGGCACACACTATGTGCTCAGCATCAGACAGTTGTCTTCTTTTCCTTGATGGCTAGATTAGAGCTAGAGCTTTATGGACTCTTCTGGGGTGTGTGTGTACTTTATGATGGGCATTAACATGAAGAGCTCTCACAGGGAAGCAGCCCAACAGTGAGGAGTAGAACTCCATGTGATATAATGTGTGGAGGCATCATGTCTGTCCTCAGATTTGTGAGGGCTGTCAAAGGACATTCTGATTTAGTGCCTTTCCAGAATGGGAAGAGCTGCTGTTCATCTTGGAGGGGTCAGACTAAAGCTGTGTTACACTGAGCTGCAATATTAGGGTTAAAATGAGTGGTCTTTGGGCTGTCTTTCACCCCTGGCGTGTCCTGATCTTTTCAGTAAGTGCAGACCACAAGTTCCATGAAAGCAGAGGTTATAACCGTCTTTTACACTCCTGAATGCCATATTCAACATAGCACTCAGCACATAGTAAGCACTCAAAGAACGATGTGTTGAGATGAATTGAAGATTATTTCTCTCCATAAGTGTGTGTTGTTTATGGTTAAGCCCTGGCCCATCTCTCACTGTTCTCTCCATCTGATATTTCATTCCTTCACATGGCTTCAACCTTCATTCCTCTATGGGGAGGGTGATTAAATGTCTGACACTTCTTGCCAGCCCCGTATTTCCAATTCCCTGCTGGATTTCTAATTGGATATCTAATTGTCTCTTCAATCACAGAATTACTATGTTCAAGCTCCTCATCTTACCCTCTAGGCAAGCTTTCCCTTCAGTTTCCCTATTTCAGTACTGATTCAAACATTTATTCAATCACCCAACTTCTCAATAAAGATGAATAAGCGCTCACTTGAAGTTGTGAATAAGAGATATATAGTGTAGCTTGTTATTAGTCAAAATGGGTCCAATCAAAGCTAATCAGTGAGGCTTGTGTAGACCCAAAGTATGGGCCTGGTGTATGAGCCATCTATTGGGGGAGGTCATTGTGAGCTGGATGCTCGCAATCAAGCCTCCTCACCCTCTCTCCTGTCTTTGTGTGCTTGCCTTCCCCATTCCTAGAAACTACTCCAAGGGCATATATAGCCTTGAGATAGTAATGTAATGTTGAGACCATATAGATGGTAAATGTGACTGAACCCAGTTAAGACTTCTATGCAAACTTTTAAAATTTGGCAGGCAGGTGCAGAGATCCAGTCATCTTGCAGCTTCCCAAGGCAAGCCTCATATGTAAGTTCCTTTGCTTATTAAACCTGCCACCTGCTAACCTGGAGTGGCCAGCCCCTTTCTTTGGTCTCTCCTGCCCTCTCTGTACTGAACCTGTTTCAGAATATACCTCGGAAGTGCCCAAGGAGGTCGTAAGCTAACATCATCACAGCAATGGAGAAGATAATTTTGGTCAAGTATGAATTTTTATATCAACTTAATGAAATTCTTATCACCTTCTCCTCATTAATAATAAAAAAATGAAATAAAGAAATACAAGCTAGTTTCATCAGTAAACTGGAGACCTAGGGGACCCAATGGTCAGCTATAGTCTGAATCCAAATGCTTTGGTATCAGGAGAGCTGATGACATAGATTCCAGTCCTAAGACAGAAGACAGATGCAGCAGCTTGAAGGCAGTAGGCAGAATTCCCTCCTACCCATGGGAGGCCAGTCTTTTTGTTCTATTCAGGCCTTCAACATATTGGACAAAGCTCAGTCACACTGGGGTAGGCAATCTGTTTTACTTGGTCTACAAATTCAAATGTTAACATCATCCGGAAACACCCTCACAGACATACCCAGAATAATGTTTGACCGAATACGTGGGCACCCCATGGCCCAGTCAAGTGGACATATCAAAGTAACCATTACACTTTCTATGAGTGACATTTAATCCCTGTTCATATTCTGGCAATGAAAAGGAGTTCTTTTTCCATTGGTACCCATTACATTGCAGGGTAGCAGTCTATTTAAAAAGATATTTAGCTTTTCTATCATGTCTATCCATCACTTCTAAGGAAGTGACCTCACCTCAGTAGCTCCATTGTCCAATGAGGCCATTGGACTCAATGATACTGAGGTCCTGTCTTAGCCTACCCATCCAGGAATCTTTGATTCCTGCCTTGCTCCCCCTTCCACACAACAGCCTTCCAAATCCCCGCAGGCAGCACTCAGTTCTCCCCTTAGTCTCTTTATCAGCTTCTTTTACACTCCTTGGCACCTCTGAGAGTTTTGTAAAGCATTCCCTTCACAGCACCATCATAAAATGTCTAGCTGGAACCGACTTGAGGGGGCGGCAGCTCACCAGGCTCCAGGGGAGGTCAGAGGCTACTCCCTGCCTTGAGATATCTCTGTACCACCTCCTGCACCCTGGGAGACAGGGCAAGGAAGCCCCCAGGAAGGGGGTCGTGGGAGGGCTGCCCCCACTTCATTGCAGAGAAAATGCACAATGAAAAGAAAAGAGATGTACCAGCAGCTTCAAAGAGAGGAAAATAAGAATCTTGTTACAAAACCCAGGGAGAACCACATCTGAGATGTATTGCTGAACCAAGAACAAAGAAGCCAGATAAGCACCAACATTTTCCTTTGAGAGGAGTTTCTGGTAGCCTTACCACCCTCTCCCCGCAGAGCAAGGTTCCACTGAAGACTTGCCCTTGACTGCTTGTGCTATTCTGTCTGAGTTTTTTTTTTAAATAAGGATGTGAAATAACTCTCCTTCTTAGAACCATCGTCTCTGAAGACTTCAGTAAGAGACTAGCTTTACTTTTGGTCGTCACTGTCCTCTGGATTAGTCAGCTCTTAGCAGAGCAGCCCCTTTGGCAGAATGACTTCAGAAGATATTTCTCATCTAAAATTGTCAAATATACAGCCTATAGTTACATTTTCATTGTTTGGCTTTTAAAGATTTTTTTTGTCAGTTTTCTGAGGGATCTTTTGAAAATATCCCTTAAAAGGATCAGACTGTGAGCCGTGAACTCCTTAATTATCAGTGAGTCCCTTTCCTAGGGATTGGCTGGCACTCAGGTTGGTTGTACTGCATTTGTGTTGGGCTGCAGTGACAGAAGATAATTATCTACTCTTGGTGTATGTTGTTTTCATGAAAGACATCATGTCTTGATTTTGTCATCACTTAAGGACAATTGGAACACCCAAAGGCCAATTGTTTGCAAATCTGTTCAATTGGTACAGACCATCTAATCCAGGACCCCTGTGAGATGCTCTCTAGAAGTTAGGGACCATATGTCTGCTCTCCTGAGTCTTCAATACCAAGAATTTGCTAATATATGTTTATTAAATTTAGAAGAATCAATACATGAACTTGGATTTCTCTGTTCCTAGCTTAGCCAGGGGTAAAATTTAGCATGGCCTGTGCTCCTTTCAGTAATTCCTTTAATATTTATTTGCCTGCAACAAGCCAGAAACTGGACTTGGAGAATTTAAGGAGTGAGAACAAGTAACAGGTAATCATGACACTGAGTGAAGAGAGTTATGTTAGGGGAGGTGTAGGCAAGGCTAACTCCTAGCACCTCAGTTAGGTCAAAGCTAGTTTGGTTGTTTACAGCTGAGGTTTATTCTGATTGGTCAGAAGAGGAGAATGCAACTTGGCTAGTGGGGAGGGGAGTTGATAAGATCTGGAGGAGTCATTAGCACCTATGGGCCAACAAGGGTAATGAACCCAAACTTTTAGCATTTGATTTAAAGTTTTGCAGCCCTACCACTGGCACCTTTTGGCCGACCTTCTGATGTTGGGTCCATCCCTGCCTTCTTGTTCTTGCCACTGCTGGTCTCTTCTCCAAGACCTCCAAGCTTACCTCCCTCCCACATCCCCATCTGTTCCAACTCTTCCTGCCCTGCAGCCACCCATATCCAACATAGCATCCTTTCTCCTCAGGGCATATTTCAGAAGCCTGGAGCTTCTTGGCCAGTTTACACTCCAGTTGGAGGGAAGTACCGAGAAAGTTCCCTTGAGTTGGCATGCGGGAGTGGGGTGGGGGCAAGAGTTTGAACTATAGTCCCACTCTTGAGAGCTGTGCAAACTTGGGAAAATCATACAACATCTTTGTCTATAAAATGAGGATAGTTTACATATACAATGGAATACTACATGGCAATGAGAAAGAATGAAATTTGGCCACTTGTAGCAACATGGATGGACCTCAAGGGTGTCATGCTAAGCAAAATAAGTCAGGCAGAGAAGGACAAATACCATATGTTTTCACTCATAAGTCTAACAGGAGAAACTTAACAGAGGACCATGGGGAGGGGAAGGCGGGAAAAAGAGTAAGGTAGAGGGAGGGAGGCAATTCATGAGACAGTCTTGAATACTGGAAACAAACTGAGGGCTGAAGGGGGAGGGAGAAAGGGGAAGGGGGTGATGGTCATGGTGGAGGTCACTTGTGGGGAAGAGCACTGGGTGTTTTATGGAAACCAACCTGACAATAAACTATAAAGGTAAAAAAAATAAAATAAAATGAGGAGAGTAATGTCTGTCTTGAAAGGGATTGAATGAGATGATGGTATAAAATAGTTTATAAGTGCACTATATGCTAACTAACTTGGATGTAAATTTAAAAAAGGTAATTAAAAAATAGTTTGTAATCAGTAAAAATCTTACTGAAATGCAGGGGTCTCGATTCAGCCCTTAGGAGGACTTGTGTGGGTTGAAGCTTCACACCTGTGCACTGGCCCTATTTCGGTTCTGTTCATCATCAAATGGCTGAAAGGTCTTGGAACTGGCAAACTTCCATTGCCTATTGGCTATTTCCACAACTACCCCTTGAATCATCCTGACTGTCTTACTCTTACTCATTGCCTAAGATGTAATGGGAGCACTAAATTCTCTTGGGAGCACTCCCTCGTATTTCCCTCTCCTTTTACTTAATTCAAGACCAAATCCCATGCTCCTCTACGGCATGCTATTAAAGCACACAGGTGGCACTGATTTTCCAAGCTGTTCTCCTCTATGAATCCCGTGATGACTGAGCCCACATCTTTGACTTCTAGATCTTCAGTATGGAGTAGGTTATCAATAAATATGTCCTGAAAAGATGAAGGGATGGAATTCTGGATTCATCTCTAACATGTGCACTTTTTGCTTTCTCTGAAGAGACTGTCAACATAAAATAACACAGTGATTCCACTTCCCAAAGTAGAACTGCACATTTTGATGGTAGATGCTGGCCTGATGATGGCCTCTATACAATAAGATGCAGGGAAGGAAGCCCAGGCATCAGTGGTTACCCATCTCACACTCCTTTGTGATAATATTCCTTTATTACATGGTTGGATTCTGTGGAGATGCAGACAAATGGCATAACCAAGACTCATATAGCTGCTATATTACCTTAAAGGATTCACGTTGGAATGGTTGGACAGTAAAGACCTCACAGGAAGTGGATATAGTATGATATTTAAATGCCTAGACTTTGGAGTCCAACAGACATGGACTCAAATTGTAACTTTTCTCATTAACTAAATGATCTTAGTCAACTTTCTTAAACTTGTTGGGCCTCATTTTCCTCATCTTCTAAGCTTTGTGTGCCTCACACATTTGTTCTGAGGGTTAAATGAGACAATGCATGTCAGCAATTAGCACAGTCTCTGGCACCTAGGAAGTGCCCAATATCTGTCAGTTCTTGCTTCACCGCTGTTGTTATTTTCATCATTAGGAAATCATTTCTTTCATCCTCTTGTTAGCTATCCCTGAACATCTCTCCAGTTCTATGGATGTCAAGGGCAGCATGCTCCACAAAACTGTTAGTGTTTCTGAGAGCATCTGTAGATTTGTGTCTGTTTGTGGATAGAGTTATGTTTTAAAAAAAAATAAAAATTCTTTACCCCTTATCAAACCAACAACATTTCTACAAATAATCAATCACATCTCAGTGTCTTACAAATAAAACAATTACAAACATTTATGCTTTTCCTCTCTCCAGTGTCCAGGCACCTAGCTGGTGCCTCTTGCCCTCCTTAGCAACATGTACTCTCCAAGACAAACATATTCTACCATCTAGGTAGTTGTTATGCATATCTCTTGCCTTTATGAGAAGGTCTGTTTCCATGGAAACAGAAAAATTTACTCCTTTCTCCTGATTTCCTACTATTGCAGGACATATGGGTCAGGGAAAAGAACTCCTGTTTCACTTTTTCTTGATGTGATTAGACAGCCAGGCTGTGGTGCATCACCAAAGTTAAGTGGCTTTCCTGTATCTGTCTGCAAAACAAACCTATTCCCAGATGTGGGCCACATCTTGGTCTCTCAACATCAGCCATAAAACCAACTATATGCCCTAAAGGTGCTCAGAAAAGTGTGGTGAGTTAATGAATGAGTGAATGCATGAACAATTAATAAATCCAGCTATGTGAGTTGTGTTAACCATGAGTTGCTCTAGTGCTAGACATCAAGGCAAAAACCCTTAAACTTCTCTGAAAAAACACTTTTTCATTCTATATTATAACATGAAGAAGGAGGAAGAAGAGGAGGAAGAGAATGAAGGACTTAGATAATTAAACAGTTTATACAGCTCCATTTAGATGTGTGTAATGCTTTACAGTTTTTGAGGTATCTTCATTTTCATTTAACACTCAATATATATTCATTAAACAAGTATGTAGTGTTGTTAGCAATGTGGCTACAAATTGACTAGGACACAGTTCCTGCCTTGGTTCACTGTACTCCTGAAAAATTTAAAGGGCCTCTATTTGGATTATGCTCCATGTAATGATGAGCAAACTGAAACTTGCTCAGAATGGAAGATCACTTGTCCAAGAGCACACAGGGACTGGAATCCAGGGTTGCACTCCCTACCTATACCAAGCTACCTCCTTTCTGGTTTGGCTAGATCAAGTAATGTGCAAGCTACTTGTGAAATGTAATAAATGTCCCAATACATATACTGGGAAGGAAGACTGTGTATATTCAGTAACTCAAATACTGTGAACTTTGTTTTTCTAATAAAGTTTACTGCCCAGAGTCTGGAAAGGGAGCATCAGATGACATTTATAATCCACACCTACACAATCAAGAATTAACAGTATTCATCCCCAGGATGCAATAAACATTATACCTTATACAAGCTTCTTACATATGGCTACTAGCTTTTTGGCTATCCCATAATTAAGCAAACCAATTTCAATACTAATATTTGGACTTGAGGCCCTTTAAAGAGGCCCTTTAAAGGCTACTAGCTTTTTGGCTATCACATAATTAAGCAAACCAATTTCAATACTAATATTTGGACTTGAACTATGAATCTTACTCAAATTAAAAAGCAACACTTAACTGAATCCTGAACCGATAGCAAACACTGATTACTACACCAGAAACATAAGCTAAATTTCACAGAACCACCAGTGAATCATTTCAAGCGGGAGTTAAATTGGAAAATACTGGACTTGAAAATCAAAACAGTGTTCAGAACTAAATGTCAATGACTCCAAAACTGTACTCATGTTAGTCCCTACAGTTGACCAGACATTCAGCAGAAGGATGGGCGCCTCCTCACGTGCCAACAAGTACTGGCCAACAAACTTGACCTTGTTATTTGGAAACTAATATGAGTTGGAAAAAAAAGCCTTTAAATAAAAAGCAAGACATTCATTATTCAATGGGAGCCATTTTGTAAAGAACAGCTGCAAAAGCAAATTTCACGTCTCCCTCTGTTGCAATCCCAAGTAACTGAGAGTACTGCTCTGCCACTTCTATTTTTATAATGTCACACGCCCACAGAGAGTTCACAGGCACGCTAGCTGCAGGAAAGATTGGTTCTCCCTTTTGTACCACTACCCTTGAGAGGCAGGCAGGGAATTGCTGCTAAGGAAAGCTAATAAACATAGTAACCAGAAAAAAAAGAACCAGAGGCAATCAATAGATCAGTTAATCAGATTACTGAATTCATTTCACTTGTGTCAGAACTTGCACTGTTTGTTGAGGACATGGTGGGGAGGGTTAGGAATTGAAAGAGGAAACAGGTGGAATTTGAGATGGGGGTAAAACTGAATGGGGGTAAGGGAGTGGGCTGATGTGTTGGTTGGCAAAATCCTTCCACCAATCCACCAAAATTGCTTTTTCCAGGATCCCAACTTGAAAAGTGAAATTTTCCAATTAGAAGAAGTGGTCAACCCTACAGTATGTGTATAGATTTTATTCTTCACTTGAGTGTACAGTGTGGCCCCTCTATACTTATGTGACCAGCTTATTTCTCAGCAGTTGGAATATGACTAAGCATTTAAATAAGATAGACACAAGGCTTGCTCTTGTGGATCTTACAGTAAACGAATATAAGCAAAAGCATGTAATAGTGATAATTTAGGTCTAAGTTCAGAACTGGCACATTGACACTTCTGATGCATTCCACAGGGTAAAACAATACATAAGGTCAGCCCAATTTCAAAGAGTAGGGAAAATAGTGTTTATCTCTTGATGAGAGAAGCTGTAAAGTCATGTTGCAATGGAGATACAGTGAAGAAAAAAATGCAGCTATTTTTGCCATGAATCTACTGAACTTGGACCCTTGCCAGAAGCATATCTTTAGATAAGGGATTGATCGCCAGCAGTTGACTTAAGAGGTGATTTTAAGAAGCACCAGGAGAGGAGTAGGGAAGTGAGACAGGATAGGGAGGAGAGTCTTTGCAGGCTTTATTCATGTGAAGATTCTCACTGCGGAAAACTGAGCTCAATCCCACTGGAAGCCTCTGGGAACCTGTACAAAACCTGTGTCAGAGGCCTCCCATCAAAAAGAAGGAAAGATAGGGTATTCATGCACCAGGTCCTATCTGTCATTGGCTGAGGGCTGCTCCTAGAGACATTGACATGCTGGGACTTCTAGCCTTCCTCTAGCTAGCCAAGCTTGCTTCCCTGAGAGAGAATCACAGGCAATTACAATAAAGGGCCTCTGTGTACAAGGGAATGGTGAGTGCCAAGGGACAGGAGCCAAACAGTGATGAGGAAGTGTGAATGGAGAAATGACCATAGATTTGGCCATCTGATGGTCGGTGGGGATCTGGACAAAAGCATTTTCATTGGAGTGGTTGGAACAGAGGCTTGTTTGAATTGGGCTCAGGAGAGAAGAGATGGAGAAAAAAAGGGTGAGAATCTGTTGAGCAGACTTTCACAGTGAAAGATAGTAGAACAGCAAATGGGTTACAAACTAGAGGGGGCAATAAGACAAGGGAGGGTTTTTTTTTATTGAGGGATAAAAAATAGGCCAATTGTATGCATATGGAATGATTCAGTAGAGAAAGAAAATGTGATAATACATGACAGAGAACGGGCAACTGTGAGATTCTGCTTGCTTTCTTGAGATCCCACCTCTGTTAACATCAAAAAGCCCAGACGAGCCCAGGAGTATATAAGGAGGGTGCCAGGCCAAGGCACTGATGGAAGCGAGGTCTCCTTGAAGAAAGACCCTGCAACATAGCATTAAGAATCAGTAGCTGTTTTTTTTATCCTTCCCCTAAAGGACAGATGCTGTTTAGCAGAATAAATATAAAACGGGGAAAGAGAAATGCTCAGATCTATTGACACCTTTGGATAAAGATGTGAGCTGATGTGGGTGCCATAAAGCCACAAACACCACCATGACACCTTGTTATAGTTGAGATTCATGGATTCAGGAAATTAATGGAGTCATGGTTAAAGTCCATCTTACAGTGCATTCAGTGGGTCTATGGAGTCACCTATAGTCATTTCTTTATGGAGTCACCTGTAGTCCCTCATTGCATAATAGGAATGGATATACATAGCAGCTGACAGAACCTTCATATTGGTTTCCTGACCTGTGGAGTAAGAGCCATAATAAAAACCAAGGCCAAGCAGAAGACCCTGAAATTGCCTTCTTTTCCTTAACCAAGACAATAAATCAGAAGTGATACTGCATCCCAAGGAATCTGTCTGATATTACTGTCACCTATCAAAGATTTAAAAGCATATAGAAGTAGTGGTTCTTATCATTTCCCCCATTTAATTCAACAATATGGCCCTTGCAAAAACCAGATGGATCATGGAGCTGATGGAGTGATATCATGAACTTAACCGAGTCATAGTCCCAATTACAATTGTTCTGGATGTGACATTTCTGCTAGATTTAGAACTAGATCAACATAGCCCCTTGCACTTGGTATATGGATTACCTATTTGGCAAATACATTCTTTCCTATGCTTATCAAGAAAAAGGAGCAAAGGTAGTTCACAGTAACCTTGGACAAATAACTTCATG
>CM053577.1:121655699-121687961 GCA_028646485.1 Cryptoprocta ferox
TTTTTTTTTTTATTCTATGTTGTTTATTTCTGCCCTGATCTTTATTATTTCTCTTCTTCTGCTGGGTTTGAGGTTCTCTTGCTGCTCTCGTTCTAGTTCCTTTAGGTGCTCTGTTAGATTTTCAATTTGAGCTCTTTCTAGTTTGTCAAAATAGGCCTGGATTGCAATACACTTTCCTCTTAGGACTGCCTTTGCTGCATCCCAGAGAGTTTGGATTGTTGTATTTTCGTTTTCATTTGTTTCCATATATTTTTTAATTTCTTCTCTAATTGCCTGATTGGCCCAATCATTCTTTAGTAGAGTGGTTTTTAACCTCAACATTTTTGGAGGTTTTCCAGATTTTTCCTGGGACTGATTTCAAGTTTCATAGCATTGTGATCTGAAAGTGTGCATGATATAATCTCAATTCGTTTATATTTGTGGAGGACTGCTTTATGCCCCAGTATGTGATCTATCTTGGAGAATGTGCCATGTGCACTTGAAAAGAAGGTGAATTTCCTAGCTTCAGGATGCAGAGTTCTAAATATATCTATCAATTCGATCTGTTCCAATGTGTCGTTCGGATCCATTGTTTCTTTAGTGATTTTCTTTCTAATTAATCTATCCATTGTTGTAAGTGGAGTATTAAAGTCCTCTGCAATTAGCACATTCTTATCAATAAGACTGTTTCTGTTTGTGATTAATTGTTTTTTGTATTTGGGTGCTCCAGAATTCGGCGCATAGATGTTTATAATTGTTAGCTCTTTCTGATGGAGAGACCCTGTAATTATTATATAATGTCCTTCTTCATCTTTTGTTACTGCCTTTACATAAAGTCCAGTTTGTCCAAAATAAGTATGGCTACTCTGGCTTTCTTTTGACTTCCAGTTGCATGATAGATATTTCTCCATCCCCTTACTTTCAATCTGAAGGTGTCTTCAGGTCTAAAATGAGTCTCTTGTAGGCAGCAAATAGATGGATTTTGGGTTTTTTTTTTTCCATTCTGCTACGCTGTGTCGTTTGATTGGAGCATTCAGTCCATTTACTTTCAGTGTTATTATTGAAAAATGTGGATTTGAATTCATTGAGTTCTCTGTAGAGTTCATGTTTGTAGTGGTGTCTCTGGTACCTTGTGTTCCTTGCCACATATCCCTCAGAGAGTCCCTCTTAGGATTTCTTGTAGGGCTGGTTTGGTGGTGATGAATTCTCTTATGTTTTGTTTATTTGGGAACACCTTTATCTCTCCTTCTATTTTGAATGACAGGCTTGCTGGATATAGGATTCTTGGCTGCATATTTTTTCTGTTCATCACATTGAAGATTTCCTGCCATCCCTTTCTGGCCTGCCAAGTTTCAGTAGATAGGTCTGTAACCACTCTGATAGACTTCCTTTTTTATGTTAGGACCCTTTTGTCCCTAGTTGCTTTCAGAATTCTCTCTTTATCTTTATATTTTTCCAGTTTCACTATGATATGTCATGCCAAAGGTTGATTCAAGTTACGTCTTAAGGGGGTTCTCTGTGCCTCTTGGATTTCAAAGTCTATTTCTTTTCCCAAATTCAGGAAGTTCTCGGCTATAATTTGACCAAGCACCCCTTCAGGACCTTTTTCTCTTTCTTCCTCTTCAGTAATTCCTATGATATGGATATTGTTCCATTTGATTGTATCACTCAGGTCTCGAATTCTCCTTTCATGCTCCTGAATCAATTTCTCCTTCTCTTTCTCAGCTTCCTCTTTTACTATAACTGTATCTTCTAATTCACCTATTCTCCTCTCTGCCTCTTCAATCCGTGCAGTGGCCACCTCCATTTTATTATGCACCTCATTTATAGCCTTTTTTACTCGTCACAGCTATTTTGAAGGTCCCTAGTCTTTGTAGCAATAGCTTCTCTGATGCTTTTTCAAGTCCAGCGATTAATTTTATGAGAATTATTCTAAATTCTTGTTCAGTTATGTTGCTTAAATCTGTTTTGAGCAGTTCTGTGGCTATGACTTCTTCCTGGAATTTCATTAGAGGAGAGTTCTTTCGTTTTGTCATTTTGGCTAGCTTTCTGTCTGTTGTCAATTTTAAAAGCTCGTTATGCACTGTGCACCTGTTAGTATTGCTCTATTAAAGGAGGCTCATTGACTGTCCAGGGCCTGTCGTTTTAGGAAGTGTTCTTTTAATGGTGTTTCTCGGTTTCTCTTGTGCCTTTGATTATTTTATTTCCCCACTTAGCAGTATTTGGGACTCTCCACCATGTGTACTTTGGCTTATTTCTTGAGGGAGCCCTGAAAAGGAAAACAGACAAACACACAGGGAACAAAAGCATGCAAACGCACAGACAAATCAAACAAACAAGCAAACCAAAAGGGGAAAGGAAGAAAGGAAAAGGAAAGGAAAAGGAAGAAAAGAAAAGAAGAAAAGAAAAAAATGGGGGGACAGAGACAATGAAAGACAACGGACAGTCTAAAAGCGTATAACCAGCCAAGGGGAGAGATAAGAATGAGATAAGGGAAAAATATATCTGGATGGCAAGAGAGAAAAAGAAGAAGAAAAGAAAAAGGAAAAAAAAGGCAGCTCTTCCACGCAGATTGGCGTGGTTTGGTGTAGGTAAGTCTCGGGGCGGGGGGCTGCTCTCCAAGACCCCACCTTGGTGGTTGCGGGGAGAAGAATCGTGGCGCCCCAAACTCTGCTCGAACCAAGTGCTGCAAGCCGCTCTTTTGAGTCCGATCTCCTTGTGCTGCAGGCGAGCCAAGTTGTATTTTCCAAGCCCCGTCTCGCTTCAAAATCCTTGTCCATGCACTTTAATGCTACCGCACGAGATGAGATGCGCTCCCACTGACGGCCCACTTCCTAGCAGGGATCGCGCAGGGGGAGGGAGCTGTTTCTCCTGGTGCCGCCTGGGATTGGCGCCAATGCCACCCAGCTGAGGAAGAATTCGCCAGCTACATGGGACGGGTTTCTCTCCCTGCGCCCAGCAGTTATATATAGGGTGACAATATCTCTCTCCGCCCCAGGCAAGTTCTTTATCTCTTCTCTAGAGACAGTACTATGAGCATTTTCAGTCTCTCTTTCTCTTCCCTTTGTCTCTCCAGGGCTCCTCATGCTCTCCCTGTGTTGGGCTGGGGTTCCCACCCCTCTGCACCTCCAAGACCCGGCCCTTTTTTTAATTTCCCTAGTTTGCACTCACTCACTCAGGCATCTTTGAGGTTGTCTTCTTTCTGGAGTCTGTGTGTTTTCCTCCCACTCTTGCAAATCAGAGTATTGTCGCTTCATTCCTTGTCAGTTTGATAGATGCAGGCAGGCAAAGATTACAGAGCTCCCTACTTCTCTGCCATCTTGCCTCCCTCCCCAACTGATTTTTGATGATCTGGACATTTCAGAGAAAATTGTGTTTGTTCACTATATTGTTACCATCATGTTAGTCAGACCTGGGTAGCAGGAAATGGCAAGTGTTTCCTATGCTCTTGTAAGATGGGTGCATTACTGGAAAGGAATAGAAAAAAACCCTACAGAAATTTAGTGAAGTTTCTAGGAGCTGTAAGTTCTGAAGCATAGCAAGACATCCCCTTAAGGTAAAAGGACAATCTATTGCACTTTGCATTTCCTGCCACTAAGAAAAAGTAACAATGTTTGGCAAGCATCTTTGAAATTGGAGATATCATATCATAGGCTTAGAAATCCTACTGTATCCTATTTATTGGGTGACTCAGATAGCTGCATGTTTTTGGGTGTATCCAGAGCAAGAAATACTTATGCAGCAAGTTCAGGCTGTAATATGAGCCTCCCTACTACTTGGATCATATGATCTACAGACCTAATAGAGATAGAAATACCTTTGGTAGAAGGGGGCAGTGTGTGGAATCTCATGCAAAACTCAGAGGCAAAGGCTCTGTGCAGTGCAGAACCCAAGGGTTCTAGAGCAAGGTAATGCCATCTATTTCAGAGAACTATTTACTATTCAAAAAAGCAGCTCTTGGCCTACTGTTGAGTCTGGATAGGGATTGAGTGCCTAACCATGGAACAGCAAGAGATTATCACATGATTACCCATCACGAACAGGAATTAACCAGAGCCAACAACTTAGAAGATTGGTCAGGCTCTGCACTAATCTATCATTCATTGAAAATTGGGCCCTAGCAGGTCTGAAAAGCACAAGCAAATTAGACGAACATGTCAGGACACTATTGCTACTTATTTCAATTGCACAAATGCCTTTCCCTCACTTCACAGCTATGCGAGCTAAAACATGGATTACTTACAAACTAGAATCCCACTGAGAAGCTGCCCTGGTGCACAGTGGAGAGGAGAAATACTTTCAGTGGACAGGGCAGCATACACACACTTGGGTATCACATTTTTGTGCAAAGAGAAGTGATACTAAGTAAGGCTCCACAGGACTCCTTGGACATTGATTAATGGGCTGGACAGAGATCAAGATGTACAAGTTTGAAACATCAGAGGCAAGGAGTTGTGGAGAAGAACATATTAGAAAGATCTGTGGGAATGAGTACAATGAGTCTTCGGGCCAATATCATCAGCTCAGCCACTCAGTCACTCAAATGCAGCAAAGTAAGTGGACACATAACTGTAAGATTATCATTATACACTATGTCACATCACCTAGAAACTGCCAGGCTGATAGAATGATGAATGGCCTAGTAGAGGCACAGCTAAAGAATGAGCTTGGCACAGCTGAGACATTCCATAGGATTGGCATGAAACATGGTCATTTGGGTTACAGTATATGCTTTGAACCATTTTTTTTTTGTCAGATACATGATAGATAGACTACATGAGCCTAGGAGCCAACAGTTAGGGAGGAGTGACTTCTCACATAATCACTCCCAGTAACCCACTTGGGGAAATGTGTGCTTACCAACCCTATACTTTTAGAATCTTTTTGATTTGAGGTTCTGGTTTCCATGGAAAGGAGCCCAGAGTTTACAGGAAAACTCCCACTAAACCTTTTAAATACAAAGCTATGATTGTTACCTGGTCATTTGGGGCTCCTACGGCCAATGCACAAGCAAGAAAAAAATTATTATATTGGTGGACATAACCAACCTTGATTATCATCAGGGTCTGTGGTTACTGCTAGATAAAGAGGGTGGAGAGGGGTATATCAGTAATTTGGAGATGGCTTTTTGTGCTTCTGTGCCTAGTGATAACCACAAATGTACAGTTGTAGCAAATATGGCATGACTAGGGCACAGTAACCAGTGGTTCAAACCTCTCAAGAGTAAATGTCTGGGTTACCCACCACATAATCAAACTAAGCTAATAGAAATGTTGGATGAGGGTGAAGGAAATCTAAAGTGGAGTGTAGAAGAGGGAGATGAATATTTATTATGTCCCTTAGGATCAACTGTAGCAGCAGAGACTGTGGCTTGTCCCATTAATCCTCATGTTGACATTTGTTTTCTTGTAGTTTAAAGAAAATACACCTTGAAGTATTAGTTCCACCTTGAAGAATTAGTTACCAGAGTAAACTTAAGATGGGACAGAAGCTGATCACAGCAGTGAAAGTATTGACGTTTTATGCAGGGACTTTGTGCCAAAGAACCTATAACTCTCTTCCTGAGTCATTCTCTAATCACAGAAGCTTGTTTGGTCTGTGTTCAAGACTGGCCTGAAGTGCTAGAAAGTTAATTTCCTCAAAAGGAGACCTCAGCTAATGTCAGTAAGGTGTTGGTTAAATAAATGACCAATTCAGCCCACCCTTGGGTGGGACAAACTGAAACAGATTATATATAGTCTTCCAGAGGCCCTCTGATAGAATGAAGCCCCAGATGCCCATAGGCTAGCCTGCTCATTAATGTCACCCCTATTGTCTTTCTTCCCTTCCTTGTCTCATTTTCTCAGTCCCAGTGTTTCCTTCTGTTATTACAGAAGCCCTGACATCTTCTTTAAAGTTGAGTGTGTTGAGCATACCAGAGCAAAGGCTGTTTCCTTGGTAAAAAGGAAGGAAGGAAGGAAGGAAGGAAGGAAGAAAGGAAGGAAGGAAGGAAGGAAGAATTGTTATAATTTTCAAATATTACTCCCCAATAGAGGGTTATAATTAAGGATATGATATTAAGGTTTATGGGGGTTTTTTTCAAATATTTACTCATTTATTTTTGAGAGAGAGAGGGGGAGACAGAATGGGAGCAGGGAAAGGAAAGACAGAGAGGGAGACGCAGAATCTGAAGCAGGCTGCTCCAGGCTCTGAGTTGTTTGCACAGAGCCAGACATGGGGCTTGAACTCACAAACTGTGAGATCATGACCTGAACTGAAGTCAACAATTTAACTGACTGATCCACCCTGGCGCCCCAAGGTTTATGTTTTAAGAAAAATAATGACTTTTCCATGGAAAATAATCAGAGGATGACCAATTGTTAATTACTGTAGTAGCTCAAGCAAGCAATGATGGTGGCTTGATCCAGGGTTTTAGCAGTAGAAATACGTTTGCTTGTCAATTTCAGAAATGGGTCTGGATTCTATTTAGTCCTCTTGTAAACAGAAGCCTGAATTTTTAACCTGATAAGATTTTCTCAGTGCTACAAGTTTGGACTAAAGGAATTGGTTAATATCAATTTGTCCAACCAGGGATGCATGTTAGAATACTGACCTCTTTAGAACTGTGTTCCAATTAGTTGAGTTAACATAGTACAGTATAGTAATAAAAATATAAAATTACGTAAAGCCCATGTTATCCAAACTGTTTCTCAGGTCTTTGAAGTGTCATTGCCATCATTATTTTGATGGCGAGAGTAGAATATAATGGTTAGTTAAGAGTCAAGGAAGTGGAGCCTGGCTTCATGGATTCAAGTCTATGATCCGCCCCTTAATAGACAAACAACTTAAACTTTCTGTGCCTCAGTTCCCTCACTCATAGAGTGGAATAATAGAATCTACCTCATAGGTTTATTGTGAAGATAATCAATATCAACAATGAATAATCAATATCATACAATATCCTGCAGATATTTAATAAAGGAGAAATTGATCAACTTTATGTTAATATATTTTAAAATGTAAATGAAATAAACCAATTCCTCAAAAAATATCTTTCATCAAAACTGATTCAAGAAGAAACAAAAGGAATAGATAGTACTATAACCATCAGTAAACTTAAGTAAACTGAACTCTTCCCAGAAAGATACCTCAAGGCCATTTTGTTTCACTAGATGGTTCTACAAAATATTCAAGAAAAAGAATTTGCAATTTTCCCAGACTCTTTAGATAAGAGAAAAAGTATATTACCCAATTCATTTTATGATTCTAGCAAATTTTTAATACCAAAATTCAATAAAGATAGTAAAATAAGAGAAAAAACTCATTAAGATCTATAAAATTAATGCAAAAAGTGTAAACAGAATATTATCAAATGTAATCTTGCAATTTATTTAAAAAAGAGAAGGAAAAATCATGGCCAAATTGGATTTACCCCAGGAATTCAAGATTGTTTCAACATAAGGAAATCTGTTGCTGTGATTAAGGACATTCACAGATTAAAGGAAAAGTCCATATAAACAATGTCAATAGATGCAGAAAAGTGTTTGGTTAATTCCAATATTCATTCATAATAAAATAGTATAGTAGACTACAAATAGAATAGAATTCCTTTTACTTGCTGAGGGGATCTGCAAAAAGCCTACATCAAATACCGTTGTCTTGGTTTGGTTTAGTTTGCTGTTCTTTTTCTAGCTTCCTAGACAAATGCTTAAATCATCGCTTTTGTGCCTTTCTTTTTTAACTTATATATTCATCTTAAGGATATAAGTTTTCCTCTAATCACATTTTGAACTGTATCCCATAAATGTGAGTATACGGCATTTTCATTATTATTCAGTTTAAAATATTTTCAAGGCTCTATTATGATTTCTTCTTTGACTCATTAGTTACATAGAAATATATGTCTTTACTTCAAAATACGTAATAATGTTTCTAGTCTTCCTTTCTTTAAAATTGCTTTCTACATAATTGCTAGAACATATTCTTTGTGCTTGTAAAATATGTTGATACTTTGCTTTATGATCAAATATATATGAACAAATTTTGTAACTGTTCTGTGTGTCCTTCAAAAGAGTATTCAGGGTGAATGGGGGACTCAGTTCGTTAAGCGTCTGAATTCGGCTCAGGTCATGATCTCGTGGTTCATGAGTTTGAGCCTCAGGTCAGGCTCTGTGCTGACAGCTCAGAGCCTAGAGCCTGCTTCAGATTCTGTGTTTCCTTTCTCTCTGCCCCTCCCCCCACTCAAGCTCTGTCTCTCTCTCTCTCTCTCTAAAATAAATAAACATTAAAAATAATTAATAAAGGGACACCTGGGTACCTCAGTCAGTTGAGCATCAAACATCGGCTCAGGTCATGATCTCACCGTCCATGGGTTTGAACCCTGCATCAGGCTCTGTGCTGACAGCTCAGAGCCTGGAGCCTGTTTCTGATTCTGTGTCTCCATCTTTATATGCCACTCCTCTGCTTGCTCTTTGTGTCTCAAAAATAAATAAAAAGTTAAACATTTTTTTAAAAAAAATAATAAAAAAGTGTGCATTCTTCAGTTCTGGGTGCAGTGTCTTACGGTCTAAATTTATAGTCTAAACTTATAATTTATACTTCTCTATTTTTTATATTAGCTACACCATTTTTAAAATGGATACTTTTATCCACCTTTGGATACTTCTATATTTTGAGTTAGTCTTTTGTTTCTTCAAACTTATTAAGCACAGTTGTTTTATGATGTGTCTGATAATAGTAATATCTGAAATTACTTTTTCTGTTTTCTGTTGTTTTTGCTGTCAATTGATCATGGTGTCTTATCTCCTTGCGTTCCTGCCTATCTTTGACCATAGTATTTGGAAAAAAAATGTTATATAAATAATTTGAGGCCTTTGATGGTGGTGCCTTCCTTCATACTGAAGGTTTATTCTTTTCTACAGCTGGGGTGGGGGGTTGCTGTGTGAGACCACCTGAATGCAAGTTTAAGTCTTGAAGCTCCTCAGACCAACCCAAGGAAGAGAACACAGGCTGTGAGTCAATGTGAATGCTGGCTTGTTTCTGGTTTGCTTTGACCCTAAAGCTGAAGACCATTGTATCCTAGCTTTACATTTAAGTGGGGATTTGTCAGACTTTTCTCCTTGGGTGGGCTCCGGACTTGGACTTGTGTTTCCCTTGCCCTCGGCTTCTGCTTTTCATTTCCTCTCTCTGGATCAGAAAATGCCCTCACAGCAAAAGATTTAAATGTTTTTTTCCTATTTCGTGTGGCTTTTTCACTTGTTCTGAGCCAGAGAGTTTGTCTTACCATTGTAAGACCATTGTCTTACCATTACTGGAAGCAGAAGATCCCAATTGAAAAATGGTTTATGTCCCAAATTTCAGTATTTATCTCATCAGTAGAAGGACAAAAATAATGATAACAACACTAATAATATGAACCCACTCATAAATATTAAGCAAGATAAAGATTGTAAAAAACATATTGTCATTTTTTTCATTATAGTGGCATTTAAATTATTTTCATAAACAGACTTTAAACTGAAGTCACTATAAAGTCTCTAACAAAAACCACAAATAAAATGCTCAAGCTCTCCTTTCTGTTTACTTTAAGGGTTTGCTCTGTTTCAGACTTCTCAAATAGTGAGAAATGTTTTCTTAACAAAAGAACTCAATTTTGCTACCATAAATAAATGAACAGAGTAGAAAGGATTTTCAAGTGATAACTGAAAATATACACTTCCCACATGAAGGGAGTAATTTTTCATTCTGTTTATGAGAGTGCCTCAAACTTCATGATTTAATTTTGCCTTTCTTAAAAATAAAAACAAGTCCAGTGGAATCCTAAAGTAGCAGAAATATCCTGTTAAAAATCTTTAAGTTACTCCAAAAGCCAATGAGTCCATGAAAATAAGCTCAACTCTGAAAACTCTGAAAATGGTTCAGTTTATTCCCAAAACCTGCCTAGGGAAGAAGTGAGAACTGGATCTATTTCATTTCAAGTCTAAAAACATACCCCATTTTATTGAGTTTACTACACCATTAGGCTGCAGATTAGGGGAGCAAAATTACAAATCATGCTTTGTAGCTAACCCAAAGCAGATGAAATTTCTCTGCAAAATAACAAAATTACAAATCATGCTTTGTAGCTAACCCAAAGCAGATGAAATTTCTCCAAATTCATCAGTTACCCATAAAGGATGCTAATCTGAGACCCATGGAGATTTTCTCGATACCAAAATACGATGGTGATTTTGTATTGAAACAACTGTGATTTCCAAGAAATACAAAACATGTCCAAAGCCTAGCAACTTTCAGTTGTATCAAAGCACTTATTTTTTTTATATGTCCTGAATGCATTTAGGTTGCTGGCTTTGGATTTATTCGGATTGCTCATGGCACTGTTTTCAGTCTGTTGCTAAAATGTTGTGTCACCATTTGTTGTGAATGGTCAGAGACCAAGAGATCTCCAGGCAAACTCTCTTTCCAAACCTGGATTAGCTGCTAAGAGATATGGATTCACCTACAGTGTCAAAAGAAGAAAACAACAAGACCAAAGTTCTCTATCACTTTAAAGTGAACAATTATGTTAAAGATAATTTTATTGACAGGGTAAAGTGTTTTGTGTGTGTGTATTCTCAACTCTTTTTAACATCTTCCAAACCTGTTCACTGACTCTCGTCCAGGTATTTGCCATCTCTCTCCTGCAACAGATCCCAAGCGTTTGGCAGCATTATGGGAATGACGGTGCCTGGCAAGCTTGCATTGCAATGGGGAGGGTTCACACATAAACTTCACATGAATATATATGCAATAGATAACAGTGGGCACTCAAGCAGGCTTGCCTAATGATACTAATCTTTTTATAATACCTTTTCTTTTGAGAAGTAAGAGAAAGCACTCATTATGTAAAGAATATAGAAAGGGAGAGAAGCACAAAATCAATCAGATATTCCCCCATATAATCTTTGGTAGGAAATCTTTAAAGATGAAGTCGTTTTGGTCATTCTCTGATTTCCCCTCAGGAGTCTTCTTCCTGCAGCCACCGCTGGCCCCACTTCCTATGTTTCCTAACCAGGTACATGGTATCATTTCCAGTGTTTCGTTCTCCTATTAGGAAACGCAGATTCCAAATTTTTCCTTCTTCCCACCTAAACTGCCCTGCGCTTCATTTCTTCAGAATCTTGCTCTATTTTGCTCTGCTCTCTCTAAACTGAGACTCTTCCTGACTCATATGTAAATACAAGTTGCTCTCACTTCGCACAGTTCTGACATGAGTGAATTTCAGTTGCCACTGTATTAAATGTGACTAATTGAATCAGGTTCAAACTTCACAACTCGCTCTTCAGCCCAAAGATCACCACATAAATAACAGATGTGCATCACAATCAGGGTCCAACCATGTCACTCCCTTCAGAGCCGCCGGCCACTGGTCCCTGTGCATCTGTCATCAGTTCATGCACAGACAGCAAAGTTGTGCAGTTGTGTAGCCTCCTTGTCTGCCAGTGATAAACCCACATGACATTTTACAAAACTGAAGGTTCAAAAGAGAGAATAAGCCAACGTAGATAAAAGTGTAGCAAATAAACAAAAAAAGTGGTAACACTGGACATGAAATTGAAATTTAAGTCTTTGGAGTTGTAGAAGAAATAGCTGATTGTGGAAATGTGGACACTGCCCCTACTCGACAGGCTCTAGACATGCAGTTAGAGGGACGTCAGGAAGGTGAACTTATACACAACATTAGAAAAATGGTTATGAGAAACAGGATAAAGCTGCTTTGAGCAGTGACACCACAGCCACCACCAACAAAAATTTGTATTAAATGAATTCTAAGAAATTTTTCATAACATTGGAAGTTCAAAGGATAAAGTGTTGGAGGCTGATACAAACTTAGAAAGGAGCATGACAGCCAAGGCCAGCAAAGATGCTGGCTCTGTAGAGTAAATTATATGGCAAGAAGTAGACAGACACTGCTCAGATAAGTTTTTTTTACAAAAAATAAAATGCTTTAATTTCAATGTTTCTAAAGTTTTAAATTACAGTATACTGAATAGATACTAGTTTGGGTATTTTTTCATTTTCCTGTATATTTAAACCAATAGTAAGAGAATTCTTAATATTTGGATAAGTTAACACCTACCCCTTTTATGATGAAGTAGTCAGTTGCACATTAAAAGCCCACGGTAAGTACCATGGGCTTTTAAAAAGTAATAGGACTGTTACTTATGTAGTAAGTAATTAGGTCACACCCTAAAGTGGTGACAACAAAAACCACAACTTCAGCAGGATTGTGTCACTTGAACCCTACTGCAAAAACAGCTATCATGCTGTTTTAATTTAGTTAAGCTGAACAATCAATATTCTTACCTTTTCTATTCCTCCAGCTTCACCCTTCTGCCATTTTCTTTTATTGTTCTTTTTAAAATACAATTTATTATCAAATTGGTTTCCATACAACACTCAATGCTCATCCCAACAAGTGCCCTCCTCAATGCCTGTCACCCATTTTCCCCTCTACCCCACCGCCATCAACCCTCAGTTTGTTCTCAGTATTTAAGAGTCTCTTATGGTTTGCCTCCCTCCCTCTCCTTAACTATTTTTCCCCCTTCCACTCCCCATGGTCCACTTTTAAGTTTCTCTTGTTCTACATATGAGTGAAAACATATGGTATCTGTCTTCTCTGCCTGACTTATTTCACTTAGCATGACAACCCCGAGTTCCATCCATGTTGCTACAAATGGCCAGATATCATTCTTTCTTATTACCATGTAGTATTCCATTGTATATATAAACCACATCTTCTTGATCCATTCATCAGTTGATGGACATTTAGGCTCTTTCCATGATTTGGCTATTGTTAAAAGTGCTGTTATGAACATTGGGGTACATGTGCCACTATACATCAGCACTCCTTGTGTAAATTCCTAGCGGTGTTATTGCTGGGTCATAGGGGAGTTCTATTGTTAATTTTTTGAGGAAACTCCACACTATTTCCATAGCAGCTGCAGCAGTTTCCATTCCCACCAACAGTGTAGGAGGGTGCCCGTTTCTCCACATCCTCACCTGCATCTATAGTCTCCTGATTTAATTTTAGCCACTCTGACCAGTGTGAGGTGGTATCTCAGTGTGGTTTTGATTTGTATTTCCCTGATGATGAGTGACGCTGAGCATCGTTTCATGTGTCTGTTGGGCATCTGGATGTCCTCTTTGGAGAAGTGTCTATTCATGTCTTCTGCCCATTTCTTCACTGGATTGTTTTTCAGGTGTGGAGTTTGGTGAGTTGCTTATAGATTTTGGGTACTACTCCTTTATCCGAATTGTCATTTGCAACTATCTTTTCCCATTCTGTGGGTTGCCTATTAGTTTTTTTTTTTTATTGTTTCCTTTGCAGTGCAGAAGGTTTTTATCTTGATGAGGTCCCAATAGTTCATTTTTCTCTTGATTCCCTTGTCTTTGGAGATGTGTCGAGTAAGAAATTGTTGCGGCTGAGGTCAAGGAGGTTGTTTCCTGCTTTCTCCTCTAGGGTTTTGATGGTTTCCTGCCTCACATTCAGGTCCTTCATCCATTTTGAGTTTATTTTTGTGTATCGTGTGAGACAGTTCTATTGTTAATGATGGAGGTGGGGTAGAGGTCTAGTTTCATTCTGCTGCATGTTGCTATCCAGTTCTCCCAGCACCATCTGTTAAAGAGGCTGTCTTTTTTCCATTGGATACTCTTTCTTGCTTTGTCAAAGATTAGTTAACCATACATTTGTGGGTCCAATTATGGGTTCTCTATTCTATTCCATTGATTTTTGTGTCTGTTTTTGTGCCAATACCATACTGCCTTGATGATTACAGCTTTGTAGTAGAAACTAAAGTCTGGGATTGTGATGCCTCCAGTTTTGGTTTTCTTCTTCAATGTTACCATGGCTATCTGGGATCTTTGTGGTTCCAAACAAATTTCAGGATAGTTTGTTCTAGCTTTGCAAAGAATGCTGGTACAATTTTGATTGGGATTGCATTGAATGTATAGATTGCTTTGGGTAGTATTTATATTTTAACAATATTTATTCTTCCAAACCATGAGAATGGAATGTATTTTCATTTCTTTGTGTCTTCTTCAATTTCTTTCATAAGTTTTCTATAGTTTTCATCATACAGATCTTTTACATCTTTGGTTAGGTTTATTCCTAAGTATTTTATGGATATTTTTTCAAGTGTGAATGGGATCAATTTCTTAATTTCTCTTTTTGTTGCTTCATTATTGGTGTATAAAAATGCAACTGATTTCTGTACATTGATTTTGTACCCTGCGACTTTGCTGAATTCACGGATCAGTTCTAGCAGACTTTTGGTAGAGTCTGTCAGGTTTTCCATGTAGAGTATCATGTCTTCTGGGAAAAGTGAAAGTTTGACTTCATCTTTGCCAATTCTGATGCCTTTTATTGCCTTTTGTTGTCTGATTGCTGATGCTAGGACTTCCAGCACTATGTTAAACAACGGTGAGAGTGGACATCCCTATCTTGTTCCTGATCTCAGGGGGAAAGCTCTCAGTGTTTTCCCATTGAGGATGATATTAGCTGTGGGCTTTTCATAAATGGCTTTTATGATGTTTAAGTAAGTTCCCTCTATCCCGACTTTCTCGAGGGTTTTTAATTAAGAAAAGATGCTGTATTTTGTCAAATGCTTTTTCTGCATCTATCGATAGGATCATGTGGTTTTTATCTTTTCTTTTGTTAACATGATGTATCACATTGATTGACTTGCGAGTATTGAACAAGCCTTGCAACCCAGAAACGAATCCCACTTGATCATGGTAGATAATTCTTTTTATATGCTGTTGAATTCGATTTGCTAGTATCTTGTTGAGGACTTTTGCATCCATATTCATCAAGGATATTGGCCTGTAGTCCTCGTTTTTTGCTGGGTCTCTGTCTGGTTTGGGAATCAAAGTGATGCTGGCTTCGTAAAATGAGTTCAGAAGTTTTTCTTCCATTTTTTTTGGAACAGCTTGAAAATAATGGGTATTAACTCTGCTTTAAATGTCTGGTAGAATTCCCCAGGGAAGCCATCTGCCCCAGGGATCTTATCTGTTCGGAGATTTTTGATAACTGATTCAATTTCTTCACTAGTTATGGGTTTGTCCAGATTTTCCATCTTTTCCCATTTGAGTTTTGGTAGTGCGTGTGTGTTGTTGGACAAATTCCTAGATTGCCCTGTTTGTTGGCATATAATTTTTTATCGTATTCCCTGATAATTGCTTGTATTTCTGAGGGATTGGTTATAATGGATCCGTTTTCATTCATGATTTTGTCTATTTGGGTGCTCTCTCTCTCTTTTTTTTTTTTTTTTTTTTGAGACGCCTGGCTAGAGGTTTATCAGTTTTGTTTGTTTTTTCAAAAAACCAACTCTTAATTTCATTGATCTGTTCAGCTGTTTTTTGGATTCCATATTGTTTATTTCTGCCCTGATCTTTATTATTTCTCTTCTTCTGATGGGTTTAGGGTGTTCTTGGTGCTCTCCTTCTAATTCCTTCAGTTGCACTGTTAGATTTTGTATTTGCGCTTTTTCTAGTTTCTTGAGATCGGCCTGGATTGCAATGTATTTTCCTCCTAGGACTGCCTTTGCTGCATCCCAGAAAGTTTGGACTGTTGTATTTTCATTTTCATTTGTTTCCATTTATTTTTTTAATTTCTTCTCTAATTGTCTGGTTGTCCCATTCATTCTTTAGTAGGGTGTTCTTTAACCTCCACACTTTTGGAGGTTTTCCAGACTTTATCCTGTGATTGATTTCAAGTTTCATAGCATCGTGACCTGAAAGTACACATAGTATGATCTCAATTCTATTATATTTATTGAGGGCTGCTTTGTGACCCAGTATGTGATCTATCTTGGAGAATGTACCATGTGCACTCGAGAAGAAAGTGAATTCCATAGCCTCGGAAGGTAGAGTTCTAAATATATGTCAAGTCCATCTGGTTGTGTGTTCAGGTCCATTGTTTCTTTAGTGATTTTCTGTATACCTGATCTATCCATTGCTGTAAGTAGAGTATTAAAATCTCCTTCAGTTAGTACATTCTTATCAATAAGATCGCTTATGTTTGTGATTAATTATTTTATGTATTTGGGTGCTCCCGAATTCGGTGTGTAGATATTTATAATTGTTAGCTCTTCCTGATGGATAGACCCTGTAATTATTATATAATGCCCTTCTTTATCTCTTGTTACTGCCTTAACTTTAAAGTCAAGTTTGTCTGATATAAGTATGGCTACTCCAGCT
The DNA here is from genome assembly GCA_028646485.1 of Cryptoprocta ferox. NCBI lineage: Eukaryota > Metazoa > Chordata > Mammalia > Carnivora > Eupleridae > Cryptoprocta > Cryptoprocta ferox. The sequence continues at coordinate 121,671,897 of CM053577.1, forward strand.
TTCTTTGTAGCATGATAGATATTTCTCCATCCCCTTACTTTTAATCTGAATTTGTCCTCAGGTCTAAAATGAGTCTCTTGTAGACAATAAATAGATGGATCTTGTTTTTTTATCCATTCTGCTACCCTATGTTTTTTTATTGGAGCATTTAGTCCATTTACATTCAGTGTTATTATTGAAAAATATGGGTTTAGAGTCATTGTGTTCTCTGTAGGATTCGTGCTTGTAGTGGTGTCTCTAGTAATTTGTGTTCCTTGCAACATTTCCCTCATAGAGTCCCTCTTAGGATCTCTTGTAGGGCTGGTTTAGTAGTGATGGATTCCTTCCATTTTTGTTTGTTTGGGAAAACCTTTACCTTTCCCTCTATTCTGAATGACAAGCTTGCAGGATAAAGGATTCTTGGATGCATATTTTTTCTGTTCATCACATTTCCTGCCATTCCTTTCTGGCCTACCAAGTATCAGTAGATCAGTCTGCTACTATCATGATGTGTCTACCTTTGTATGTTAAGTCCCGTTTATCCCTAGCTGCTTTCAGAATTCTCTCTTTATCCTTATGTTTTGCCAGTTTCACTATGATATGTCGTGCAGAAGATTGATTCAAATTACATTGAGGGGAGTTCTCTGTGCCTTTTGGATTTCAATGTCTGTTTCCTTCCCCAGATTGGGGAAGTTCTCGGCTATAATTTGTTCAGGTACTCCTTCAGCCCCTTTCTCTCTCTTCTTCTTCTTATGGAATTCCTATGAGATGGATATTGTTTTGTTTGATTGTATCACTCAGTTCTTGAATTCTCCTTTTGTGCTCCTGGATCAATTTATCTCTCTTTTTCTCGGCTTCTTCTTTTTCTATAATTGTGTCTTCTAATTCACCTATTCTCCTCTCTGCCTCTTCAATACGTGCAGTGGCCACCTCCATTTTATTATGCACCTCATTTATAGCCTTTTTTAATTCATCGCAGCTATTTTGTAGGTCCCTAGTCTTTGTAGCAATAGCTTCTCTGATGACTTCCATGTTTTTTTCAAGCCCAGCGATTAATTTTATGACTATTGTTCTAAATTCTTTATCAGTTATGTTTCTTATATCTGTTTTGACCAATTCTTTAGCTGTCACTTCTTCCTGGAATTTCTTTTGAAGAGAGTTCTTCCATTTTGTCATTTTGGCTAGTTTTCTGTCTCTTGTATGTTTTAAAAGCTTGTTATGTGCTCTGCATCTGCAAGTACTGCTATATTAGAGACTCATACACTGTCCAGGGCCTGGCCATTCAGGAAGTGTTCTTTTAAGGGTGTCCCTTGGTCTCTCTTGATGTGACTTTGGTTATTTTATTTCCCTACTCGTAGTGATGTTTTGGACTCTCCACTATGTGTACTTTGGTTTGTTCCTTGAAGTAGCCCTGAAAAGGAAAACAGACAGACAAACAAACAGGGAACAAAAACACACAGATGCACAAACAAATGAAACAAACAAGCAAACCGACAAAAATAATTTAAAAAAACCCAAAAAACCAAAAAACAGTCTAAAAGCATAAACCAGAAATCCCAGCTGCAAATAAAGAGGAGGGTGGAGGCAGTGCTGATAGAAGAGCATATACAAAGAGAGAAATGACAGGGGTGGGGAGAAACTAAAAATGAACATTGACCAGGCAGAGAGACTACAAGGCTTAATCCAGAGAGAGAAAAAGGAGAATATGGCAGGAGGCGAGGAGAAAGAAACCAAGATAATGTTACCCAGAGAAACTATATAGTCTGATTATTCCAGAGAGAAAGAGAAAGGTGGGTAAAGAAGGAGGTATGGAATATGCATCAGGAGGATGGATTAAATACGTCTGTTTAAGCAAACCTATAATGAGAATAACCAGCCCAGAGGAGGGGAGAGATAAGAATGAGAGAAGGGAGAGTATATCTGAGTAGCAAGAATTGATCTAGAGTTATTCATGGCAATGCAGCAGCTCTGGTCTTGGGGAAGGGGCCATCTGTTTCTGTATCATCTACAGGCTTCCAGCAGCTGCCCAGCACAGATGGGCATGGTTTGGTGTAGGTGGGTCCTGCCTCCACTATGGGTCCCATGGGCGGATCCCTGAGGCTCCGCCTTGGTGGTTGTGGGGAGAAAAATGGCGACCTCCCACTCCCTTCTCCTCAAACCAGGTGTCCCAAATCACTCCATTGGATCTGTTCTCACTGTGCCATGGGCACAGCCAAGGTGGGCCAAGGTGCCCCACACCCAGCCATGTTCCAAACTCTCACTCAGTACACATTAATGATTCACCCAAAATGTAATCCCACGAGCCTGGCATTTCAGAGCTAGGGATCGGTTCCTCCTGATGTTGATTGGGCCCCTGGAGTACCGCCTGACCTGGAGGGAAGTCTTTTTGCCCCCAGCACAGGGGATAGGATAGGATCCCTCTCCATCTCGGGCTGAGGTTTTTCTCTTCTCCAGATACAGTTTAACACTTCCCTGGCTGCTCTTTCTCTTCCCTTTGTCTCTCCGCAGAAAGGGCTCCCTTCCCTCCATGCCTCCGGGTCCTGGCCCATTTTTATCTCCCCCAGTTCGCATTCATGCTGTAAGGCCATCTTCCTAGTAGACTCTGTCTCTTTTCCTCCCAGACTCTTGGGGTTCAGAGTCCTTTGGCTTAAGCCCTTCTTTGCTTGAGAGATGTGGGCGGGAGGTACGGAGCCTCCTATTTCTCTGCCATCTTCTTCCCCTCCTTCTGCCATTCTCTTTTTATGCTCTCTTCTCACTCTGGCTCACTGGTCTTTCTTTAACAACAATGGCAAAAACTAATAGTAGATGTGTAAAAGCATAAGGAGCATTATAATGAACTCCATGCACTTGCTGCCCAACTTGAAACAAAAAGCAAAATTATAATATAGCTAAAGCCCCCAGCATTTTCCTCTTAGATCACATCTTTTTCCGTCATTCCTGGTACACCAACAACAACCATGATCCCAGATTTCATGTTCTTTGTTTCCATTCATCGTGTTCTTCTTTAACAGCTAGGCTTTTCCTTGATTCTCCAACATTTTATGCTTCCTGCCACTGTAACACGAATTTCTTTAACACAAATTCTCTTCTCTGATTAGTGCTTCTATCAGTTGCCTCCTGCTTTTTATTCAGATCTCAGCTACATCATCACTTTCTCTTGGAAGCATCCTTGTCTTCTTAGTAGGTCAGGTCCTACATTACAAGTTCTCCAGGCACCTCATACCTCCCCTCTGTGCCGAATAACTCAAGTGTGATTTCGCTTTTTCCTATGTAATTTTTCTATTAATAGATGTCTCCACTATGATCTTGATGATAGGATTCATGTCTGTTTTCACCCAACACTCTACTCTGGCACCAAGTTCAGTGGCCAGCACATAGAAGACACTCAGTACTGATGGAATATATGTGGGCAAGACTTTCCTTAATGTTAGACTTTGGGAATCTCTTATAAATATTTTACCTTTTAAGTTTATTTATTTTGAGAGAGAGAGAGAGAGAGAGAGAGAGCAACCACGAACGGAGGAGGGGCAGAGAGAGAGAGAGAGAGAGAGAGTCCAAAGCACATTCCATGCTGGATCCCACGAACCCAACTGTGAAATCATGACCTGAGCAGAAGTCAAGAGCTAGACACTTAACAGACTGAACCACCCAGGATCCCCATCTTATAAGCACTTTAAAGATCAAAGCCCTCTGGGCACAAATTGTGAACCCCCTCCCCTAGGAAAAAAAAATCTTTGTAAAACCACGTACCAGCAATGACCAACAAAAACCATGCACACAGATCCCCAGAGGTAATGGAATTTGTCCCACAGCGCTAAAGAAAACTGGTAAAATTGAAGCAGCTTCTCAAGCTAATTTTCTTTCTTCTGAGGCCTAATTTATAGATTAAAAAGTTTGTTTCTATAAAAAGATGGCACAGGAACCCATGTATGACCCAGGGGTGATGATGATTTCAGCAGAACTTAAAAGAAATGCAAGGGGCGCCCAGTAGAGAAAAGGAAAGTGACCTAATACACTCATCAGATGCCTGCTGGATTAGGAAATCTTTTAGAAGGTAGTAAAAATGAGGCCATGTAAAGGTTTCTTGCTCAACAGCATGCATTTTTAATGAGACTGCTTTGTACCTTCTAGCTCTTCTCACCCAAGGACCTCATCTCCGGGATCCTCACAACTTACTCTCCCTGCCCCTGTCACATCAACGCACTTCTGCTCATTAATCGACACTAACCTTTGTGAAAGAGGCAGCTGCAAAATATTGTTGCCCAGGTTCATGTTAATTACTGGAACAGCTCCGCAGAATCCTGAGGGAAAGCAGGGTCCTCTGTGCATGAAAGTGTCTCTGCAGAGGCTAATATTAGGGTTTTAAAATACCACTTTTTAGATCCAACATACTTAGTCTGAATAAATCCTGTAAAGAATGTTTCCATGTAGAGGGCAATGCATTTCTTATACAAAATTCTCTTGGGTTCCATTTCCTTAGATTTGGAAGCTTTTAGGTGTTGAGAAAAGAGTTTCTGTAGAGTTAAAGTAGGTGTGTGTGTGTGTGTGTGTGTGTGTGTGAATTTTTTTAACATTTATTTATATTTCAGAGAGTGAGGGAGACAGAGGGAGAGTGCAAACCAGGCGAAAGGGCCAGAAAGAGGGAACCAGAGGATCCGAAGCAGGCTTTTCTCAGTGAGCACAGAGCCCAACGTGGGTCTCGAACTCATAAACTGTGAGATCATGGCCTGAGCCAAAATCGAGAGTCGGTGGCTTAACTGACTGAGCCACCCAGGTGCCCCTAAAGCAGGTGTTCTAAACTTCGGGTATATGAATGAACCGGGGTGGGGAGGTGAGGGAGCCAGACTTCTGTGAAACTGTAGGCATACTTTTAAGTGCTAGTAAATGTTTTTCTGTAGCAAGAATGATAGCATTTATTAGACCCTTAAAGCATTCCAAAAGAATCTTATTTTGGAGGTGATGACTTCACCACTAAGCTAATCCCTAAACCTGATTGGCCAAACGTCTTATTTTTGCCACATGCTGACAGCGAAGTCATTGTCTCATGGCAGAGGAGCAAGATTGGAATTTTGAGGAAGACAAGAATCCCCCTTCCTTTATGTTCCTTGTAGTTACTGTAACAGTTTTCCAGTGGTGGACATAGATATTTTACACTAGGAAGTACAGCATATTATTTACAGAAATGCTAAAGAAACCTGGACCTTAGATGCAACACAGTGACATTAATTGGACAAGAAGCTTCTGAGATTTTGCAAAAGTGGCCCCCTACCCAGGATGCCCTGTCCATTAGAAGGCAAGGAAAACAGGGCAGATTGAAACCAATGGGGTGCTGGACCCTGATCCCAGGTGCTCAGGGGGGGCAATCATGCATGTCTACTCAGCAACATGTTCAGTGACATCACATTGGCAACTGAAAACTGCCCATCGTGGAGAATGTACACCACGGAAAACAGCAAACCCTACAACAAATCAAAGCCTTTTTTTTTTCTCTCAGAGATCCAGTCATTAAACATTTATCAATGCACCACTGATTGCACTCATTCGTGAGGGTGGGAAGACACTGGTTGTCTAGGGGCCATGCCTATGCACTCAGTGGATGCCTTGAGAGACCCCAAGTGTGGAAAATATTGTAAGGTGCTTTTCTATAAATAATCACAAAATAAAAACCGTGCTACATGACAAAATAAAAAAAAATACACATACACCAAAAATAAAGCCTTTTTAATTATTCTGAATGCAAAATTCTGGATATGTTTATGGGAAATGGAACACTGTACAGTTATCTGGTATCCCTACATTGATGATTCTCTAAGCTCATGCTTCATCTGTGTGTTAAGTAGACAGCACAGCCATGGACGCAGATGGAGTTTTATTTTGCTTTCTCAAACAAGAAGCATATTCTTTACTGCACCAATGACCACAAGACTACATTTTTCAAGGTTTCCCAAACAAGGTGCTATTTATTTATTTATTTATTTATTTATTGTTACTGTCAGAAGCTTCTGACCAGTTTGACTGCCAAACAGTAACAAAATGGCTTGACTAATACAACCTGGATGGACCTAGATGAGGCACTTTGACTGAATTCCTGGAGTCAGTCTCCCAGTCTGGAGGCAGCTATGTGCTAATGTCTCCACCTGTGATTATAGCTGCCCTAGAAAATACAGGGGAAAACCCAGGGAGAATAAACCAGATTTCACTCAGTCTTGACTTCACCAGCTTGCCCAAGGCTCTGAGCACCTGGGCCAGCCCAGACACCAGCAGATACCTGGAAGACTGAAATATATGAACCTCCAAATTCACATGGGTTACACTGGCAAACACATCTCAAATCTATAACCAAACGTATCCTCGTTTGTTGGTTATGTTTGTGTTTACTGAGAAGCAAATATCAGGATGGGACTAGATGTCTAAGGGATTTATTGGGGGGGTGCATTCAGGGAAGTTAGGCACCATTTTCAGCCTACACCACGGGTCTGGCAAATATGGGAAGAAAGAAGGAAGATTGGAAAATTGGGCAAGGGAAGGTCTGGACTGCAGCATAATCCCAGGTCAGGTTCTGCCTCGCTGATGGGGAGGGCTCCATCCATTGGAGGAGTCCTGTGTCTCACCAAAATGGATCTGCTTTAGGACAATTGTCCTGCTCAGTTTTGCTGAAAGCAGCCTACAGTGAGCCTGCCCTCAAATGAGCATGACGGTAGATTCAGAGGGCAGCGGCTGTGCTGTTGGTCACTTATGTTCCTGCAGCAGATCTCAGTGGTACATTTTGATGGTCACTGCACTAGTTAATGCCATCCTTGCATGGATGGCTTGTCAATGAGTTAGCTTATTTTTTTAATAGAAAGAACTGTGTTGGAGACAAGGATTCTGTGTATAGAAGTATGATATCACTCATTCATCATGAATATCATCCTAGTCCTGCCAATCACCCAAGAAAATGTCTGCACCTCAGACTAGAAATAAGAACTGAGTAGAAGGTCTTCTAAGGCTATCTCCTTGTTGACTTTGGCTAGTGTTCATAATGTATGAAGTGTCTAGGACACAATCTACAGGGACAGGAAACTGAGGACATGTGAGGACTTGAGAAGCCTGGAGCTTGGGCAAATGTGGATCCATCTTTGGGATTAAGAATGTATACCTCTCTGCTCAGACTGGAAGAGAATGGGTAAGAAGGATGATGTGTTTGTGCATCAGAAACAAGTGCTCTGCATTTTACATTTTTCTTATCTAATTCCCTATTTGCCTTCTATGACATTAAGCAAACAAAGTGTTTTAGAAAATTCTGGTTCTTAAAATTTGAGAACTCAGAAAAGTGATCTTCATTTACTCCTGGGAAAGAGTTTTAGAAAAAAGCCAATGCAATGGGGTCCACAGTAATTAGAGAAAGAAATCTCATGGGACAGATGAAATTTAAGAAGAACAGAGGTTAGATGCACTTGACCCAAATAACTTGTCTTACCTTGGCAATCTCCTATGAAGACTAAAACTTTGGAGAGTGCATTTTGTTTTAATAAGGGAGTTCAATTCCCTTAGACAGATTATAAAAACATATGCATATCAGTGAACCAAAGGCTCATTACATAACACTTTCTACACAGTGTTCCACAGCCACTCTCATAGATTTAGGAACTTAACAAACCATTAACTCTTCCAAGCAACCTTGTGGAGGCTTTCTCTGACATCTCCAGCAGTCCAGCTTCATTGGTCCCTCAAAGGCAGCAACTACAGTCTTTGATCAGAGGTCTGGGTCACTTCAGAAACTGTTACCCAGTCATTTCTTAGGCACATGGGCCATCCTACCTTGCTCTGCAATAGGGATTCTCTTGGTTCAATGCACAGAAGGATCATAAGTTCGAAAAACTGATTCTCTTTCCATCTCTCTCTCTCTCTCTCTCTCTCTCTCTCTCTCTCTCTCTCATATGTTCACCAGAAAATAAAGGTTAAAGGAATGAACAAATGGATGATGCAAGAAAGAGGTGAAAATTTAACCAATGTCAATCTTACCTTCTAATATCATATATACCCAATTGAATAAAGAACTGTATTTATACCTGGGCAATGGACAGAACAGCAGAGATGTCCTCAGACCTCTTCTCAAGCCTGTTCCAGGTAGTAGGAGACATAACAAGAGCACTTGATTTCCTCCATTCACTTGGGACTCTGATCACTCTAACAGATGAATGATAACTCTTTATGTTTGCTTAGTGTTTCATAGTTTTGAAAACAACTTCATATGGTATCTTATCTAAGATTTACAACAGACTTGTAAAATAGGTACTACACATATCTCCACTTTCTCTGAAGAGGAAACTGACTCTCAGAGAATTGAATCAACTTGTTCAAAGTCAAGCAGGCAGAGAACATGTGAGTTGGAATAATAATAAAGCAACCATCTATTTAAAAAAAGTAATGTTTTGTTTGAGAGAGAGAGAGAGACAGAGCATGACCAGGGGAGGGGCAGAATGAGAGGGAGACACAGAATATGAAGCAGGTTCCAGGCTCTGAGCTATCAGCACAGAGCCTGACAAGGGGCTTGAACTCACAAACAGGAGAGAGCATGACCTGAGCCGAAGTCGTAGGCTTAAACGACTTAGCCGCCCAGGTGCCCCGTAACCATCTATTGAGTACTTATTTTGTACTAAATACTAAGCAATTTACATGGATGACCTCTAATTATTAAAAGAATCCTGTAAGGAAGATATTCATGTGTTCATTTTACATCCTTCAGAGGAAGCAGCAAAGTGCTTTTTGTATACAGATCCTCAAGGAACATTAGCAAATTGACTTATTGGAGGGAGATAATACATAATATGTTGACTGAGTCCAAATCCATTAAACTTTTAAGAAGTAATTCAGAATTTTACAGAACTGTAGCTGAGCAGCAAACAGAAAAAGGAAGGAATATTAACCTAATTCAGGAACATTAGTTTTCTAATTGTCTGGGCTGTTGTATTCAAGTGTATATTTTTGGCCTTCATTTTCACTTTTGATTAGATCCCTCTCTGTCAAAGTTGGCCTAATATTTAGGTGTAGTCATATATGCCATAGTTTTGTATCCTGCAGAATTCCTAAAGCCTTAAAAATCCTTCCCAAACGGGCCGCCTGGGTGGCTCAGTCGGTTGAATGTCCGGCTTCAGCTCAGGTCATGATTGCTCGGTTCGTGGGTTCGAGCCCCGCATCAGACTCTGTGCTGATGGCTAGCTCAGAGCCTGGAGCCTGTCTTCAGATTCTGTGTCTCCCTCTCTCTCTGATCCTCCCCTGCCCATGCTGTCTCTCTCTCTCTCACTCTCTCTCTCAAAAATAAATAAAATATAAAAAAAAATCCTTCCCAAGGAATCATCCTGTAACTGATATTCCACAACTTAACCTTAGGTTCTCTTTTGACCTGCCATGTATCATTTACATCTTGGTGTAAATAAATATTTTGAGCGCAGGTTTTGATGAGACAGGCAGGCAGGAAAATAAAGTCATATGAGATGGGATGGGAGAAAGAGGAGGGAATAGTTGCAGAAAGAAGGTGGGGTTCATAGAAAATGTAAGGCATACCTTTGACAGAGCTTTTTTTGTTTATTAGGAGCAAATCAGTGCACAGTCACACACAGCCATTTCATTCATATTTCCCAACTGCTTCACTGATTTGTTATATCCCTTCCACTAATATACCTTCACCTTACCCACTCACACTCACATACACAAATTAGAGAAGAGACATTCTCCCAACTTATTCCCAGGATGTGATTCAGACATTAAGGCAAATCTGCCTCCAGCATGGGTCCTTCTGCAATTTAATAAAGATAAAAATGATAATTTGCTGTGAAGCAAAACCACTAACAATGCAGGAAAAAATAAGAGAAAAATGTAGTAGGGGCAGCTGAGTGGCTCAGTCGGTTAAGCATCCAACTTCAGCTCATGTCATGATCTCATGCTCAATGAGTTTCGAACCCCACATCCGGCTTTGTGCTGACAGCTTGGAGCCTGGAGCCTGCTTAGGATTCTGTGTCTCCCTCTCTCTGCCCTTCCCCCACTCACACTCTCTCTCTTAAAAACAAATAAACATTAAAAATATACTGACTGCAAACATGTTTTATTGCTAAAATGGTTTACTAAAATCACTGCTGTTGTTTCTTTTCTTGGAAGGCTTAAATAGGGTAGTCCAGGAAACACTTGGGTGGTTTCAGGACAAATTGTTGGGAGAAAGGTCAGGGTCAAAATTTATTTCAGGTACTCTTATGTCTCCTGAACCAGAATGGTTGTAAGTAGCAGAGAAAGTAAGCCAAGCATGTGAGTATATTTGTATTTGTGGACTAATGGTCTGGTTCTGCACTTGAGAACATAACCCCCATGAGTCCTTTTCCATTCTTCAAATCTCATTCTTCAAAATACAGCTCACTTTCATGCTTTCCGGTTGCATTTCTGGGTCTCTCAAACCGGGAACCGTTCCTTCTTAGAAATCTTAGTGTTCATTTGGCTCATAGATTATTAGAGAATAGTGGCAGCAAGACCCAGCTACTGTCCAATGAGCACATGGCGATATGGTTTTGTTTTTCAGAGCCCAGGAAATAAGACTGAATAGGGTTAGCTACATTTTGGGAATCTCTCGGCCCTATCACCACAGGATCCCATCCAGGTATTTGCAGCAGCCTACTCTGAAGCCCTATATCTGCCAGAGCTCAGTGTGACCCATTGGTTTAGCACATGAAGAAACATTCAGGAAATGCAGCCTCATAGATGAAGAGGCAGGAGACCTGGGAACTCTTTATGATAGTATTTGGGTCCCAGGTAATTTGTCTGCCTCCTACCACAGCCAAAAGGGATTTAGTCATAAAACAGTCTTGGTCAAACCAGGTAAGTCAGTCTCCCTAGCCACAGAAGACCAGGATTGAGTAGGGCCCCATGGAAATGAAGACTGATTCTTGTGAGGGAACAAGGGCACACAAGAGCTGATCAATGCAGTGTCAGGGTTGGGGTGAAAGTAACACTTGGATTAGAAAAGTGTCCTCCAAAAGAATGAGGTCCCTGGACAAGACACTTCCTCCAGCTGGTTTAGAAGGATTCTGTAGCATGAATACACGACCATCGAAGACTTCCTGCATACAATTCCAAAATAGGAAAAAGATGAGAATCTAATAAGAAAAGACCTTAACTCCCTGAAGAAGAGATACCTAGAAAGAAACATTGGTGACTCATCAAAGACCCAGGTGATAGTGCCTCTGCTCCAGTGCAGGGCTGAAAGAGTATGTGTAAGACGAGGAGGTGGTAAGATGGCAGAGAAGTAGGGAGCTCTGTAATTTTCACCCGCCCACATCTATCAAACTAAGAAGGACTAAGGCCACAATACTCTGATCTACAAGAGTGGAAGGAAAAGACACAGAGTCCACAAAGAAGCCAGCCTCATATGTGCATGATTGAGTGCCAACTGGAGAAGATAAAAATGGGCTGGGACCAGAGGCTTGGAGGGGAGGGAGGCCTCCTCCAAGCAGAGCATCAGAGAGCATGCAGAGTCTCGGAGAGATGAGGGGAAGAGAGAGAGAGAGGCTGAAAACGCTAATAGAGCTGTCTCTAGAGAAGAGAAAAACCTCGGCCCTGGACGAAAAGGGATCCTATCATCCCATCTATAACTGCAGGGCATGGGGAGAGAGATTCATCCCCTTTAGCTGGTGCTTTTTCCTTAGGTTTGGCGCCCCTTTTCCCAGGCGGTGCCAGAAGAAACTGCTCACCTACCCCCCCCTACTAGATCTCTAGCTAGGAAGCTGCCCACCTGCAGGAGTACATCTCATCTCCCCCGGTAGCATTAAAGTGCATGGACTAGGACTTGGAAACAAGGTAGGGCTTGGAAAATACAACTTGGCCTGCCAACACCATAGGGAGATCAGACCCAAAAGAGTGGGTTGGAACACCTGCTTTGAGAAGGGATTGGGGCGCTGCCATTCTTCTTCCCCATAACCACCAAGGCGGGGCCTCAGGGAGCAGCCTGCCAGATCTACCTACACCAAACCACGCCCATTCAGGCTGGAAAGTTGCCTTTCTTTTTTTCTCCAGTCCCCCCTCCCCCCCACTCTGCGCCCGGGAAAGACCAACATTGATGCATTGCCATGATTGGATCAATTCTTCCCACTCAGATATATTTTCCCTTATCTCATTCTTATGTCTCCCCTCCTCTGGTTTTACCCTTTTAGACTGTCCTTTGTCTTTTGTCGTTTTTGTCCCCCTCCCTTTTTTTTCTTTTTTTTTTTTTTTTTCTTTCCCCTTTTGGTTTGCTTGTTTGTTTGACTTGTCTGTGCGTTTGCGTGCTTTTGTTCCCTGTGTGTTTGTTTGTCTGTTTTCCTTTTCAGAGCTACCTCAAGAAACAAGCCAAAGTACACATGGTGGAGAGTCCCAAATGTCACCGAGTAGGGAAAAAAATAACCCAAGGCACAACAAGAGAAACCAAGAGATACCATTAAAAGAACACTTCCTGAATGGACAGGCCCTGGACAGTCAATGGGTCTCCTTTAATATAGTAATACTAACAGTAGCAGAGTGCATAATGAGCTTTTAAAACTGACAAGAGACAGAAAGCTAGCCAAAATGATGAAATGGAAGAACTCTCCTCTAAAAAAATTCCAGGAAGAAGTCACAGCCACAGAACTGCTCAAAACAGATAGAAGCAACCTAATGGAGTAAGAATTTAGAACAATTGTCATGAAATTAATCGCTGGGCTTGAAAAAAGCATGGAAGTCATCAGAGAAGCTATTGCTACAAAGACTAGGGACCTACAAAATAGCTGCGATGAGTTAAAAAAGGCTATAAACGAAGTGCATAATAAAATGGAGGCGGCCACTACACGGATTGAAGAGGCAAAGAGGAGAACAGGTGAATTAGAAGACACAGTTATAGCAAAAGAAGAAGCTGAGAAAATGAAAGAGAAATTGATTCAGGAGCACAAAAGGAGAATTCGAGACCTGAGTGATACAGCCAAATGGAACAATATCCGTATCATAGGAGTTCCTGAAGAAGAAGAAAGAGAAAAAGGTCCTGAAGGGGTGTTTGATCAAATTATAATTGAGAACTTTCCCAATCCGGGGGAGGAAACAAACATTGAAATCTAAGAGGCACAGAGAACTCCCTTCAGACATAACTTGAATTGACCTTCTGCATGACATATCATACTGAAACTGGCAAAATATAAAGATAAAGAGAGAATTCTGAAAGCATCTAGGGATAAAAGGGTCCTAACATACAAAGGGAAACCTATCAGAGTGGTTACAGACCTATCTACTGAAACTTGGCAGGCCAGAAAGGAATGACAGGAAATCTTCAATGTGATGAACAGAAAAAATATGCAGCCAAGAATCCTTTATCCAGCAAGCCTGTCATTCAAAATAGAAGGAGAGATAAGAGGTTTCCCAAATAAACAAAACATAAGAGAATTCATCACCACCAAACCAGCCCTACAAGTAATCCTAAGAGGGACGCTATGAGGGAAATGTTGCAAGGAATACAAGGTACCAGAGACACCACTACAAGCATGAACGCTACAGAGAACACAATGACTCTAAACCCATATTTTTCAATAATAACACTGAATGTAAATGGACTAAATGCTTCAATCAAACGACATAGGGTATCAGAATGGATAATAAAACAAAACCCATCTACTTTCTGTCTACAAGAGACTCATTTTAGGCCTGAAGACACCTTCAGATTGAAAATAAGGGGATGGAGAAATATCTATCGTGCGACTGGAAGTCAAAAGAAAGCTGGAGTAGCCATAGGTATATCAGACAAACTGGACTTTAAAGTAAAGGCAGTAACAAAAGATGAAGAAGGACATTATATAATAATTACAGGGTCTCTCCATCAGGAAGAGCTAACAATTATAAACATCTATGTGCTGAATTCGGAAGCACGCAAATACATAAAATAATTAATCCCAAACAGAAACAGTCTTCCTGATAAGAATGTGCTAATTGCAGGGGACTTTAATACTGCACTTACAGCAAAGGATAGATCAATTAGACACAAAATCACTAAAGAAACAATGGACCTGAATGACACATTGGAACAGATGGATTTGACAGATATATTTAGAACTCTACATTCTGAGACTATGGAATTCACTTTCTTCTCGAGTACGCATGGCACATTCTCTAAGATAGATCACATACTGGGTCGTAAAGCAGCCCTCCATAAATACAAAAGAATTGAGATTATATCATGCACACTTTCAGATCACAATGCTATGAAACTTGAAATCAGTCCCAGGAAAAAGTCTGGAAAACCTCCAAAACTGTGGAGGATAAAGACCACCCTACTAAAGAATGATTGGGCCAATCAGGTAATTAGAGAAGAAATTGAAAAATATATGGAAACAAATGAAAATGAAAATACAACAATCCAAACTCTCTGGGATGCAGCAAAGGCAGTCCTAAGAGGAAAGTATATTGCAATCCAGGCCTTTTTCAACAAACTAGAAAAAGCTCAAATTCAAAATCTAACAAAGCACCTAAAGGAACTAGAAGGGGAGCAGCAAGAGCACCCCAATCCCAGCAGAGGAAGAGAAATAATAAATATCAGGGTAGAAATAAACAATATAGAATAAAAAAAAGTTGAACAGATCAATGAAACCAAGAGTTGGTTTTTTAAAAAAATAAACAAAATTGATAAACCTCTAGCCAGGCTCCTCAGAAAAAAAAGAGAGAACACCCAAATAGACAAAATCATGAATGAAAATGGATCTATTACCACCAATCCCTCAGAAATACAAGCAGTCATCAGGGAATACTATGAAAAATTATATGCCAAAAAACTGGAAAACCTAGAAGAAATGGATAAATTCCTAAACATACATGCACTACCAAAATTCAAACGGGAAGAGATAGAAAATCTGAACAGACCCATAACCAGTGAAGAAATTGTATCAGTTATCAAAAATCTCCCAACGAATAAGAGCCGGGGGCCAGATGGCATCCCTGGGGAATTCTACCAGACATTTAAAGCAGAGTTAGTACCCATGCTTCTCAAACTATTCCAAAATATAGAAATAGAAGGAAAACTTCCAGACTCATTCTACGAAGCCAGCATCACTTTGATTCCCAAACCAGACAGAGATCTAACAAAAAAAGGAACTACAGGCCAATATCCTTAATGAATACAGATGCAAAAATACTCAACAAGATACTAGCAAATTGAATTCAACAGCATATAAAAAGAATTATCCACCATGATCAAGTTGGATTCATTCCTGAGTTACAGGGCTGGTTCAATATTCACAAATCCATCAATGTGATACATTATGTTAACAAAAGAAAAGATAAAAACCATATGATCCTGTTGATAGATGCAGAAAAAGCATTTGACAAAATACAGCATTCTTTCTTAATAAAAACGCTCGAGAAAGTCGGGATTGAAGGAACTTACTTAAACATCATAAAAGCCATTTATGAAAAGCCCACAGCTACTATCATCCTCAGTGGGGAAAAACTGAGAGCTTTCCCGCTGAGATCAGGAACATGACAGGGATGTCCACTCTCACCACTGTTGTTTAACATAGTGCTGGAAGTCCTAGGATCAGCAATCAGACAACAAAAGGAAATAAAAGGCATCAGAATTGGCAAAGATGAAGTCAAACTTTCACTTTTCCCAGAAGACATGATACTCTACATGGAAATCCCAACCGACTCCCCCAGAAGCCTTCTAGAACTGATCCATGAATTCAGTAAAGTCGCAGGTAACAAAATCAACGTACAGAAATCGGTTGCATTTTTATATGCCAATAATGAAGCAACAGAAGAGAAATAAAGAAACTGATCCATTCACAATTGCAAGAAAAACCATAAAATACCTAGGAATAAACTTAACTAAAAATGTAAAAGACCCATACGATGAAAACTATAGAAACGTTATGAAAGAAATTGAAGAAGACACGACGAAATGGAAAAACATTCCATGCTTATGGATCTGAAGAATAAACATTGTTCAAATGCCATTATTATGCAAAGCAATCTACACATTCAATGCACTCCCAATTAAAATTTCACCAGCATTCTTTGCAAAGCTAGAACAAACTATCCTAAAATTTGTATGGAACCACAAAAAAAAAAAAA
>CM053577.1:121688061-121712951 GCA_028646485.1 Cryptoprocta ferox
GAAACTCACCAAACTCCACACCCAAAAAACGAATAATCCAGTGAAGAAATGGGCAGAAGACATGAATAGACACTTCTCCAAAGAGGACATCCAGATGGCCAACAAACACATGAAACGACGCTCAGCATCACTCAGCATCAGGGAAATACAAATCAAAACCACACTGAGATACCACCTCACACCAGTCAGAGTGGCTAAAATGAAGACATTGTAGATGCTGGCGAGGATGTGGAGAAATAGGCACCCTCCTACCCTGTTGGTGGGAATGTTAACTGGTACAGCCGCTCTGGAAAACAGTGTCGAGGTTCCTCAAAAAATTAACAATAGAACTCCCCTATGACCCAGCAATAGCACTGCTGGAGATCTACCCAAGGGATACAGAAGTGCTGATGCATAGGGGCACATGTACCCCAATGTTTATAGCGGCATTTTCAACAATAACCAAATCATGGAAAGAGCCTAAATGTCCATCAACTGATGCATAGATCAAGAAGAGGTGGTTTATATATACAATGGAATAGTACATGGCAATGAGAAAGAATGAAATTTGGCCATTAGTGGCAACATGGATGGACGTCAAGGGTGTCATGCTAAGTGAAATAAGTCAGGCAGAGAAGGACAAATACCATATGTTTTCACTCATAATCCTAACAGGAGAAACCCAACAGAGGACCATGGGGAGGGGAAGGGGGAAAAAGAGTTAGAGAGAGGGAGGGAGGCAAATCATGAGAGACTCTTGAATACTGAAAACAAACTGAGGGCTGAAGGGGGAGGGGGAAATGGAAAGGGGGGTGATGGACATGTAGGAGGGCACTTGTGGGGAAGAGCACTGGGTGTTATACAGAAACCAACTTAACAATAAACTATAATTTTTAAAAAGTGTATATGGAAGGCTTCCCACTGTAGACTGAATGTCTGTGTCCCCCACCCTCCCACCAACAATTCATATACTGGCATCCTAATCCCCAGTGTGATCATATCTGGAGGTGGGTCTTTGGGGATGTGCTTAAGTCATTAGGGTGAAGCCCTGATGAATAGACCACAGATAGCTCTCTGGCCCCTTCTTTATGTGAGAATAGAGAAAAAAGACCACCATCTGTGAACTAGGAAATGGACTCTCACCAGAACCCCACCATACTGCTGCCTCATCTTGGACTTTCCAGCCTCCAGAACTGTGACAAATAATTCTGTCATTTATAAGCCACCCTGAGCTTATACATTATAGCAGCCTGGGCTGACTAAGACGGTACCTAAAAAGCATCCCCCACCCTGGGAGACAGGAACATTAATGAACACACTCTGGGAAGCCTGATGTTCGCATCTGTGTCTGGATTTCCTCTTCTTTTATTATTTAAAAAATGTTTTAATGTTTTATTTATTTTACAGAGAGCACAAGCTGGGGAGAGGTAGAGAGAGGGGGACTAAGGATCTGAAGCAGGCTCTGCGCTGACAGCAGCGAGCCCAACGCAGGGCTCAAACTCATGAACCATGATATCATGACCTGAGCCAAAGTTGGACGCCCAACCAACTGAGCTACCCAGGTGCCTGTGGATTTCCTCCTTAATAAGACTTCATTTTAGGGCATAGGCTCATCATTTCTGTCTGTGGGGAAGTGGGTTATCCTAGGGGGAGATGTTATGGGACTTTATCCCCCTCCAAGTAAGACAGCTCTAAGAGGCAGCAAAAGGCCCTTGGGACTCTGAGCAGCTACAACACAAGATTTCCACTCCAAAGGTGGAATCCCCAAAGCCCACGGGCTATGAAATGAGATAACAAAGCCTCCCAGGCCTAATATTTAGCAATTTGTCACCTGCTTTTCTCGGAAAGGGAAAAAAACCTGGTAACAGAATAATCAGACCTGCAGATCTCCAACATTTCGGAGACATTTAGGAGATGAGAGTCACACCTCTGACCACCCACTGGCAGCAATGGCTCACCTATGGCTCTTGCGAACGCCCAAACTGAATGTGAGTGGCGGTGCTTTGGAATGTTCTTGTCCAATTTGTTCTAAATCTTCTGCATGCTGACAAACCCGACCACTTGCCAGAGGGAGGGCTCCGCCACCTTTACCTTCAGTGGCCAACAGGACAAGACTAATTGCTAGAATCTTCACATCCTGGTGTCCAGCTGATGCTATCCTGCAAGCAACGTGCTTTTTAAAAAATTCTGGACTTTCACACACACTCTCTGAAGAAAAGAATCCTTTTGGATTTCTGCTTCAAGCCTGTGACATCTTTGATGGTGCTGGGTAATTGGAAAACGGATTTAAATAGATCTGGAGGCTTTCCAGCACTGTAGAATTTGCAAACACTGTACGGAATCCATAAGCAAACAGAAGTTACAAAGAAACTCTCCCCTCTGGAATTACTCAAAGATCCAATTTGAAGAGATTTTAGTTTATTCTGAGGTAATGCCAGGAAGCCATGAAAATAAGAACAAAGCAGTATGGGCTGGGGGTGGAGAGAAAGTCACTTTATGGTAGAGAGAAACAAAAACAAAAACAAAAACAGACTCATGCAATCACCCATGTGTGATGGTGAGTGTGCGTGGGGTGAGGAGCTGTCTGGAGAAGCAGTTTAAAGGAAGAGATATAGGGACACAGAGATGTGTCCCGGCCCTTCTGGGCATCTCTTTCCAGAACTTCTGGTCTCCTCTTTACAAAACTAGCTCCGGGAATGCAGGAAGTCTGAGTGGTGGGGCTGCCCCTAAGTCATTTCTAATAGAGTGTGTGTATGTGCGTGTGTGTGTGTGTCTGTTCATGTGTGTGCGTGTGCATACATTACACAGATTCTCACTTACTTTGTTAAGCAGGGTGAATATTCTGGCTTGAATGCAAACTGCTCATTGTCGTACACAGCAGCTATCACTAGCTACAGAGTCCAGCACACCTGAGCACTGGTGTCAAGGCATGTGCCTCCCTCTACAGGTGCCCATTCTTTTTTTTTTTACATTAATTTATTTATTTTTGAGACAGAGAGCATCAGCAGGGATGGGGCAGAGAGAGAGGAGACAGAGGATCTGAAGCAGGCTCTGTGCTGACACAGACAGCCCAACGGAGGGCTCGAACTCATGAACCGTGAGATCATGTCCTGAGTCGAAGTCAGCTGCTAAACTGAGCCACCCAGGTGTCCCTTTCCTCTGTAGGATTTCAAAATGTGGAACTTCATTGCTTAAAAACTAGACTTATTTCTTAGAAAGAGCATTCCAGCTTATTGGATGAAGGAAGATGGATCACAAGCTTCTGCATCAATGTTATTGCAAAAGGTCAAGGCTTGGTTAAGACAGTGGCAGAGAGCATCCTGAGGCCTGGAATATACAACAGATACAGTATTAAGTGCTTAAAAACAACAAAAAAGGGCTCATTGTTAAGAATTTACTTTCACTAAATTTTTCTACTACTTATAAGTTTTCTTCAAAGATTTTTATTTAGCTTTTTGTTTTTTAAAAAATAGACAATTTGGGGGCACCTAGATGGCTCAGTCAGTTGAGCATCTGACTCTTGATTTCAGCAAAGGTCATGATCTTGTGGTTGGTGCAGAGCCTGCTTGGGATTCTCTCTCTCCCTCTTTCTCTGCCCCTCCCCTACTCACACTCCCTCTCTCTCAAAATAAATAAGCATTTTTTTAAAAAAATAGACAATTTTTAGACCATTTTTTAGGTTTATATACAAATTGAACAGAAAGTAAAGAGATTTTCCCATACGCCTCCTCCCCACTCCCAACCCCCATACAAACAACCTCCCCCACTATCAACATTCTGCACTACAGTGGTACACTTGTTATAATGGACAAAGCTATATTGATATACCATTATCACCCAAAGTACCTAGTTTACCTTGGGATTCACTCTTGATGTTGCATATTCAATGAGTTTGACAAGTGTATAATGACATGTATCCACCACTGTAGTATCATACAAAATAGGTTCAATGCCCGGAAATTCCTCTGCTTTGCCTATTCATCCCTCCCGCCCCACTAACCCCTGGCAACCACTGATCTTTTTTACTGTCTCTATAGTTTCGTCTTTTCCAGAATATAGTTGGAAGCATGCAATTATACAATATGTAGCCTTTTCAGATTGGCTTCTTTCACTTAGTAATATGCATTTAAGTTTCTTCCACATCTTTTCATGGCTTGATAGCTAATTTTTTTTTGTTGCTGAATACTACTCCATTGTCTGCATATGCCAAAGTTTATTTATCCAGTCGCCTACTGAAGGACATCTTGGTTACTTCCAAGTTTTGGCAATAATAAATTAAACTGCTACATACATCTGTTTGTAGGTTTCTGTGCAGGATAGATTTTCAATTCCTTTGGATAAAAATCCACTTAGGAGGCCAATAAGTATGATTTAAAATTGTATGGTAAGAGTATATTTAGTTTTGTAAGAAACTGACAAATTATCTTCCAAAGTGGCTGCGCCATTTTGCATTCCCATCAACAGTAAAAGACTTTTCATGGTTCCCCATATCCTTACCAGCATTTGGTACTGCCAGTGTTTTGGAATTTGGCAATGCTAATAAGTTTGTAGTGGTATCTCATTGTTGTTTTAATTTGCAATTCCCTAAATAACATTATGTTGTAAATCTTTTCATATGATTATTTGCCATCTGTATATCTCTTTTGGTGAGATGCCCACTCGGGTTTTTTGCCCATTTTTAAATCAGATTGTTTACTTTCTTATTGTTGAGTTTTAAGTGTTCTCTGTACATTTTGGATAACAGCCTTTTATTAGACTTGTCTTTGAAAATATTTTCTTTCAGTCAGTGGCCTTATTCTCTTGACATGATCTTTTGTAGAACAGAAATGTTTTGATTTTAATGAAGGCCACCTTACAAATTCTTTCTTTAATGGATTGGATTTTACCTAAAAGTCAATTGCCATACCTAAGGTTGTGTAGATTTTCTCCTATGTTCTCTCTAGGAGTTTTATAGTTTTGTATTTTTCATTTAGCTCAGTGATCCATTTTTAACTCTTTTTTTTTGTCAAGGGTATAAAGTCCATGTCTAGATTTATTTTTTCATGTAGATGTCCAATGTTCCATGACCATTTGTTGAAGACATTCAATATTGAATTGGCTATTCTGGGTCTTTGGCCTGTCCATAAAAACTTGAAAGTCAATTTGTCAATATCTACAAAATAACTTGCTGTGATACTGATTGGGATTGCATCAAATCTATATATCATGTTACAAAGAACTGACATCTTGACTATATTGAGCCTTTTATATTGAGCCTTTCTACCCACAATCATAAAATATCTCATTCATTTATTTTTTTTATTTCTTTAATCAGAGTTTTATAGTTTTCCTTGTATAAATCCTGTGCATAGTTTGTGAGCTTTATACCTAAGTAATATATTTTTGAAGCTAATATAAATAGTAGTTTATTTTTTTATTTCAAATTCTACTTGTTCATTGCTAGTACATAGGAAAGCAATTAATTTTCATATATTAACTTTGTATCCTGAAACCTTGCCATAATTATTTATCACTCCAGGTTTCTTGTTAATTATTTCAGATTTTCTACACTATCTTATCATCAGTGAGCAAAGACAGTTTCAGGTCTTTCTTTCCAATCTTAATACTTTTTATTTTATTTTCTTACCTAGTTACATTAGCTAGGACTTCTAGTACTGTGTTGAAAAGGAGTAGAGAGAAGGGACATTCTTTTTTTGTTCTTGATCTTAGTGGAAAGTTGAATTTCTCTCCATTAAGTATGATGTTAGTGGTAGGTGTTTTTATAGATATTCTTTATGAGGTTGAAGAAGTTTTCCTCTATTCCTAGTTTGCTAACAGTTTTTATCATTAATTGCTGTTAAATTTTGACAAATGCTTTTTCTGCATCTATGGATATGATCATGTGATTTTTCTTCTTTAGTTTGTTGATGTAATGTGATTATATTAATTGACTTTCAAATGTTGAACCATCTTGCATACCTAGGATAAATCCCCCTTGATTGTGGTATAGTTCATTTTTAAAATATATTATTGGATTCAATTTGCTAATATTTTGTTGCAGATTTTTGCATATATTTTCACCAAAGACATTGGTCTTTAGTTTTCTTTTCTTATAATATCTTTGCCTGGTTTTGGTACTAGGACAATACTGACTTCATAAAATGAGTTAAGAAGTATTCCCTCTGTTTTTGGAATAGCTTGTAGACAATTTCTTCCTAAACGTTTTGTAGAATGTACTAGTGAATCCATTTGGTCCTGGTGCTTTCTATTTTGGAAAATTATTAATTATTTATCCATTTTTAAATTCAGATATGTTCCTATTCAAAGCCACCACTTTTTAAGTTGCATTTGATTCTCATTCTAACCAGTTTTTAAGACTCCTACCTTTGTTGTTGTCTTTGCTGTTGTTTGCTGAAACTACAGAGCTTCCCTATCTTCCACATTGGGAGTCAATAACAGCTGGGTTTCCACTTCTAGGTCCAACTTTCTTGACTTACTAATTAAGCAGAAATTGCCTCTCTGAAAGAGAGCTGCCCTGTTAATTTCAGTGAAGAAATGCCTGTGGCTTCTGTGCCGAATTGAAAAAAAAGTGAGGAATTTGGAGTCAAACTCATTTGGGTTTTAAATCTGGCTTTCCCACATAAATACCTTGTGACCTTACTTACCCTGTGACCTCAGTAATCTACACTTTCTTCCTCTAGAAAAGGGGAAATAAGATTAATCTCATAAGATTCTCTGAGTACTAAATGGATAATATCAATAGGCCCCTCTCCTCCTATACCTTGTTATTTCCTATTCCCTTAAAAAAATGGGATAATTATCAGGCTCCATTTCATTACAAACCAGATATTAACTTGTCAATCATTTAATTAAGGCTTGCAGTTTTATAGCAATTATTTACACCAAAATATTAGAACAATAAATGTGTGGAAGGTCTAGGAACCAAAGTCAAGTTTCAAGCCTTGAATTTTAAAGACAGTACTTTTTTTTTTCCTTAGAGTGAGAGAGAGAGCAGGAGGGGCAGAGGGAGAAGGAGAGAGAGAATTAAGCAATGTGGGGCTTGATCTCACAACCTGAGCCAAAATCAAGAATTGGTTTCATTTTGTCTTTTAGATACCGAATAGATATTTCACGTCAAACTGCTTTTCAAATTAGCCAAAACTTTTGTTTGACAAACATTTAAAATATGTTTATAAAAATATTTATAAAAAGAGTAAAGTACAGTTTTAAAACAGTGAATGGAATGTAATCATTGTTAGTAATAGGATGGTTTGTGTGAAAGGTACATACTGAGGTTGCTATGGGAAAACGCCAAGAAGGTTACTAATCATCTCAGAAACATTGTAGGTATACTAGAGGTTGGTATTAGTGCAGAAATTCAAAACATAACTCTCAGAAAATTAAGATGCTTCCCTTGACAGGTTAGGGAGAAACAAGGAGTTCCCTTTTTCAGGAACTAAAGAGGCCCTTCACTAAGCCACATTTTTTTTCTTTCAGTTTTTCACGAGGTGCCAAAGTTTAGGGAAAGAAAGATTTTGGTTATTTTATATAGAAATACAAAAAAAAGGATGCATCTTTGACTAGCACAGGGATTATGTAGGGAAATACATAATGTAAAAAAAAATTACATCCCACCCTACTTCTAGTTGAATCAATAATGCACTTGAATTTTAAACCATGAAGACAAGGGATTTGGGTCCAGCAGTTGGTTGAATGTTCTGAGGTCATTTTGAAGGGGTAATTTGTACAAAGAAAATGCCAAATGTTAAAGGTTTCAAGCATGAAGAAGCTAAATTTTTCTCTCAAGACTAAGAACAAATTCCCTGTTACTACCAGTATCTCACACAGTAGTGGTTAATGTTATAGGGAAAGAAAAGGAAACAGTTTCAAAGATCGGAAAGGAAGAGATAAAATATCACTATTTATAGATATACTTATAGATAATGTTATTTAGAAAACAAATAGAATCAGCAAACTTCTAATAGAAAATTAATTAGAAGTAATAAGAGAGCTCAGTAAGATATCTCAAAAGAAGCTCAATATAGAAAAATCAAAAGTATCTCTCCATTCCAGTGGAGACCGACTCAAAATTAAACTTAAAATGATATTTTTCAAACTAACAAAAAGAAAGGATTTGTGAATTAAATAAGTCAGAATATACATATTTCTGTGTAGAAGAATTTAAAGCTTTAAAAGGAACGTAAATTATTTGAATCAATGAAAACATTCCATGTTCTTAAGTGATCTGTCTGGATATTATAAAAGTATTGATTTTCCTTACATCGATATAAAATTAAATGAAACAAAATATTAGCTGGATTTTAAAAAGAAATTAATTTAAAATAAGGTAAAAACAGAGAGGGGCAAACCATAAGAGACTCTTAAATATAGAGAACAAATCGAGGGTTGTTGGTGGGGTGTTGGGTGGGGAATGGGCTAGATGGGGGGTGGGCATTAGGGAGGGCACTTGTTGGGATGAGCACTGGGTGTTATATGTAAGTGATGAATCACTAAACTCTACCACTGAAACTATTATTACACCTATATGTTAACTAACCTGGATTAAAATAAAAACAAAAAATATGTACATATTAAAAAAACTCATTAAACTTAATATGGAATTTATATAGCAAAATAAATGCTTATAAACAGCTTTTTTTAAAAAAGCAAAGAGAAAGGACTTTTCTCTGTCATATGTTAAGATATACTGTTGGGTGGAACCACATGAAATTACTATTTTGTAGGTCGGAAATGATTGAATATTAGCAATTTCATATAACAAAGTATAAAATATCATTATGATTAAAAAAAACTGTCATTGGTGAAAAAAAAACAGATAATAGAGCACTGAAATAGAACAGAGAGTACAAACAGAGCACTATGTATATATGGGAACAAAGTATTTGATGAAGAGATCATTACAAATTAGTGGAGAAAGGACAACTTGATTAGTGGATAATGGAGAGAAAAACTAAGTGAAGAAAATATATGGAAAGAAAATTTCTCCTATTATATGAAGAAAAATAAAACAAATCTTTTCCTAATGATAGCATATATAAAGATGGATACAAGGTAGACTGAAAATCAGGAAGAGTAAAACTTCTGAGTTCATAGAGTAAAATGTAGAAGAAACATTTTTGTGAAATGGTCAGAGAAAGGCTAATTAAAATAAAATAATGTAAAGCATAGGTTAAAAAATTGTTTAATTTGATTATATCAAAATGAAAAACTATTTAATGAAAAACATTTTGGACAAATTTAATAAATACATAACAGATTATAAGAATATGTAATGTCTAAAAAAGTGATTAATACCCAGAGCATCAGAGCTTATCCTGCGGTCCCTAAACAAAACAAAACAAATCAAAACAAAACCTGCAGCAACTCAAAATTAAAATGAATGAAAGATATGAACAGAGCATTTTCAATACAGAAAGTTCACAAAGCTAATAATCATAGGAAGAAATGCTCAAAATAATTAGTAATAAGAAAAAAACACAAATTAAATGCTTACATGTAAGACTGTGTAGGATAGAAAGCTGTATAATGCTAAGTTTTAGTAAAAGACTGTGAAAGTGAAGAATCCTCGTATATTGTTGGCAGGCATATAAAACAGTGTAGGCATTCCAGAGAGTGATCCTATTTTACTTTGATGACTTAGTCAAACTAAGAGCACACATATTCCAAATACAGTGAGATCTAGCGATTCCATTCCTGGGTATATATGCCAAAACAGGTTTTAAACACATCAAAAGAGGACATGAGTGAAGATGTTACCAAAGCTTTATGATGACAGTGAGGAGGTGGATATAACCTGGGTGTCCGACCCAGGAGAAAATATAGATAAAATAATGTACAGTCACATTTGTGGGGTATAATGTGACAGTTGGAAGAAACATGTCTGGCTCTGAAAAAAATGATGGCACACCTATTAGGGTAGCTACTATTAAAAAATATGTATCAAATGTTAGTGAGGATGTGGAGAAATTGAAATCCTTCTGCACTGTTAGTGGGAATGCATAATTATGCAGCTGCTGTGGAAAATCATATAGTAGTTCCTCAAAACAATCAAACATAGAATTACTAGATGATCTAGCAAGTATACTTTGAAACATATACCCAAAAGAATTGAAAGTATGGACTCAAACAGGAGTATTTGTGAACCTGTGTTCACAACAACATTATTCACAATAGCCAAGAGGTGGAAGCAACTGAAATGTCCATAAATTGATGCATGGATAAACAAAATATGATATATTCATGCATTGGAATATTATTCAGCCTTGAAAAGGGAGATTCTGACACATAGATGAATGTGAAGGATATTACACTAAATGAAATAGGCCAGTCACAAAAGGACAAATAGTGGATGACTCTACTTAGCTGAGGTACCTAGAATAGGCAAATTTACACAGACGGAAGGTAGAATGGTGGTGGCCAGGGACTTTGGGGGTAGGTGAGAGGGGAATTAGAGTTAAATGGGTACAGAATTTCAGTACAGAGTTACAGTGGAAAGTGTTTTGTAAATGGTTGGTGGTGTTAGTAGCCCAACAGTATGAATATACTCAATGCTGGGGAACCTGGGTGGCTCAGTGGGTTAAGCGTCCGACTTTGGCTCGGGTTATGATCTCGCAGTCCATGCATTCAAGCCCCACCTCAAGCTCTGTGCTGACAGCTCAGAGCCTGGAGCCTGCTTCGGATTCTGTGTCTCCCTCTTTCTCTGCCCCTCCTTTGTTCATGCCCTGTCTCTCTCTCTCTCTCTTTCAAAAAAAAAAAAAAACATTAAAAAATGAATATATTTAATGCCATTGAGCTGTACACTTAAAAATGGTTAAGATGGTAAATTTTGTGTTATGTATATTTTGCCACAATTAAAAAAACATGATGGGAGGCTCCTGGGTGGCTCAGTCAGCTAAGCGTCCGACCTCAGACCAGGTCATGATCTCATGGTTCGTGGGTTCAAGCTCCAAGTCGGGGTCTGTGCTGACAGCTCAGAGCCTGGAACCTTCTTTGGATTCTGTGTCTCCCTCTCTGCCCTTCCCCCACTTATGCTCTGTTTCTCTGTCTCAATAATAAATAAACATTAAAAAAATTTTTTTAAAAAACATGATGGGTAGTGAAAAGTAAGAAATGAAATTTTAGATAGCTAGATAAATAGACATATACCATTTACACTACTTTAAAAATACACCCATACAAATAACTTCATGCAAAATTCTTAGGTAAGAGAGTGGGATGCATGAACCAGCCGCCATTCCCCATTCCTCAGCCCCACCATGTCCCTGAGAACTGCCGCCCATGTTCCTGGGGGAGTGTCCTGAGGGGCTGGCAGAGACGCT
This sequence comes from Cryptoprocta ferox, assembly GCA_028646485.1. Taxonomy (NCBI): domain Eukaryota; kingdom Metazoa; phylum Chordata; class Mammalia; order Carnivora; family Eupleridae; genus Cryptoprocta; species Cryptoprocta ferox. The sequence goes on from CM053577.1 coordinate 121,699,359, forward strand.
TGCCTTGGTTTCAACACTCCCAACTGCACTGGTGATCTTCAGTGACCTCTATCAGAAGATCTGGAGATCCAGTGCCCTTCTATTTTCTCTTGTCTTTTTGGTACCAAATATTTAAGGAAATGTTCGTTGCATCACTAGATGACAGCAGAGATAATGGAACAGAAATATCAGGGATGACCCACAACAAAAAATACACATTTTGCAAAAGATGGATTAGAAAGGTCACAAACAGACTGCTGCAGCTCTCCAAAAGCATAAGTCAATATTCCTTAGAATATCAGAGAATCAAATTTCCATTTGCCATGTTATAAATCCCAGAATATCCAGTTGTCAACAACAACAACAACAAATTACAAGTGAGTCAAAGTATATCTCATTCAGGGAAAAAATGAGACATATCATCACCAAGAAAGCCCAGGTATTAAAATTACGAATTAAAGATGATAAATAAACTGTCTAAAATAAGCTCAGGACTAAGAACTAAAGGAAATTTTAAAAATTATGTATATGGGGCACCTGGGTGTCTCAGTTGGTTAAGTGTCCAACTTCTGATTTCAGCTCAGTCATGATCTCAAGGTTCCTGAGGCCTGAGTTGGGAGCTTTGTGCTGGCAGTTCAGAGCCTGTTTGGGATTCTCTCTCTCTTTCTCTATGCCCCTTCCCTGCTGGCTCTCTCTCTCAAAATAAATAAATAAAACAAAAAATTATGTATTAACAAAATGAGAATATCAATAAAGAGACTGAAATTATAAAAAGGAACCAAACACACAAATTCTGGAGCTGAAAGTTATCTGAAATGAAAAATTCATTGGAAGAACTCATCAGCGGATTTGAGCAGGTAGAAGAAACCATGGAAAACTTGAAGATAGACAATTCAATGATTAAGAATGAGGAGCCAAAAGAAAAAAGGATGAGAAATAAACAGAACTCAAGAGACCTCTTGGACACCAGCAAACACACCAACATTTGCATTATAGGAATGCCAGGAGGACCCCAGAGAGAGGAGGGCAGAAGAAAACATTTGAAGAAATAATGGCCAAAAACTTCCTAAGTGTGATGAAACCCATGAAAACATATATCTGAGAAGCTCAATGAACTACAGATAGGAAACTCAAAAAGCCCCGCGCTGAGACACATAGTCGCATTGTCAAAACCTGAAGACAAAGAGAGAATTTTTAAAGGAGTAACAGGGAAGTGACTTGTCTTAAATCCTCAATAAGCTGAATAACTGAGTCCTCATTTAGAAACCATGGAGGCCAGTCACAGTAGGATGACTGACATATTTAAAGTAAAAAAAAAAAAATCCACTGCCAACAGGAGCATTCTATCTGACAAAACTATCCCTCATTTCCCAAAAAATGAAAGCTGAGCTAGTATATTACCAGTAATCCTCCCTACAAGAAATGCTAAAGGGAGTTCTTCAGACTTTAGAGGCAAGGACACTGGAAATAACTCAGTTTTAGGAAGAAATAAAGAACATGGGTAAAGGAAACTACATAGGTAAATATAAATTCAGTGTTATTGTACTTTTGGTTTGTAACTCATCTTCCCCCCCCCCCATTTCCCCCCTAAATGCATAATACAGTAATTGTGAATCTATGTTAAAGGGAATACCATGGGTGGGATGCATGAGTGGCTCAGTTGGTTAAGCGTCCGATTCTTGATTTTGGCTCAGGTCATGATCTCAGGGTTCATGGGATTGAGCTGTCAGCATTGAGCCTTCTTAGATTCTCTCTCTCTGCCCCTCCCCTGCTCATGCTCACTCTCTCTCTCTCAAAATAAATAAACAAACATCAAAAATGGGTAAAAATATATCTGTAACAATCACAAACTAAAGGGGGAGGAAAAGAGAGGAATAGGAATAGAGTACCTCCATACTACTAAAATGAAGTTGATATTGCTCTGAATTGATATTATCGTTATAAGTTTAAGATATTAATTGTAATCTCTGAGGTTATCACTAGGAAAATAGTTTCTACAATATGCAGGACTATAAAGAAGAAGGGAATCAAACTGGTACACTACAAAAAATCAACTACATACAAAAGAAAAAAAGAAAAGAAACACATAAGAAAGCAGTAATGAAAGAATGGAAAAAAAGACATGCAAGATATACAGAATAAAGAACTTAATGGCAAATGTAAATCCTTTCTTATCAGTAATTACTTTAAATAAAAATGCATTAAACTCTCCTATTATAAAACAAGAATGGCGCAGGAGGGCACCTGTCGTGATGAGCACTGTGTGATGTATGAAATTGTTGAATCATTGTATTGTACACCTGAAACTAATATACCCTGTATGCTAACTATACTGGAATTTAAATTAAAACTTAAAAAAAATAAGACTGGTTAGGCTGGATAAAAAATACAGTCCATCTCCATCATGTCTATAAAAAACTCAAATTTGGATATAAAGACACAAAGAGGTTTAAAGTAAAAAGATGGAAAAATTTATTCCATGCAAATAGCAACCAAAAGAGAACCAAGAAGGTCATCTTTTTGTCAGATAAATTAGAATTTAGGTCAAAAAAGTTTATGAGAGACAAAGAAGGACGTCATAAATTGATAAAAGATTCAAACCATCATGAAGATATAGCAAGTATAAACATATCCTCACCTAAAACAGAATCTTAAAATAAGAAGCAAAAATTGATAGAATTGAATGGAGAAATAAATGGTTCTACAATAATAATTGGAGACTTGAAGTTCTTTTTTTTTTCTTTCTGTTTTTACTGTGACATAATTGACATATAACATTGTGTAAGTTTGAGGTGGACATTATGGTTTGATATGTGCAACAATCCACTTTCAGTAGTGGATTAAACGATCAGACAGAAGATCCAAAGGAAACTGAGGACTTGTACAGAACATTCCACCCAGCTTATTCAAAACACACATTCTTCTCAAGAGTACATGGAGCATTCTCCACCACAGGCCATGTGTGAAACCACAAAGTAAGTCTTAAGAAGTGTAAAAACATTGAAATGATACAAAATATCTGTTATTACCACAATGGAATGAAATTGCAAACTAGTAATAGAAGGAAAGCTGGAAATTTTACAACTCTTTGGAAATTAACAACACACTTTTAACCAACCACTGGGTCAAAGAAGAAGTCACAAGGGAAATTAGAAATAATTTGAGATGAATGAAAACAGAAATAGAACACACCAAAACCTAGGGGATGCAGCAAAAAGCAGGCTGAGCAGGACATTTATAGCTACAAACAACTATATTTAAAAAGAAAGTTGTCAAGTCAGTAATCTAACTATACACCTTAAGGAACTAGAAAAAGAAGAGCAAAGATAGAAAACCCAAAGATAGTAGAAGGAATGAAATAAAAAAGCCTAGAGTGGAGATAAATTAAATAGAGAACAAATAAACAGTAGACAATGAATGTCTGTGCAGAAAAAACTCATGCTAAATTAAAACTTCATTTATTTATTCAACATTTTTTACCATCTTCTCTATGCCAGTTCTCTACACAAATACTATAAAGCTTTAAATATTGCACAAATAGTGGTGTATTTTTTTGTTATGTATGAAAGGTAAGCACATTTCCCATCCTTCTCTCCTAGTACTACTGTTCCACTCCCTTCAGATAGCTTCTGTTAGTTTCTTATCAATTCTCCCACACATATTCTGAACATGTTACATTTATATTTACATTTATACATTTTTATTTACCCATATACACAGATATGCCCTTCTGTTCCTTAATTCATGAATTATCTTTAGATAGGTCCTTATTGTCATGTAGAATTTCCTTGTTCTCTTTCATGACTTTATGTAAACAATGCAACCATAATTTATTAAACCAATTCCATATTGTTTCCCTGTCATTTTTGTCATTACAAACAACACTGTGCTTTGTATATGTGTTCTCTAGAAGTCCAATTTCTGAGTTCAAAGGTATATGCATTCAAGAATATACACCACCAATACATGAGAATTGGCAAATTGCCTCTCAGGGAGTTTGTACTTATTTATACTGCACCAAAAATATAGGAAAGGACTTGTGTAACCAGTACTGCATATTATCAAATATTATGTGTTCTACAGATCTGGTTGGTTAAAATTTTGGATTATTACAAGGTGCCTGGGTGGCTCAGCTGGTTAAGCACCTGACTCTTGATTTCGGCTCAGGTCATGATCTCATGGTTCATGAGCCCAGCTCTGTCAGCATGGAGCCTGCTTGGGATTCTCATTCTTTCTTCTTTCTCTGCCCCTCCCCTACTTGTGTACTATCTCTCTCTCTCTCAAAATAAATAAAACTTTAAAAAAAATTTGAAATGTTCTCTAATTTGCATTTTTTCGTTATGGGTGGGATACATCTTTTCACGTGTGATGTGCATATATATATATATATATATACACACACATTATATACATTTGGTTCTTTGAACCCCTCTTCTTATCTTTTGCTCATTTTCCAGTGGATAATTGTTCATATTAATGATCTGTAAGAGCTCTTTAGATTTTAATCAGCCCTTTGCCCTATTAGATACATTTCTTCATAGTTTATTATCCAAATTTTAACATTACCTATGTTTCTTTTTTGCCATACACAAATTATAATTTTTATATACTCAAATTTGTAAATTCATCAATTTGTCTTTCCCATTTCTGGGCTTTTCTACTCCTTGACTTATTTTTAAATTCTGTTTCTTTCTAGTGTTTTTATATATTAAAATATTGTATTTAAATATATGTAATATACACATAGTTAAACATAGAAAAACTAAGTATACAGTTTATTTAGTTTTAACAAATTCATGCATCTATGTAGCTTACACCACTGTCAAGAGAGAAACTTTTCATTTACTCTAGAAAGGTCCCCTGTGTCCTTCTAAAATACCACCAAACTCTGCATTCCAAGCAATAATATTGTTTTCATCTGAATTTAGCCTTACCTGTACTTAAATTTCTTATAAATGGAATCACATGAAACATATTGGCTCAATGTTTTTGAGGTTCATGAATGTTATGCATGAGTTAGTAATTCATTCTTTTTATTTGTGAGTAGTACTCCATGTGTAAATACATCAGTTTATCTGTTCTGTTATTGATAAATATTTAGGTTTTTCCAGTTTCTAACTATTATATATAAAGTTGCATGAATGTTCTTGTACAAATCTTTTTGAGACATATTTACATTTCTTTTGAGTAAATATCCCAAAGTATAATCTGGGTGATAGGGTACTTGTGTTTTGTTTTGTTTGTTTCTAATTTTACAAAAAACATTTAAACTATTTTCCCAAGTGTTTATATAAGTTTACACTCCCTTTGTCATGTGTGATTATTCTAGTTGTTCCATATGGACATGAATATTAAGTATTCTTAGTCTTTTTAATGCTTATTATATTATCATTTAGTACTTATATAGTGTGTATATATATGTATATATATATATCTATATACATATATACAAATACAAATACAATATACAAATACAATACAAAACTTTTGTTTTGTTTGTTTCTAATTTTACAAAAAACATTTAAACTATTTTCCCAAGTGGTTGTATAAGTTTACACTCCCTTTGTCATGTGTGATTATTCTAGTCGCTCCATATGGACATGAATATTAAGTATTCTTGGTCTTTTTAATGTTAATTATATTACCATTTAGTACTTATATAGTGTGTATATATATGTATATATCTATATCTATATCTATGTATCTATCTATCTATCTATATATATATATATAGAGAGAGAGAGAGAGAGAGAGAGAGCATTTTTAAATGTGCTTATTGATTACTGACAAATCTTGTTTGTTAAATGTCTCTTCAAGTCTTTGCCTATTTTTACCAGATTGTTTTCTTATTGTTGTTGTAAGAGTTTATATATATGCATATGTATATATGTAATCTATATGAATATATGTGCCTACTCTAGATACAAGTCCTTTGTCAGATATGTGTATTGAGAATATTTTTCCAGTTTGTGGATCTAATTTTTTTCTTTACAGTGTTAAATGGTTTTCAAAGAGCAGAAGATTTTTAGTTCATAAGTTCAATTTCAATAGTTTATATTATGGATAGTTATTCCTGGATCCCGTTCAAGAAAGTTTTGAATGCCCAAGGTCATAGAGATATTCTCTTAGGTTTTCTTCAATAAATTTTATAAGTTTAGCTTTTATATTTACGTCTATGAAATACTTAAATTTTTGTGTGTAGTGTTAAGGTGAAACATATGTATTAAGTGTAACTCACATAGTGTAAGTTCTTTAATTTTATTCTTTTTCAAGATTATTTTCACTACTCTAAATCTTTTGAACTTTTTTGCAAATTTTAGAATAAACTTTTTAATATCTACCAAAACTGATTAAGATTGCATTGAAGTTTTGCATCATATTGGGAAGGATTGATTTCTTGACAATGTTGAGTCTTCCATTCCATGGATATTTCCATTTAGTTAAGTTTTCAATTATTTCTCTCATCCAATGTTTTACATTTTTAGTGTATAAGGTTTGAACATATTTTTTATTAAATTGACCTTTAATGATGTTCTGTTTTTTTATACTATAATAAATGGTGTTTTCCAATTATTCATGGATAACATATAGAAACATTATTAAGTTTTATGTATTGACCTTGCATCCTATAACTTTGTTGAATTAATGTTTTTTTACTTGACATTTCTTTATACAGAATCCTTATAATTTTTCACATAAAGAATGTTTATATGTCTATAGATAAAGACAGTTCACTTTTTCCTTTCCAATCTATGCCTTTTTTATCTTTTTCTTCCCTTGTTACACTGGCTAAGATTCCAAGTACATTTTTGAATAGTGACGAGAACAGATATTCTTGTGTTATTCTCAATCTTAGAGGCAGGGTTGTATATGTAATCGTTCACTATAAAGTATGACGTTATTTGCAGGTTTTCATACACATCCTTTATCAAGTCAAGTAAGTTTCCTTCAATGTTTAATTGAGAATTTTCATCATTAATGAGTTTTGTATTTTGTCAAGTGCTTTTCCTGCACCTACCAACATGATCTTTTTCTTTTTACCCTATTAATATGGTGAACTGAATGGTTTGACTTGCAATTGTTAAAGTATTAATATTTGAAAATCAAAGCTGTTTATAGATAATATATAGCATGCTGCTAGATTTGCTATGTTATGTAAATGATTTTTGCATTCTGCTCATGAGATGTGTTGGTATAATTTTATTTTATTGTAATATTTTTGTCTGCTTTTGGTGTCAGAGTATGATGGCCTGAAAAAAAAAAAAGAGTTAGGAATTGTTCTCACTAAAACTGTTCATTTTCTAGGCTGAAGGAATTTTTCTGTAAGTTTGGTATTATTTCTTCCTTAAATATTTGAGAAATTTTACCAGTAAAGTGATTTGAGTCTGAAGTTTTATTTGTAGAAATGTTTTTAATTATAAGTTCATTTTCTTATGAGATACAATGTTATTCACATTTTCTATTTCTTTATGTGTTCATTCCATATTAATTTATATCTCACAAAACTGTTGTGCCTTTAATTAAATTTTATAATTTATTAGCATAAAGTTGTTTGTAATATCATCTTATTATCTTTTTAATGCCTACTATATCAGTAGTGATTTCCCCTTTTAATTCCTGATGCTGATAGTTCATATCTTCTCTCTCTCATGTTTCTCTATTTTCTGTTTTATTGTGTTCTTCTCCCTTTATTTTCCTCCTTCTATTTATTTCAATTTAATTTGTTCCTTTTCTCCCCCCTAAATTCTTAAATGGATGGTTAAAGTTATTTCTAAAAATATCTTTTTTTCTAATATAAACATGTAAAACTATAAACTTATTCCTAACTACTGCTTTCTTCCATATTACATGTTTAATAAGTGGCCTTTTTGTTATTATTTGGCTCAAATGTGATATTTTCTTTTACTCAAGGATTATTAAAAATGCCTGGTTAATTGCCAATAATTTGAAGATTTTTCTCGAATTTTTTGTTATTGATTTCTGGTATAATTTTATTGTGGCCAGAGAATACACTCTGTTTTCAATCTTTTGAAATGTATCAAGACTCATTTTATAGCCTATCTTTGGTGCACATACCTATCTTTGCAAGTGTTCCATGGACACTGGAAAAGAATGTATTCTGAACTTGTTGCATCTGCTGATCTATAAAAGCAATTTAAATAAAGTTGTTCAAAATTTTATCTTTTCAGGGTGCCTGTGTGGCTCAGTCAGTTAGGCGTCTGACTTCGGCTCAGGTCATGGTCTCATCATTCATGGGTTCAAGCCCCATTTCTGGCACTGTGCTCACAGCTCAGAGCCTGGAGCCTGTGTCGGATTTTGTGTCTCCCTCTCTCTCTGCCCCTCCCCTGTTCTCATTCTGTTTCTCTCTCAAGAATAAATCAACATTAAAAAAAAAAAAAACTTTATCTTTTCTAGCAAGTATCAAGAAAGAAGTATTAAAGTTTGCAATCATAATGGCAAATTTGTCTATTTCAACCTTCAGTTCCTCCCATTCTTTCTTCATGTATTTTGAAACTATTTGTTATATGTATGTGCATTTAAGATTGTTATGTCTTCTTGAAGAGTCGGCCTTTTTATTATTATGAAATATCTCCTTTTATTTCTGATCAGATTTCTTGCACTGAAGGCTGTTTACTCTGATACTAAAATAAACACTTTGATTTCTTATGATTAGTAATTTCATGGTGAATATTTTTCATCCTTAAATTTTGTGTTGTATCCTCATATTTAAAGTATATCCCTCATACACAACATACGGTTAAGTCTTGCTTTTACCTAGTGTGGGTTTCATTGATAATTGATATGACTGGGTTTAAGTCTATCATTGTGATTATTTTCCCTAGGTTTTCCACCTGTTCTTCATTTCTCTTTTTCTCTTTTTCTGTCTTCTTTAATCTTCATTGTTTGTTACTTTTGTTTTTACAGGCAATTTTTAAGGACATTAAGAGACAATAAAAACCTTTACATTTACATATGTATTTATTATATCTGGTATATTTCATTCCTTTTTGAGGGTTTGAGTTTCCATTTAACATAACCTGACTTGAATCTGAAAAATTTCTGTTGACATTTCTTGTAGTATAGGTCAGCTAGTGACAAATTCCCTCAACTTTCATACATCTAAAAAATGTCATTAAAATTGGTTTCATTTTTGAAGAATGTGGCTATTGGATATAGAATTCTAGATTAACAATTTAATTTTTATTTAAACTTTTAAAAGATGTCATTCTATTGTCTTCCATTGTCTTGTTCCTGATGAGAAGTCAGTAATAATTCTTATTGCTCTTTTCCCATATGTAATGTGTCTTTTTCTTTGGCTGTCTTTTACCTACTGATTTAAAATCTAGGTGATACTATGGTTACATGTATTTCATGTTTCCAAATAATCACTGGAACACCCAACTACCTTCCAATCAGAAAGTCTAGTAGTTTCTCCTTGAGGACCACCCATCTCTGTGGTATATACTGCCCACTAATCCTACAGATTTACTTTTTCCAAAGGGAGCGATTGATCCTTTTCTAATACCAGGCAAAAAGGAATGTTGAATCTCATCAATTCACTATTATAACTTTTTATTACTATTACCCAGTGTTGGTCTTGAAGCTAACTGCTACATAATGCCTTAGTTTTTGTATATTTTGTAGCAATGTAAGTCCAAACTTCTATACAGATAGTTATTTAAGAGAGGATAACTCCATACTTTCAGCACTGAATTCATTCAAGCATGCTTCACACCTCATTGTCACAGCTTACTGAGTCAGCTTTATTTTGTTTGAATACAGTTACTTCCCAGAGTACAAACTGGTCCTAGAAGGACTGGGTTAAGCTCTCATTTCAGCTTCCCATGGATCCAGAGCCAATGGCTTCATTTTCTTTCCCATGACCACTCCCTCTCTTAAATAGACTCAGATTTCTTTTCCTTGGGACAATTGACAATGTACTTGTTGTTGTTCTTTTAATGTTTATTTAATTTTGAGAGAGAGACAGAGTGCAAGTCAGAGAGGAGCAGAAAGAGAGGGAGACACAGAATCTGAAGCAGGCTCCAGGCTCTGAGCTCTCAGCACAGAGCCCAAAACAGGACTTGAACCCACAAACTGCGAGATCATGACCTGAGCTGAAGTCAGAAGCTCAACCAACTGAGCCACCCAGGTACCCCATTTTCCTTAGGGCAATTGAAACCAGTCTTCCTGCTGTGTGTGCTCCTGCAAACATGTGCATATAATGACACACATGGCTATATGGCTATACTTCCAATGTAGGCTAGTCTGAGGGTCCCAAAAACATTTTCTGTTCCCATCAAAACTAGTTGTTGCTGTTATAGGTGACAATTTGTCATTAATCAAAATATTAATATCAGCCACATTAAGAACACAAATACCTCAGATTTTATTTTTGTCATAATGAAATAATGCATTTTAGCACTCATAGCGCTTTTCATTCTGAGCTCCTATAACTGACAGATATTTCTAAATCTTTAATAAATATGGAGAATATAAATATTCTCCCGGGTCACCTCAGTGGCTGGCTCAGTCTGTTAAGCATCCAACTCTTAATCTCAGCTCAGGTCATGATCTCATGGTTCGTGAGATCCAGCCCTGCATCAGGCCCTGTGCTGACAGGGTGGAGCCTGCTTGGGACTCTCTGTCTCCCGCTCTCTGTGTCTCTGTCTCTGTCTCTCTCTCTCTCAAAAATAAATAGATAAACTTAAAAAATATTCTATGAAAAGAACTTTTTCTTAAGTTTCCCATTAAAAATGATTAATTCCTTGTTAAACAAGCTGAGAGACATTTGAAGCAAATACGTCAATAATATTGCCAATTGACAATTAATCAGGAAGAAGAACAAATCTCAAAAATACATTGTCAGTGAAATTATATGTTTTAATTTACTAAGTATATATTCAGCTATCCAAGAATATATTTTTGCAGGAAAGTTACACCATCCTTCACTATGATATCTCTCACTTACAGGAGCTGGAGAAAGAAGGTGTAAATGTAGCCAAATGGCTTTTTCAAGTCACAAAGTAGTGACACAAGGAGACAAGCCACAGAAGGCTGCCAGTATTCACCAATGAGTAGCACACAGCCTCAAGTATGGCCATGTGCAGCCATCTATCTTTGCTGCCACCAGGTCCCTGGAGCTTCTGAATTTACTCCTACCCTCTCTTAGAAAATTCTACCACCTGGCACATTCCTCTGGAATACAATCTCAGTTCTTCCCTCTGCCAGGATGACTTGGCCCCCTCCATGACATATTGATTGGAACTCGGTGGAAACTTTTGAGTCAATTTTTTTTAGGAAAGAAAAACACCCAGACACAACTGAAAAAAAAAAAAAAAAACTTAAATTCTGTTTAGTTATCTGGGTTTATGCCAGACGACAGAGGGAGCAACTTGCAAATTCTTCTACAAAAGCTGTTAGAATATTTACCTTAAGTTTGTTCTGACTCAACTCTCTGCATGAAAGATACATTGCTAATAGTTGATTCATCAATTAACTGCTTTCTGCCGAAAAGCAGTCACAGAGTCACCTTTGCTTCCACTTGATCCAATTCAAGAAGGTGGTGTTTGCAGTCAGGATGGAACACCACGCGGCTCCCACAGAATCAGTATATCTTGAATGGCTCACAGCATGGCAACTTAACTTATCTTCTTCACTAACTTCTTCACACTATCTCAAAGGCTTTGAATCAAAACAAGTGCTGGGGGTAAAAGCCATAATACAGAAAATGTCAGATCACCAGGTACTTTGTTTTTCATGATAAATCAACATAAATTTTTTATTTTTTATTTATTTATGTAAATCAAGTTAGTTAATACGTGTAGTATTCATTTTACGAGTAGAACCCAGTGAGTCATCATTTACATATAACACTCAGTACTCATCCCAACAAGTGCCCTCCTTAGTGCCCATCACCTGTTTAGCCCATCCTCCCACCCACCTCACCTCCACCAATCCTCAGTTGGTTCTCTGTATTTAAGTCTCTTAACAGTTTGCCTCTCTCTCTGTTTTTATCTTATTTTTCCCTTCCCTTCCCCTATGTTCATCTGTTTTGTTTCTTACATTCCATAAGAGACTCTTATGGGCTAAATGGTTGATGGGCATTAAGGAGGGCACTTGCTGGGATGAGCACTGGATGTTATATGTAAGTGATGAATCTCTAAATTCCACTCCTGAAACCATTATTACACTATATGTTAACTAACTTGGATTTAAATTTTAAAAAATTCCACATGGAAAACCCAAGAGACTCCACCAAAAAACTGCTAGAACTGATATGTGAATTCAGCAAAGTCACAGAATATAAAGTCAATGTACAGAAATTGATTACATTTCTATACACCAATAATGAAGCAGCAAAAAGAGAAATCAAGGAATTGATCCCACTTACAATTGTACCAAAAACCATAAGATACCTAGGAATAAACCTAACCAAAGAAGTAAAATATTGGATGCTGAAAACTAAAGAAAGCTTAGTAAAGAAATTGAAGAAGACACAAAGAAATGGAAAACCTTCCATGCTCATGGATTGGAAGAACAAATATTGTTAAAATGCCTATTATCCAAAGCAATCAACACATTCAATGTAATCCCTATCAAAATAACACCAGGATTCTTCACAGAGCTAGAACAAACAATTCTAAAATTTGTATGGAACCAGAAAAGACCCCGAATAGCCAAAGCAATGTTTAAAAGGAAAACCAAAACTGGAGGCATCACAATTCCAGACTTCAAGCTGTATTACAAAGCTGTAATCATCAAGACAGTGTGGTCCTGGCACAGAAACAGACACATAGATCAATGGAACATAATGGGCCCACAAATGTATGCCTAACTAATCTTCAACAAAGCAGGAAGGAGTATCCAATGCAAAAAAAGTTAGTCTCTTCAGCAAATAGTGCTGGGAAAATTGGACAGCAACATGAAGAAGAATAAAACTGGATCACTTTCTTACACCATACACAAAAATAAATTGAAAATGGATGAAAGCCCAAAATGTAAGACAGGAAACTATCAAAAATCCTAGAGGAGAACATAGGCAGCAACTCGGCTTCAGCAACTTCTTATTAGCTATGTCTCCAGAGGCAAGGGAAATAAAAGCAAAAATGAACTATTGGGACTTCATCAAGATAAAAAGCTTCTGCACAACACAGGAAACAATCAACAAAGCTAAAAGGCAACTGACAGAATGGGAGAAGATATTTACAAATGACATATCAGATAAAAGGTTAGTATCCAAAATCTATAAAGAATTTATCAAACTTAACACCCAAAAAAACAAATAATCCAGTGAATAAATGGGCAGAAGACAAGAATAGACCCTTTTCCAAAGAAGACATCCAGATGGTTAACAAACACATGAAAAGATGTTCAATATCACTCATCATGAGAGAAATACAAATCAAAGCCACAATGAGATACCACCTCTCACCTGTCAGAATGGTTAAAATTAACAACTCGGGAAACAACAGATGCTGTCGAGGATGCAGAGAAATGAGAACCCTCTTACACTGTTGGTGCAGCCACTCTGGAAAACTGTGTGGAGGTTCCTCAAAAAAGTTAAAAATAGAACTACCCAAGACCCAGCAATTGCACTATTAGGTACTTAACCAA